>CM042694.1:420917189-422117189 GCA_023614405.1 Avena insularis | reverse complement strand
TGCCATTTAAAATTAGTGTTTGAAAGTTTTTGGCAGATCACAAAGTGGGCCTTGGTACATCATTACATGTACTATCAAGGGGTGCAAAGATCCACATTTGTTTCTGTTAAGAATTGAGTTCTAGGAATAGCCAAAGTAGGCATGTTGATTAAAGTGGCACGATGACCATTTCTTTCTTTTATTCATTTTTGATTTGTTTTTCTTTGGGATTTGTTTGGGAATGATTTAGATGATGTTTATTTCACCTAAGAATCATTTTACAAGCAATGGATCACTTAATCATGGCAATTCAAAACAACTCCTATTTAAATGCACACACATATGAATGCTTTAATAATTTTAGTTGGAAAAGTTTTTGTTAACCCTAATTTTGATGACTTGGATCTTAAGAACCTTGGATTAAAGTTTTGGGATGTTACACTGACGGAGGAGATGTGGTCCTCCAACCAGATTTTCGGGTCCTGCAGGCCGTCAAATTGGGTTCTCCGATGGGAGCTTGAACCCCTTGGGCATCCGCTTCTGCCTGATGGCTCTGCTGAAGCATCTGGCGCCGCATAGCTCCACGTCTTCGTCCTCTGAGTCAGTCGATCGGGCATGTCGTGCCCTTGACTTGTTGATTTTGTGCGGCTGATGTCATCACGCGCATCGTAGTTGTGGTCGTGTCGCCATGAGCGGCGACGTCGTGAAAGATCGTGACTGTCATCGCTGGACGAGGGTGAGGAATAGCGCTTTGCCAGAGCCTTGTTTTTCTTTGGCTCCGGCGTCGGCTCTTTGTCGAGAGCAGCCTCGATTAACCCCAAGACCGCGATCGTAGATCGGTGCATGGCAGCTCGGGGATCTCCAGCTGGCGGCTGGTTGTTGAGCAGGTACATGGTGGCCACTGTCACCACTGCCTGCGGCGTCTTTGGGACCACGTTGCCCCGGGTGTCGACTGTCATAGAGCTGAAGTTGAGGACTTTCGCAGCTTCTATGCGCTCCTGCTCGTTGAGGTGGGCCATTCGAGATCGCCTCTTGTTGGCCACGTACTCGTTGCCTTTGGAGGAGGTTCCTCCGTTGGAGGAGAGCCCGGCCCTTCGAAGGCTCGACTCGTCCGCCGCCTTTTTATGCGCTTCGAGTTGCGCGATTGTTTGTAGCTGGCGCCTGTACTCCTCCTTTAGTAGCCAATGGTAGCCCATCAGCATCTCTTGCGACGTGCCTGGAGGCAGAGGATTGCCCCGCAGAGCCTCTTGGCAGCGGGCCCACTCGAGATCGTTGAGCCTGATCACGACACGTTCGCCAGTGTGTTCATTCACCATGGTTAGAGGTTTGACTGCCCCTCCATTTTTGATGGGTGCGCCATTGCCACCATTGGCGGGGCCGCCATTGGGTGGTCCGCCGTTAGGTATGCCACCGTTAGGCGGATCGGTGCCAGATCCATTGCCACCGTTTTCGCGGTTGGCGGTGGAGTCACCAGTGTTGATGACGGTGCACATGAAGTGGTTGGGGGAGCTGTTGCTCCTGCAACTTTCGGATCCGGAGCCGTAAACCCCATCTTCCGTTGCTAGGCCGCGAAGATCGGATCCACGACTGCTATCGCTATCCGTGCTTTTAGCTATTGCTGAGGTGTTGAGATCGCTGAGGGCGCCGATTGGTGACGGGAACCACGATGCTGGCGCAATCGCGGATGCCGTTGGCTGGTCAGGCATGCGAAGCGTGCCCATCTAACCAACTTGGAAGCGGAAGCTCCCGATTGCCAGGCTGATTCCCTCGCCCATGGACTCGAAAGCCGGGCGAGTGGCAGGCGTGTGGACGGTGAAGTCGAACGCACCGAAGAGCTGGCGAATTTCCGCTGTTGCGGAGTTGTAGATCGCGGTTGATGAGGTCAAAGAAGCCGCAACATCAGCACTCCCTATTCCCACAGACGGCGCCAATTGACGAGGGTTTAACTTGTCAATGCCCATTGTTATGGACTTGGGTTTTGGAGAAGGAGGGAGCGCTGGAAGCATCAATCGGCTAGAAAACAAGCACACAGGGACGCAAGGTTTACCCAGGTTTAGGCCTCGTAGAGGTCCCTTCTCCTGCTTGTCTGCTCTTGGAATTAACGAAGGAATCAAAGATTAGAGGGGCGCGCAGATGCAATCTGGCGACAGTTGTGGAAACTAGGGTTGCGTGTGTCCTCCTCGCTGCCCCCTCCTGGCCTTTATATAGATAGGTCAGGTCTCGGGTAGCAGGTCGAGTCGGTTACAGATTAGGGTTTTCCCTTCAAACTTTCTATCTTTAGACTTCTTCTTGTCTCGCAAGTCATCAAGGGTCCGTGGGCCACTCGAAGTATTCATTGGGCCGTGGCAACGCTGTGGGCTTCCACCGTATCTGGACCATATATACCACACTCGAGTACCTGCAGGGTATACCCATGTCAGTAGGAAACTCCGAACAACAAACAATTGCTCCTTTAATTTATGCAATTTACTTTTTGGTTGTGCCCTTGTTCTTACCTTTGATCTTGGCATGCAGCCATTCACAGATCTGGTCATCACCGAGAGTCTCGAAGGACTCCTCCATGACATGATGCGCCACTTCTTCCTCACATCGCGCTGACATGATGGATTCCTCCACCAACATGTGCTCATGCAAGTCCTCCACCTGCAACTCGTCTAGCTCATTCGCCTCTGCACCGTGCTCACCCCTCCTCTGAATCAGACCCCATGAGGTTGATGACGCTTCTCCCAACATTATGTTGTGAGGAATGCACCTCTACACCATCCAATAGTGAGAGGTTGATGTACCCATGAGTGGATTCGCAGGGAGGCATTGTGTCAATGAGAGGAAACTATCGGGAAGATTACACGAGGCATTTTATAGACGAGAGGAAACGGCGTGAACAATATGAGACTTAACATTATGAACAAAAATGGTAAGGTGGCACGAATCGAATGACCAAAAATTATTTTCATATTACTATGTGTAAGATCTCGTTTGCGATGTCCATCCCAAACCGTGTGCGATTGAGAAGATCCCAAACATTTTACCCAAAGGAAATCGTGGGTGATAGATAAACATCATAGATGCTTTACAAATGCTAAAGCATGAGAAAAATTACATGGAAAGAGCTACAACTATAATTGCTACTACTTCTCATCATCGTTGTAGATGTAGATGATCTCCTTCTTGTAGGTGGGTCCAGAGGCCTTGTCTTCACTGGCAGCGGCAATATTATCGGCCTTCGCCGCATGATCTTTGTCTGCCTCATGTTTCTTTTTGGCAAAGTATTCCAACAGTCTCGCCTGCTAATGGCTATGAAAATAGCCATCTTTCTCCATGTTTAAACATTGGTTTTAGTCAAGCAATTGACAAGAATCTCTCTAGCTTTGCCACTAATTATTAATTATTGCGAAGATATGCAAACCATTGCTTTCAATTGTGTTGTGCAGGAAATCACGTTTTTTAATGCGAAATCAGGAGCTATAAATGAAGATTTTGAGGAAGTCTACACGACCAAGTAATCCTGGAGCAAATACCAGGCGCCAAGGTTCATAACGACTACTGGTCCGGGCAGGGCCCGCCCATATGGCCCACCCTACCATGTGGTGGTGGTCTCATCTCGTTAGACCGTATAACTTTCATGAAGTTGCCTATATATTTGGAGGTCCCAGCCACCGCGTAGAGGGCCGTGATATCCCACAAGTATAGGGGATCATGTGTAGCCTTTTTGATAAATAAGAGTGTCGAACCCAACGAGGAGCTAAAGGTAGGATAAATGTTCTCTCAAGTTCTATCAACCACTGATACAACTCTATGCACACTAAACGTTTGCATTATCTAGGAAATAAAACTAGAGCAACAATACGAGTACTAGAGATAGCTTTGCATGATAATAAATAACAAGAAAGTAAAGTTAGCTACTGCAGCAATAAAATACACTAAACTAATAGAACCATGAGTGTGGAATAGTGGTGGTAATTGTGGTGGCTCTATCAAGTTTAATTAGCGAATAAATCGGGTTCATTATCTTCGATGCAATTTTCTATGTGGGAGAGGCTAAATATACATGCGCTCCACTAGTAGGAAATACATGTACTATATGATTGGATTGTTAGCAAACATCTGTAACTACTAACAATTCATTAAGGTTTCCCCAACCATAGCCTTAAGTTTAATGGTCCTCTTACTCCCATACGTGCAACATTCCGGTTCGCGTTCTCAGGTTTCTGTCACTCCGGCAGAACTTCCCCTTCCTCTTACACATACTACAAACCCTATGATATTTAATCCATGCGCGCACAAATATAATGGACACCAAAGGACTGTACCATATCAACATACATCTCTAATGAACCAAAGACGTTCAACCATTCAATCTAAGAACAAAGAAACTACACAAACATAACATAGATCATAGGATTATAACTTATAACATCAAGTACCATGTTTATATAGGACGGTACAGAGGTGTGTGGGAGGATGAACCACTGCATACTAGGAGGATTAGGTGATGGAGATGGCGGTGAAGATGGTGAAGAGTGCGGCAGCAGCGCCGGCGGCAGCGCAGGGGACTCCTTCCCTGCCGCCGGTATCATGGGGGAGCACCGCCCCTTAGCCCCCTTCCTTCATGGCTTCTTGGGAGCCCTCCCCCATGGAGATGGGATCAAAAACATGACTTTGGTGGCTGAAAGTTCGTGGGTGGAGGTGTGTTCCATGAGTTAGGTTTCCTCCTTTATATAGCTTCTCGGATTCCCGTCTCCCCATCTTGGGCTACAATAAATCGGGCCTAGAGGGCCCGTCTGAATTCGGAATTAGCTAAATTTTATTTTCAGAACATTTGCCGCAACATTTCCAACAAATTTGTAGTTGAAGAGTTTTCCGTTTGACGTTGTATCTGACCCGAAACGTGACCATCTTCAGAAAGAGTTCTAAAATAGATTTCTGGAAAATCCCAATTTGACTCCAACAAGGTTTCCACTTGTATTCTTGGTAATTCCTACACATCAAAGTGTAAAACAAGAACATTGTGCGCTTTTGCAACCATTAGTAAGTTAGTCCAAATAAATCATAAACTCTATATACAAAGAAGCGTCAAAAGCATAATATTAGCATAAAACCATCAAAAATTATAGATACGTTATGGACGTATCATGCCGCCATTCTCATATTGCATCACAACACCACCAAAGGAGATCCACACCATAATTCATCCCCTCCATCCTACATCCTATCCATTAGCCATAGCCTTTACTTGTACCTGAGATCTCCTTGTGATTTGGCGACCATTGTAAGAATATTTGATTTCAATCTAAGTATTTGCACAATGTTTTATATCCTTGATCTTATATTTATGAGTGAGTAGTCCTCACGGGCTGCATGTTGGGGTGAAACCTCGCAGGGATTATGTGCATCTAATCTATGGGAGAATTGTGTATTGTTTGAATAAGGGATTTGTATGTTTTGTTTCTTTGTCTCTTTCCTCGATCTTTGGACTTGTAGGTACCCAAGACCCCCGAGATCGATAAGGGATTTAGGTGAGACACTTGGCTAGCGGCGATCTCATCGGAAACCCAGTGACAGAAAGGGTTTTATGGTCTTCGCTTAGCAAACCATTCAGTAACAACAACAACATTTTTTCTTAAGGCTTTGATCTGTGTTTTCCACTTAATAAATGTTTGTAGCCCGGTACTTCATGGTGCAAATGGTTGGATCAATAGGCTACTGCTATCAAGATGTGCTGCCCATAAAGATTATCTCTATTAAAACATTACACATTACTATGCCTAATATTATCTTTTATCCCATATGATATGCAGCTGCAGGCGAATCTTCAACCCTGGCCTATCTCCATCCATTGAAACACCCACGATATAAATTAAACTAGAGTGGTCCGGTAAACAAAGTTAAATCGAAAAAACTAAGTCTTGCAAATGTGTCCTTTTTAATTCATCTTAGCATTGTTTCCGAAGGTTCGATTAAACCTAGGTCTACTAGGGGAAAATACTATTCTGCTACATCCGTGAATCCGGATCGAAGGTATCAAACCCTCTTTCCGGTGCCATTGTCAATGAAGCAATTCGCTATCCTAGTAAGGTCATTAGAGACCTTGTTTTTAGTTTTATTTTTGTTTGTAGTTTATTTCTTGTTATCTATTTGAAACACCCCCCCCCCCAAATTGTTACTTGTTTACTTGTTTCCTTTACTTTAAAAATACCAAAAAGAAAAGAGCCATGGCTCAAAAGAAACTTGGGGAGTATGCTACCCCTACTGATGATTTTATTCATGCACCTATTACTCAGCCTGCTGTTGATGTGGGAGCATATAAAATTAAGCCTAACCTTTTGAGTTTGCTTCAGTAGAACCAATTTGGAGGCTCATCTTCTGAGGATTTAGGTTTGCACCTAAATACTTTTACTGAAATTTGTGACATGATGCGCATTAATGATGTTGGCCCCAATGCTGTTAAATTACGTTTGTTTCCTTTCTCTCTAAGAGGAAAGGCTAAGGACTGGTTGCTTGCTCTACCTAAAGGCACTATTACATCTTGGAAGGAATGCACTAATATCTTTATGGCTAAATTTATTCCCCCAGCTAAGACTATGCAGCTAAGATCCAACATTACAAGTTTTAGACAAGAAGCCTGCGAGCCACTAGCGCTTTCATAGGAAAGGATGAAAGAAGCCGTAATGAATTGTCATAGTCATGGGATAGAAGAATGGCTTATAATACATTTATTTTATAATAGCCTTAACCCAATGTCTATGTCTATGCTAGATATCACAGCAGGAGGAACAATCATTGGAAAGCAAGTTAGTGTTGCAAAGAAACTACTTAATGATATGAAAAACAACCATGCCCAATGGCATGTGGAAAGAATCTCAAAAAGGGTGAATTCAATCACCGAGGTAAACAATGAAGAGCTTACTGCAAAGGTAGATGAGCTACTCAACATAGTAAAGGGTAAGGAAGATACCAAAATTAATGCTATCACTACCAATGTTAATGATGTTAATTTTATAGCTCGTAATCCTTATAATCCTACTTGGAAGAGTAATTTTTTTGCCTCTAATGTTCAAACGCATTATTCTAATCCTGCAGGAGGTCCATACAATAATTATAATAACCATAATTGAGAAAATCATGGCAATGTTCTCTTTAAACATATTGTTAGAACTTTCATGCAAGCTCAAACCGAGCAAATTAATATGCTTATTAAAATCACAGAGAACCATGAGACTAGTATTGGAAAATTATCTAACCAGGCCGTTGCAATTATAAATGATGTGCAGACTCTACAAGAAAGAACAAATACTATGGAGGCACAATTGGGCAAGGTAGCTAATTGCCAAGCTCTCATACTTGCAAAATTCGCTAGAAAGCCCGAGCCGAACCTGGTAGAAGACCTCAAGATGATGAGGGAAGAAATAATTGAAGAGAAGCATAAAGAGCTAGATTATAACAACATTCCAACACTTGAATACACCGTGGAAGATTTATTAAAGATGATCACTATAAAGAATTCCGGTCTAGAACAAGGTAACGATGCTACATAGAAATAATTCATACAACAAGTAGCATCTAAAGTTCGTGAACTAGAAATGGAGTATAAGAGACTAGCTGATAAGCTCCCTGCTAAGTTAGATGATATTTTTGAGCCCACTATTAAAGTTAAAATTGGTGTTAATGAGAGACCTGCACTCTGTGATCTTGGTGTAGGCGTCTCAACAATTTCCAAGAGTCTATTTGACAAGTTAAAATTGGGGACTTTTACAACCACTAAAATGAGACTCCATCTTGCCGATTCAACTTATAAACAAGTTGTTGGGATAAAATAAAACATAGTTGTTGAAATTAAAGGATGTCTTGCTCTTATTGATCTTGTTATAGTGGACATGCCTGAAGATCCCATAGTTTCTATAATTCTAGGTAGGCCATTCCTAAGAAGTATTAAAGCTTTGATCAATCTGCATGAAGGGAATGTGAGAATAGGACTACCATCTAGAGATCCTTTTATAGTCCACTTCCCTAGGAAGAACAAGGCCAAGCCTAATAATAATGATGGTATAATCACACCGAAAGCTAATTACTTTGGAGTGGGTGTTCCGCTCACAAAACCTAAATGATCACCATCTGGGTCAAGCTAATTGACCTTAACTAGAAGTGCTTCATGGGAGGCAACTCATGTGAAATAAAAGTTTTTACTCTTGTGTGAGTTTTTGTTTTTTTGTTTTTGTTTCATTTTTGTTTTTAATAAAGAGTGTTCAAGAAGTCCTATGGAGAGACGAGAAGAAAATAAGGTAATCCTCGATCTTCTATTTTACTAACACATGGCCTTAAGGTATTGCTGATCTTTATGAAGTCTTTTTGCTATTATTTTGTCATTTTCTAAGATGCGCAAAGGCGTGTGAAGCTACTAAATAAATTCCAAAAGTTTTTCAGCTTCCAGGGCGGATAACAACCACTGATACGATCGGGAGAACCCGTACCACGCACCTGTACTAGATCGCAGCTTGGAAGAATAGAAATGTTGATTTTTGTTGCAGTACACAGTGACCGTAACGACCACTGGTAGGACAGGAGGTTGTCGTACCACCTTCCCATACCATACCCCTGAGCAAAACATCAACTTTCAAGTGAATGTACTGACCGAAAATGACTAGTAGTACGGGCACGTGCAACCATACCGAGTGCACCGCCAGAAGGGAAACGTCGATTATGTCACTCGAAACGGGTGGGATCCGATTGTACCTCCCTCCTGTACCACGTACTCGGTTGCGATATGAACACAGGAAGAAGTAACCCTAAAATCCCCAAAACACAAATCTCTCTTTCTTCTTCCTCCAAACTCCAAACCATCTCCATTGGATATGCAATTCTACTCATTCTTTCTTTGATTCCTCGCACCCGTTCGATCTAAGGTATATTTCTCCTCTGATCCCCAACTTATTTGCATCAAAACCATGCTCAATCTTTCACCATTATCAATCTAGACTTAGGTCTTGTTCTTGAGCTAATCTGGATTATGAGCATGCTTAGTTTTGTTTTTAAAGGAATTTCTTTTGTAACAAATATAGAGAATCATTTATGCTATGTTTCTATTGGACTAAATTTTGTCTTAGCATTATTATTTTTTATTTTAAGATGAACATAAGGATCCGTACACGTGTGATGGCTGTGAAACCAGACGCACCACCCGTTGGTACGCTAACCCCCGAGTCACTTGGTATCGAGTTCACCTAGGAGTTTCAGCTGAACCGTTTCAACCGTCTCAAGCTCCAAGAGACCAAGTACACCAAGTGGGTGTGTCCCTACATCGTGAACCAACTAGGCATTCACGTTGATTTCGATTTACTTTGCAACAATGTTGGTTTGTATGACTTTTATTTTCAAGATGTCGTCACGTACACTTGATTCTTGAGTTTCTCAGCACCTTGACACATTCGGTGTGCTCACACTACTACCCTGAGGAGCAAATGCCTAGATTTTATCATATCAACTTCCGTCTTATGAACTGTGAGTATTCCTTGAGACTCGACCAATGGGCTTACTACTTTGGGTTTGCCAACAATGCCACCGACATACGCTCCACCACCTTTCTTTTGAATCCAACACCCTTGGCTTACTTTAATAGAATGAGAATTCGTGGAAACACACACAAGGGAAACCAAATTTATCATCATGTTGTTCGTTATTTGTTTTACGTTATTGCTAACACCTTGTAGGCACGTGGTGAGTTTACTAGAGTTAATGAGGATGACATGATGATCCTCACTAAAGCTGTTATTCCTAACTATAACTTAACGCCAAATTTGGGCGCCCTTCTTTTGTTTTATCTTAAGCATCAAGCTCTGCAGCCTTGTGGTTCCATATGCGGAGGAGTCATAACTATGCTTTCACATGCGCTTCATGTCACCTAGGTAATATCCAACCGTTGCCAGGTGACCGCCGTCTTGGTTTTTCTACTCTAAAAGCTTGTGGTATGATTTCTAGAACTAATGGTTGATACTTCCTTGATATACCTGGAGCGCATCACTTTATCCCAGCTCCTTTTCCTAATGGTATATTCTCTATCGAGGAGGGAAGTTTGCATTATGATGCGTAGGTTGAGACAAGTCTACCCCAACAAGAAGTACCCGTGGATGAAGGAGAAGATGAAAAAGTAGACCAAGAAGGATCCAAATAAGATCTGCAACCACCAAACTTCTACACCACCTATTATGATATCTTTGCTCTCGAAGGAAACATCCAAAACATGAACATGGGACTGCCAACCTCGCCAGCTAGTTCAACAATTGGAGCAGCCAATGGAACATGGGACATTATACACTGCCACCATAATGAGCAACAAAAGGGCTTACAAAAGCCTGAGCTTGGTGATGTGTCCCCCGACAATTTTATTTGTGTAATAATGAGGTTGTACTCTAGCTCCTTGAGAGCTTTGAAACACTCGTAATGGTTTGTTCCAACACTTTGCTTTTATTTCATTTTTCGTTTTCTTTTGTTTTTTGTTTGTTTTTATTTTCTCAGTTCCTTGCTTGGTCGCAAGTTCTTTTATATTCTTTAATCCCCATCCTTAAAAACACAAAAAGATTTTCCCTTTTTCCTTTTTTGTGAAAGTGGATTTGCCTATTGCCTCTTTGCTTTAATTTTATTATGGGAGTGATTTTTACTTGAGTCTTGAAGGAACATGATACGTTGCAAACGTATCCATAATTTTTGATGTTCCATGATTGGTTTTATCTACTTTCTTATGTTTTGTCCACACTTTGGAGTATTTTTCATATGATTTCTTGGACTAACCTATTAACAAGAGCCATAGTGCCAACTGCCTGTTTTCTGCTGTTTTTGGTTCCAGGAAAGTCAGAAAATGAATACTCTCGGAATTGGATGGGACAAAAGCCAAAGTCAGTTTTTCACCGAGAGACACCTGGAGCCAGAATACGAGACGGAGAGGGTCTGGGCCTCGGCCACACCACCTGGCCGTGCGGCCAGGCCTGGCCCACGCCAGGGGGTGGTCTGGCCGCCCCAGGCACCCCCTCGGCCTCTCCTTCCGCCTATATATTGCCTCTGATACGGAAACCCTAAGTACCCGATCAAAAATCCACGAAAGAGTCTGTAGCCGCCGTCATATCCATCTAGATCGGGAGGGACCTGAAGCTCTTCCCGGCACCCTACCAGAGAGGGGAATTCACCCTGGAGGCCTTCTTCATCATCATGCAAGCCTCCGGTGTGATGCGTGAGTAGTTCATCTCTGGACTACGGGTCCATGTAGTAGCTAGATGGATGGTTCTCCTCCTTTGTGCTATCATGTTTAGATCTTGTGAGCTCCGTTCATGATCAAGATCATCTATTTGTAATTCTGCATGTTGTGTTTGCGGGGATCTGATGGATATTGAGATGCTATTTCAGATTGATTATTGATTCTATCATGTCTTTGTTATTTGTGATCTTGCATGCTTTTCGTTGTTAGTAGCTATCTTGGCCAAGTAGATGCTACCAACTCCAAGAGTTAGTATTTATGCTCGATAGTGGGTTCATGCCTCTGGTAATCTGGGGAAGTGACAGAAATCTCTAAGGTACTAGATGTGTTGTTGCTACTAGGGAGAAAACAACAATCCTTTGTTCATAGAACAATCATATTGCTTACTTAATACAATTATCCGTTGCTTGCAACTTAATACTGGAGGGGGTTCGGATGATAACCTGAAGGTGGATTATTAGTCATAGATGTAGTTGGATGGCGGTCTATGTATAATGTTGTAATGCCCAATCGAATCTCAAAGGAGTCAAGATGATTAGTATATGCTTGTATGTTTCTCGATGTTTGTCAATTGCCCCGCTGTAATTTGTTCACCCAACATGTCATCTATCTTAAGGAGAGCCACCTCTAGTGAACTATGGACCCCGGTCCTTTCTTTTACTATCAATCAACTGTTTACTGCTTTGTATTTACTTTCTGCAAACTATTACTTTCTTCCACTCGATATGTTTAATCCTTTGTTTTCAGCAAAACTGGTGAGATTGGCAACCTCATCGCAAGTTGGGGACAGAGTTCTGTGGTTGTGTTGTGCAGGTCTCCACGTTGCTGCTGGCACCGGTAGTGCGCCCTGCCAAAGTTCAGCTAGCTACACCTTTGGGGTGTTTCCTTGCTCCTACTGGATTGATAACCTTGGTTTCATAACTGAGGGAAAACTTACTGCTGTGCTCATCATACCTTCCTCTTGGGGTTTCCCAACGAGCTCGTTAATAGACGAGTCAACAAGTACTTTTTCTAGCGCTGTTGCCAGGGAGTCAAGGACATCTTCACAAGGGTAGTCCCTCATAACCAATCTCTTTACTTTGTTATTTTTGTTTTGCTTAGTTTACTTTTGCTTTGTTTGCTTGTTTCTTTATAAAAAACACAAAAAAAATAGTTTTACTAGTTTGCTTTCTTTATTAAAAACACAAAAAAATAGTTCCTATCTTAAGTTTCCATTATGTCTAGCATTGCTCCAATCACTATGTCACCTGAGGAAATGATTTTCACTTTTAAACAAGGAATTGAAGAGAGTTTCAAAGAAGCTTGGTCTAGAATCTCTGATTTACATGAAAAAACCGAACCTAAAATGACTCAAAGCTTCTTTCTTAGAAGTTTCTACCTTGGAATTGCTCTTTGCTATAGATATTCTTTAGATGCTGTTGTGGCAGGAGACTTCCTCCAATGCAATGAGGATGGTGCTATTAATGACATAAAGAAATTGGTCTTTACTTACAACTTGCCTAGCAAATCTGATTCTTCTTTCATAAACATATTTGCTAGATTGAATACTCTTGAGACCAGCACCGCTAGTTTGAAAGATTGCTATAATATGCTTAGAGAGCATCATAACTATGTTCCAATAAATTCTGAACCCTCAGAATGGCTTCCCACAGTAACGATTTCTATAAACAATGAAACTTTTCATGCTCGATGTGATATCATGTCTGAATTTTGTCTTATGCCCAAAGATATTTATGAATCTTTGAATCTTTGGGGGCTTTCTGAAGGAGGATAAGAAATTTTTCTTGCTAATAATGCCACAATATTACCCATTAGAATAGCGGAAGGTGTGTTTACAAAGATCCTAGGGAAAATGGTTTCTACTGATTATCTTGTTATTGAATGTGTAGGAAAAGGACAAATCACACTTTGTTTCTCCACCAAGCATTCACAAGTTCCCCAAGGGTAAGAATAAAAGTAATAGAGGTAAGGGCAAGACATTTGGTTTTAATGCTTCTTCATTTGAGAACACTTGATTCTTTTTCTTGCTTCTTATGCCTAACTTAAAAGCGTTAAAGAAAAGTACTTATTGGGAGATAACCCAAAAGTTTTAGATGAGTCTTGGAAGTTATCACTTCAGTAATAACCGCTCCTTATCCTTTTTATTTGCTTTTTGTGCCAAGAGTAACCTCTAATGAGAGAGAAGTAATGATTGGGAAAGTTGCTGTCTCGAAACAGATTTCTGTGCTTCACCATAAAAATTCGTGTAACATCTCTGTATGTCCTTTTAAGGCGTGAATTTTTGTGCTTCTGCCCCAGGTTGTTATCTAACTTTCGTTAGTTCAACACTTTTCGATTTGAGCAACAGAAGGTCTTTGAAAAAATTCGTCTTTACCTGCTGGTCTGCTTTGACAGATTTCTGCCATTTTTTGCATTTGCTTCTTGTTGGTTCCTTTTTGAGTTCTTTTGGGGAATTTAGCTTTTTGAGGGAAGTTCTAAAGTAGCTTGTGTTCTAATGGAAGTTTTATTGGTGTTAGAACTGAACCTAAAGACCTATTATCTCGAATGCACTAATGTTGCTAATAAAGATTGTGTGAAGTTTTGTATGAAGAAAAATTTTAGGTGTATGGAAGGAATGATTATGAGATGAAGAATGGACTAAATCTCAAGATTGGGGATGCCACGCGTGTCATCCCAAGAAATATCCAAGAAGTACAAGCATCAAAGCTTGGGGATGCCCAAGGCATCAACCTCTTCATCAATAAAAATCCCAGGTTTCTTCCAAACGCTTCATTTTTATTGTTTCATGCACAGTTGTGTTGTTCTTGGAGCGTCTTCTTTTTCATTTTCTGTTTGGTTATTCGTTTGCTTAGTTTGCTGAATAAATTGGTTGGACCCCCTCTTTCATACATTGGTTTTCAAATAGTTTGGTTTGGATTGGAAAAAGAGTAGGAAAGTTCATGCTTAAGTGGTAAAGAGAGCTTGTTTTTAACTGTAGCCCATGCTTTGTCATGCCATGCTTGATATTGTTTTGGCTTTAGGCTTAGTATTCTTTGCTGTAGCATGACTTGTTATAAACAATTGAGATTGCTTAATGTGCCTTGGAAGAATCATGCATTGTTTTAGCATATTAAATCATAGTATTGTGGTATTCTCCTTTGATGCTTTATTTGGGTTGACTTGGCACATGCTCACACCATGTTATGACTATCCCAAGTCACCAAAGCCTTTATGATCCTTTAGTTTTCAACTTGTAGTATCACTTTATGCTTTGATCAATGATGTTTTGTCGCTCTGCATGATTATGGCCATTATTTCTCTCTTAGTTTGTCGCTCCCATTCTTTTGCTAGCCTCCGTAACCAAGTATGAGTTCTACTCGTGCATCCAACTCCTAAAACCAAGTTATTCCAAAGAGTCCACCATACCTACCTACTAGCATATGCTATTCCAAGCATATTCATGTTTTTGTCTACCTTCCAAATTAAACTTGTTATGAGAAAACTAGTGATTAAAGCTCTCACGAACTTGATGGCACACTTTAGTTTTTTGCATTTAATAAACTTGAACCATTGTGTCCATCTTTGTTGCGTATATGCTTGCGCTTTATAAGTTGAAGTTAGCAGAACCATGTATCATGGGGAACGCTTTCAACATTGCGCTTGTACTTTGTACCCCGTTGATATCATGTTCTTTTGCTTATGGATCCCGGCGGTGTGAAATAAAAGGGGAACTTGTAAGATCATGGAGTTTGTATGTGTGTTAGAGAAACGCCTTGAACGCTAGCCTAAGATCTTGCCTAATCAAGGTGGAAACTTGCAGCATAACCATAATGAGCACTCTATGAAGCATCCTCAATTAAAACCTATGCAAATAGCAAATAAAAAGATCGTTGAGATGCTCATTGTCTGCTTGCCTTGTCATTTTGATTATGGGATAGCTCCTGTATCATGTGCAAGGGTACCTGCTTGGCGGTTCTCTATGATACATATGTACTTACAATGACAAGAGCTTACTTGTGACTAAAGTTGAGTAGCATGAGGTTCGGTCTTCATAAGTAAGGGGCATGAGATTTTGGTTTATAACTTGTCAAGCATATCCACTTAGTTGTGTCAATTTAACCTTAATCACCTTCAAGATGCTTATGATAGGGGCAATGAGAGATGAAAGCTATTAAGTACCATAATTTTTGGAAGCTCTTCATGAGACTTGAATCCCTACTTCCTTCTATGAAGGCCTTTCTTTTACTTTTATGTTGAGTCTCCACCTTCTACCTTTATGCACCTACTTTGAGAGCATAGTGGTCATTCTTAGTTCTATGTGCACTGTCCCAAGACTTGTTGATTGATGCATAACTTTGATATTGCTTGTTTTAAACTATTTGTATCTAGTCACTCTTATAAACTTTGAAGGTGTCCTATGCATTTATGTTTGCTACTCTATGAGGGACAAGCTGAATGCCACTATGCTATGTTTTCTTTATGTGAAACAAACAAATGTATTGCAAAGCATTGTTATTCATGAACCTTTTGTTTGTGCCTTTTCATGTTGCAACCTAGTTTCTTTGTCTTATTGCTAGAACTTTGTCTTTCATGTTATGATTGAAGTATTATGATCCCAGCTTCGAATGTTTTACAAATACTTTGATCAAGTTTATGATGGTGCATGTCACCTCAAAAATTATTCTTTCTTTTTATCACTTACCTACTCGAGGACGAGAAGGAGTTAATCTTGGGGATGTTGATACGTTGCAAACGTATCCATAATTTTTTATGTTCCATGATTGGTTTTATCTACTTTCTTATGTTTTGTCCACACTTTGGAGTACTTTTCATATGATTTCTTGGACTAACCTATTAACAAGAGCCACCGTGTCAGCTGCCTGTTTTCTGCTGTTTTTGGTTCCAGGAAAGTCAGAAAATGAATATTCTCGGAATTGGACGGGACAAAAGCCAAAGTCAGTTTTTCACCGAGGGACACCTGGAGCCAGAATACCAGACGAAGAGGGGCTAGGGCCCGGCCACACCACTTGGCCGCGCGGCCAGGCCTGGCCCGCGCTAGGGGGTGGTCTGGCCGCCCCAGGCACCCCCTCGGTCTCTCCTTCCGCCTATATATTGCCTCTGATACGGAAACCCTAAGTACCCGATCAAAAATCCATGAAAGAGTCTGTAGTTGCCGTCATATCCATCCCTAGATCGGGAGGGATCTGAAGCTCTTCCCGGCACCCTGCCGGAGAGGGGAATTCACCCTGGAGGCCTTCTTCATCATCATGCAAGCCTCCGGTGTGATGCGTGAGTAGTTCATCTCTAGACTATGGGTGCATGTAGTAGCTAGATGGCTGGTTCTCCTCCTTTGTGCTATCATGTTTAGATCTTGTGAGCTCCATTCATGATCAAGATCATCTATTTGTAATTCTGCATGTTGTGTTTGCGGGGATCCGATGGATATTGAGATGCTATTTCAGATTGATTATTGATTCTATCATGTCTTTGTTATTTGTGATCTTGCATGCTTTCCGTTGTTAGTAGCTATCTTGGCCAAGTAGATGCTAGCAACTCCAAGAGTTAGTATTTATGCTCGATAGTGGGTTCATGCCTCTGGTAATCTAGGGAAGTGTCAACACCCGGATTTTTAATCCCAGATCCCTGTCATGTCATTCATCGCAATCCCATGATTACCATTTTTGTGAGACATAACAGATTGGATATCACAGTACATCATCCATTTCAAACCATATATAAGGTCTTACATAAATAAGGATCTCATGATCCAGTCTTAAGACAACAAGCAGCGGAATAAAAGATAAGCATAGCGGCGGGGTCCATATTCAGGGGCACAGGCAATGCTGACGAAGGCATATAGTCCTAGTTATCATAGCCGTCCTGCTGGCCATCATCTTGGTAGTCTCCTTCATAGTCTGGCCATGAGAATAGCCAGGTACAAAAGCGATGAGTACTCTTTAAGTACTCGCAAACTACCACTAACAATTAGTATAGTTCTAAGGTAAAGTGCTAACACTAAGATTAACTATAAGGTTAAGTTTGAAACCTAAGCTGAGTTCTGAAACAAAGAAAGATAAAATAAAGTTCTAGAATCACTTAAGTTGGGAAGCTAGTGTCATAAACACAACCTTGTTGTGGTCAAGTCAAGATTCATCATTCATTTCATAAGTTATTTTGAAAACACCTGACAACGAAACAGTATGGCCATTCCAACTGTCCATAACAGCGGACACGGCTATTCGAATAGTTTGACACTCTGCAGAGGTGGTACACTTTCACCACAAGATTCGATACATCTGTCAGGGATAACCTTGAATCATCATACTTAGTATGCAGATAATCAAACATAACCTTTCCTTTACACACCCTAGTATAAGCACCTCTCCTATGAGCATGGCCTCCCAACCATGACCATCTGTCATCTTGGGCACTGCATAGATGGACAACATTGAGAGGTAGCCTCATCTCAAACCTCTCCCACGAGGGAACTAATACTAATGCATATAAACTTCCGGCTAAGCCTTACCCAATTCAGGGATTGTGGTTGTACGGTAAATTTGGAATGGTATCGCATCCGAATCCAACCATCAATTTTTATAAAAGGGCTAAGGCTCATGCCTCTATATTTTCATCATCATAAACCATTTCTATTTCTCAACACATGTCAAAACATTTCAATAGAATGACTCATCATTCCAAGGATTTCATAATTCATTTTCACCAAGTGTTCCCATCTAAAGTGACTCAAGTTTTTATTTACTCTAAACTACTGAGTTAAGAGTGTTCACTAAGGTGGAAAGATGGGATCAATCTCATGCCATAGAATGACATCTAAAGTTATCTATATAGATCAAGTTTTATACTCTTTATGCTACCTTCAAAACAAGTAAAAGACTTTGGGTAAAGTAAAGGAAGTAAAGCTTGAAAATAATACTTGGGGGAATTAACAGTCAAAGTGACATAACCAAAGTATGCCTAAAGCATCTTTGCTCAATCATCTAGCTTAATTCTAGCTTTCTAAGCATTATACTTGCAAGGGTTAGCTTGCATTGTTAATGATGGCTTGCCTTGGTTGGTGCACTGGTTGAAATTTTCTTCCTCCTCTTGATAGAACTCCTCCTCCTCGAAAGCTTGGTCGATACTATCGTCTATAAATACATACGGAGTACACAATCACCAAACAATACTTAGCTAGTCTACTTAGCGCTCTAAGGCACATATTTGATGATCTATTATCATCACAAGCATCACAAGGTTTTCTTAACTAGTTTCATTCTTTTCATTTAAGAAAAGTAATTTCTACTCATTGAAAAATAACTAAAATTTAATATTCACCACTTAAAATATGGGATCATGTGGACACATGTCATCACCACATATTCTAACATGTGGGAATGTGATTTAAGGGTTGGATCACAATTACTTTGGTTTAAGTTCATTATTTAATGATTTAAAGTGACTAGAAATGCCTATATAGCATTATTTTGGTACTAGTCCAAAGTCACTGCATGTAAACCCTAATATTATTACATACTCAGATAGGTATGGTTAAATGTGATTTTTGAGAGTTGGAATCAACTCAACAGCTATCATGGTTGATTTTTGAAAAATGTTTGAATGTGCAAAAGTTTCTGTCTTGTTATTTTTACTAGGAGAGATCTCTAACTCTAAATGAATTAAATCCAATGGTCTTGGATAGATCTTTTCAGTAGCTTTCTAACAAAATTGGAATCACTCCATTTGGATTTGTAAATCTCTCTGAATTGATTTTCAAACTAAGGGACAAAACTAGGTTCAAACTAAATAGAAAAATCTAATTTTGAACTAAATGGGTCGCGCAGGAAAGCTAATGGGCCGGCCTAGTGGCACTCCGTGGTGCGGGGCATAGCTGACAGGGGGTCCACCGGTCAGCAGCTCGTTACACGCAAAGCGGTACGGGGCAATGTCGGTCGTTAGATTAGAACTAGGATCTACGGCTGGGGCTCGTCATCGATGACAGACAGGTCACCGACAAGGTCTAACCCTAGCGGCTCGGTGGGGGTGCTCAGGGGGCGTACCAAGGCTCCAGCAACAACGGCGAGGCGGGCAAACAAACTGGCAGTCGACGGCGAGCTCAGGGGTGGTCGAAGCAGCTCCGGGGGTGGACGAAATCGACGGCGCCTTCTCCTCCTCTACAGCGGGCTTCTCCGGCCAAATTCCGGCGAACAAGTGCTCGAGATGCTCCAGCTAGAGGTGGGGAAGGACCAGTGAGGAGAGGGGAGTCGAATGGTGTGAGTGGTTTGTGCTGGGGTGGCCTCTATTTATAGCTCGACGAGGCAACCGAGAGGGATGGGCGGGCGGCTCCGGCGAGGGATGCACAGCGTGCTAGCAGCATGGCTCGAGGTAGGGGACGGTGGCCTGCCTCCTGGCGATGCGCTATGGCTTAAATGCGGGGCTAGGGGCGGTGGCAGATGGTCGGGCGGTGCTCACGCTCTGAGCGACAGAGGCGGCGTTCAACACGGCGGGCGGTGGATGTGGTTCAAATGGCAGCGAACGTGCATGTTTGGGTGGTTCCCTGGGTCATGGCGATGCGGTGAGCACGGGTTGCGGTCGAGGCGCGGAGTGTGCACGCTTGTCGGGCGCGGCGCTCTGGGCTTCCTTGTCGGGCTTTCATCGATACTTTCATTTCCCTTCTGGGCTTCCTTGATTTGGCTGATTAATGTGGGTTGAAGTTTAATGCTAGCTAAGAATCCCTTGCTAACTAACTCAGTCCTAAACTGCTCCAACTCCTCATACAAACTTGGTTGCTTCTCCTTGATCATGGTGTTTAGCCTACAAGGCAATATGCTAAGAGCATCCGCTACCACATTGGCTTTGCCGGGGTGATAGTGAATGTCAAGGTCGTAATCCTTGATTAACTCTATCCATCTCCTTTGCCTCATATTCAGCTCCTTCTGAGTGAAAATATACTTCAAGCTTTTGTGATCTGAGTAAATCTCACAGCGATTACCCATAAGGTAATGACGCCATGTCTTCAATGCCAAAACTACGGCTGCTAATTCAAGATCATGGGTCTGATAGTTCTGCTCATGCTGCTTCAGTTGTCGAGACAGATAAGCAATAACCTTGCCTTCTTGCATCAATACACATCTGAGACCAATCTTGGATGCATCACAATACACATCAAACGGCTTCTTGATATCTGGCATGATCAGTATTGGGGCTGATATCAATCTCTTCTTCAGCTCCTGGAAACTGGCTTCACATTTGTCGGTCCATTCAAACTTCTTGTCCTTCTTCAACAATTGGGTCATGGGTCTGGCGATGCTCGAGAATCCTTCTACGAACTTGCGGTAGTATCCCGCTAATCCGAGAAATGAACATACTTGGGTTTGAGTGGTTGGGGCTTCCCATTCTTCGACATCTTTGATCTTGGCGGGATCAATAGAGACTCCTTCGGCAGACACAATATGTCCTAGGAATCCTACTTCTTTTAGCCAAAGCTCACACTTACTAAACTTGGCGTATAACCGATGCTCTCTCAGGGTTTCTAGGATGATTCTCAGATGTTGCTCATGCTCTTCTTCTGACTTGGAGTAGATAAGGATGTCGTCGATAAACACAACTACAAACTTTTCTAGGAAATTCATATAGATCTTATTCATGAGATTCATGAAATAAGCATGGGCATTGGTTAATCCAAAGGACATAACTGTATACTCGTATAAACCATAGCGAGTAGTAAAGGCGGTCTTCGGAATATCCGTTGCATGAATCTTAAGTTGGTGATAACCAGTCCTAAGATCAATCTTTGAGAATACCTGGGCTCCAGTCAACTGATCAAATAGATCCTCTATCTTTGGAAAAGGGTACTTGTTCTTCATGGTGACGTCATTCAACTTTCTGTAATCTGTGCACAAACAGTTGCCTCCATCTTTCTTGTCGACGAATAACACTGGTGATCTCCATGGCGATGCAATTGGTTGGATCAAGCCTATTGCTAACATGGCATCTAACTGCTTCTTCAGTTCCACTAACTCTGAGGGGTTCATGCTATAGGTTCTCTGGGCTATGGGTCCGGTTCCGGGGATTAGTTCGATAATGAACTCAATATCCCTATCCGGGGGCATACCTGGCAATTCATCTGGGAAAACGTCGGGGTATTCACAGACTACTCTTACTTGGTCTATGGTGGGCAGGGCTAGACTCTTGTTGCACTTGAATTGACGGGGTAAGGTTTCAGATATATGCTCATCATATACTCGAGCTACCGTCATGGTGATGGCTTTCTTAGCACAGTCTATCATTCCTTTATGCCTTGACATCCAGTCCATACCTAGTACTACTTCCAATCCTTTGGTTCCAAGTACAATTAGGTTGGCATAAAAATCTATCCCATGTATTCTGATAGGCACAACTTTGCAAACTTTTCTAGCTTTTGTAGTTGATCCGGGGATTTGAACTATCATGACATGCTTCAAGTTGGTTGGGTGGATCTTACTAGTGCATACAAATTCTTCGGTGACAAATGAATGTGATGCTCCCGAATCAAATAATACCCTTGCTAAAACTGAGTTGACAAAAAACATACCCAGCACTACATCTAGCGCTTCTTGGGCTTCTTCGGTGTTCATGTGGAAGAGACGACCGTTACGATTGTGAGGGTTCCCTGGGGCAAATCTTCTTCCTGGTTGAACACGACGCTGCTGTTGAGCTGGGGCATTCACATTGGCAGTGGCGGCAGTCTTCTTGGGACACTCATTGGAATAGTGACCCTTCACTCCACACTCGAAACAAGTGATCTAGGACTTGTCCTTTGCTGCGACGGGCACAGCATTGCTGCCAGTTCTAGGTGCAGTGTTGTTGTTGTTGTTGCTCTTGGAAGGTGCACAGTTGAAATTGTTGGTGTTGCCGGAGTTGTGATTGTTTCCTCCGGACTTCACATTGCCTCCGCTACGGTTGGGGTAGCTTGGGCGAGACATTGGGGGTCGGTTGTTCCTTGGTGCATATCCTGGTGAGGGGTTAGGACAATACTTCTGGTGACTGCTGGATCCTGATTGATGCATCATACGACGTTTGCGGTTGTCGTTTGCCTGATTAATCTTCCCTTCCATCTGGATGGAAGAGTCGACTAGCTCTTCGAGATCCTCGAAACGGATGTTGACGAGGAGAGTCTACATCTCATCATGCAGTCTGTTCAAGAATCTCTCCTTCTTCTTGGCCTCCGTGTTGATCTCATCAGGCGCATATCTTGCAAGCGACAGGAATCTGTCACGGTATTCCACCACAGTCATTCTACCTTGCTTCAACTCTCTGAATTCATCCCTCATTCTGGTGACTAAGCTTTGTGGCACGTGGGTGCGGCTGAACTTGATTTTGAAGGCTTCCCATGTCATCACTTGACCATGGTTCATATTATGGATACTAGTCCACCAAGCTCTTGCATCTCCTGCTAGATAGTGGGTGGCGAAGAGAACTTTCTCGTTGTCATCAACTCCTGCAACTTCTAAGTTGTTTTCCATTGTCTGCAGCCAGTCATCAGCATCTAGTGGGTTTTCAGCTTTGTTAAAAATTGGGGGATTGGTATTCTGAAAGTTTTTGAGTTTGGATCCATGATGATCCTGGTTTCCATGCCCTTGGTTGTTGAGAGCCATCTGGGTGATCTGTTGCAGTGTTGCTAGATTAGCTTGGCGCTCTGCCCTGCATGCTTCTCTGTCTGCGATGAGATTCTGCAAGATCCACAGCATTGGGTCTTGCGACGAGCTGCTCCCTCCTTGGTTTCCACGAGTCATCTGAAGATTGAGGTAGATAAAGGGGTAAGAGGGAAAGTTCTATGGTTCATGGTTTTGGTTTCAAGCTAAAACTTTGAGTTTGACTCAGGTTTTGCAACTAACTTCATTTCATTCATGCAAACAAGCACACAATACAAACACACACCACAACAACAAAGGAAAACAGATGGTTTGAAGAACCATTCTGCAAGCTACGATAGAGTGGGACCGATACATCTCATGCTACGACAGTGCTCTAGTGCATCTACTCATCATCGATGAAGTTGGAGTCCTCATCGTCAGTGTAGAAGTCCACAACATCCTCCTCCAGAAAGTCATCATCATTGCTGAGGTAAGAATCCATGTCTCCCTGGATGTCTTCACCTTCCTCTTCTTCCTCCTTTGCTGCAAGCTGAGCTTCTTGCTCCTTGACGGTCTTCTCGAGGTCGGCCACCTTCTTACAAAGACGGGCGATAGTGCGATCCTTCTTTTCACGCTGGAGGCAAAGAGACTGACGGTCCTTGACAAGTAGTGAGAAAGTCTGGGCCTTCTGGTTGGCAATGGCACGGTTGTGGTTGGCAAACTCCCTAGCATTGTCCAATTCCTTTTAGCGATCGTACAGCAGGAAGTCAAGGTTCTCCACCTGACGCTTCAACTCCGGGTGACTTGGCATCTCCATTGGCATTCCCATGAAGTCATGTCTTGCATAGTGAGCAAAACGGGTTCCCTGGAGTTGGTTGACACTAAGGGAACATAAACGTGCGAGGGCTTCATGCATTGCCTTGGCTAATCCATCTAGCCAGTTGTTCTCTCTCACGGAGAACTGGATTCTCCCGGACATTGGTGCTTTGATGCTTCCTCTAAGATCAGCGATGACTAGCCACTACAAATCTCCTCCTGGGGGTCCTGGAAGTTGAGCTCCAAGAAACTCCGGATGTGGGCGTCCCAGTAACTCCGACAGTGAATCCAGATCCCTCTCGAAAATCAGCTGACCTCCGTTTCCCAACTGGTAGAACTTGCTGAACTGAGTCTCCATCTACAAGAATTAAGGATGAGAAAATTAGTGAAGTGATCAAGTGTGTCAAATTTTAAGTAGTAATGTAAGAATTTTGAGGAACATGGATTTTTCAGAAAGAATGAATTCCCAAGGGTAAGAGAGGAAATAGTTTTTCATAAATACTCACTTTGGTTTTGAAATTAAGTTTTTGTTCGGACGTCCATTCTAACTAGGGTCTCCTATGGTCAGGATGGCTCTAATACCAACATGTCAACACCCGGATTTTTAATCCCAGATGCCTATTATGTCATTCATCACAGTCCCAGGATTACCACTTTTGCGAGACATAACAGATTGGATATCACAGTACATCATCCATTACAAACCATAAATAAGGTCTTACACAAATAAGGATCTCATGGTCCAGTCTTAATACAACAAGTAGCGGAATAAAATATAAGCGTAGCGGTGGGGTCCATCTTTAGGGGCACAGGCAATGCTGACGAAGGAAGATAGTCCTAGTTATCATAGCCGTCCTACTGGCCATCATATTGGTAGTCTCCTTCATAGTCTGGCCATGAGAATAGCTAGGGACAAATGCCATGAGTACTCTTTAAGTACTCGCAAACTACCACTAACAATTAGTATAGTTCTAAGGTAAAGTGCTAACTCTAAGTTTAACTATAAGGTTAAGTTTGAAACCTAAGCTGAGTTCTGAAACAAAGAAAGATAAAATAAAGTTCTAGAATCACTTAAGTTGGGAAGCTAGTGTCATAAACACAACCCTGTTGTGGTCAAGTCAAGATTCATCATTCATTTCATAAGTTATTTTGAAAACATCTAACAACGAAACAGTATGGCCATTCCAACTGTCCATAACCGCGGACGTGGCTATTCGAATAGTTTGACACTCTGTAGAGGTGGTACACTTTCACCACATCTATCAGGGATAACCCTGAATCATCATACTTAGTATGCAGATAATCAAACATAACCTTTCCTTTACACACCCTAGTATAAGCACCTCTCCTATGAGCATGGCCTCCCAACCATGACCATCTGTCATCTTGGGCACTGCATAGGTGGACAACGTCGAGAGGTAGCCTCAGCTCAAACCTCTCCCGCGAGGGAACTAATACTAATGCATATAAACTTCCGGCTATGCCTTACCCAATTCAGGTATTGTGGTTGTACGGTAAATTTGGAATGGTATCGCATCCGAATCGAACCATCAGTTTTTATAAAAGGGCTAAGGCTCATGCCTCTATATTTTCATCATCATAAACCATTTCTATTTCTCAACACATGTCAAAACATTTCAATAGAATGACTCATCATTCCAAGGTTTTCATAATTCATTTTCACCAAGTGTTCCCATCTAAAGTGACTCAAGTTTTTATTTACTCTAAACTATTGAGTTAAGAGTGTTCACTAAGGTGGAAAGATGGGATCAATCTCATGCCATATAATGACATCTAAAGTTATCTATATAGGTCAAGTTTTATACTCTTTATGCTACCTTCAAAACAAGTAAAAGACTTTGGGTAAAGTAAAGGAAGTAAAGCTTGAAAATAATACTTGGGGGAATTAATAGTCAAAGTGACATAACCAAAGTATGCCTAAAGCATCTTTGCTCAATCATCTAGCTTAATTCTAGCTTTCTAAGCATTATACTTGCAAGGGTTAGCTTGCATTGTTAATGATGGCTTGCCTTGGTTGGTGCACTGGTTGAAATTTTCTTCCTCCTCTTGATAGAACTCCTCCTCCTCGAAAGCTTGGTCAGTACTATCGTCTATAAATACATACGGAGTACGCAATCACCAAACAATAATTAGCTAGTCTACTTAGCACTCCAAGGCACATATTTGATGATCTATTACCATCACAAGCATCACAAGGTTTTCTTAACTAGTTTCATTCTTTTCATTTAAGAAAAGTAATTTCTACTCATTGAAAAATAACTAAGATTTAATATTCACCACTTAAAATATGGGATCATGCGGACACATGTCATCACCACATATTCTAACATGTGGGAATGTGATTTAAGGGTTGGATCACAATTACTTTGGTTTAAGTTCATTATTTAATGATTTAAAGTGACTATAAATGCCTATATAGCATTATTTTGGTACTAGTCCAAAGTCACTGCATGTAAACCCTAATATTATTACATATTCAGATAGGTATGGTTAAATGTGATTGTTGAGAGTTGGAATCAACTCAAAAGCTATCATGGTTGATTTTTGAAAAATGTTTGAATGTGCAAAAGCTTCTATCTTGATATTTTTACTAGGAGAGATCTCTAACTCTAAATGAATTAAATCCAACGGTCTTGGATAGATCTTTTCAGTAGCTTTATAACAAAATTGGAATCACTCCATTTGGATTTGTAAATCTCTCTGAATTGATTTTCAAACTAAGGGAGAGAAATAGGTTCAAACTAAATAGAAAAATCTAAATTTGAACTAAATGGGTCGCGCGGGAAAGCTCACGGGCCGGCCCAGTGGCACTCTGCGGCGCGGGGCACAGCTGACAGGGGGGTGCACCGGTCAGCGGCTCGTTACACGCGAAGCGGTACGGGGCGATGTGGGACGTTAGATTATAACTAGGATCTACTTACCGGGCTCATTGTCGATGATGCATGTGTCACCGGGCAGGTCTAACCTTAGCGGGGGTGCTCTGGTGGGGCATTGTGGCTCACAGGCAGGCAAACGAACTGGCTGTCAACAGCGGGCTCAGGGGTGGTCGAGGCAGCTTCGGGGGTGGACGAAATCGACGACGCCTTCTCCTCCTCTGCAGCGGGCTTCTCCGGCCAAATTCTGGCGAACAAGTGCTCGAGCTGCTTCGGCTAGAGGTGGGGAAGGACCAGTGAGGACAGGGGAGTGGAATGGTGTGAGTGGTTTGTGCTAGGGCGCCCTCTATTTATAGATCGACGAGGCGACCGAGAGGGATGGGCGGGCGGCTCCGGCAAGCGTTGCACAGCGTGCTACCAGCGTGGCTCGAGGTAGGGGACGGTGGCCTGCCTCCTGGCGGTGCGCTATGGCTTAAATGCAGGGCTAGGGGCGGTGGCAAATGGTCGGGCGGTGCTCATGCTCTAAGCAGCAGAGGTGGCGTTCGACACGGAGGGCAGTGGATGTGGTTCAAATGGCGGCGAACGGGCATGTCCGGTGGATGCTTGTCGTGGCGTAGCGCCTGGCGTTTCGGCATAGTGCAGACGCTCTAGGCGCGGCGCGCTACGGGCGGTCCACGGCTTGGCTCTTCTCGGGGAGGGGACAGAGGGTGGCGGTCTGGTCTGGTCTAGCTCCTAGACATGGCGAGAGAGAGAGAGGGGTGGTCTGCTGCTGCGTTGGCACGGTTTGGCCGGCGGGCATGTCCTCGGGGTGGCTCAACACTGCTGCTAGGGGATAGGGGATGGGTTGTTTATGGCCTGGTTAGATCAAGTGGAGACAAAGGGAGTGATTTAAGGTTAATTGGGTGGCAAAACCCTGTAGAAATAGTGATCTAGGATTAGAGTGTAATTCATGCCTGCCAAGTGTTTGTGGAAATGACCGCAAGAAATTTAGTTTTGAATTTTGAAAAGATTTTTGGTGGGTGTGTTAGTCATAAGCTTGATCATCTGTGGTTGCTTGGGTTTTGAAAATAAAGCTCATTTGAGTGGTTTTTGAATAAGTGGGATCTTCCCATATGAACTAGATTCAATTTTCAAATGCCATTTAAAAATAGTGTTTGAAAGTTTTTGGCAGATCACAAAGTGGGCCTTGGTACATCATTACATGTACTAGCAAGGGGTGCAAAGATCCACATTTATTTCTGTTAAGAATTGAGTACTAGGAATAGCCAAAGTAGGCATGTTGATTAAAATGGCACAAATGACCATTTGGTTATTTTATTCATTTTGATTTGTTTTTCTTTGGGATTTGTTTGGGAATGATCTAGATGATGTTTATTTCACCTAAGAATCATTTTACAAGCAATGGATCACTTAACCATGGCAATTCAAATCAACTCCTAATCTAAATGCACACACATATGAATGCTTTAATAATTTTAATTGGAAAAGTTTTTGTTAACCCTAATTTTGATGATTTGGATCTTAATAACCTTGGATTGAAGTTTTGGCATGTTACAAACCTTCCCCCTTAAATAAAATCTCGTCTCGAGATTTACAAAGGAAACTAGGAACTAAAGAGATCTGGGAACTCTGTCCTAATGTAATCTTCTCGCTCCCAAGTGGCTTCGTCTTCGGTATGGTTGCTCCATTGAATCTTGAGAAACTTGATACTCCTGGTCCGGGTGGTTCTGTAAGCTTCTTCTATGATACGGATGGGCACTTCACGATATGTCAGGTCATTGTTGATTTCAATAGCTCGGTGATCGATGTTCTTGAAAACTTTAGTCTTTTCTGGCACTTCTAGGCATTTTCGAAGTAACGAGATATGGAACACATTGTGGTTGGCTGACATCTCTTCAGGTAGTTCCAGTTGATATGATACTTCTCCTCGACGATTCAGAATCTTGAAGGGCCCGATATATCTGGGGGCTAACTTTCCTTTCAGACTAAAGCGTTGGGTTCCTTTCAATGGCGAAACCTTGAGATATACAAAATCTCTGACAATGAAAGTCAGGTCTCTCCTTCTCTTGTCAGCATAACTCTTCTGTCTAGATTGGGCGGTCTTGAGGTGCTCACGGACTTTGTGAACCTTCCCTTCGGCTTCTTGGAGAATGTCAGGTCCAAAGATCTGACTCTCTCCTACTTGCGACCAATTCAAAGGGGTGCGACACTTTCTTCCGTATAGGAATTCAAATGGTGCCATCTGCAAACTAGCTTGATAGCTGTTGTTATATGAGAATTCTGCGAAAGGCAGGCAGTCTTCCCATTTTGATCCATACTCTAACACACAAGCTCTAAGCATATCCTCTATGATCTGGTTGACTCTCTTAGTCTGTCCATCATTTTGCGGGTGATAAGCGGTGTTGACGTTCAACTTGGTGCCTAATCCTTCCTGAACTTTCTCCCAAAATCTCGAGGTAAACTGGGTTCCTCGATCTGATACGATGGTCTTGGGGGTTCCATGTAGACTAACAATCCTAGCAATGTACAGCTCTGCTAGCTTCGCACTCTGGTAGGTAGTCTTGACTGGTTTGAAGTGATCTACCTTGGACAGTCTATCAACTATGACCCAGATTGAGTCATTTCCCCTACTAGAAGTAGGCAAACCGGTGATAAAGTCCATTCCGACGGAATCCCATTTCCATTCCGGTTGGGGTAGCTTGGGCGAGACATTGGGGGTCGGTTGTTCCTTGGTGTATATCCTGGTGAGGGGTTGGGATGGTGCTTCTAGTGACTTCTGGATCCAGATTGCTGCATCATACGACGTTTGCGGTTGTCGTTTGCCTGATTAATCTTCCCTTCCATCTGAATTGCGGAGTCGACTAGCTCTTCGAGATCCTGGAAACGGATGTTGACGAGGACAGTCTACATCTCATCATGCAGTCTGTTCAAGAATCTCTCCTTCTTCTTGGCCTCCGTGTTGATCTCATCAGGGGTGTATCTTGCAAGCGACAGGAATCTGTCACGGTATTCCACCATAGTCATTCTACCTTGCTTCAACTCTCTGAAATCATCCCTCATTCTGGTGACTAAGCCCTGCGGCATGTGGGTGCGGCTGAACTTGATTTTGAAGGCTTCCCATGTCATCACTTGACCATGGTTCATATCACGGATACTAGTCCACCAAGCTCTTGCATCTCCTGCCAGATAGTGGGTGGCAAAGAGAACTTTCTCGTTGTCATCAACTCCTACAACTTCTAAGTTGTTTTCCATTGTCTGAGCCATCCTTGACATCTAGTGGGTTTTCAGCTTGGTTAAAGATTGGGGGATTGGTATTCTGAAAGTTTTTGAGTTTGGATCCATGATGATCCTGGTTTCCATGCCCTTGGTTGTTGAGAGCCATCTGGGCGATCTGTTGCAGTGTTGCTAGATTAGCTTGGCGCTCTGCCCTGCTTGCTTCTCTGTCTGTGATGAGATTCTGCAAGATCTACAGCATTGGGTCTTGCGACGAGCTGCTCCCTCCTTGGTTTCCACGAGTCATCTGAAGATTGAGGTAGATAAAGGGGTAAGAGGGAAAGTTCTATGGTTCATGATTTTGGTTTCAAGCTAAAACTTTGAGTTTGACTTAGGTTTTATAACTAACTTCATTTCATTCATGCAAACAAGCACACGATACAAACACACACCACAACAATAAAGGAAAACAGATGGTTTGAAGAAACATTCTGCAAGCTACAATACAGTGGGACCGATACATATCATGCTACGACAGTGCTCTAGTGCATCTACTCATCGTCGATGAAGTCGGAGTCCTCATCCCCAGTGTAGAAGTCCACAGCATCCTCCTCCAGAAAGTCATCATCATTGCTGAGGTAAGAATCCATGTCTCCCTAGATGTCTTCACCTTCCTCTTCTTCCTCCTTTGCTGCAAGCTGAGCTTCTGTAACACCCTCGAATCAGCCCTATGCAAGTTTTATCCCTTTCCGCCAAACCCGCATAGAAACGATTCAAGGACGCCCACTAGGCACTTTCATGCGGGTGGAAAACGAAGTAATACCATTACACAACAGTCCTCGATGGGACCCACAAAACAGATATATACAACAACGACTCCATGAGTCAAGAATACAGATATACTATACAAAGATCCAAATCACCTTGAAAATGATAGAGCGTCCGACTACGGACAAGATGCAAATGGGGCTAAGAGCCCTGAAGAATAACCAATGGCGTCCATAACCCTGCCCAGGCCAAGCCAGAAGGGTAACCCTGCTAACGACGTTGATCTCAAACCTTCTAAAACTAAAGGGGTGCCGGCAAAGGGCAAAGGAAAAAGAGGAGCGCGTCGAGGCCAAGACACTGCGAGGCTAGAATTCCGGCTCTCGCCACATAGGTATGGTGGATCAAGCGGCAAAGATGCACTAAACAACCTATAGAGACTCGATTAACTGTCAGCTATTAGAGAGAGATAAGAAAGACCTATCCGGGAACACCTGATACTAACACCAATCATACCCGTCCTGGTATTCCCCCTCGAGACCAAACGAGGAACTCAAACCGAGGAACTCACACAGTTGCCAGTTTTATTCATTCCATTATAGTTGCAGCACTTACTAGTCATACATAGATATCATGAGTCATCCTGATAGCATAAGTAGTGGGCAGTTTTAGTTAACCATTCAGTTGTGGTTGAAGTACTTACTAGTCAGATACAATTAGCATGTGACATCCCAAACCCAGTAGTTGTTGGCACTTTTATTTCATTCAATTGGAGTTGCGATACTTACTAGGCAGGTATAACATGACACGATACACCATAGATCCACCAGTTGTTGGCATTTTTATTATCCATTCCATTGTAGTGAAGCTGAATTACTAGTCACATATTAAGTCAAATTTATAGCACTACTTTTGTTATGCTTGTTTATGATCGAGATACTGTGCTCCAAGTCGTCCATAACCGTGGACACCGATTTCAGAAAGATTTACCCTGCAGGGGTGCACAAATAGCAACACACACACGATCAACCTCGGAAAAACCAAATCAAAACCCAACGAGGCTTTCACGACAAAGCAATCACAGGATTCATAAAATATTTCAGGGGGCCACCCCACTAAGGTACCCGCAATGAAGTTGGCCGGCTCCGAGACGGACCCAGGGTTTGTGTCAATGGCTGTAAATGACTGGGAACCCGAAAATGTGACTGGGCTTGTCGATACCGCGAAAACATTCCACGTTCCAAAACAATACAGGTGCTCCACGCACAATCGTAAATAAAGCAGTAAAGCATGGCATAAGTACAGGATAGTAATAAAGCCCCAAACTACTTTGTGTCCCCAAGAAATAAGAATGAATCAAGCTCTGGCTAAGAGGGATCCATAGGGTCTCCCGGATGTGGATAGTGCGAATAATCAAGGAACAGGTATCAAGTACTCGGGGCCTACGGGACACAAGTGGGCATGAAAAACCAAATAACATATAGTTTCCCACCGGTGCCACTTCCATTAGTTATCATAGTAGTTTAATAGTTGTAATTTAATACATGATCAACTCCACCATAAACATCTGCCAGCATTCCAACAACTGTGGTACTTGACAACACGAGATCGCACCGGAGCAAGCAACTACGACTCGCAAGGCCAGCTATCTACCAAGCACAGGTAATAGGAGGTGTCCAAGGCAATATAGAGGCTGCGCGGGATATAACTGGTGTACGGAAACTAAAGCATCGTGACACGGATAGCAATAGATCAACAGGAGGAAATAAAGACTATAAATGCAAAATAGGTAGAAGGGGGAGAGATGCTCGCCTGGGAAACACTGTCGGAGATCATAACCGGAGAACTTGTCGACACTCACATCAACTCAACAGCCTAATCCACGAAGAAGGAAACACTAGGAGAAACACCGGATGCAATATTTAACACTACGACAAAAGATCCGGCATGATTATGATATGATGCAGATGCGGTGCAATTAGGCAATATTAAGCCGAACCAGGGTCCCGACAATTAATTAGATTGTTTATGTTGTTTAGATCCCCGCATTTTAAATGTTGTATTAACAGGGCGAAACATGGCATCGGTTCGCTATTGAAATTTAAATGGAGTCCGGATTAAGACAAAGATATCCCGCAGATGGACTCCATATTTAATTATGAGGTGAATCGGCATACTGCCCCCAAACCACATGATATGCATGCGAGATGAACAACTAACATGCAACAAGTTTTATATATAGCATTTATAAAATAGGGGCTCGGGAAAAGGGTTCACATCCGGTTCGGAGATCTTGGTTCCGGGTTCCGGGTTCGACCTTAGGGTTTGACGGGAACGGCGAGGTTCAGATACAAGATGGAGAGATTGTCATGACGTGACGGGGATCTTGGGTTCCAAGCGGTCGATCTTGTCATCGATGGCAAACTTGAATGTATCGGGTACCGGTGGTCTTCGGGTCCGTGTCTTGGCGTCTGAGAGGAAGTGCTCGGTGGTACCAAGAAGGAGGTCTTGTCGCATCTGATGGGTCGGTCCTCGGGGTCGAAGAACTTGGTGCGCCAGGGTTCGGTCTTCGGATCTTGGTCGGGTCGTCGGTTTTTGGGGCCGAAGGACTTGGTGTCCGAGAGACGATCTTGTCGCATCCGCGGTCTTCGGGTCATGTCGATGGTCTTGTCATTCGGGCTGAAGAACTTGACGTCCTTCATTTTCCTTATGTAGAACTTGTTGGTTCTGTATCGGCATACTTGACGTCTTCGGGTCACATCCATCCGGGGACGAACTTGTTTAGTGCCACGATGATCTTGGCGTCCGGGGATCTTGTCGATGGCCCCTCGAGTGTCACCACGTTCATTCTTCTGAGGTACCGGCCGACAAGAAGATTGTGTGGTAACTTGCCACATCTCAAGTACATAGCTTCCCAGCAGATCTTGATGAGCTTGGTCTTAGGCGACGTGGTTCAGATGGCAGAACTTGAAGGGCTTGACGCAGCTGCACGACAATAGTACCACAGTAGCAGCAGCACGTTAGCCCTGCATGTGCGGCAGGCCGAGCAAGGTCTGGACCATGGGCAGAGAAGGTCGAGGCGGCGAAAGCGTGATCGCTAGCGGTGGCAGCCGACGAGGAATGAAGGAGGGCAGCCGACAACATACCACAGAGGCACATGGGGTCGCGTGGCCTGGAGATGCAGAGGACGGCGGAGACCTCGATGACCCTGCATGACAAGGGCTGCAGGAAATGAGGACGACGGAGATCGACGGAGAGGGCTCGGCGAGGTTGGCTCGAGGGGTACCGCGGACGGAGCGGCGGCCGGGCTCAACCGGCGGGCTCGGTGATGCGGCGGCCGGCATGCCGCAGGGCAGAGGCACGACTCTGCCTCAGAGAAGAGGACGCGGCGCCGGACGGCGACGTAGAGAGGCCGAGGTGGTGGCGTCTGGAGGCGCAGCTCGATGGAGAGGTGGGCTCGGGCGGAGGAGAAGGACCAGGGGCGGCGACCGGGGCGACGCCGTGGTGGAGCGGCCAGGGCGCGGGCTCACGTGGCGACGAGAGAGTAGAGTCGGGGAGGATGGCGCGAGGGCAGTGGAGGTGGGGCCGTGACACGGCACGGGAGGGCGAGCACGGGCCGTGTCTGGCCAAGGCGGCGAGGCAAGCCGGGCGGCGGCGGTGCGGGATCTGGGGAGGAGCGGGGTAGGTGGTGGCGTCTAGATGGTGGGGCCGAGCACAGGAGGAGGGCACGGGACAGGCGAGATGGTGAGCTGGCGGGGTGGGGAGGCGCGCCCAGGTAGGCCTGGTCGGTGGATGGGAGCGGGACGTGAGCGAGCGGGGGTTGGTGGGGTGGTTGTCGGCACGGGGTGGGACGGCTCGCGCGTTTGTGTGCGTGTGGGGGTTGGTGGCGAGCACCGTGTTGGGTGCGGGTCGCACTGTGCGTACAAGTGCGTGTGTCGTGCGGCAGCGGGTTGGGTCGGGTTAGAGGGGTAGGTGAGGGTTGGAGTTAGGGCAGGTGGGATCTAGGGTTAGGGTTTGCTTTTGGGGTAGTAGGTGGCTGCGGCTGGGCCTTTGGGCCTGGCCGGCGGCTGCCTCCCCCACTGAAAATATTTTATTTTTATTTAACTTTTAAAATATTTTATAAATAGTTTTTAGACAAATAAAATATCCAGGAAGACCTGGTTTTATGATTTGAAAATAAAGGAGGGCTAATAAGAAAACAAAATAGGGTTTTTGCAAAGTATTTTTATGAACAAACATGCATGATGATGTCATGATGATGCACAAAGTAGAAACAACGAGCGATTTTCTGGTAGTGATTTTAGCGGGATGCCACAGCTTCTTGCTCCTTGATGGTCTTCTCGAGGGCGATGGTTCGATCCTTCTTTTCATGCTGGAGGCAAAGAGACTGACGGTCCTTGACAAGCAGTGAGAAAGTCTGGGCCTTCTAGGCGGCAATGGCACAGTTGTGGTTGGCAAACTCCCTAGCATTGTCCAATTCCTTCTGGCGATCGTACCGCAGGAAGTCAAGGTTCTCCACTTGATGCTTCAACTCCGGGTGACTTGGCATCTCCATTGGCATTCCCATGAAGTCACGTCTTGCATAGTGAGCAAAACAGGTTCCCTGGAGTTGGTTGACACTAAGGGCACATAGACGTGCGAGGGCTTCATGCATTGCCTTGGCTAATCCATCTAGCCAGTTGTTCTCTCTCACGAAGAACTGGATTCTCCCGGACGTTGGTGCTTCGATGCTTCCTCTAAGATCGGCGGTGACTAGCCACTACAAATCTCCTCCTGGGGGTCCTGGAAGTTGAGCTACAAGAAACTCCGGATGTGGGCGTCCCAGTAACTCCGACAGTGAATCCAGATCCCTCTCAAAATCAGCTGACCTCCGTTTCCCAACTGGTAGAACTTGCTGAACGGAGTCTCCATCTACAAGAATTAAGGATGAGGAAATTAGTGAAGTGATCAAGTGTGTCAAATTTTAAGTAGTAATGTAAGAATTTTGAGGAACATGAATTTTTCAGAAAGAATGAATTCCCAAGGGTAAGAGAGGAAATAGTTTTTCATAAATACTCACTTTGGTTTTGAAATTAAGTTTTTTTCGGACGTCCATTCTAACTAGGGTCTCCTATGGTCAGGATGGCTGTAATACCAACTTGTTAACACCCGGATTTTTAATCCCAGATGCCTATTATGTCATTCATCACAATCCTAGGATCACCATTTTTGCGAGACATAACAGATTGGATATCACAGTACATCATCCATTACAAACCATACATATGGTCTTACACAAATAAGGATCTCATGGTCCAGTCTTAATACAACAAGCAGCGGAATAAAAGATAAGCGTAGCGGTGGGGTCCATCTTCAGGGGCACAGGCAATGCTGACGAAGGAAGATAGTCCTAGTTATCATAGCCGTCCTACTGGCCATCATCTTGGTAGTCTCCTTCATAGTCTGGCCATGAGAATAGCTAGGCACAAAAGCCATGAGTACTCTTTAAGTACTCGCAAACTACCACTAACAATTAGTATAGTTCTAAGGTAAAGTGCTAACTCTAAGTTTAACTATAAGGTTAAGTTTGAAACCTAAGCTGAGTTCTGAAACAAAGAAAGATAAAATAAAGTTCTAGAATCACTTAAGTTGGGAAGCTAGTGTCATAAACACAACCCTGTTGTGGTCAACTCAAGGTTCATCATTCATTTCATAAGTTATTTTGAAAACATCTGACAACGAAACAGTATGGCCATTCCAACTGTCCATAGACGTGGCTATTCGAATAGTTTGACACTCTGCAGAGGTGGTACACTTTCACCACAAGATTCGATACATCTGTCAGGGATAACCCTGAATCATCATACTTAGTATGCAGATAATCAAACATAACCTTTCCTTTACACACCCTAGTATAAGCACCTCTCCTATGAGCATGGCCTCCCAACCATGACCATCTGTCATCTTGGGCACTGCATAGGTGGACAACATCGAGAGGTAGCCTCAGCTCAAACCTCTCCCGTGAGGGAACTAATACTAATGCATATAAACTTTCGGCTAAGCCTTACCCAATTCAGGTATTGTGGTTGTACGGTCAATTTGGAATGGTATCGCATCTGAATCGAACCATCAGTTTTTATAAAAGAGCTAAGTCTCATGCCTCAATATTTTCATGATCATAAACCATTTGTGTTTCTCAACACATGTCAAAACATTTCAATAGAATGACTCATCATTCCAAGGTTTTCATAATTCATTTTCACCAAGTGTTCCCATCTAAAGTGACTCAAGTTTTTATTTACTCTAAACTATTGAGTTAAGAGTGTTCACTAAGGTGGAAACATGGGATCAATCTCATGCCATAGAATGACATCTAAATTTATCTATATAGGTCAAGTTTTATACTCTTTATGCTACCTTCAAAACAAGTAAAAGACTTTGGGTAAAGTAAAGGAAGTAAAGCTTGAAAATAATACTTGGGGGAATTAACAGTCAAAGTGACATAACCAAAGTATGCCTAAAGCATCTTTGCTCAATCATCTAGCTTAATTCTAGCTTGCTAAGCATTATACTTGCAAGGGTTAGCTTTCATTGTTAATGATGGCTTGCTTTGGTTAGTGCAGTGGTTGAAATTTTCTTCCTCCTCTTGATAGAACTCCTCCTCCTCGAAAGATTGGTCGGTACTATCATCTATAAATACATACGGAGTACACAATCACCAAACAATACTTAGCTAGTCTACTTAGCACTCTAAGGCGCATAATTTGATGATCTATTATCATCACAAGCATCACAAGGTTTTCTTAACTAGTTTCATTCTTTTCATTTAAGAAAAGTAATTTCTACTCATTGAAAAATAACTAAGATTTACTATTCACCACTTAAAATATGGGATCATGTGGACACATGTCATCACCACATATTCTAACATTTGGTAATGTGATTTAAGGGTTGGATCACAATTACTTTGGTTTAAGTTCATTATTTAATGATTTAAAGTGACTATAAATGCCTATATAGCATTATTTTGGTACTAGTCCAAAGTCACTACATGTAAACCCTAATATTATTACGTATTCAGATAGGTATGGTTAAATGTGATTTTTGAGAGTTGGAATCAACTCAAAAGCTATCATGGTTGATTTTTGAAAAATGTTTGAATGTGCAAAAGCTTCTGTCTTGTTATTTTTACTAGGAGAGATCTCTAACTCTGAATGAATTAAATCCAACGGGCTTGGATAGATCTTTTCAGTAGCTTTCTAACAAAATTGGAATCACTCCATTTCGATTTGTAAATCTCTCTGAATTGATTTTTCAAACTAAGGGACAGAACTAGGTTCAAACTAAATAGAAAAATCTAAATTTGAACTAAATGGGTCGCGCGGGAAAGCTAACGGTCCGGCCCAGTGGCACTCTGCGGCACGGGGCACTGCTGACAGGGGGTCCACCGGTCAGCGACTCGTTACACACGAAGCGGTACGTGGCGATGTGGGCCATTAGATTATAACTACGATCTACGGCTGGGGCTCGTCGTCGATGACAGACAGGTCGCCGGTGAGGTCTAACCCTAGCAGCTCGGTGGGGGTGCTCAGGGGGCGTACCATGGCTCCAGCGACGACCGCGAGGCGGGCAAACGAACTGGCTGTCAACGGCGGGCTCATGGGTGGTCGGGGCAGCTCCGGGAGTGGACGAAATCAACGGCGCCTTCTCCTCCTCTGCAGCGGGCTACTCCGGCCAAATTCCGGTGAACAAGTGCTCGAGCTGCTTCGGCTAGAGGTAGGGAAGGACCAGTGAGGAGAGGGGAGTAGAATGGTGTGAGTAGTTTGTGCTAGGGTGGCCTCTATTTATAGCTCGACGAGGCGGCCGAGAGGGATGGGCGGGCGGCTCCGGCGAGGGCTGCACAGCGTGCTAGCGGCGTGGCTCGAGGTAGGGGACGGTGGCCTGCCTCCTGGCGGTGCGCTATGGCTTAAATGGGGGCTAGGGGCGGTGGCAAACGGTCGGGCGGTGCTCATGCTCTAAGCGACAGAGGCGGCGTTCGACATGGCGGGCGGTGGATGTGGTTCAAATGGCGGCGAACGGGCATGTCTGGGTGGTTCCCTGGGTCGTGGTGATGCGGTGAGCACGGGCTGCGGTCGAGGCGTGTGCACCCTTGTCGTGCGCGGCGCTCTGTCGCGTGCTCGGCATGGTGCAGACGCTCTGGGCACGGCGCGCTGTGGGTGGTCCACGGCTTGGCACTGCTTGGGAAGGGGACAGAGGGTGGCGGTCTGGTCTGGTCTAGCTCCTAGACATGGCGAGAGAGAGAGAGGGGTGGTCTGCTGCTGCGTTGGCACGGTTTGGCCGGCGGGCATGTCCTCGGGGTGGCTCAACACTGCTGCTAGGGGATAGGGGATGGGTTGTTTATGGCCTGGTTAGATCAAGTGGAGACAAAGGGAGTGATTTAAGGTTAATTGGGTGGCAAAACCCTGTAGAAATAGTGATCTAGGATTAGAGTGTAATTCATGCCTGCCAAGTGTTTGTGGAAATGGCCGCAAGAAATTTAGTTTTGAATTTTGAAAAGATTTTTGGTGGGTGTGTTAGTCATAAGCTTGATCATCTGTGGTTGCTTGGGTTTTGAAAATAAAGCTCATTTGAGTGGTTTTTGAATAAGTGGGATCTTCCCATATGAACTAGATTCAATTTTCAAATGTCATTTAAAAATAGTGTTTGAAAGTTTTTGGCAGATCACAAAGTGGGCCTTGGTACATCATTACATGTACTAGCAAGGGGTGCAAAGATCCACATTTATTTCTGTTAAGAATTGAGTACTAGGAATAGCCAAAGTAGGCATGTTGATTAAAATGGCACAAATGACCATTTGGTTATTTTATTCATTTTGATTTGTTTTTCTTTGGGATTTGTTTGGGAATGATCTAGATGATGTTTATTTCACTTAAGAATCATTTTACAAGCAATGGATTACTTAACCATGGCAATTCAAATCAACTCCTAATTTAAATGCACACACATATGAATGCTTTAATAATTTTAATTGAATATTTTTTGTTAACCCTAATTTTGATGATTTGGTTCTTAATAACCTTGGATTAAAGTTTTGGGATGTTATAGGAAGTGAGAGAAATCTCTAAGGTACTAGATGTGTTGTTGCTACTAGGGAGAAAACAACAATCCTTTCTTCATAGAACAATCGTATTATTTACTTTACACGCAATTTGTAATGGAATTATCCGTTGCTTGCAACTTAATACTAGAGGGGGTTCGGATGATAACCTGAAGGTGGATTATTAGTCATAGATGTAGTTGGATGGCGGTCTATGTATAATGTTGTAATGCCCAATCGAATCTCAAAGGAGTCAAGATGATTAGTATATGCTTGTATGCTTTCTCGATGTTTGTCAATTGCCCCGCTGTAATTTGTTCACCCAACATGTCATCTATCTTAAGGAGAGCCACCTCTAGTGAACTATGGATCCCGGTCCTTTCTTTTACTATCAATCAACTGTGTACTGCTTTATGTTTACTTTCTACAAACTATTACTTTCTTCCACTCGATACGTTTAATCCTTTATTTTCAGCAAAACCGGTGAGATTGACAACCTCATCGTAAGTTGGGGACAGACATCTGTGGTTGTGTTGTGCAGGTCTCCACGTTGCTGCTGGCACCGGTAGTGCGCCCTGCCAATGTTCAGCTAGCTACACCTTTGGGGTGTTTCCTTGCTCCTACTGGATTGATAACCTTGGTTTCATAATTGAGCGAAAACTTACTGCTGTGCTCATCATACTTTCCTCTTGGGGTTCCCCAATGAGCTCGCTAATACACGAGTCAGCAGAACACATCCCCATAAGGAAGAGGATTATTAAGTCGCTCATGAGAGATATGTCCTATGTCTCCCACTTTTGAAGTTTGGATTGTTTATCTTAGTTAGTTGATGTGCTAAGATGTTATGCTAGTGGGAGTAATTCAAAATAGTTAGAGTAAAGCTTTTTATTTGTATGAATGATTACTTGTGGAAGATTTTTCTGTAGTTCTTGTAGCTAACCGAGTCTTGCCTTAGAAATAATATTGCCAAACAAGTACACCAAGAAAAAGTCTCAAATTTATGACTTGTTTGCTGAATGGTTGTCTAGAGAGTTTACCTTTGAAGATACTTAACCTCGTAGATGTTTTGATAGACTTGATAACACTCTTAAAAGGAGTTGTTTGATATAAATGAAGTCTAGTGGTAATTATGATACATGCCAAAGCTAACCATGTGGATCAAACTATGATACTATTGAGTTCTGTGTTTTTGATGCACACCTTTGGATGTCAACAACTCCTGTGGCCTACAAATGATCAATGGTACAACCCCTGATTTTGTCTATGAGTTGACGACATGAGTGGAACTTGTCACCGTAATGGGCAAAAGTGTTGGTACTCTCAAAGGTTGTGCAAACCATTGTTTAAAAGAATCACTCAATGATCCTTGTTGAGAATTATCCTTGAAAGAAGGAAGAAAAAACTATGAAGATCCACATAACAAGTCCTTGGCATGGTCTCATTACTACTTTATGAATTTTCTTGAAGGCAATCAATGGAATAGAAGTGTTTTGATAGCCTTGATTTACTGATGTGGGTGCCAACAAGACACTTCACTGTTATGCTACTTAGGACATGAACTCTCTTACTCAATTTTGCTATTATAAAACATCCTAGTGTTCCTTGGCAAGCTAAGAGTTAACTAAAAGAATTGGATTAATTGTTACACTTCTAGTTATTTATACTTATATTAAACTATACTTTGATTGTCTTGATTTACCGAAGCTTGCATAGTGTTCTTGTCATCTCTCTAACTTTGATGTGTCTTTCAAATGGATGAAGTGCTAGACGCATATGACTGCCAACCGTAAGTGAATTCATATTCTCGTTGTTTTAGTTCAAACGCTGAATTCCTTATAGTTTTGTTGTTTTTCTTCCTCGAGGGTGATCAAGGTTTGAGCTTTAGGGAGATTGATGGCTATGAAAATACCAATCTGTTTCTGCATTTAAACATTGTTTTTAGTAAAGCAATTACAAGAATATCTCTAGCCTTGCCACTGATGACTAATTATTGCAAAGATATGCAAACCATTGCTTTGAATTATGTTGTGCAGGAAATCACGCGTTTTAATGCGAAATAAAGAGCCATAATTGTAGATTTTGAGGAAGTCTACACGACCAAGTAATCCTGGAGCAAATACCAGGCGCCAGGGGCCATAACAAAGGACTTCTTGAAGACTCTTTATTAAAAACAAGAACAAAACAAAAAACAAAACAAACAAAACTAAAAAACTGACACAAGAGTAATTTTTTTATTTCACATGGGTTGCCTCCCATGAAGCGCTTCTAGTTAAGCTCGATTAGCTGGACCCAGATGGATATCATTTAGGTTTGGTGAGTGAAATACTCACTCCAAAGTAATTGGCTTTCAGTGTAATTTTCATAATTTTAAAACGTTAAAATTAATAAAATAAGATGATTTAATTGTTTGACCTTGTTGGAATTTTTTTAGGAAAAATTAAATTTTGAGGACTTGTTTAAAAAATTTCAAAGACACAATAAAAATAGTGGATTAACATGACTAGCCAATTGGTTGGGAGATTCTACAAATCCAAAATAATTATCTTGCATTTTAATCGCACGATTTTGGATTTTGAGACTTCTGAATATTTCTCAAATGCGCGTTTCATTTTCACTAAGACATGAAGTGACATGACATTTTCAAATATTAGAAACGCATTGGAAAATATTCTATTTTGGTACAACCGAATTTTTAGTTTGCGTTTTAGAACTTTGGGAAAATGAAAAATAGTTTCCGATTCAAAGAAAATTAACCAAGATAAAATTAATTTTCACAATATTGATTTGAAATTTCTCGTATAATATTTCTTTTCAGTTATGCAATTTATAAATATTTTCGGTACTATGTAAAACCTCAAAATCTTTGTTTTAAATGAAATAAAATAGAACCATGGTATAGTCTATAAAATAATATTTTACTTACAAACATGCATCCGGGGTAACCGTTTAATTCTAGGCCATATATGTTTTGTATCCTTCAGAAAGTTGTTTTTGAAAAAAAAATATCGTTCACGTAAATCTTTAAAGGATACGTCCTAGAAGACGTATCATTTTCATAGAAGGAAAAGACCAAGAGGCCCGATTACAACGCGCGGTGGCACAGGCGCCACGGGCGCCACTACGCGCCGTCACAGGACAGCACACACACCCTAGCTTAACTACTCGCGACATCTCCACCTATCCACCTGCCGCAGGCAGTCACGGAAAAGCCCTGCCGTCCTCCACAGGTCCTCCTTCACGGAAATATTGCGGATGACCTCTACAGGGGAAGGCCTGGCCCCCTCGAAGACAACATCGTTTCTGTGGCGCCAGAGCGTCCAACAGACGAGAGAGATCCCAGTCCAGAGGTCGCGCTCCCGACCTTTGCCACCCCGCCTGCCCTGAAGCCAATCAACCAGTTTGGAGTCGTGGTCCGGGAGCCAGTGGCCTTTGTTCCACCAGCTCAGGCAGGTTTCCCAAACCTCACGTGCTAGGACACACCTCATTAGCAGGTGATCAATGGTCTCGCCACTTTGATCACAAAAGGGACATGCTGCCGGGTGCTGGAGGCCCCATCGACTCAGCCTGTCAGCTGTCCAACATATGTTCCTGATGGCAAGCCAGAGCGCGATCTTACAGCTGGCAGGAGCGCGGGAGCGCCAGATCTGCAGAGATCCAGCCATCGAGGTTCGCCCCGCGAAAAGGGCTCGATAACAGGAACGGGAAGTGTAGCAGTTGCTCGATTCCCAGTTCCACTTGAAGACATCTTGTGCTCCCTCCGTTAGGGTGACCACCTCCAGCCGATCAGCAACCTCAAGGAGCTCTCTAATGGCTTCAGCGCCTAGATCAGGGGGCACATCATGCAACCACCCTCCTGCCAGCCCCTCGCGAACTCGGCGCGTAGATATCGCGCTCGCTGGGACCGCCGCGAAAAGGTTCGGCGCAATATTTCGGATCCGTCCACGCTGCATCCACCTATCTGTCTAGAAGAAAGTGGTGGCTCCATCTCCCAGCACCGAGAAAGTTACCGCCTCGAAGAGTTGCCTCTCTATCTTTGGAACCCGGATGTCGAGGTCCTGCCAAGGCTTGTCCACCTCAGTCCGTTGCAGCCACAGCCATCTGGCCCTCAGTGCAATGTTCATAAGGTGCAGGTTAGGGATGCCAAGTCCCCCCATCTCCTTGGGAATACACACCCTGTCCCATGCCACTAGGCAGTGTCCACCATGCACATCTCTCCTTCCTTTCCATAAGAAACCACGGATGATCCTCTCAATGGCGGTGATGATCCCAATGGGGAGGTCGAGCGACATCATGGCATAAATCGGCATGGCTGACAGGGTCGTCCTCACCAGCTCGAGACGCCCTCCCCTGTTGAGCAAGATTGCTTTCCATGACGGTAGCTTGGCGGCCACCAGGTCGACAAGGTCTTGGAGCTGCCCTGCTGAGGGTTTCCGAAGGCAAAGTGGAAGCCCTAGATAGAGAAGGGGAACAGAGTGATGGGGCAGCGGAGCTCCTGGGCCACAAGAGCCCTATCCGATCAGAGCACCTGATCAGGTTGGTCGAGCACTTGTCAAAGTTAGTTCGCAGGCCAGATGCCCCCCCCCCCCCCGAAGTCCTCGATGATCCTGGAGATCACCTGGAAGTCCACCACTGAGGGTCGCAGGAAGGTGACCACATCATCCGCGTAGATCGAAGTGCGGTGTCGAAGACCTGTCGTCACAAGTCGGGTGAGGAGCCCTTGGTCTTCAGCTTTAACTATCATTAGGTGAAAGACCTCCATCATCAGGACGAAAAGCTGTGGGGAAAGCGGGTCTCCTTGCTGTAATCCACGCCTGTTGGCTATCTTTGCCCCGGGGCATCCGTTCATCAAGATTCTTGTGGAGGCTGTGGAAAGGAGTGCGCAGATGCATGTGAGGATACGATTACCGAAGCCCAATTTCCTGAGGACTTCCAGCAGGAAGGCCCAATCCACAGTGTCAAAAGCTTTGGTGATGTCCAACTTGAGGAGTATGGCTAGGGTTTTGTTGGTGTGGAGCTTGCGGGCTGTTCCTCGGACCATCATAAAGTTGTCGTGTAGGCAACGTCCACGCACGAATGCACTCTGGTGAACCCCTACCATCTGCGGAAGGATCGGCGCCACGCGGCTCGCAATCACCTTGGCCACCCATTTGGCGATCCCATGGATTAGGCTGATTGGCCGAAAGTCCTTCACCTCCTCCGCACCTGGCTTCTTGGGCAACAGCGTGACCAACGCGCTATTCACTGCCCCAAATCCATGACAGTCCAGCCTAGAGAGTGAGTGAAAGGCGTCCATAACGTCATCCTTGATGATACCCCAGCAAGAGACAAAGAATCGGTTGGAAAAACCATCTGGCCCGGGGAATTTGTCAAGCGGCATGCTTCTGATGGCGGCCAGGACTTCCTCCTCAGTAAAGACCCCATCAATGTGTTGGAGGTCTGTCGATTGCAGGCCCAGGAAGTCTAGGTCAAGAGAGAAGGGGTGATCCTCAGCCACCCCTCGAAGTTTCTCGAAGAAAGAGTCCACGACATCAGCCTTGTCAACATGCTCCGACACACGGACGTTTTCCACCAGAAGGTGACCAATGAAGTTCTTCCGTCTGCGATGGCTGGCATGTGTATGGAAAAAGCGCGTGCATGCATCACCCTCTCGCAACCATAGGAGCCTCGATCGCTGTCGTGCAAGCGTTCTCTCTAGGGAGGCCAACCCTAGGAGCTTCTTCTTGAGAAGGCATCTCCGTCCACGCTCCTCAGGGGAGAGCTATCTACTCTCCATGGCAGAGTCAAGACGAAGGATCAACTCAGTGGCCAGAAGTATCTGCAACTTGACGCTCCTGATGAATTTGGAGCTCCAACGGGAGAGCTCTTTAGCCACGGCCCGAAGCTTTGCATCCAGCCTTTTAAAGGGGTTGGGCTCCCACTGTTGCGCCCTCCATGCTCCCTGCACTACTTCCATGAAGCCATCAACTTTGGGCCAAAAGGACTGGAACTGGAATCTACGCCCACGTTGCAGGTCCGGGGCTAGATTCAGCAACAGAGGATAGTGATATGAAGGACCAGAAGATAGGGCCGAGAGGAACGCATCGGGGTAACGCGCTTCCTAGTCCACCGTTGTGAAGACCTTGTCAAGCTTCTCAAGCGTGGGACGTGCCCGCTCATTGGTCCAAGTGTATCTACGACCGTTGAGGTAAAGCTCCTTGAGTTCGAGCATCGAAAGAGTCCGCCTGAACTTGGCCATCATGCGGCGATGCAGGACTCCCTGGTTTTTATCCTCCGGGTCCAAGATGAGATTGAAATCACTGGCCACCATCCATGGCCCAGCATGCAAATCTCGAATATCCTGAAATTCCTGGAGGAAAGCGCGCTTGTCCTCGTCCCTCTGGGTCCATACACTCCTGCGAACCACCAGCTGTGATCCACGCCCGTCGAGATACGGGTCGTGATTGCATTGTTGGAATAATGGGGGTGGGTGATAGAGACCAAGCTGGACTACCAGGCAAGCAAAATCCCTCCCCGGGTCCCGTCCACGGGAAGGAAGAAGAACTGATCAAACGAGGGACCGAGGGTCTCCCTCACCACGCGGTCAGTAATGACCGCCATCTTGGTTTCCTGAATGCAAACCACCGCTGCCCTAGCAGGCGACAAGACGCTCAAGATTGCTAGACGACGAGCCGGAGAATTCAGACCACGCGCGTTCCAAATACCAATGCCAAAGTCAGGATCATCCATCCTTACAAGGGGGGCGACACGGATGGAACAGAACAAAAGCGGATCAAACTAGGCACTCCACCGGTGCGTCATCACACAAGGGTAAGGCATCAGGCATCCAGCCAAACAGGCGGAGGATCACGTCAATGTGCTGCTGGCGCAGGGGTCCCGCGAACAAATCCAGGTACGCGTCGAGTGCCTCATCCCCGATCACCTCGCCCTCCATAGCAATCCCCAGCCTGGTGATGAGCGTGCGCTGCTGCTGGCGGATCAGGGTTCCGGCAGCAAAACGACCGCGGATGCGTCCACTCCTTCTCACCGGCTCAGCGTATTTCCTCTTGTTACGACACCTCTTGACTACTGGCCTGCTTAGGACAGAATCGATCGGCTTCTTGCAGGAGTCGTGGAAAGACGCCAGGCTACGGGCCACCACCGGTGCCGCTGCAGGAACCATGTCCACCGGCCCATGCTGCTGCTTCGGGTCTGCGTCTACCGAAGACAGGCAGACAGAGAAAGCATCGAAACCGTCCAACACTGATCTCGGGGATCCACCTTGGTCCGGCACGGGTGACCAACAGCCGCTGAAAGGAATCGCCACCAGGTGAAAGGAGCAGACCCGGTGAGGCCAGCTGGCCGTTCGCAGGGCCCACTGAGGTATCGCGTGCGCCAGCGCTGTCCCGATCCCTGCAACCGACAAGACTGTCCGCTCCCTCCTCCCTGTTTTGAACCGCGATCGACAGCTCACGCACAGCTGCTGAGAGAGGCGGAGAGGGAGACGTTTCCTCGTGATCCTCCAGTCCGGTCAAAGGCGACTCATCCACCACGAAGGGCACCCCACGTGGCACGTCCACATACTGGTCCACAGCCGGTCCCCTCTCCTGGTCAAAAGAGGAGGCGCATGCAGGGGATGGTGACCGCATATCCTCACTTCCGTACGATGACCGGTCCACGCGGGCCACCCCACCTGCCCCGCCACCGTCCTCATCCACATGATTCTCTCCCTCAACCTTTGGCCATGGCTCGACCTCCAGGGGCGCATTAGTGGCGACACGGTGACGGCCGCCCCAACTGACACCGGCGCTTCACCGCCGGCCAGCGTCCTCTTCATGCACCCCGCGCGGCCCACGCGCGTCCTGCCGGGCCTCAGGTCCCTGGCCAGACCCACCACCACGCCCGGCCCTGCCCCGATCTCCTGAACCAAAGCCGCCGCCATCTTCGTCACCGCCATCTCCTGGGGCTGCCATGTCCTCGGCCCGCATCAGCCGAATCTTAATGACGTACATCAACATGAGCTTCTCTAACGGGACGAGAGCATCGCCAGGGAGAACCAGACCGTCGTCCTCCGCCATCCTATCATCCGGCTCCTCGATGAGAAGGGCCTTCTCCGGGGGAAGCTGATCAGGACTGTCGATCCACACCACCACCTGGAAACATCCCAGATCCTCACGGCTGGCCGTCGCCGCGCCCAGACGCTCAACTCATGCAGCTGAGCCAAGGAGCGTCACCACCGTTGCCCTGCTCCATGCATGCGCAGGGATGCCTGTCAGCTCCACGTCCGCCCGGTAACGCAGCGGCCGGCGCACAGCCTGCAGCTGCCAGTTCCATGGCGAGAAACAGAGGGAGAAGCCCCGCCCGTCGACCACTCCAGCGGCCATCACGTCATCTCGCACACGCCTACTGCTGCACACAAGCAGGTAGTCGGCCGGCCATGACCGGTGGATCGTGAAATTATCCTCCACCCGTGGGACCTGCGCCGCCACGGCCGCACCGGCCTCGACGAGGGAGACATGGCTCCGCTGCCCGGAGACGAAGGCGACGAGCGCCCAGCGCTGCGCGTCCTCCGCCGCGGCGATCTCCGCCGAACGCGGAAGGATGACCACCTCCATGGCGGGAACGGGGACATCCTCACCCCTGGAAACCGAAGGAAGCTTGCGGGAGGGAGGCCGGCCACCACGCCCAAGCACGCCGAGGCCGCGCCCACGCTCGCGGATAGAGACGCCCTCCCCGCGATCTCGATGAGAGCCGTGCTCCCCCTGCTCTTCACGTGCGCCGCTCTCCACAAACTCACCCCGCACAGCGCGCCCTCCATGGCTGCTGTGCACGCCACGCTCGCCACGCACATCGCGCTCCACATGCCTAGGCTCCACGCGCTCGCCGCCGCGAGATGCCTGGCCATCGCGCCCGCCATGTCCGCCCAAGCCACCAGGCGGCTCGCCACGCCGGATGAACCTGGAGCCGACGGAGATTGGCGGCGGGATGGGGGAGGAGGAACGGGGGCCAAGGCGCCTCCTTGCCAGGACTCGATAGGTCCCTGCCCCCAGGGAGGTGGCCACAGGCGTCGGCGCCGGCGTCGGCGAAGGCGCAGGTTGGATGTGGCTTCTGAGACGGTCCTGCACCCCTCTGCGCCGCCCCTCCATCTCAGGGTTGCGACGCTGCCACTCCAGTCCCCATCTAGCCTCCGCTGATGCTGCTGCTTAGGTCCACGCAGACGAGGCCGCTGCCGGTCACCACGCCGCTCAGGGCAGTCACGAGCAGGATGCCCCTCATGCCTGCAGCGAAGGCACACCGTCTCGAAGGTGCAATCCTTCGAGATGTGGCACGTCCTGAGGCAGTTGAAACAGCAACCGGCGAGGTCCGGCGGCAGGTCCTCCCTGATGGCAGTCGCCGGGAGCTCGGCCTCGCCGCCGCGCCGCCTCTTTCACCCACCGGCCTGCTGCCACGCGCCAAGGTCGCTCCTTCGTGCGACACCGCGGTTCGCCGCCGGCACCTCCCGCCTAGGAGAGGCCGCATGGGGGGCGACGGGCGAGGCCGGAGCAGGCGACACCACAAGGGAGGGGGAGGCGCGTGGAAGGGGAGCCGCTGCGCAGCACCTCGCAGTACGAGCGGGGGTTGCTCACCGCGACCTCGTCCTCGTCATCGGAGTAATCCGCCCACCGACGGGCCTGGGAGGAGGTGGGGGAGGAGATAGAGGGTGTGGGGGAAAGAGGGAGCCGAAGGCCATGGGGGAGCGGGTTGGGGTGGCCGCCGGCGCCGGAGGAGCGGCCGGCGTGGGGCTGTGGACGCCGCGGCCGGGGTGGCAGGCGGCGGTGGGATCCGGGCTCCGCTCACCTTCTCTCTCTCACGCCTTGCTGCCCAACGGGCGCAGGAAAAGTGCGGCAATGGAGGAAAAACCCTGTTTTTTTATGCCACGAAGGATTCATCAGGTGCTTATAGATAGCAAGGAGTGCCTAGTTTAGCTTCGATGCTTGATCGGTGCTAAGAAGAGGAACTGCTACTTTTCTATCGTTCACGTAAATCTAACTGTACCACCTCCTATCAAATAACTACCTATATAAAAGCGAAGCACTTCACCTACCGTTGCATATACCCACGTCATCATGTGTCACTGTAGATGCATGAATTTGGGACTTCTACAGTGCACGTTACCTATATAAAAGCGAAGCACTTCACCGACCGTTGCATATATCCACGTCATCATGTGTCACTGTAGATGCATGAATTTGGGACTTCTACAGTGCACGTTTGTTAGGCGGTCATGCGAGCCTCCACGTTGCCGGTTCCCTCCCCCCCTACGTGTCCTCCTCTTGCTTTCCTTTCTTGGTCCTCTTCTCTACGACTCGTTCGGCGCGGGCGGTTCCGCTGCCGATTTCTTCTCGATCTAATCGATCCCCGATGGATCTCGCCGGCTCCTTCTCTCCTCCGATCTTTTTTTCTTCGGATCATGGTCCTCCTCATGTGGTTTCTCGGCCTCCCTCTCGACGACATGCTCGGGGACGCGGTCGCGGCTCTGCTTTTGACGAGCCTCTATCTTCTGCTTCTTCCAGTCTCGATGCTTCCGCTTTGGCTGGTCGGCATCCGTCTTCAGGGCGTGTTCCCGGTCGCTGCCGTCTTGATGATCTCGCTCCTTCTTCTTCGAATCTCGGTGGTCCGATGTTCGCTTCCCGGCATCCGTCTCGAGGATATGCTCGGGGTTCCGCTTCGCCCGTATCGGATCAATCCCTTCTCTGCACGTCGACACCTCCTGATACACAGGTTGTCGGTGGACCTGTAGCGCCTCGGCGTCGGCGTGGTTTGCAGGAGGTCACACGTTCATCCGGTACTGGGCCATCGTCTCGTGGCCGTGCTCGCCATCACCTTCCTGCCAACAGCGCCACTACTCCTTCAGCTTCCAGGTCTGCTACTGCTGCTGCAATCTTTGCTCTCCGTATTTTCTCTAACTATTTATGGTCTGTTTGTAGGTGTTGCAGGGTGTTTGGTTATTCTGGCCATCGAGAGTCTTCCTTGCTTGCTACGGACTCTTCCTTGCCTGTTACAGGTTCATGACGGCATCATGGTTTACAAGATGTTACTTCTACTCCACCTGATGCTTCTTTACCTTGCCGTTGCTGTTGTTTCTAGCTCTCTTCCTGCACTGGGTGCCGTGGGTTCCCCTGCTGCTGTTCACTCTATGACTGCTGAAGATTGAGCTCGTAGGCGACACGAGATTTGGCTTGGCAAGCGGCCCGTTGGTAATTCTTGCTACCTTCCTTATATTAGTACTTTGTATATATAATAAAGATTGAATAATCTTTACTAAGTACTGACGAGGGTTTAACTCGTCAATGCCCATTGTTATGGACTTGGGTTTTGGAGAAGGAGGGAGCGCTGGAGACATCTATCGGCTAGCAAACAAGCACATAGGAGACAAAGGATTTACCCAGGTTCAGGCCTCGTAGAGGTCCCTACTCCTGCTTGTCTGCTCGTGGAATTATCGAGGGAGTCGAAAGTTACAATGATGCGCAGATAAATCAAGTAGGGTTGTGGAAACTAGGGTTGCGTGTGTCCTCCTCGCCGCCCCCTCCTAGCCTTTATATAGATAGGCTAGGTCTCGGATAGCAGGTCGAGTCGGTTACAAGTTAGGGTTTTCCCCTTCAAACTTTCTATCTTTAGCTTCTTCTTGTCCTTCAAGCAATTGAGAGTCCAAAGGTTACTCGAATCCCTCTATCCAGGCCTTGGCGACACCGTGGGCCTGTACGTATTTGGGCCGTATATACCAAGCTCGAGTACCTGTAGGGTATACCCATGTCAGTAGCCCCCGAGTGTCCAGTGGAATCGCAGATTCGAGTGGAGACTTTTGAAGCCTTCGAGTGCCTGAATGAGTATATTTCGATTGCTTTTATTTGTGTCATAGGGATTGTCGATATACGTGCCTGATATAACCGAAGTATCGGTATTAGTTAACCACCTTAGGGTGAAACAACGCAATCTACTCGAATTCGAGTCCTCGGACTCGAATCCGGAAAAGTGTTGGTGTAATTCGACTCAGGCCGCGGAGGTCTTACTGAGTCAATTCCGATTATATGGGTGTGAGAACTTGACGCGTCCGTCAAGGCATGTTCATCGTGCCTGTGGGCACGGATATATTTCTGGTAGTGCGCAGTTAAATGCGTTACCAGGCCTTATTCAGGTCTTACCTTCACGCCGTAGGCGCGGCATCTGAATTTTATCATCGCAGAGACGATTCGGGTAACCCAGGAGACACAGTCTCTTTGTAGGGGAGAAATTATGAGGCGGTGTCGCCATGAGTTTCGAGTGCGGATGTTATCAACACACAACTTTTTATTCAAATAATCATAGGGTGCGCGGCCAGCGCTACCTATGGGAGTAGCCCCCGAGTGCCTGGTTGAGTCGAAGACTCAGGCAGGGACTAAAAACTTTTTTATCATTGCCGTCTTTTGCTTTTGTTGCTTGATGACCCAGGCAGGTACTAAAACACTTTTGTGACTGCTGTCGTCTTTTGCCTGTTTGTTTCAGTTGATGACTCAGGCAGTTAAAATATTTTCGTGACTGCTGTCGTCTTTTGCCTGTTTGTTTCAGTCGATGACTCAGGCGATTAAAAACTTTTCGCGACTGCTGTCATCTTTTGCTTGCTTGTTTCCAGCGCTCCCTATGGGAGTAACCCATTTCATAATCGAACTGTGTTTCGAGTGGTTGGGTTTGCTCTTTGTGATTTTCCATGTTCCTGCAACAAGAAAAAGAAAAGTCGTAGGGTGCGCGGCCAACGCTCTCTATGGGAGTAGCCCCCGAGTGCTTGGTGGAGTCGAAGACTCCAGCAAGGACTAAAATAGTCGAAGTTCTCCACTTCATAGCCTTGGTGACGCTGTCGACGCCAGGCGACCTTAGTTGCCGCGTGGTTTTTTGACAGGACGTGACGAGCTGTGGGTCCCACTTTCTGACTTTGATTTGACTGAGCGTGCGTAATCTTATTTTTAACTGTGCCTCCTCGATTTCCGCGCTTAATGGTAGAAGTGGGGGGACGGTTCGCGCTTCCTCTTCTCCACGTGTCTTACGCGATGCGTGCCACGTGTCCAATAGGGTTTTTGTCAGCCATTGGATTGCATCTTCCAGGGGTTAAGTAGCGATGCCACGGTGGTAATTTTCCCATCTGTGTTCTATCTTCCTCGCTGCCATCGCCATTGCCCTTTGCTTTCCTGCTTTTCTCTGCGCCCATCTTCTCCGCGACGCTGGACCAGCTCCGTTCGTTCCCCAGCTATTTTCTTCGCTCTCATCGCCGCCACGCAATGGGGAAGAAGAAGGGATCTGCTGCCGCTGATTCCACGGCCACCCTTGCTGCAGCAAAGAAGAGGGGTGGCTCCGCTGTTGTGGCTACCAGTGCCACCGCCGCCGGGAAGAAGAAGGTCGCGGGTACTCGCGTGACGAATGGCGCATGGCACCCCTCTATCATCAAGGCGTCGGATCTCCGTCTTCTTCGCCAAGACGGAGTAATTTCTGCATCAGTCGCCGATTCGCGCGTCCCCAGCGGTGAGACCATTCCTGTGCCTCCCGCTGGTTATCGAGTGATGTTTCTTGCATTCATCATTCGTGATCTTTCCTTGTCTCTTCACCCCTTTCTGCGGGGTCTTCTGTGTTTCTATGGGCTCTAGCTTCATCAGCTGTCCCCAAATTCTCTCCTCCACATCACTTGTTTCATCACTCTCTACGAGTGCTGGCTCGAAATCGAGCCGCACTTTGGTATTTTAAAACACATTTTTAAATTGAAGCGTCAGTCCGCATCTGGCTCTTTAGTTTATGACGTAGGTGGTTGCGGAATCCGTGTTGATCCATCCGCCACCTACTTTGATATCAAGCTCGCCAAGTCTGTCCAGGGATGGAGGGATAGATGGTTCTATGTGCACGATCAGAAGGCCAATGACGAGCACTTTGGACTGGCTCCCTTCGATCCCGCGACTCCCTGCAAGAAGATGCGTTTTTGGAAGAACGTGATCATGCCTTCCGAACTCACGGAGACGGATGTGCTATATCAGCGCGTCTGCGACCTCGAGAGTCGCATAGGCGCAGAAGAGGGAGGTTGCGCCCTTGTTAGGACTTGGCTGCATCGTCGCGTCCAGCCTCTCCAGGCCAGGGTCCATCCCATGTTCCAATGGGGTGGCTCTGATGATCCCACTTGCGTGTCTGCCGATGGCATGTCCGCGGGTGAGGTAGATAAGAGGGTGCGGCTGGTCACGAAGTATACCCTCAAGGATGTGCTTCCGAACGAGCCAGTCGTTCCTCCTTTCGATGCTTCGAATCCTCCTCCTGAGATATGGTTGTGCTACGTAGTAGCGTATTTTCTCGATTGCGTCTTCTGTTACTTATCTGTTTTACCTTTTGTATACAGGAGTGGGCGGTCTCACCTTGCATGCCTCCCCTCCCTGAGGGGATTATTCCTTGTGAGGCTGTGGAAGAGGACCAGTCTGAGTCGACTATCCCTTCCGATGTGGAAGAGGAAGCCCCCGAGTCTGAGAGTCTAGATACTCGCAAGTGTTCGCGCAGCAAGGATTCCGACGTGTCGACTCCTTCCAATCTAGGAGGCGCGGCTGTTGGCGCGGAGTCGCCAATTCCTGCCGTTCTGGTGAGGGCTGTGGCACCATATTCTCACAAGAAGATGCGATTGTCCAAGGAGTCTTCGTCGGAGTCGACGGAGGCTACATTTGATCTGGACAGATTTGACTGGTAAGTTTGCTGGTGCATTCGTTCTTCGCTTTTTTTCTTCTTGTTGATTTTGCCCTGGAGTTTGCCCTTTCTGAGTGGGTGTTTTATCTTGCAGCCGAGAGGCGTTGTCATCGTCTGGCGACGTCGAATTTTTGAAGGAATCAGGAGTCGCAACCTCAAAGGCCAAGATAGAGGTCGAGCGTGCTCCTTCTGCTTCGGCGGCGGCCCACTCCGGGCACAATTCTTCGAGCTCTCCTCATGTAGGGGAGCATCGAGTAGTAGCTCGGATGATGGTTCAGCAATCTTCTTCGGAGTCGCTGGAGGACCATGTAAGTATATCTCCCTTTTTTTCTATAATTTGGCAGTCAACTCCCTTTGCCGCCCTCTGCTGACTCCTTGTTTTGTGCGACAGGTCCTTGTAAAGGAAGCCGCGCAGGTAGCGGAGCAGGTGATGGCGATAGGTCGCCAGCATGCGATGCTGGAGAAGCGCCACCGCGTGGTTGAGAGTGAGTATTCTATACTTGTTCTTTTCGTTTTCTCTGTATTTTGGTATAATTGACTGACAGCCAGATTTTTGACTGTCCTATAGCTGAGCATAATGTTGTACTGCGTGATGTCGCCACGTTGGAGAAGACGCTGGCCGCAGCAGTGAAGGGGCGCGACGAGGCAATCGCGGCTCGTGATGAGGCCCAGAAGCGCGAAGAGGATCTGCGTGCCTCCTTTGCGGCCAGAGAGAAGTTGTTTGAAGAGCAAATTTTCTCAGTCGCCAAGGCCCTCTCAGGTACCTTTACTTGGTAGATATTTTATTGATGTTCTTCTCTTTCTCTGTAGTGCCGGTGGCGTTAGGAGTTTGATCTGTGTACATATTTTGTTGTAGATGCTGGCGGCTTGAGCTTTGATCCGCAAGCCCTTGGTTGCGATGACGTTTTGGTGGGCGCGGTATCTGCGGTCGAAGACCGTAGCGCCGTTGTCCAAAACATGTTATCCAAAGCCAAGGACACCCTGAGTCGCCTCCGGGAGGAGCTGATGCCGAAGGCGGAGCTGGTAGACAATGTGGAGGAGCTGGTGGAGTCACTTGCTGGGGGTGTGCCTGCCACGTACAAGAACTCCCTCCACGCAGCTGGTGCGACCACGTCGCTAGCCGTGGTGCAAGCCCACGGAGTCGAAGTGGATCCTTCGGCGGTGTCGAAGACAATGCCTGTTGGCGCGGATAGTCAGCAGGTAGTGTTCACTCCCTTTGCGACTGCCTGTGCCAAATACGTCCATTCCTTGATAAACACCGTTGCCAAGTACTCGGAGGAGCTCAATCGCGCAAAGAAGGCGGCGAAAAATTCGTCCTCAGGGGCCGGCGAAAATTCAGTGGCATCTGATACTGCCACGGACTTGATGAAGCCCCCGAGGTCCTCGAAGTCGAAGAAGCCAGCTGCTCCGTAGTTAGTTTCTTGTAATAGCTGATGAACTCGCTCTTTCGATGGGGGATCATGCCTGTTGGCGAATGTGTTTGTACATACTTTTATTGATCCTAAATGCACCTGTTACTTTTGTCTTTTGAGTTGGTCGCCTTATTTTGCTTCTGGCTTGATTTTTGATAGGGTACGTCTTGCCATCTCTTGAGGATACAATGGCACCAGCTCGCTCCAGAGTAGAGGAGCTTTCCTTGATTTCGCGACTTTGTGATCGCGTTAAGCAGCTGGAGCGTGAGTTGCCTGTGATCCGTGGTAGCGCAGACGTGTGGAAGTCAAAGGCTGAAAAAGCCGCCGCCCGTGAGCAATATCTGCTTGGCGAGGTGACGCAGCTGGGCGACCAGTTTAAGTGTTAGTTCGCTCATCCTCATCTTTTCCTTTGTAGATAATCACAATGGTACGTTGTACTCATGCTGTTGATGCTGCTCCATGTAGTTGTTAGCGCAAGCCATCCACAGGACGAGAGGGATAGGATTGCCATCCGCCTTCATGATCTCACCCAAGAGCAATTTCAGGAGAGTGGATACTTCTGCGTAGATCATGATCGTGCGACTGCGTTAGCGACCTGCGGATCGCGGCTTTCGAGTCTTGCTCTTTACGAAGAAGTCGCGATGCGTGTTTGAAGAACATCTACCGGGCGATGTTCCCGCTGGATGATACTCCGTCAAGTCTGCTGGCCTTGCTGACGAAATTTCAGCATATGTCCGCGGTTCGCGAGTGCGTGAGGCAGCAGCTGGTGGCTGGTGCCAAGGCTACGCTCTCCGTGGTGCGTTTGCACAGGCCTGACGTGGATGTCGCCGCCATTGCATCTGGGCCGCCGGTTCCACCAGCAGGATCTTCCTGGAACATGGTGCCGCACTATCAAGCGGTGGATCGTCCAGCCGAGGAAATCGTCGACTTCTTCGAGGAACAGACGAATGTTCTTCTGTTACAAGGGTAGCCAAATATGTATCCTGCATATAAATGTACTGGTGTTGTAAAGCTCATATATATTTGTGGATAACTTATTGTTGAGCGTATACAAATAGCTTTATAAGCGTGGGGTGCGTTGCACTTATGCGAGTCCTTTTCGTTAGCCTGGCCATCCTTGTATCATTCCCTTGTCAACCTGTCAGGTGCGTTGTAGCTGGGTTGAGTTTGTGTTAAGGGGTTCGATTGATATGCCAGCTACTCAGGATGTCTCGTTATTGTTCGAAGAATATATGTAGATAGGGTGGCGCAGCCCCCGAGTACGAAAGTTTGACAAAAGAAAAAGAGCATGGAGTTTTGGGGCACTTAGCTTTTATTTTATTCGGAGAACAGTACGTAGTACAATGGGGCGGCTAAGTAGCCTTGGCTGAATAGCCTTGTTTGCGATGCAAAAGTAAAGAAGAAATGACTAAGGGTAGAAGCGTCGCAGTTGTGCGACGTTCCAAGGGTTGGAGTATGCGACTCCTGTCTCTAGATCTTGAAGGCGATGGGCGCCACCTGGGATTACTTCTGTAATCACGTATGGTCCTTCCCAGGGGGACTCGAGCTTGAGATGCCCTTGCTGCTTCAGTCGCAGGACCAGGTCACCTTCGACGAAGGATCTTGGGCGAAGCCTTCTGCTATGGTAGTTGCGCAGATTCTGCTAGTAGATCGTAGATCTTTCTGCGGCGATTTCTCTTGCTTCGTCAAGGAGGTCGACAGAGTCTTCGAGTGCGAGAAATGATTCCTTCTCGCTGTAGGCGACTACGCGTGGCGCTCTGTATCGTACCTCGGCAGGTAATACTGCCTCTTCTCCATGTACCATAAAGAATGGTGTGTAGCCGGTGGCGCTATTTGGAGTTGTACGCAGGCTCCAGAGTACGGATTGCAGTTCGTTTGGCCAGCAGCCCACGGCTTGTTCGAGTGGCCGGAGGAGTCGCTTCTTGATGCCGCTGCAGACGATCCCGTTTGCCTTTTCCACCTGACCGTTGGTCTGCGGGTGTGCTACTGAGGCATAGCTGATGTTGATCCCCAGGTTTTCGCAGAAATCTTGGAACTCCTTGGATGTAAAGTTCGTTCCGTTGTCGGTGATGATGCTGTGAGGCACGCCGAAGCGGTAGATGATGGACTCGAAGAACTTGACTGCGTTGTGCCCTGATTGCTTTGTCACTGGCATGGCCTCGATCCACTTGGTGAACTTGTCGACTGCGACCAAGAGATAGACGTAGCCTCCTTGCGAGGACCTTGGAAGTTTGCCAACCATGTCGAGTCCCTACTGGGCGAAGGGCCAGGCCAATGGAATAGGCCGTAGTTCTGCGCCTGGTGCGTGTGGCTTGTCCGCGAATCGCTGGCAGGCGTTGCACTTTTGGACTATATCCTTGGCGTCGCGCATGGCCGTGGGCCAGTAAAATCCAGCTGGTAGAGCTTTGGCAACGAGGGCGCGGCTTCCAGCGTGGTGCCCGCAGGTCCCTTCATGGATGTCGAGGAGGACTTCTCTTCCATCGGCTAGGGAGACGCATCGTTGTAACACGCCTGTGATGCTGCGTTTATACAGTTCATCGTTGATAACGGCGAATGCCTTGGAGCGTCGCGCGATGTGTCGTGCATCTGTCGGGTCATCCGGTAGGCGCTTGCTGAGGAGGTACGTAATATACGGCTGCGTCCAGGATTGTTCGATCATCATGACGCTCATTGGTCCCTCGAGTCCTGTGTCGAGCTCCAAATCATTGATTGTTGTTGGCTCATTGGGTGGCGTAGCCCCCGAGTCTGTTGTTGCGCTTGTTTTCTTCTCTGCGGCCTTCGGCTTGATGGAGCGTTCGCATATGCGCTCGAGAAATACCCCAGGTGGTACGAGTCCGCAGGTGGAGCCTATGTTGGCGAGTGCGTCCGCCTCCTCATTGCTTTCGCGACCTATGTGTCACAACTCGCAGCCGTCGAAGTCTCCTTCAAGTGTGTCGTAGAGGTCGCGGTACGCGATCATGTTGTCGTTCAGTGCGTCGCACTCGTGCATTTCTTGGTTGACGACCAGTTTGGAGTCGCCATATATGATTAGCCTCTTTGCGCCATAGGCTTTTGCCATCCTCATCCTGTGTAACAGGGCCTCGTATTCAGCCTCATTGTTTGAGGCTGTGCACTACATTCGCAGGACGTATTTCAGCTTGTCTCCCTGAGACGATGTCAGTATGACACCTGCTCCTGCTCCGTCTTTCCTCTTGGACCCATCGAAATGCATTGTCCAGAGGTAGGACATGTCTGGCTTATCCGGGAGTTGGTTTTCCATCCAATGTACGAGGAAGTCCGGGAGAACTTGCGACTTGATTGCGCCGTGCTTTTCATACGTGATGTCTCGTGGAGACAGCTCTATTCCCCAAAGCGCGACTCGCCCTGTGGCGTCAGGGTTATTGAGGATATGTCCCAATGGGGCGTCGTTGACTACCACGATTGGGTGTTCCTAGAAGTAATGGCACGATCGTAGGCGGTCATAAAACGCCAGACGTCGCCAGCTTTTGGTAGTGCGGGTACCGCTGCTTTGTTGGCGTGAGGACCTCGCTGAGGTAGTATACCGGGAGATGTACGCCATGGACCTTGTTTTCCTCGGCCCGTTCGACGGCGAGTACTGTGTTAACCACTTGGTTGGTGGCTGAGATGTACAGCAGCAGTGGTTCCCTTTCTCGTGGAGTTACCAATACTGGCGAGGTGGATAGTAGGCGCTTGAGGTCCTCGAATGCTTCTTGCGCTTCGCTGGTCCACTCGGATTTGTCAGCTTTGCGGAGGAGCTGATAGAAGGGCAACGCCTTTTCGCCCATTCGACTGATAAATCGACTGAGGGCCGCGATTCGCCTGGCTAGTTGTTGCACGCCTCTTATGTTCTTTGGCTTTTCCATGGCCAGTATGGCCTTTATCTTTTTCGGGTTTGCCTCAATCCCCCTCGCGGAGATGAGATACCCGAGCAGTTGCCCAGAGGGTACGCCGAAGGCACATTTGTCCGGATTGAGCTTTATCCGGTAGCGATCGAGATTGGCGAAGGTTTCGCGCAAGTCGTCAATTAGAGAGGCTTCTTCCTTGGTCTTGATTACTATGTCATCGACATAGACTTGGATGTTGCGACCAAGTTGCTCCTTGAGGCAGGCCTGCATGCACCGCTGGTACGTGGCTCCTGCGTTTTTTAGCCCGAAGGGCATTGTGTTGTAGCAGAACACACCAAAGGGCGTTGTAAACACGGTCTTCTCCTGGTCTTCCTCCTTCATTCGAATTTGGTTATAGCCTGAGTAGGCATCTAGGAAGCAGAGGCGCTCGCATCCAGCAGTGGAGTCGATGATTTGATCGATCCGTGGTAGTGGGAAGTGATCTTTTGGGCAGTGCTTGTTAGGAGAAGTGAAGTCCACGCACATCCGCAGGATATCCGTGTCCTTTTTTGGTACCAGCACCGTATTGGCGAGCCAAGTGCTTTTCTTGATCTCGCGTATGAATTTGGCCTCGAGGAGTCTGTTGATCTCCATTCCGACTGCCTGTGCCCGTGGCTCGAACGGTACCGATTGTTGCTTGACTGGCCTTGCGTTGGGGTTGACGTTGAGTGCGTTCTCGGCGAATTCCCTGGGAACTCCTGGCATGTCCACAGGACACCAGGCGAAAATTTCCCAGTGCTCACGGAGGAATTCGATGAGCGCGAGTTCCTATGCGGGACTCAAGTTGTTGGCGATGAGGGCCGTTTTAGCGGGATCCGATGGATGGACCTGCACTTTCTTTGTATGCACAGATGAGTCGAAGGAGAGGTCAGGTGAGCTTGGCCTACTCAGAGGGGGCAGATTGTTGTCTGTCATTTCCTTCAGTCGCACGAGTTCCTCCTGCATGCCGAAGGACTAGGAGATTCTGTTGAATTCTCTGTCGCAACTGTCCGATCGCTCGAAACTCCCGTTGATCGTGATGACGCCGTTGGGACCTGGCATTTTCATCTGCAGATAGGCGTAGTGGGGTACTGCCATGAACCTAGCGAACGCGACGCGCCCGAGGATGCAGTGGTATTGTGAGGGCCAGTCGACAACTTCAAAGTCGATGCGCTCGCGCCGGAAGTTCTTCGGCGTGCCGAATATGACGTCGAGGTTGATTTTGCCCAGGGGGTATACGCCTTTTCCTGGGACAATGCCGTGGAACGTTGTGTCCGATGCCTCCAAGCAGGTTAGAGGGATCCTCATTGCTCGCAAGGTACTCGCGAATATGAGATTGATACCGCTTCCGCCATCCATGAAGACGCGACTCATGTCGAAGCCTCCAATTTGTGCCTCGAGTACGAGGGGGCAATGACCTGGTCAAGGTACTTGAGGCGGGTGGTCGCGCTTGTCGAAGGTAATGCACGACTCACTGCCACTTAGGTACTCAGTGGTGGATGGTGGCGAGTGCATGGACAAGCTGGCTTGGCGAGTGATGGCCTTCTGCACCCTGTTGGAGGGGCGTCCCTTTTGGATCATCATGGTGCCCATGGCCCGTGGGTATGGTTCGCCTCCGTGGTGTTGGTCCGGTGCAGCTCCGTCCGGGGGTGGCCCAGGTGGTGGTGGTGGTGTGCCATGTGCCACTGCGCCTGGAGCGGTCCCATAGCCTCTTTCGACTGTATTGCGGTTCATTCGAACCAACCCCTCATGTAGCTTGAGGAACTCGCGACAGTCCTTGAGGAGGTGACTGGACTTTCTCTTGCCGTCATTCTTGTCGATGTAGAAGTGTACCGTGCATGGTCCAGACAGTTTATCCTCGATGGTGGTCGCGGGTGCGTCGTCGCGAGTGCGGCGTTGCCATACTTGCGTGGTTTTCCCGGAGTCGCGATATCCGCTGCTGCGGTATCCGCTGTTGCGGTTATCGTCGCGTCTATCGGCGTAGCCGGATGCGACCATGTTGACGTCATCGCGATCGTCGTAGACGCGCATGCGACGTTTACTCCGGCGGTCACGTCTTCGCTCGAGTTCCGCCTCCTCATCAGAGTGAGCGCGGTTCTTCAACGAATCTTCTCCGTCAGCCCACCGATTCGCGATCTCCATCAGGTGGTCGATGGTCTTGGGCTTTGAGCGTCCTAGCTCCTCCCTGAGTTCTATGCGACGGACACTATCGTTGAATGCATCAATCGCGCGGTCTTCCGAGATGTTCTCCGCGGAGTTCTTGATGATGGACCACCTTTGGATGTAAGAGCGCAGCGACTCGCCAGATTTTTGCTGGCAGCATCTCAGTACTTCGATTGAAGCGGGACGTTTGTATTTGCCCTTGAAGTTGCATACGAAGCTGTAGACCAGCTCATCCCAGCTGCGAATGGATCCGCGTGGGAGGTTATTGAGCCATGCCCGGGCGGCGCCTTACAGCTGTAGCTGCAAGTATTGCATGGCGGTACTTCGGCTGCCTCTGTGCAGCCTGACTGGGGAGATGTGATCCTCCAGCCAGATCTTGGGGTCCTGTAGACCGTCAAATTTCGGGTTCTCCGATGGGAGTTTGAACCCTTTAGGCATTCGCTTTTGCCTGATGGATCTGCTGAAGCATCTGGCGCCGCAGAGCTCTCCATCTTCTTCTTCCGAGTCAGTAGACCGAGCACGTCGTGCTCTTGACTTGTCGATCTTGCGCTGCGTGAGCTCGTCGCGTGCATCGTAGTCGCGATCGTGCCGTCGTGAACGGCGGCGTCGAGATAGGTCGTGACTATCGTCGCTTGACGAGGACGAGGAGTAGCGTTTTGCTAACGCCCTGCCCTTTTTTGGGTCTGGTACTGGCTCTTTGTCGAGGGCGGCCTCGATTAACTCATCATTGGCCTTCGTGTTTTCATAGTCTAACATATACTTCGTCTTTTCAGTGATTTTTTGTTTAGGGATGTACCTTAGAATTTGTGCAATCTGTTTAGTTTCCACTTCTACCTGAGAAACATGACTTCTGTATAAAACCAGTAACTTAAAATACTTCTATTTTCTATCTTTTGGCAGTTTGAACACAACGAATGACTTGATTTAAAATAAAAGAAACACTTATTAGGGGGCCCCTCCGAACTGCTGATACAAGATGCATATGAAAATAACTAATGGATAAACACTCCGGAGAAGAATCTGATTCTATTTCTTTATGAGAAGAACATTTCCAATATTTCAAACAATAAGATCATCTTGCTCTGAGTTTATTGCTTGAATTATAGGTAATGTTGAAGATTTCAGTTCACAACGTCACCGTGGTGTTCCGAATTCTTCTATTGTGGATGGTACATCATTCCTGCCTCCTCTTGGGCCCACGCATTTGAATTTGAATTTGGCATTAAGCATAGGTAATGTAAAAACATCGGTGTCCAGTATATTTTACCTTCTAGCTACACTGGGAGTCCACGCTATATGATCCAGAATTATCAAGATGGGATGGCTCTTTGTCGTGTTTTCGGAGCAACTGGTCTTTTTGTCACTTTTACCTGCAATCCGAAGTGGGATGAGATATCAGATGCTTTGCTTATGGAGGCTGGTCAGACTCATGCAGATAGGCCCGATATTGTTACACGTGTTTTCAAGATGAAGATGAACAAATACACTAAGGGTGTTAGAAAGGGGAAAACTTTTGGTCCCATCAATGCATGTATGTTCCTAACTCACTTTAGCATATTACTATATATGTGTTTTCACGAGTTACCCTCTTCTACATATTTACTCTTTTACATATGCTTCATTTGGGTAGATTTATACGTTGTCGAGTTTCAGAAAAGTGGTTTGCCTCACATACATTAGCTTGTGTGGCTAAAGGCGGACACCGAAGATCCTACACCCGCAACAATTGATTCTTACATATCTACAGAAATACCAGACTATAAAGTAGATCCACTTGGATACGCACTTGTGGAGGAATTTATGGTTCATGGCCCATGTAGAGAGTACAATCCAAAGTTTCCGTGCATGAAAGATGGAAAATGTTCCAAGCATTATCCTAAGGATTTCAACGAGGAAACTACAATAGACGGCCTGGGGTTTCCTGTGTACCGCCGTCGAGACAATGGCCGATATATTACAAAAATGGCATCCGTCTAGATAACAAATGGATTGTGCCATACAACATGGCATTGCGTAAGAAATTTCAAGCACATATCAATGTGGAGTGGTGCAATAAAACCAATCTTCTTAAATATTTATTCAAATATCTTGCCAAAGGACATGACATGGCACGTGTAGGCTTGCACTCTATGTACCACTGCCCAGAGTCTCAGGCCCGTGGGATTATTGAAATAGATAACTATGCTAAAACCAAGGTATTATCGTTGTTATGTTCATTGCCTTTGCGCTCCCTGCTCCTATGTATATATTTGTTTGTCTTATCCCATTTTCCGGATGGAGAATTATTTTATTTCTACCCCTTTTCTTTCCGGTGTTTAAATTTATGTGCACACTGTGCTGCAGATATCTATCTACTTGTGAGGTTGACTGGCGTCTATTTGCCTATGATATCGACGTTCGAGAGCCTTCAGTTGACAGACTTTCTGTTCATCTTCCAAATATGAACCGAGTCATATATAGCGAGAACGATGATCTTACGGATATCATTCGCAATCCAAAAAGTATAAAACCATGCTAACTGAATGGTTTGTCGCTAATCAGCAGCATGAAGATGCCCACCATCTCACTTACTTAGATTTTCCATCTAAATGGATCTAGGATGGAACAGAGAAAGTGTGGAAAAGGAGAGTTCTAGATAAAAAATTTGGGCCATCTATTGGTAGAATTTACAATGTTCACCCTACTATAAATGAGATTTTTTTCTTGATAATGTTGCTGAATGTTGTACAAGGAGCTACATGTTTTGAGGATCTTAAAACCTATCAGGACACATTGTTCAATTCTTTTAAAGAAGCTTGTGAAGCTCGTGGGTTAGTTGGCAACGACAATGAATGGTTTCTTCTATTTGATGAAGTAGTCCAATGGGCTTCCTCTTTTCAGCTGAGACATTTGTTCATGACTGTTCTTCTGTTTTGTGGTGTTAATAATGGTCAAAAACTCCTCGACGGTTACTCCAAATATATGACAGCTGACCTGGCTGCCCAGATTATTCGGTCTTTGGACGACGCCACTTTAATTATCCCCCTTGAATATTTGACTCACAGTTATTAGAAGAGCTTTCAAATATGTTTGGCAAGAAGGTTATTCCCTATCATCCTTTAACATAGCTACCGACCATTAGAGTGGTGGAAGGCTGCTAGGCAATAGGTTAATTTTAGAAGAAATGCAATATGAGAAGGATCACCTGAGGACAATGGCTTCTTCTCTCCATGCAAAGTTGAACCTGCAGTAGAGAGGAATATATAATGAAACCATGGAATCGGTTTCAGAACCAATTGGAAAATTATTTTTTATCTCCGGACATGGAGCCACCGGCAAGACATTTCTATGGAATTCTATTATAATAGCATTATGAGCAGACGACGACATTGTTTTAGCAGTTGCCTCCTCTGGGGTAGCTTCTTTGCTTCTCCCGGGAGGGGGGAGAACAGCCCATTCACGGTTCAGGATACCCCTTGAGATCAAAGACCATATGATGTGCAACATATCTCGAGGGACCAACCTAGCTGAATTAGTGGAGAAGGCTACTCTCATATTATGGGATGAAGCACCAATGACACATAGGCGTTGCTTTGAGGCTGTTGATAGAAGCATGAGAGATGTCCTATCAGCTAATGACCCTTCTAGGAAATCATTTCCTTTCGGTGGAAAAACAGTTGTTTTAGGTGGAGATTTTAGACAAGTGTTGCCTGTCGTTGAAGGAGGGAGCAGAGCAGAGATACGTAATGCTTCGCTGATCAGGTCGTCTCTTTGGAATGATGTAACCATTCTTCGACTGGAAGAAAACATAAGACTATCTAATCCTACCCTTTCACCTAACGAGAAAGCCGAGCTGGATGTATTTGCACAGTGGATTCTCAGCATAGGCAATGGGACTGTCCCTATGGTTGCGCGTGAAGGAGAATCCACCCCTTCATGGATTTCCTTACCACTCAATATAGCTCTATTGCCTCCCTCTGATTATATGATGGCACTTATCGGCACAATTTATGATTCATTCGGTGAAAAATATTCTGACTCTTCATACTTAGCAAAGCATGCAATAGTTGGCCCTACAAACAAAGTCGTCGATGCTATTTTTTCTATGGTTCCTGGTGATGCTACCATACTTGACAGCTGTGATTCTATCTGCAAAACAATGGATCACACGGCAGATGCAGATCTGTTATATCCTCCAGAATTTCTTCATGGGGTTGAACCTCCTAACTTTCCTAGGCATAGAATTGTACTTAAGGTAGGTGTTCCAATAATGTTGTTGAGAAATATTAACCAATCTATTGGTCCATGCAATGGTACTCGCTTATTGGTTACCAGGCTAGGTGAATGGGTTCTTAAGCTATAATAATAACTGGAAGCAATGTAAGAGATCGTGTGTGTATTCCAAGGATTATAATGCATGCATCCACGAAATGGTCCTTTACACTCCAGCGTCGACAGTACCCATTTCGTGTTTGCTATGGAATGACTATTAATAAGAGCTGATACATTGCAAATGTATCTATAAGTTTTGATGCTCCATGCTTGGTTTTATCTACTTTGTTGTGTTTTGTCCACACTTTGGAGTACTTTTCATATGATTTCTTGGACTAACCTATTAACAAGAGCCACAGTGCCAGCTGCCTGTTTTCTGCTGTTTTTGGTTCCAGGAAAGTCAGAAAATGAATATTCTCGAAATTGGACGGGACAAAAGCCAAAGTGCCTATTTTTCCAGAAGACTCCAGGAGCCAGAATACGAGACGGAGGAGAGCCAGGGGCTGGCCACACCACCCCTAGGCGCGGGCTGGGCCTGGTCGTGCCAGGGCATGGTGTGGTGGCCCCAGTCACCCCTCGGTCTCCCTCTTCGCCTATAAGAAGCCTTCTGACCTAAAAAATTCGGGGGGTTCGACGTTTTTCCACGAAAAGTTCCGCTGCGCCGCCGCCACCGAAGGGGAGATTCGGGGGATAGAAAGTCTCTGTTCCGGCATCCTGCCGGGACGGGGAAGTGCCCCCGGAGCCATCTCCATCGATCCCCACCATCATCTTTATCGACCATCCTTGTTTCTTCCATCTATGAGTGAGTAATACCCCGCTGTAGCTATGGGGATGGTAGGGATTGGATGAGATCGTTCATGTAATGGCATTAGATTGTTAGGGTATAGTGCCTAGTATCTCTTATTAGTGCTTTATGACTTTGTTGCAACTTTGTTGTGCTTAATGCTTGTCACTAGGGCCCGAGTGCCATGATTTCAGATCTGAACTTATTATTGATTCATTATGATAGTATTGTTTCTGGTCTTATCTACAAGTTGTTTACACACGTCGTTGTCTGGAACCTATGGTCCCGAAGTGACAGAAATCGGGATAGCCGAAAGAGAAAGGCTTTGATGTGAGGATCACATGTGTTCACGGAGTGTTAACGCTTTGCTCCGGTACTATATTAAAAGGAGCACCTTAATTGCCAGTAGTTCCCTAGAGGCCCCGCTGCAAACGGGCTGGCAGGACAAAAGATGTTGTGCAAGTTCTCAGTGCGAGCACGTATGACTATATATGGAACACATGCCTAGGATTGTCTAGTACTTGGGTGCTTTATCTTATTTATCTGCAATTGTCCTATGTTCTGATTGCTATGTGAATTGTCTTGTCCATGCAATGCCCGTCCATCCATCCCAATGCCTACCGCACTCGAATCCCATTGTTACTGCTTTTGTTACTACTGTCTTTGCTTACTACTGCTGTTACTTTACTATTCCTACTACAAAACTGTTGCTACTGATAAACTGCTGTGAGCAAGATTGTTTCCAGGTGCAGCTGAATTGACAACTCAGTTGTTAAGGCTGATAAGTATTCTTTGGCTCCCCTTGTGTCGAATCAATAAATTTGGTTTCACTTTCCTCGAAAATACTGCGATACACCCTATACTTGTGGGTCATCAAGAGCCAAGGGCAAAAACTCTTGACAGTGTTGGAGTTTTCTTGCCAAAGCCTATATTTTCTCATGAACAATTTTACGTCGCCGTGTCAAGAGTGACATCAAAGAAAGGTTTGAAGGTTTTAGCATTAGATGAGGCCGGCAAGCCTACTACTGATACGAGGAATATAATATATCACGAGGTGCTTGCTAATCTCTATACTTCCTTTTTTTTCGGTACGGTCAAATATTTTTCTTACTAGCTTATGTTCCTTTTTCTGTTTTCCCAGGTGGACTCTTTTTATCTCAGACATATTTGAGTGAATTCCTTGCTAAATGCTATTGGTGGATGTAGCTTCTACTGGCTTTGCTTAATGATGGATCAGCTAACGCAGGGTTAGGATGGTTACCAGCTGCCGAATTTAGGAAATGGTACAGCGTAGCTGCTTGGTCCATCTATTGGTGGATATTGTTGTTCAAATATACTCCCACTATATATCCCATTATATGCATGCCCTTAGTAGCTTGGATATCATTCAACCAATAACCGTGATCAAAAGCTCTCCCCATGGTCTGAAGACTGGTTCAAGGAACGAGCACTGCAACTAGAACCACATTGTAGCTTCAGCTAGCAGTATGCACTAGATACATATGTAACATTTGCTTCACTACGTACTGTATCATCGCAATCAATCAAGTTATGGTAAGCTTATGTTGCAGAATGCTAGAAAATAATTAACTCATTTGCTGTCACCTTCACACTTTATGCACGCTCCACAAGCTGTCAGCATATCAATGTTAGCAGGCAGCCGATGCATCATCTCTGATCTCCTTCATCAACTGCAAGAAAAATGTGCAGCACAGGATGCAAATCTCGCTTCAATTTTCTTCCAACTACGATCTATTCAACGAAAAAAAATTAGACGGAAAATTCAGAGAATAATCGCCAAAAGAAGAAGTAAAGCCTCAGCCACCACTCAGCAAGACACAGAACTTGCCGCCGCTCAGCAAGACACAAAACTTGCCGACAGCCAAATTAGAGCTTATCTTTCAGCCTTCTCACCACACACTATTTGCCCCGGGGGAATCGCACCCAATCGTGACGCTGGGCCTCCAATCTCCGCCACCACTATCATCCCTTTCTCGCCACACCCCACCCCATCCCACCGCATCGCCTTCTCGCCACTCGAGCACAACTCTCTGATGGTTGCCCCTTCTCTCACCAGCGCTCCATCTCACCGCCGCACAGCCACTCTTGCCTTCCATGCTAAATCGAAATCCCAAGGTAAATATCACCACTCTCATCTTATCACACTCTTCTCTGAAATTTGTCACCACTTCCTCTCTTTCCCCTACCTGCCGAATAAACAAGCCAAATGGGCCGCACTATCTACTAGCCCATTAGACACACAGCCTCAAATTTATCGTCCTCTCACTATATTCAAGTGTTAAAAAAAATATCTTTTTTGTCAAAAAAAAAAAAGATATCTATCTCAAATCAAACTCTGTACATAAAAGATAAAACTCATAATGGATCAATTCAACGTCGACTTCAAGCTCATCAAGCACACCATACAACACTGCCAACACGTTTTAACATATAGATAATACAAAGGCTTTGTTCAAAACAGTATACAAGATAAACCAAACGCTTTGCAGGCTGCCAACAAAACATGTCTCATCCACCAAGTTAGTCACAGAGACCATACTTGAGCTCCCAACGCTGACGGGCGCGGCGTGTCGCCGCGCAAAAATTCCTAGTATATACCTACTATTGCCAGCTACGATGTTGTACGAGAAAATCGTGATCTTTGTAGACTAATAAAAGGCTTGATATATAGGTCAGGCGTGAGGAGTAAAGGAGTACTAGAAAAAAAACAAATGAGAACCTTACGTGTAGGCACGACTCGGCCCGGAGGACACGGTGCAGTGCGCGCAAGCCGGCTGCAGGTTCAGCGTCAAGTCAACGGAGTCCAGCTCCTCGTCCCCTTTTTTTTTTCTATATGAACATGAGACCCACCTGTCATCTCTTACCTCAAACCGGGATACCAACACGAACACGAGTTCTTCTGCTACCGGCAAAATCCCTGGAAAAACTCTCTAATTCGTTTGATTTCTTTGTCCCTCACGAAATTCTTCCCATAAATATCGCCTACCTCTCTGGCTTAAATTCACGCTGAACCTTAAAAAAAAAATACTTCCTCCGGTTCAAATTAATGTTCTCACATTTGTCATTCGGATATCGACTGCAACAGCTCCCGAACTCACTCCCTCGATTATGTTTTTGTTAGAATTTGGTAAGTTTTGGGCATTTGGCCCATTAGACAAATTCTAAAATTATCTTTGGTCCATTTGTGTATGGTAGCATATGGCTGTGCTAATGCTGCCAAAGTTTAGTTCCACATTGCTAGTTGAGTGAGAGTTATACCTCCTTATATACTAGGCTGTTCCACCACTCACTAAGATGTGAAAAAAAGAGCAGCTCTCACGCACTCCTCCTCCGACGTCGCCCGCCTCGCCTTGTCAAGGCAGCACGCTGGTTATGGTTATGGAATCTCGCCGAGCTTTATTTTTGTTTCCAATCTTATTGCGCCGCCGCCTTTGTCTTTCCCATCTCGGCTTGCGGCGTGCACCACAGATCGGGATAGTAGGCCTCCGGAATCCCGCCTTCTTGTGAACCTGTACGGGTGAGGGGCGATTAGGTTTTTTGGGGAGCGCTTCCGCGCGACTACTGATGCCATCATGGACGACTCCTTCCCGGACGAGGACTTCTTCCCGGACATTAGCAGCCTCTACATCGACGACATGGTTGACGACGCTGCTACCACCGCTGCAGCAGCTGCTGGTGCTACCACCGCGGCCGCTGCTCTACCGTACGTAATACTGAACTTCTTATTTTAGATTCTGCTAGAGTTTCTTATTCTAGCGTTCGGTGTAGATGTGATATGTTTATCTTATTTAGATATAATCTGTTCATCTACTTTGTTGATCTGCATGATTAGTTTTGGTACTGTCTTTATGATCATGTTTTATCAGTTTATTATTCGGATTAAATCATATGGATTATTGCTTATATTTTCAACAATTCAAAAAATCTTAGGCAACTAAATTCCACTGGTGTAGCCGTGGCTACTAGGCCTCCTTCGTTTGATGGTATGCACTATAAGAGATGGCGCGCGAGAGCAATTCTATGGTTTAAAAACCTAAACTGCTATAGCGCCACTCTTGGCAAACCTGAAGGAGATCTTTCTGCTGAGCAGGAAGCGGCCTTTAAGAAAGCCGATACCATGTTTATAGCGGCTCTGTTCAGTATTCTTGGGGACAACATTGTTGACCCATATATGTCATTTGATAATGGCAAAGACGCGTGGGATGCGCTCGAGGCCAAGTTTGGGGTCTCTCGGGCGGCTTTGAGTTGTATGTCATGGAGCAATTCTATGACTACAAGATAGTTGATGAGCGCTCCGTCGTTGAGCAAGCTCATGAGATACAATTACTTGCCAAAGAACTTGAGCAGTTCAAGTGTACCTTACCGGACAAGTTTGTGGCCAGAGGCATTATTGCCAAGCTTCCTCCCATGTTGTAGCATCCCAATTGTCTAACAATTGCAATGCTACTAGCCTAGTGTATAAAATACTACTTCTTACATATAATTGTTGCATCATAATTATATCATGCTCATGTCATCATGCCACCTTGCATTTGAGCATCATATTAAACCCTTTTCTATTTGGTTCTTCTCTCATATGCATTATTAATTATATTTGGCTCTTGATATATTGTATTTGGTTCTTGATAAATGTTTGATGCCCAAGTTGAGTTGGGTATATCTTTTATTCAACTCCATCACCTTTCTTTGTCACCACCTTATAATTCCACCATCCTAGTTAACCATGAGCTTTTATTTTCTTTTGGGCATTTAATCTAGCTCATGTGGGTTGGGATGGATCCAATTCTATTTCCACATGCTCTCATATTAGCATCATGTTGTTTTTACATTATTGATATGTAGAGCCACCTTTGCATGCATTATGAGTGGTACCCCTTTTCCTAGCTTTCATATGGATTATTATGGATGTATGATCATGTTGGGATATTTTTGAGACTATTAAACATCTAGTGGAATATACACACTAGCAAGTCCCAATTATATTCAAATCTAATCATCTCCATCTACTCCACTTGAAACCTTCATTTAAATTCTTTTGCTTGGCCTTTACTCCACATTTTGGTAATGCATAGGAATAATGCCATGATATATTATTGTTGTTTTCACAAGAATAAAACATGGCATTTAATGCCCATGCATGAGCCATGCAAATCACCACCATTCTATCCTTTGTGTTTTACTTGGAATTTTTGAGTGGAGCCCTTTTCTTCATCTAGATCCTCACCACCTTTTTCTTCATCTAGATCCTCACCACCTTTTCCTTTTCACCTTCCACCCTCATCACCCCTCATGTGTGTATGCCTCCATGCATGATCATGTGGGACCAAACCCAAAACCCTAACCCTAGCCCTACCCTACCTCTTCATCCCACCACTTCTTGCTTGATCTTGTCTTGTACATGTTCAAACCCTAGTCACCACCACACCCCCACCTTAATCTAGTACGAACCACCCCATCTACCCCCAACCCTGGTCTAAACCTAACCCGAGCCAACCCTAGCCATGCCATCTACACCCGAGCCTTCCCCCTCTCCATTCCCTCTCTCTCTCTCTCCCTGCCATGCTGGCCCCACACCGAGCTACCCCTCGCCCTGGCTCACCTGGCAGCCCCTACCCCTGCCCTGCCCTGGCCGCCCACGTCGAGCACGTGAAGAAGGAAGCAAAAAGGTGGCCGAGCCACCTTTTCACTCCACCGATCCCCCACGGCATCGCCCTCTCTCCCCGTCCCTATCTACTCCCTCTTCCTCGTCTGGTAGCAGCCCAGATCCATCCCTAGGGCCTTGCCCTTCCCCCTCCTTCTCCACCGACGCCACCCTCTCTCTCTATTCGCCGGCGCCTACCGTTGGTGTCCACCACCGATCTCTTGTACCAGCAGGCGGGCGTGGCGTGGAGGTTGTCGAGGAAGCCAGCGAGATCCCCTGTGTCGCCCCCGTACATGCCAGCGAGGAGGAGACGCCCTGTACCGCTGCACACCGACGCGTCCCGACCAAAACCCTAGCTCGTCCGGCGTCTGCGTCCTCGCCGCACCGCCGCTCCCCAACCCAATCCGCCACCACCATCTTCTCCGCGGTGAGCCCTGGATCCTGTCTGACATCCCCTCTCTCTCCGGCACTGCCTGGACTCGCCGTTCGTTTCATCGAACACGCTCTGTGCGCCGGTGGCCGCTGCTTCGGCTCGTCGCCGCGCCACACCACGCCTCACCTAGCGCCCCTATACCCTCCTAACACCAAACCCCAAGCCACCGCAGCGGCTCCGCCCTCTGCGCGCGCCCCGCATTGCGGGTTCGAACCCTCGCGCCGTGCACCGTCCTTCCTCAGCCGCTGTCGTCGAGAGAAGAAAAACGATGGCGATTGCGCTTTGCACATACCCCCTCCACACTTTTTGGCCTCAACCCGCAATCCTTCGAGGCCCACCAGACAGGGCAGTTTTGCAAAAGGGCCCTCGCAAAGTCTGGGCCGCAACCCGCGGTCCATGTCTCTGCCGCGTGGCACCTGCGGGCTCAGCCACTGGCACGTGGGGCCATTTAACCACATGTCCCACCTGTCTGTCTCGTGGGCTAGGTAAGCTCACGGTGAGAAAAGCTTTTGCGCGCCGATTCGCCCAGTCAGCACGGGCCCCACCTATCAGTGACTTGGGTTAGATTCTTCTGGGTATAAAAAGCTTTTCTGTTTTCTGTTTAAATAAAAACCTTTTCATAAATGTTTAAATACAAATTCAAATATGTTTTTAAATAACTTTAAAATTATAAATCCAAATAATACAAATGATATATGTTTTGGAATCAGAAAAATGTGAGGAATTCAAATATGCTATTCAAAATATTATTTGAACACCTTAAATTTCGACATTGATTAAAATTACAATAAAATGCCTTTTCTTAATAAATTAATAACCTTAAATCTATAACTCCAAATTTGACAAATAATATGTCTAAATCGATCAGCGCCACGAGCCCGTTCTAACTATGCATTCCATGTTCTGAATTGCAGCATGCATCATATAAATATTAAGTGGACAGCAACTTATATGAGAGCAAACCGGACTAAAAACTCAATAAAATGCTTTAATCTTGTACCCCACACCTCACCCATGCCATGCCACATTATTGCCATGCAAATTGTGCATCATTCATTATGGCATGCTTGTTTGCTTGTCGCATTTTAATTCACATGCTTGTGCACTTTATTTATGTTGGCCCTTGTTTGTTTGGTTCTTCTTCGAATAGACGCCGAGCAGGGGATATATCAGGAATCTCAGGAGCACTACCCAGATCCGACTCTCGCTTCAACTGAGCTGCCAGGCAAGCACTACCACATGCTTGTATACATATAGTACCTATTGCCTCTATCTTATTCTTGCATCATTGAGTCGCGATTGCATTAAATTGAATCCCAAGTACTGCATAGCCTTTACTTTTAAACCCCACCGGAGCTTGTTCCCCCATCCCATGAGCCATTACTACAGGAGTTGTTTGAGCCATGCGAGTCGTAGAACAACATGTGTAGGGTATGTGAGTGTCTGATGGATAACGAGGTACTTAAACAACTTAACCTGAGTAGTAATGGGATAACTAATGAAAGAGGCACCGGTGAGCAATATCTGCTATTTGGTTCTTCATGCTCACTTGTGTCCCGTAGGACCCCGAGTCTTGATTCCTGTTCCTTGACTATTCGCACTATCCACATCCGGGAGGCCTTATGGACCCCCCCTGAGCTAGAGCTTGATTCGTTCTTATTTCTTAGGGCCACAAGTAGTTTGGGGCTTTATTACTACCCTGTACTTATGCCATACTTTACTATTTTATTTAAGATTGTGCGTGGAGCACCTGTACTGTTTTGGATGCGGAGTGTTTTCACGGTATCGACAAGCCCAGTCACACTTTCGGGTTCCCAGTCATTTACAGCCATTGACGCAAACCTTGGGTCCGTCTCGGAGCCAGCCAACTTCGTTGGGGGTAGCTTAATGGGGTGGCCCCCTGAAATATTTCTGAATCCTGTGATCGCTTTGTCGTGAATGCCTCGTTGGGTTTTGATTTGGTTTTTCCGAGGTTGATCGAGTGTGTGTTGCTATTTGTGCACCCCTGCAGGGTAAATCTTTCTGAAAGCCGTGTCCACGGTTATGGACGACTTGGAGCACAGTTTCTCGATCATAGACAAGTATCACTAAAGTACCGCTTCTAATTTGACTAAGTACTTGACTAGTAAATAGTGCAACACTCATGGAATGGTTAATAAAACTGCCAACGGATGGGTTGTCCGTCCGCTTTCTCGTTGGTAAGCGAGAAGGAGGATGGATCTGTTAATTATACTGTTATAACTGTTGTTACTAATTAACGGACATCCGTCTATCCTTGGTTAGACGGATGGTTAGCGAGTATCTATAGTCTTGTTAGTTATTATCTTTTGCTGCAATTGCGTCACCCTAGGTATATGTCCCCTTTAGAGGCATAAAGACTTGCTGAGTACCCCTAGGGTCTCACACGATAAATTGTTTGATTTAGATGAACAGGTGTACTCGCAAGATGGATACTGGGTGGAGGAGACAGATGATGTTGGCAACGATCACTCAGTGTAGAGATTCCGGGAACGGGGATCCGTCATATCTATGGGCGGGATGTGTTTATTTATATGGCATCTTATGCCGATTTGCTTCTTATCCGTACTCGGACCTTGTTTTCTGCTTCCGCCTGATACTCTGATGTTTCATGTATGAGGAGCTATCCTAAAATATTAACTCTATCTAGGATATTTGGATCTTGCCGTATGGTGTTGCAATATTTCTATTTCTTTTAGATGGAATGGCTCTGTGAACAGTTGTATGGTGGCTTGCATACATACTCACTTGTGTATGTAGTTGATCCCTTCGCCTGCCAATTACGCCTCTCGTTCTTGTCCCGATGTTCTAGAAGTGGTTAGGATGGCCGAAAGGTCTACCTGTTAGTGGCCCCTGGGCCCCACCGTACTATTTTAACCACTTTCGCTCATCCAGACATGTAACTAAGAGCGTAATTCACCGAGGTAGTTACAATTGGTATCAGAGCCATCCCGTCCTTCAGGGTCTCAGCCAAATGGTTGTTGTCAGTCTAGCAAATATTTTGGTAGCTACGTATACTAGGGAAAACAAAACGTGAGAGTAGGACTGCTTCCATTTTTCTTCTTACCCACCCACCCATCCTTTTTTTGGTAAGGAAGTGTAACGTTTTTAATCCTCTTCTAAAATTCAAACTAGGATTCACGTGTTCTGGGTTCCGTAGTACCATAGGTTGTGTGTGTGTGTGTGTGAATTCCTTGTCTATCTGTTGCATCCAAATGTTATCTCTATCTGCCTTTTGGCTATCAACTATTGGTACATTCTATACCGACAGGCCCTTGTAAACCGACGCGATCTATCTGATTCGTTGTAACCGACACGATCTGTCCTACTCTTTGTTAACCGGTGCCATCTTGTTAAGGGTGTTCATTCTTTAGCATGTTTCACAGAATGTGGAGTTGCTAATCTCTATCTGATAAATGGTTTGCGCATCTATTGGTATTTTAATGCCGAAAAATGCGGAAATTTTTTCTTTGATACATCTGTGTTTCCACACTCCTCTTCAGTCGTGTGTGAAACATTATCTATCTTCCTTTTATCAGCATGTCCATGCTAACTCATTCTTTTGTCACCGACGCTTAATCCTGGAGTTTTATTTCATCTCCAATTCTCTTGGGCTAATTACATAACATGTGTCGATCCGATGCTGGTGATTGTAATTTGGTTCTCGGCATAGATATATGATACTTATCATGAGTGGAAGATGGAAAAGTCTATCAACACTATCTTCCAAATGGTGGCGGTTATCTCCTGTGATTTTGAGTTACACCGTGATCATATCTATGCATATTCAAGTATCCTTGCCAATCCGGAGTTTTCTTAAGGCGCTACGGTGGTCTATCATCTGTTTATCATGCTTCACATCTTTTTGAACTCTATATCTGGAAAATTCTCTTTGATACGAGGGAATTTCATCTTTTCGTCTCTGATAGCTCTGCTTAGGGTATGAACTAAAATAGTTTCTTTAACCAAGATCTCTTTATCTTTTTAACCGGCGATCCGATCGACAATGTGAACCAGGTGGCATTTCTTGTTCTCTTCCGAAGGACCAGATAATCTATTCCGCCAATACATCTTTCTAACACGAACCCGTGCTCTTAATATTGATCTTCCAAAGAGCGTTGAGCTCAGGAAGTGTTTCGAGCATTTGTTCGTTTCTCTCGCCTCTTGAACTTGGTATTCCGGGAATATCTTGTTAATCCATGATCGTATATGTTGATAATATGCTTGCCTATTCTATATCAATGGAAGAACATGGAAGATCATCTACGTCTCTTTCTCTCAAGCTGCGAGAACACCGCTTGTGTGCAAAGTTCTCAAAGTGTGAATTCTGGTTTCTTGAAGTCACCTATCTCGACCACGTCCTTCTGCTAAATAGATCGCTTCAATTCTGGAATCAGCAAGTCCATTGTTAATTCCATCCTCCACCTTAAATCAAACCAGGAGCTTTTCCTTGTTGGCGAGTTATCATCGTTGTTCCGCTAAAGATTTCCTCAAGACTGCTAAATCTCCCTCAATCATTTCAAGAAGAACATGGAGTTTCTTTTCACCTCTCTCTCGTCAAGTAATCTTTTGAAACCCTCTCGTTCTATCGTCTATGCTCAATCCACCGGAGGCCATGAAGACTTTTCAGATCTTTTGTAATCCTTCTATTCAAGTTGGTGCTATCTTTTTCTCTATCTGTTGAATCTTGCAGTTGTTCTTCGTAATCTTCCTTCATATCTTTCCGGTGGTTTGGATCTTACGACACGACGACAACATCATCATGTTTATCTATCTTGAATCCGGCGAATCGTTGCATCTATCCTTGTTTTTAACGGAGTTCCATGAGTTATCCTTGTCAAGATCTTCAGTCTGTTTTGGTAGTTGGGTTGCTTAGTTTTCCTATTCATGTGCGGAGTAATGCTTTGAGTGCGGGATGGAGTAGCTACCATACCACTACTCTTATCATTCGCTCTTGTACATTGGATTGGCGGATTAATGCAATTTCACTCATTCCACGGAAGTTAGAAGTGGCATTTATCCTTCGATACTTTTACTTCCGTCCTTATTTTCCGGAGTGCTCTCTCGAAGAAAGTAATCGAGAATCTCTTGTTGGTGATCTCGTCTTTTTCAACATGGAGCAAAATCTTCAATTATCTAGTGGAAGCAGATGCATTTATCTTTTCGGTTACTCTTCATTCCACCTTCTCCTCCTTCCGTGGTGGTCTTTAGCGAAATTGGGGCGCTACGGGCAGTGGCTTGCTTCGGTGGGGCTTTGGGAGGTCTCTGAGGTGGAGTGGAGGGAGGTGGTGTGAAGAATTGGTGCCGGGGGGCTTCCTTTTTATAGCGGGGCGAGGGGTGCATCACGGCATGGGCGGAGCTCGAAGGGGGCGACGACATAGCAAGCTATAGGCATGGTTCGGGGGCTAGTTCGGTGGGCGGTTCCCTGGCGATCGTCACGGAGGTGCTCGTGTAGTGCAATGTGGTCGGGAGAAGCGAGCATTGCTACGCGCACGCTGCCCCGGTCGACGGCGAGTTTCACGGCGTCCGGTGGCTACGAGGCACCGTCGAGGGAATGGGCATGTTCGTTGGCCTCCTGGGACACTGGTGATCGTGTAGGTTGGCGGCGGGAGCGAGGCGAGGTCGGGTTGAGCGGGGACAGGCGTGAACGGCGGGTGCGGCATCGGCATCGCAGACAGGGCCCGAGCACGGCGTTCCTGGCTCCTCCTCTCTCTGTCTTTGAGCTACGGCTGGCCTAGAGGAGGAAGTGGAGCACGGGCGACGCGCTAGACATGGTAGGCGAGGCTGGCGGCACTAGGGTCGTGCTGTCGACAGTGGGGGTGCTAAATGGGCTCGGCCATGGTGGCCATGACCATTTGGTCGTGTGCACAGTGGGTGGCCGTGCTGGTACATGGTAGGGGGTGTACTAGGAGCGCTTTGGTTGCAAAATGGGAGACCAAAATGGCCAGAACCCTACTCACAATAGTGTTTGTGATTTTTGCTAGATTTGTGCACCTAAGGTGTTTGACAAAATGGCCGAAAGAATTCAACTTTGAAATTTTTGAATGAAATTTTTTGAGTGATCTTCGCTGTTGCTTGGTAGTCTGTGGTTGCTAGGGATAGTCAAATTGAATTCATTCGATTGGTTTTTGAAAAAGTGGGATCTAGGTACATACACTTGATTCAATTTTCAATTGTCATTTAAATTTAGAGTTTGAATGTTTTTGTAAGATTTCAAAGTGGGCCTTGGTGCATCTTTACTTGTACTATCAAGGGGTGCAAAGATCCATAATTGTTTCTGTTTGAATTTGAGTTCTAGGAACACCCAAAGTGACCTAGTTGATTAAAATGGCAAAACTGACCATTTGCCTTTATTAATTCTATTTGATTTATTTTTCTTTGGATTTTGCTTGGGAATGATCTAGATGATGTGGAATTCATCTTTGAATCATTTTACAACCATTAGAACAAACAAACATGGCAATTCAAAACAATTCCATATTAAGGCAACACATATATGCATGCTTAAATGTTTTTAATAATAAAAAGTTTTTGTTAACCCTAAATTGGGTGATTTGGATCTTGATATCTTGGATTAAAGTTTTGGGATGTTACAAACCTTCCCCCCTTAAACAAAATCTCGTCCCGAGATTTAAGAAAGAAAACTAGGAACTAAAGAAATCTAGGAACTCAGTCCTAATGTAATCTTCTTGCTCCCAAGTGGCTTCTTCTTCGGTGCGGTTGCTCCATTGGATCTTGAGAAATTTGATACTCCGGGTCCTAGTGGTTCTGTAAGATTCCTCCAAGATACGGATGGGCACTTCATGATACGTCAGATCCTTGTTGATATCAACGGCTCAGTGATTGATGTTCTTGAAAACTTTGGTCTTCTCCGGCACTTCTAGGCATTTGCGAAGTAACGAGATATGGAACACATTGTGGACGGCAGACATCTCCTCAGGCAGTTCCAGTTGATACGATACTTCTCCTCGGTGATTTAGAATCTTGAAGGATCCGATATATCTAGGGGCTAACTTTCCTTTCAGACTAAAACGTTGCGTTCCCTTCAATGGCGAAACTTTGAGATACACAAAATCTCTGACATTGAAAGTCAGGTCTCTCCTTCTCTTGTCCGCATAACTCTTCTGTCTGGATTGAGTGGTCTTGAGGTGCTCATAGACTTTGCGAACCTTCTGTTCGGCTTCTCATAGGATGTCGGGTCCGAAAATCTGACTCTCTCCTACTTGCGACCAATTCAAAGGGGTACGACACTTTCTTCCATATAAGAACTCAAATGGGGTCATTTGCAAACTAGCTTGATAACTGTTGTTGTTGTATGAGAATTCTATGAAAGGCAGGCAATCTTCCCATTTTGATCCATACTCTAACACACAAGCTCTCAACATATCTTCTAAGATTTGGTTGACTCTCTCAGTCTGTCCATTAGTTTGCGGGTGATAAGCTGTGCTGAAATTCAACTTGGTTCCTAATCCTTCTTGGACTTTCTACCAAAATCTCGAGGTAAATTGGGTTCCTCGATCCAATACTATGGTCTTGGTGGTTGCAAACTGACGATTCTAGCAATGTGCGACTCTGCTAGCTTCGAACTCTGGTAGGTTTTCTTGAAAGGTATAAAATGGGCTACCTTAGACAGTCTATCAACAATGACCCAGATAGAGTCATTTCCCCTACTAGAAGTAGGCAAACCGGTGATAAAGTCCATTCTGAAGGAATCCCATTTCCATTCCGGAATCTGCAATGGTTGCAACAGTCCTGCGGGTCTCTGTTGTTCCGCTTTGACTCTTTGACAGATATCACACTTGGCGATGTAGCTTCTGATTTCTCTCTTCATCTTGTGCCACCAAAATTGCTCCTTCAAATCCTGATACATCTTTCTTCCTCCGGGGTGGATAGAATAAAGAGTATCATGAGCTTCTTGCATGGTAACTAGCTTCAACTCTGAATCTGCTAGCACACAGATATGTCCTTTGTACCACATAACTTCTTCTTCGTCTTCGGTGAATCCAGGTACCTTTCATATACCAATACGACGCTTGATTCCGTCGATACTTGCATTTCCCTTCTAAGCTTCCTTGATTTGGCTAATCAAAGTGGGTTGAAGTTCAATGCTAGCAAAAATCCTTTGCTAACTAGCTCAGTTCTAAACTGCTCCAACTCCTCATGCAAACTTGGTTGCTTCTCCTTGATCATAGTGTTTAGCCTACACGGCAATCTGCTAAGAGCATCCGCTACCACATTGGCTTTGCCAGGGTGATAGTGAATGTCAAGGTCATAATCCTTGATTAACTCTATCCATCTCCTTTGCCTCATATTCATCTCCTTTTGAGTGAAAATATACTTCAAGCTTTTGAGATCTGAGTAAATCTCACAGCCATGTCTTCAATGCCAAAACTACGGCTGCTAATTCAAGATCATGGGTCGAATAGTTCTGCTCATGCTGCTTCAGTTGTCGAGACAGATAAGCAATAACGACTTCTTGATATTTGGCATATTCAATATTGGGGCTGAAATCAATCTCTTCTTAAGCTCTTGGAAACTTGCTTCACATTTGTCGGTCCATTCAAACTTCTTGTCTTTCTTCAACAATTGGGTCATGGGTCTGGCGATGCTCGAAAATCCTTTAACAAACTTGTGGTAATATCCCGCTAATCCGAAAAATGCCTGGACTTGGGTTTGAGTGGTTGGGGCTTCCCATTCTTCAACATATTTGATCTTGGCAGGATCAACAGCGACTCCTGCTGCAGACACAATATGTCCGAGGAATCCTACTTCTTTCAGCCAAAACTCACATCTGCTCAACTTGGCATACAACTGATGCTCTCTAAGGGTTTCAAGGATGATTCTCAGATGTTGCTCATGGTCTTCTTCTGACTTGGAGTAGATAAGAATATCGTCAATAAACACAACGAGAAACTTATCCAGAAAATTCATAAAGATCTTATTCATGAGATTCATGAAATAAGCGGGGGCATTGGTTAATACAAAATACATGACCGTATACTCATATAATCCATATCTGGTGGTAAAGGCGGTCTTTGGAATATCCGTTGCACGAATCTTAAGTTGGTGATAACCAGTCCTAAGATCAATCTTAGAGAACACTCTGGCACCAGTCAACTGATCAAATAGATCCTCTATCTTTGGCAAGGGGTACTTGTTCTTGATTGTGATGTCATTCAGCTTCCTGTAATCGGTGCACAAATGGTTCCCTCCATCCTTCTTGCCGATGAACAACACGGGCGATCTCCATGGCGATGCGCTTGGTTGAATCAAGCCTGTTGCCAACATAGCATGCAGCTGCTTCTTCAGCTCCACTAACTCTGATGGGTTCATACTATAGGGTCTCTGAGCTATCGGTCCGGTTCCAGGAATTAGTTCAATGATAAACTCAATATCCCTATCCAGGGGCATACCGGGCAATTCATCTGGGAATACGTCGGGGTATTCACCGACTACTCTGACTTGGTCTATGGTGGGTAGGGCTAGACTCTTATTGCACTTGAATTGATGGGGCAAGGTTTCCGATATATGCTCTACTGATACTCCAGAGCTACTGGTCATGGTGATGGCTTTCTTGGCACAGTCAATCAATCCTTTATGCTCCGACATCCAATCTATTCCTAGTACTACTTCCAAACCTTTGATTCCAAGTACTATTAGATTGGCATAAAAATCTATCCCTTGTATTCTGATAGGCACAACTTTGCAATTTTTTCTAGCTTTTGTGGTTGAACCGGGTATTTGAACTATCATGATATGCTTCAAGTTGGTTGGGTGAATCTTACTAGTGCATGCAAATTCTTCGGTGAAAAATGAGTGCGATGCTCTAGAATCAAACAACACTCTTGCTAAAACTGAGTTGACAGAAAACAAACCCAACACGACATCTGGTGCTTCTTGGGCTTCTTCGGTGTTCATGTGGAAGAGACGGCCATTGCGGTTGTGAGGGTTCCCTGGGGCAAATCTTCTTCCGCTCTGAACACGACGCTGTTGTTGAGCTAGGGCATTCACATTGACAGTGGCAACAATCTTCTTGGGACACTCATTGGAGTAGTGACCCTTCACTCCACACTGAAAATAAGTAATCTGAGACTTGTCTTTTGCTGCAACAGGCACAACATTGCTTCTAGTTATGGGTGCAGCGTTGTTGTTGTTGTGGGACTTGGGCGGAACCGAGAAACTTAGCACCTCTAGAACTTATACATTCAGATCTTTGTGAGATGAATGGTGTGTTGACACGAGGTGGAAAAAGATACTTTATGGCGTTGATTGATGACTCCACTAGATACTGCTATGTTTATCTTCTGAAATCTAAATATGAAGCTTTGAGTTACTTCAAAAACTATAAAGCTGAAGCAGAAAACAAACTTGATCTTAAAATCAAGCGGTTAAGGTCGGATCGTGGTGGAGAGTACTTTTCAAATGAATTTGATATATTCTGTATGGAACATGGTATTATCCAGGAGAGGACGCCTCCTACTCACCTCAGTCAAATGGGGTGGCCAAAAGAAAGAACCGCACTCTAACTGATTTGGTTAACGCCATGTTAGATACATCGAGTCTTTCCAAGGAATGGTGGGGGGAGGCGCTAATGACTGCGTGTCATGTCCTAAACCATGTTCCCATAAAGGATAAAACCATGTCTCCATTTGAGGAATGGGAGAAGAAAAGGCTTAAACTCTCTTACTTACGAACTTGGGGATGTTTGGCGAAAGTCAATATTCCAATACCCAAGAAGCGAAAGCTTGGACCAAAAACCGTGGATTGTGTTTTTCTGGGATATGCTTTTCATAGCATTGGCTATAGATTTTTGATAGTAAAATCTGAGGTATCCGACATGCATGTTGGTACGATTATGGAGTCGAATGATGCGACCTTCTTTGAGGACATCTTTCCCATGAAAGGTATGTCTACCTCATCAAATACGGAGATGACTAGTTCATCTAGTCAGGAATTTGTTATAATTCCTGAACCCACTATGCCGATAGAACACTATGATGATCCTGTGGAGGATGACAATGAAGCTCCTAAAAGGAGCAAGAGACAAAGGACTGCAAAGTCATATGGTGATGATTCCATTGTGTACCTTGTGGATGATACCCCCAATTCTATTTCAGAAGCCTATGCATCTCAAGATGCTGACTACTGGAAATAAGCTATGCTTAGTGAGATGGATTCCATCTTAGATAATGGAACTTGGGAGGTCACTGATCGTCCTTATGGGTGCAAACCTGTAGGATGTAAGTGGGTGTTTAAGAAAAAGCTTAGACCTAATGGTACTATTGAAAAGTACAAGGCACGTCTTGTGGCCAAGGGTTATACCCAGAAAGAAGGTGAAGACTTCTTCGATACCTACTCAACTGTTGCCAGATTGACCACTATTCAAGTACTACTATCCTTGGCTGCCTCACATGGTCTTCTCGTTCATCAAATAGATGTTAAGACAACTTTTCTAAATGGAGAGCTAGATGAGGAAATTTATATGGAGCAGCCTGATGGATTTGTAGTAGATGGTCAAGAAGGAAAGGTGTGTAAGTGAGTGAAGTCTTTATATGGTCTTAAGCAAGCTCCTAAGCAGTGGCACGAGAAGTTTGAAAGAACTTTAACCGCTGAAGGCTTTGTTGTAAACGAAGCTGATAAGTGTGTGTACTATTGCCATCGTGGGGGCGAGGGAGTTATTATGTGTCTCTATGTCGATGACATATTGATATTCGGGACCAACCTCACTGTTATTGAGGAGATCAAAGAGTTCCTATCTCGCTGCTTTGAGATGAAGGACTCGGGAGTGACTGATGTAATCTTAAACATCAAGCTACTAAAGGATGACAATGGTGGGATTACACTGCTTCAGTCCCACTATGTGGAAAATATATTGAGTCACTTTGGGTATAGCGACTTCAAGTCTTCTCCAATGCCTTATGATCTGAGTGTGATACTTCGAAAGAATCGAAGGAATGCGAAAGATCAATTGACATATTCTCAAATTATTGGCTCGCTCATGTATTTAGCCAACGCTACAAGGCCTGACATCTCCTTTGCTGTAAGCAAACCGAGTCGATTTGTGTCAAATCCTGGAGATGATCATTGGCATGCTCTTGAGAGAGTTTTGCGCTATTTGAAAGGAACTGTGAGTTATGGTATTCACTATACTGGGTATCCACGAGTACTTGAGGGTTATAATGATTCAAATTGGATATCTGATGTTGATGAGATTAAGGACACAAGTGGTTATTTGTTTACACTTGGTGGTGGTGCTATTTCCTGGAAGTCTTGCAAGCAGACCATCTTAACGAGGTCAACTATGGAAGCAGAACTCACAACAAACTCACAGCATTAGACACATCCACTATTGAAGCAGAGTGGCTTAGTGAGCTTTTGATGGACTTACCTGTTGTTGAAAAACCAATACCCGCCATCTCGATGAACTGTGATAATCAAACTGTGATCGTCAAAGTAAACAACTCTAAGGATAATATGAAGTCATCAAGGCATGTGAAGAGGAGATTGAAATCTGTCAGGAAACTGAGAAACTCCAGAGTTATTGCATTGGATTATATCCAAACATCTAAGAACTTCGCAGATCCCTTCACAAAGAGCTTATCACGTAATGTGATAGATAATGCATCGAGGGAGATGGGTTTGAGACCCACACAATGAGTTGTTCGTAGTGGTAACCCACCCTATGTGATCGGAGATCCCGTGAATTAGAGCTAGGAGACAAGCTGTTGATCAGCTGAGAGTAGGGTATGCCCATATTATATTTACATCTCCATAAAGATGCAATACTCTCTTATTCTACATGGCAGGTTGATATTTATCTTAATGTGGTCCAAGTGTCTTTTCTAAGCAGAGATGTTGTCCTGCAGAACATCTATTGAGGAACACACCTATATGAGTCTGACTGTTAAACGTCGCAGTCCGTGAGAGTTGGGTGCTCTCTAATAAACACATGAAAGGCCCTAGAGTATGATGCATAAGCTCCAAACCGCGGGGAAGCCCTGTACCGGTCTAGATTTTGTGTGAAACTAGTATGCAGAAAACTTGTAGTTCAAGGCATAGTCCACTATTCAAGTTGGTCGCTAGTGTAGCATGAAGTTTAACGTGGAAGTTCAACTTAATAGTCTCCACTACACACTAGTATATAAAACAATATTCTGGAATGGAAATGAGGTGATGTGCCAATGAGACTTTGTGGGGGATTGTTGGAATTTGGTGAGTTTTGGGTTGTTCGCCCATTAGACAAATTCTGAAATTCTCTTTGGCCCATTTGTGCATGGTAGCATATGGCTTTGCTAGTGGTGCCAAAGTTTAGTCCCACATTGCTAGTTGAGTGAGAGTTACACCTCCTTATATACTAGGCTGTTCCACCACTCACTAAGGTGTGAGAAGAAGAGCAGCTCTTGCGCACTCCTCCTCTGACGCCTCCCACCTCGCCTCGCCTCGCCTTGCCATGACGCGCGCGCGTCACGGGTTGCGGGAATCTCGCCAAGCCGAGCTTTATTTTTGCTAGTCAGAAAATTAATCGTAGATTAATTTGATTAATTACGAGTAATTAACGAACGCGTTAATGAGACATCCATTTCTAATCTTTATGGGACGTGGACTGTTACCGACTCGGACGTGGGCTGAGTCCCACGGTCTCCCTGACTTGCTCTATATAAATGCCTGCGCTAAAATTAATCGGCACAATGTCAACACCCGAATTTTTAATCCCAAATGCCTATTATGCCATACATCACAATCCCAGGATTACTATTTTTGTGAGACATAACAGATTGGATATCACAGTACATCATCCATTACAAACCATGATAAGGTCTTACACAAATAAAGGATCTCATGATCCAGTCTTATTACAAACAAGTAGCGGAATAAATAGCAAAGCGGTGGGCTCCATCTTCAGTGTCACAGGCAATGCTGACGATGGGAGATGATCCTAGTTGTCATAGCCGTCCTGATTTCCTTCTTCCAGATAGTCCTCCTCATAGTCTGGCCACGGGAATAGCCAGGGACAAAGCCATGAGTATTCTTTAAGTACTCGCAAACTATCACTAACAAGTAAGGTAGTTCTAATAGGAATGGTAAGGTCTAGGTTTATTTGTAAAGTTAAGTTTGAAACCTAAGCTGAGTTCAGAAACAAAGAAAGATAAAATAAATTTCTAAATCACCTAAGTGGGAACTTATTTGTCATAGTCACAACCATGTTGTGGTCAAGTCATGTCACAATTCATTTCATAAGTCATTTTGAAAACATCTGACAACGGAACTGTATGGCCTCTCCAACTGTCTGACAGTCTGCAGAGGTGGTACACTTTCACCACAAAATTCGATACATCTGTCAGTGATAACCCTGAATCATCATACTTAGTATGCAGATAATCAAACATAACCTTTCATTTACACACTCTAGTATAAGCACCTCTCCTATGAGCTTGGCCTCCCAGCCATGGCCATCTGCCATCCTGGGCACTGCATAGGTGGACAACATTGAGAGGTAGCCTTAGCTCAAACCTCTCCTGCTAGGAAATTAATAATAAACTTCCGGCTAAGCCTTACCCAATTCAGGTATTGTGGTTGTACGGTAAAATTGGAATGGTATCGCATCCGAACCCAACCATCAGTTTTTATAAAAGGGCTAAGGCTCATGCCTCAACATTTTCATCATCATTATAAACCATTTGTGTTTCTCAACACATGTCAAATCATATCAATAGAATGACTCATCATTCCAAGGTTTTCATAAGTCATTTTCACCAAGTATTCCCATCTAGAGTGATCAAGTTTTTGGTTTAGCTCTAATCACTAAGTTAAGAGTGTTCACTAAGGTGGGATGGTAATCTCAATCTCATGCCATAGAATTACATCTAAGTATAACTAGATAGGCCAAGTTTTATACTCTTTATGCTATTTATAAACAAGTAAGGAACTTTGGTAAAGTAAAAGAAGGTAAAGCTTGTAAATAAAACTTGGAGTAGGTATAAGTCAAAATGTATAACCAAGCATGCCTATTGCATCTTTCTTAGGTTATCTAGCTTGCAAGGGTTAGCTTCCATTGTTAATGATGGCTTGCAAGTATTAGCTTGCCAATAATAGCTTGCCTTGATTGGTGCAGTGGTTCAAATTCTCCTCTTCTTCTTCGTGGTAGAACTCCTCCTCCTTGTAGACTTGGTCGGTACTATCGTCTATAAATATATACGGAATACACGATCAAAAAACAATACTTAACTAGTCTATTTAGCACACTAAGGCACACACTTGATGATCTAGTATCATCATATTCATCACAAGATTTAAAGAACTAGTTTCATTTATTTTATTTGAGAAAAGTAATTTGTACTCGTTGAAAATAAGTAAGATTTAATATTCTCCAATTAAAATATGGGATCATTTGGACACATGTCATCACCACATATTCTAATACATGGGAATGTGATTTAAATGTTGGATCACAATTTATAAAGTCTAAGATTAATATTTTAATGATTAAAAGTGACTAGAAATGCCTATATAGCATTATTTGGTACTATTCCAAAGTCACTGCATGCAAACCTTAATATTATTACATATTTAGATAGGCATGGTCAAATGTGATTTTTGAGAGTTGGAATCAACTCAAAAGCTATTATGGTTGATTTTTGAAAAATGTTTGAATGTGAAAAAGCCTCTGTCTTGTTATTTTTGCTAGACGAGATCTCTAACTCTAATTGATTTAAATCCAACGGGCTTGGATAGAGATTTTAATTATATTTCCAACAAAATTGGAATCATTAATTTTGGTGAAGTAGAACTCTCTGAAATGATTTTTGAACTAAAGGACAGAATTGAGTTAGGCGGGCAACTGGACGTGTCGAGGACGGCGGTTCTCCTGGTACTGGCGGTGTCCCTAGAGATGGCTTGGATCAGTGGCACCCTTCTCCTCCTTCCGTGGCGGTCTTCGGTGAAATTAGGGCGCTACAGGCAGCGGCTTGCTCCGGTGGGGCTCTGGGAGGTCTCTGAGGTGGAGTGGAGGGAGGTGGTGTGAAGAATTGGTGCCGGGGGGCTTCCTTTTTATAGCGGGGCGAGGGGTGCATCACGGCATGGGCGGAGCTCGAAGGAGGCAACGGCACAGCAAGCTATAGGCATGGTTTGGGGGCTAGTTCGGTGGGCGGTTCCCTGGCGATCGTCACGGAGGTGCTCGTGTAGTGCCATGTGGTCAGGAGAAGCGAGCGTTGCTGCGCGCACGCTGCCCCGGTCGACGGCGAGTTTCATGGTGTCCGGCGGCTCCAGGCACGGTCGAGGGAATGGGCATGTCCATTGGCCTCTTGGGACACTAGTGATCGTGTAGGCTGGCGGCGGGAGCGAGGCGAGGTCGGGTTGAGCGGGGACAGGCGTGAACGGCGGGTGCGGCATCGGCATGGCAGACATGGCCCGAGCACGACATTCCTGGCTCCTCCTGTAGCATCCCAATTGTCTGACAATTGTAATGCTACTTGGTCTAGTAATATATTGGCTACTTCATATATATAATTGTTGCATCATAAATATATCATGCTCACGTCATCATGCCACCTTGCATTTGAGCATCATATAAAACCCTTTTGTTTTGGTTCTTCTCTCATATGCATTAATAATTGTATTTGTCTCTATTGTAACTACCTCGGTGAATTACGCTCCTAGTTACAAGCCTGGATGAGCGGAAATGGTTAAAATAGTACGGTGGGGCCCAAATGCCACTCACAGGTAGACCTTTTGGCCGTCCTAACCATCATCAGGAGTTTTGTTTGATTCTGGTGCTTCGCATTCTTTTGTTTCGCATAAGTTTGCGCAAGAGCATGATCTGGATAAGGTTCCTTTATCACATCGTCTGGTGGCACAATCTCCTGGTTCAAACATGAGGGCTGCTCATATCAGCCATGGCAATCAAATTGAGATTGGTGGCTCTTCTTTCTCGGCGTCCTTAATCTTTCTGGGCAACTCTGACATTGATGTCATCTTGGGCATGGATTGGTTGACAGCAAATGCAGCTGTGATTGATTGCTGAACGCCGGTTTCTCCCAAGATTCTCAAGGCCATATAGTCTATTCTCCAAGTCTGACTCCTGCTATCCAGCTTTTCTCTTTGGCGGCTCTGAATGATGATGCTATGGAAGCTATTCAGAGTGTTCCGGTGGTCTGTGAGTTCCCAGATGTCTTTCCTGAAGAGTTGCCAGGTATGCCTCCGGATTGTGAGGTTGAGTTTGTAATTGAGCTTGAACCTGGTACCGCTCCTATCTCCAAGCGGCCTTATAAAATGGGTCCTGCTGAGTTGGTTGAACTCAAACGACAGCTTGATGAACAAGAGAAGTTGGGTTTCATCCAACATAGTACTTCTTCTTGGGGTAGCCCAACAATCTTTGTGAAGAAGCAAGACAAGACTGATAGACTTTGTGTTGACTATCGGGCTCTCAATGCTAAAACCATCAAGAATAAATATCCCCTTCCGCGGATTAATGATCTCTTCGATCAGCTAGCTGGAGCGGTGGTATTCTCTAAGCTTGACTTGAGAAGTGGTTATCACCAAATCAAGATTCGCAAGGAAGATGTTCCTAAAACAGCTTTCACCACCCGCTATGGCCTGTATGAGTACACGGTCATGTCTTTCGGTCTCACCAACGCACCTGCCACCTTCTCGAGGCTCATGAACTCAGTTTTCATGGAGTATCTTGATAAGTTCGTTGTGGTCTATCTGGATGACATCCTAGTCTATTCTAAGTCACAAGAAGAGCATGAAGAACACCTTCGGTGTGTCCTAAACAAGCTTCGTGAGAACCTCTTGTATGCAAAGTTCTCCAAGTGTGAGTTTTGGCTGCCTCAAGTAACCTATCTTGGTCACGTCATCTCTGCCAAGGGCATTGCAGTCAATCCGGAAACTGTGAAGACGATTGTTGAATGGCTTCCTCCTGTTAATGTCAAAGAAGTGCGGAGTTTCCTTGGTTTGGCTAGTTATTGCTGTCGCTTCGTTCAGAACTTTTCAAGATAGCGAAGCCTTTTACCGATCTCCTCAAGAAAGGCAAGAAATACCTTTGACTCTCGCATGTCAAGCAAGCTTTGAGACACTCAAAGAGAAGCTCACCTCCACACCAGTCTTGGTTCCTCCGGATACATCCAAGCCTTTCCAGATTTTCTGTGACGCCTCTTTGCAAGGATTGGGTGCGGTCCTTATGCAAGAAAAACAAGTTGTTGCTTATGCCTCTCGATAGTTGAAGACGCATGAGATCAACTATCCTACACATGACCTCGAGCTCGCAGCAGTTGTCTTTGCTTTGAAAGTATGGAGGCACTACTTGCTTGGCAACCGCTAGAAATCTTTTCTGATCACAAGAGTTTGAAGTATATCTTCACTCAGCCTGATCTCAACCTTCGGCAGAGGAGATGGATTGAAGCAATCAATGATTTTGATTTGACCATCAACTACACTCCGGGCAAAGCTAATGTCATGGTCGATGCTCTCAGCCGCAAAGCTTATGTCAACAACCTCATGATGGAAGAGCAACAACCTCTCTTGTGCGAGGAATTCCGTTAGCTCAACCTTGAAATTGTGGAACAAGGGTATCTCCTGAACCTTCTGGCTACTCCTCTTTTGGAAGAAAAGGTTCGCTCCTTTCAGCTTGGTGATCCGTACACAAGAAAGATCATCTCCAACCTTCAGCTCCCGAAGTATGAGTCCTTCCACGTCGATGACCAAGGCACGCTTTTCTTTGAACACCGGATGTTTGTTCCAAACTACCCGGGTTTGAGAGAGCAAGTTCTCAAGGAGGCGCATGATTCCGTTCTTTCTATCCACCCTGGCAACACAAAGATGTACATGGACTTGAAAACACAATATTGGTGGCCAGGTTTGAAACGATATTGTGCCAAGTATGTCTCGGAGTGTGATGTCTGCCGCAGAGTTAAAGCTGTCCATCAGAAACCTTCCGGTCTTCTACAGCCATTGAAACCCCCGGAATGGAAATGGGAGAAAGTAGAGATGGACTTCATCACTGGTTTTCCAAGGTCACAGAAGGGCAACAATGCAATCTTTGTTGTCATTGACAGGCTTTCTAAAGTGGCTCACTTCTTCCCCGTCAAGGAAACAATTTCTGCAATTCAGTTGGCTGAACTCTATATCAACAGAATTGTCTCTCTGTATGGGGTTCCGCTTGAGATCAGTTCAGACCGTGGAAGCATCTTCACTTCCAAGTTCTGGGAAAGTTTCCAAAATGCTTTGGGAACAAAGTTGAACTTCAGCACAGCTTACCACCCCGATGCAAGGACAAGTTGAAAGGATCAATCAGATTCGGAGGATATGCTTCGTGCTTGCGTCATCTCTTTGGCATGAAGTGGAAGAATGTCTTCCTTATGCTGAATTCTCTTACAACAACAGCTTCTTAAAAGTCTAAAGATGGCACCATTTGAGGCTCTCTATGGTCGCAAATGCGTAACTCCGATTGGTTGGTCGTGCGGGAGAAAGAATATTGTTTGGCCCCGACATTGTAACTCAAGCGGAGGAGAAAGTTCACATCATTCTTGAAAATCTGAAGATTGCTCAAAGTCGCCGTAAGAGCAATTATGACAGAAGCACACGGACATGGAGTATGTCCGGTGATCTCGTACCTTCGTGTCACTCCCATGAGAGGCACGCACCGCTTTGGTATCAAAGGAAAGCTGGCTCCTAGATACATCGGTCCATTCAAAATTCGTGGAAGAAGAGGGGAAGTTGCTTATGCTCTTGAGCTCCCGGAAAAACTCAAGGTCCATGATGTTTTCCACATCTCTCAGCTCAAGAAGTGCTTCAAGGATCCCGGCAGGACCGTGGACCATGAGCTTATCAATCTCCAAGAAGACCTGTCTTACCAAGAACACCCCACAAAAATCCTTGAAACCGCAGAAAGAAGGACTCGCAACAAGTCCATCAAGTTCTGCAAGGTGCAGTGGTCGCACCATTCCGTTGATGAAGCCACTTGGGAACGTGAAGATGAGCTCCGTTCCAAGTATCCTACCCTGTTTGAGTCTTCTTCTTCTTCCTAGAATCTCGCCAGATTCCTGCTTAGTGGGAGAGTTGTAGCATCCCAATTGTCTGACAATTGTAATGCTACTTGGTCTAGTAATATATTGGCTACTTCATATATATAATTGTTGCATCATAAATATATCATGCTCACGTCATCATGCCACCTTGCATTTGAGCATCATATAAAACCCTTTTGTTTTGGTTCTTCTCTCATATGCATTAATAATTGTATTTGCCTCTTGATATTGTATTTGGTTATTGATATATTGTTTAAATGCCCAAGTTGAGTTGGGGGCATATCTCTTTCAACTCCACCACCTTAACCTTGTCACCACCTTATAATTCCACCATCCCATTATCCATGAGCTGGCATTTGTTTTTCTTTTGGTATTTAATCTAGCTCATGGGAGATAGGATGGATTTACTTCTACTATTCTTTTGCTTGGCTTAATCCCACTTTTGGAAATGCATAGGAATAATGCCATGTAAATATTATTGTTTTCACAAGATTAAGCATGGCATTAATTGTTTTGCATGGGCCATGCAAGAACCACCTTTTTCTAGCCTTTTGGTTTTATTTGAATCTTTGAGTGGATCTTCCCCATATCTCTCTCTACCCTTATGCTTGATCTTGCTTGATGCATGCAAGCATCTAAAACCCCATCACCATCTCCATCCATGCCATCACCACCTTTTCTTCTCTTCTCTCTTTTGACTATATCTTGCTTGAGCTTGTCATGATCATGCTTGATCTTGCCAAAAGAGAACCACTCCATCTAATCGCTCTCTCTAAACCCTAAACCATACACTCATCTCTCCTCTCTCTTTACCATCCTCTCTAAACCACACCCCCATCTAACCTAACCCTAGCTCCACCCTCTCTCTCGGCCTCTCTCCTCTCTCACCTAGCTGGCCCCACCTGGCCACCCTGGACCACCTAGCTACCACCACCTCAAGCCCCAACCCTAGTACCAAACCCTAACCCGAGGCTCCCCCAACCTAGCCCGAGCCTACCCCCCTCTCTCTCTCTAGCTCTCTCTGCCAGGAGGGCCCTAGACCGAGCCTCCCCACCAACCAGCCGTCCCCACCTGCAGCCCCATGCACCCCCGCCCTAGTCCCGCCTTGACCTAAGCACGTGAGGGAAGGGGAGAAAGGTGGCACCGAGGCCACCTTTTCCATCTACCCCACCTCCCCACGGCATCTCCCTCTCCCCCTCTGCTTTACCTCCGCCCCACGAACCCTCTGCACCCCTAGATATCACCAGGCCGCTCCCCTCTCTCCCTGCCTTCCCTCACCACCGCTCACCCCATCACTGCCACCGGTGTCCACCGCTTCTCGAACCAGCAAAGCGGCGTGGCGTGGAGGCTGTCGAGGAAGTCGAGTCGCCTCAGATCGACCAGACAGCCAGCAAGGAGGAGAAGGGCCAGAGCCAAGATCGCCGCCGCCACCGACGCCAAACCCTAGCTCGACCGCCTCTGCCGGCGATGACCCGCTTCTCCGCCGATCCGACCGCATTAACAACCTCCCGTGAGCCCACGAGCCTCCCCGACACCTCCTTCCTCGCCGTTGCATCCTGTTCTCGTCGGACGCTTCGAGCACCCTCGGTGCACCGGCGAAGCGTCGTCTCGCTCGCCAGCGTCATGGAACCTCATCTAGCCGCGCACCGTTCCCCAGAATAACGCCAGACCACGCGGTGGCTGCCGCCTCAAGACGCCAGTGTCCCGGATCGAATCCAGCCACGCCACGCCTGTCGAGCACCGCTTTGTCGTCGACATTCTGAGAAGAACAACGATGCATCGGGCGCCGTTTTGCAAATAGCCCCTGATCTTTTCTCCTAACCCGCGGTCCCCGAGCCCACACTCGGCCGTAGTACCACTTTGCGATAGGCACACAGGTTTACCGCCTCAACCGCACTCCCACGGATGCCCCACGTGTCGCGTCCATTGGCGCCCGTGTGTGGGTCGCATGTATTCACCTGTCATTCTCGAGGTGGCCCCCAGCTCATGTGAGAAAAACATTTACGGCTGGTTGTCCCAGCAAGTGAGCCCCACCACCCAGCTCTGGGTCTCAGATTCCCGAGTGAGAAAAGTATTTCTGTAATTCTGTTTTAATTCAAACTTTTCCAAATTAATTTAAATTCAAATTTTCAAATCTATTTTAATATAACTTTTCAAATATAATTCCAAATAATGCAAATAATATTTGTTCTGAAATCAGAAAAATGTGAGGAATTCAAATATGCCATCCAAAATATATTTTGCACATTTAAAATTTCGAGTTGATTAAAATTACTTTAAAATGCCCTTTTATCTTAATTAATTAATAACTTTTGTTTTATAACTCCAAATTTAACAAATGATATGTCTAAAATGATTAGCTCGACGAGACCTTTCTGTTTATGCATTCCATTATCTGTTTTGCAGCATGCATCATATAAATATAAAGTATACAGCAACTAATATGAGGATAAAATGGGGCCAAAACTTAATAAAATGATTTATTCTTGTATTCCACACCTCACCCATGCCATGCTACTTTATTGCCATGCAAATTGTGCATCATTCATCATGGCATGATTGTGTGCTTGTCGCATTTTATTCATATGCTTGTGCACTTTATTTATGTTGGCCCTTGTTTGTTTGGTTCTTCTTCGAATAGACGCTGAGCAGGGGATATATCAAGAAACCCAGGAGCACTACCCAGATCCTTCTCTCGCTTCAACTGAGCTGCCAGGCAAGCACTACCACATGCTTGCATACATATAGTACCTACTGCCTCTATCTTATTCTTGCATCATTGAGTCGGGATTGCATTAAATTGAATCCCAAGTATTGCATAGCCTTTATTTTTAAACCCCACCGAAGCTTGTTCCTCCATCCCATGAGCCATTACTAAAGGAGTTGTTTGAGCCATGCGAGTCGTAGAACAGCATGTGTAGGGTATGTGAGTGTCTGATGGATAACGAGGTACCTAAACAACTTAACCCGAGTAGTAATGGGATAACTAATGAAAGTGGCATCGGTGAGCCATATTCGCTATTTGGTTTTTCAGGCTCACTTGTGTCCGTGGGACCCAGTACTTGATTCCTGTTCTTGAATATTCGCGCTATCCACATCCGGGAGGCTTATGAACCCCCTTGAGCCAGAGCTTGATTCATTCTTATTTCTTGGGGCCACAAACTAGTTTGAGGTTTTATTTACTATCCTGTACTTATGCCATGCTTTCGCTTTATTTAAATTGTGCGAGGTCGACCTGTACTGTTAGGGCCGTGACACGTTTTCAGATCGACAAGCCCAGTCACACTTTGGGTTCCCATCGTTTCTGACCGTCCCCACAAACCTTGAGTCCGTCTCGTAGCCAGCCAAATTGCTATGGTAGCTTAATGGGGTGGCCCCTGAAATATTTCTGAATCCTGTGATCGCTTTGTCGTGGCCTCGTTGGGTTTTGATTTGGTTTTCCGAGGTTGATCGAGTGTGTGTTGCTATTTGTGCACCCCTCAGGTAAAACTTTTCAAAGCCGTGTCGCGGTTATGGACGACTTGGAGCACAGTTTCGATCATAGACAAGAATAACTAAAGTACCGCTTTTAATTTGACTAAGTACCGACTAGTAAATAGTGCAACACTCATGGAATGGATAATAAAACTGCCAACGGATGGGGGTTGTTAAATCGCTTCCTCGTCGGTGGCGAGGAGGAGGATGGATCTGTTATATTACGTTATAACTGTTGTTATTAATTCACGGACATCCGCTCTATCTCTGTTAGGCGGATGGTTAGCAGTATCTATAGAATTGTTAGGGTTTATCTTTTTTGCTGCAATTCGTCACCCTGTGTTGTGTCCCCTTTAGAGGCATAAAGACTTGCCGAGTACCCTAGGGTCTCACGATAAATTGTTTGATTCGGATGAGCAGGTAAACTCGCAAGATGGATACTAGGTGGAGGAGACAGACGATGTGGGCAACGATCATTCGGTGTAGAGATTCCGGAACGGGATCCGTGAGATCGTAGGCGGATGTGTTTATTTATGGGGCATCTTATGCCGATTTGCTTCTTATCCATACTGGATCTTGTTTTCGCTTCGCTTGATACTCTGATGTTTGATGTATGAGGAGATATCCTAAACTATTATATCTATCTAGGATATTTGGATCTTGCCGTATGGCGTTGCAATATTTCCTTTCTTTTTAGATGGAATGACTCTGAGAACCATTGTATGGTGGCTTGCATACATACTCATTTGTGTATGTAGTTGATCCCTTCGCCTGCCGATTACGCCGCCTGTTCTTGTCCCGATGTTCGGAAATGGTTAGGACGGCCGAAAGGTCTACCTGTGAGTGGCATTTGGGCCCCACCGTACTATTTTAACCATTTCCGCTCATCCAGGCTTGTAACTAGGAGCGTAATTCACCGAGGTAGTTACACCTCCTCTCTCTGTCTTTGAGCTACGGCTGGCCTGGAAGAGGAAGTGGAGCACGGGCGACGCGCTAGACATGGTAGGTGAGGCTGGCGGCGCTAGGGTCGTGCTGTCGACAGTGGGGGTGCTAAATGGGCTCGGCCATGGTGGCCATGACCATTTGGTCGTGTGCATAGTGGGTGGCCGTGCTGGTACAGGGTAGGGGGCCGTGCCAGAACCCTGCTCACAATAGTGTTTGTGATTTTTCCAGATTTGTGCACCTAAGGTGTTTGACAAAATGGCCGAAAGAATTCAACTTTGAAATTTTTGAATGAAATTTTTTGATTGATCTTCGCTGTTGCTTGGTTGTCTGTGGTTGCTAGGGATTGTCAAATTGAATTCATTCGATTGGTTTTTGAAAAAGTGGGATCTAGGTACATACACTTGATTCCATTTTCAATTGTCATTTAAAATTAGAATTTGAATGTTTTTTAAGGTTTCAATGTGGGCGTTGGTACATCTTTACTTGTACTATCAAGGGGTGCAAAGATCCATAATTGTTTCTGTTTGAATTTGAGTTCTAGGAACACCCACAGTGACCTAGTTGATTAAAATGGCAAAAGTGACCATTTGCCTTTATTAATTCTATTTGATTTCTTTTTCTTTGGATTTTGCTTGGGAATGATCTAGATGATGTGGAATTCATATTTGAATCATTTTACAACCATTAGAACAAAGAAACATGGCAATTCAAAACAATTCCATATTAGGGCAACACCATTGTTTAAAAAATCGTCCGAATCAGCGATTAATAGGCCGATTAATCGCTACTAGGGAACTAACCGTGTTGATTACCACTAATCGGTTGTATTAATCCTTTAGCCCGACTAATAGCTCTGATAGACCGATTACTAGGTATATTCCCGATTAACTACTACACTTGGTTAAAAAAGTTGCAAATTTTTCAACACATATCGACCGTCCAACCGCTATCCCGCCCCAATGAAGTAGGTTTTGCAAATCTCCCGCTCGATTCCCGCCTCCAAGAGCTTGATTTCCGCCAGCACCAACTAGTACCCTGGGTAGGTGGTGGGAGAAGAGTGGCTCATGACCTTGAATATTAGGTCAGAGAGGAGAACCGTATGTGTTTTAATGGGCTTTTAGGCTCTAGATAAGTAGGGTTGGGCATCTAACGACCCATATATTACTTCTTTCTTATATACACGTGTTTTAGGTGCTAATTTGTGTAGGTTGCACCGATTAATAGCCGATCAATTAAATCAGTTAATCACCCAAATTCCGATTAGTCACTATTCCTAAGCCGATCGAGCAGTTAACGATTACTGATTTCCTCACCATTGGGCAACACACATATGCATGCTTAAATGTTTTTAATAATAAAAAGTTTTTGTTAACCCTAAATTGGGTGATTTGGATCTTGATATCTTGGATTAAAGTTTTGGGATGTTACAAACCTTCCCCCCTTAAAGAAAATCTCGTCCCGAGATTTAAGAAAGAAAACTAGGAACTAAAGAGATCTGGGAACTCAGTCCTAATGTAATCTTCTCGCTCCCAAGTGGCTTCTTCATCAGTGTGGTTGCTCCATTGGATCTTGAGAAATTTGATACTCCGGGTCCTGGTAGTTCTGTAAGCTTCCTCCAAGATACGGATGGGCACTTCACGATACGTCAGATCCTTGTTGATATCAACGGCTCAGTGATCGATGTTCTTGAAAACTTCGGTCTTCTCCGGCACTTCTAGGCATTTGCGAAGTAACGCGATATGGAACACATTGTGGATGGAAGACATCTCCTCAGGCAGTTCCAGTTGATACGATACTTCTCCTCGGTGATTTAGAATCTTGAAGGGTCCAATATATCTAGGGGCTAACTTTCCTTTCAGACTAAAATGTTGCGTTCCCTTCAATGGCAAAACTTTCAGATACACAAAATCTCCGACATTGAAAGTCAGGTCTCTCCTTCTCTTGTTCGCATAACTCTTCTGTCTGGATTGAGCGGTCTTGAGGTGCTCATAGACTTTGTGAACCTTCTCTTCGGCTTCTCGTAGGATGTCGGGTCCAAAAATCTGACTCTCTCCTACTTGCGACCAATTCAAAGGGGTACGACACTTTCCTCCATATAAGAACTCAAATGGGGCCATTTGCAAACTGGCTTGATAACTGTTGTTGTATGAGAATTCTATGAAAGGCGGGCAATCTTCCCATTTTGATCCATACTCTAACACGCAAGCTCTCAACATATCTTCTAAGATTTGGTTGACTCTCTCAGTCTGTCCATCAGTTTGCGGGTGATAAGCTGTGCTGAAATTCAACTTGGTTCCTAATCCTTCTTGGACTTTCTACCAAATTCTCAAGGTAAATTGGGTTCCTCGATCCGATACTATGGTCTTGGGGGTTCCATGCAAACTGACGATTCTAGCAATGCGCAACTCTGCTAGCTTCGAACTCTGGTAGGTTGTCTTGACAGGTATAAAATGGGCTACCTTGGAAAGTTTATCAACGATGACCCAGATAGAGTCATTTCCCCTACTAGAAGTAGGCAAACCGGTGATAAAGTCCATTCCGACGGAATCCCATTTCCATTCCGGAATCTGCAATGGTTGCAACAGTCTTGCGGGTCTCTGATGTTCCGCTTTGACTCTTTGACAGATATCACACTTGGTGATGTAGCTTCAGATTTCTCTCTTCATCTTGTGCCACCAAAATTGCTCCTTCAAATCCTGATACATCTTTGTTCCTCTGTGTGGATAGAATAAAGAGTATCATGAGCTTCTTGCATGATAACTTGCTTCAGCTCCGAATCTGCTAGCACACAGATACGTCCTTTGTACCACAGAACTCCTTCTTCGTCTTCGGTGAATCCAGGTACCTTTCATGTACCAATACGACACTTGATTCCGTCGATACTTGCATTTCCCTTCTGGGCTTCCTTGATTTGGCTAATCAAAGTGGGTTGAAGTTCAATGCTAGCTAAAAATCCTTTGCTAACTAGCTTTGTTCTTAACTGCTCCAACTTCTCATGCAAACTTGGTTGCTTCTCCTTGATCATAGTCTTTAGCCTACACGGCAATCTGCTAAGAGCATCCGCTACCACATTGGCTTTGCCGGGGTGATAGTGAATGTCAAGGTCATAATCCTTGATTAACTCTATCCATCTCCTTTGCCTCATATTCAACTCCTTCTGAGTGAAAATATACTTCAACCTCTTGTGATCTGAGTAAATCTCATAGCGATTACCCATAAGATAATGACGCCATGTCTTCATGGCTAAAACTACGGCTGCTAACTCAAGGTCATGGGTAGGATAGTTTTGCTCATGCTGCTTCAGTTGTTGAGACAGATATGCGATGACTTTGCCTTCTTGCATCAATACACATCCGAGACCAATCTTGGATGCATCACAATACACATCAAACGGCTTCTTGATATCTGGCATAATCAATACTGGGGCTGAAATCAATCTCTTCTTAACTCTTGGAAACTTGCTTCACATTTATCGGTCCATTCAAACTTCTTGTCTTTCTTCAACAATTGGGTCATGGGTCTGGCGATGCTCGAAAATCCTTTAACGAACTTGTGGTAATATCCCGCTAATCCGAAAAATGCACAGACTTGGGTTTGAGTGGTTGGGGCTTCCCATTCTTCAACATATTTGATCTTGGCGCGATCAACAAAGACTCCTCCTGCAGACACAATATGTTTGAGGAATCCTACTTCTTTCAGCCAAAACTCACATTTGCTAAACTTGGCATACAACTGATGCTCTCTAAGGGTTTCAAGGATGATTCTCAGATGTTGCTCATGGTCTTCTTCTAACTTGGAGTAGATAAGAATATCATCGATAAACACAACGACAAACTTATCCAGAAAATTCATAAAGATCTTATTCATGAGATTCATGAAATAAGCGGGGCATTGGTTAATACAAAATACATGACCGTATACTCATATAATCCATATCTGGTGGTAAAGGCGGTCTTTGGAATATCCGTTGCACGAACCTTAAGTTGGTGATAACCAGTCCTAAGATCAATATTAGAGAACACTCTGGCACCAGTCAACTAATTAAATAGATCCTCTATCTTTGGCAAGGGGTACTTGTTCTTGATTGTGACGTCATTCAGCTTCCTGTAATCCGTGCACAAACGGTTCCCTCCATCCTTCTTGTCGATGAACAACACATGCGATCTCCATGGCGATGCGCTTGGTTGCTTGTTGCCAACATAGCATACAACTGCTTCTTTAGCTCCACTAACTCTGATGGGTTCATACTATAGGGTCTCTAAGCTATGGGTCCGGTTCCAGGAATTAGTTCAATGATGAACTCAATATCCCTATCCGGGGGCATACCGGGCAATTCATCTAGGAATACGTCGGGGTATTCACCGACTACTCTGACTTGGTCTATGGTGTGTAGGGCTAGACTCTTGTTGCACTTGAATTGATGGGGCAAGGTTTCCAATATATGCTCTACTGATACTCCAGAGCTACTGGTCATGGTGATGGATTTCTTGGCACAGTCAATCAATCCTTTATGCTCAGACATCCAATCCATTCCTAGTACTACTTCCAAACCTTTGGTTCCAAGTACTATTAGATTGGCATAAAAATCTATCCCATGTATTCTGATAGGCACAACTTTGCAATTTTTTCTAGCTTTTGTGGTTGAACCGGGTATTTGAACTATCAAGACATCCTTCAAGTTGGTTGGGTGAATCTCACTAGTGCATGCAAATTCTTTGGTGACAAATGAGTGCGATGCTCTAGAATCAAACAACCCTCTTGCTAAAACTGAGTTGACAGAAAACATACCAGCATGACATCTAGCGCTTCTTGGGATTCTTCGGCGTTCATGTGGAAGAGACGGCCATTGCGGTTGTGAGGGTTCCCTGGGGCCAATCTTCTTCTGGGCTGAATACGACGCTGTTGTTGAGCTGGGGCATTCACATTGACAGTGGCGGCAATCTTCTTGGGACACTCATTGGAGTAGTGACCCTTCACTCCACACTGAAAATAAGTAATCTGAGACTTGTCTTTTGCTGCAACAAGCACACCATTGCTTCCAGTTCTGGTGTGCAGTGTTGTTGTTGTTGTGGGACTTGGGCGGTGCACGGTTGAAATTGTTGGAGTTGTTGGGGTGGTTATTGTTGTTTCCTTCGGACTTCACATTTCCTCCGCTACGGTTGGGGTAGCTTGGGCGAGACATTGGGGGTCGATTGTTCCGCGGGGCATATCCGGCAGACGGATTGGGACGATACTTCTGGTGACTATTGGATCCAGCTTGGTGCATCATCCGACGTTTGCGGTTGTCATTCGCTTGATTAATCTTCCCCTCCATCTGAATGGCAGAGTCGGCTAGGTCTTCGAGATCCTCGAAACGGATGTTGACGAGTACAGTCTGCATCTCATCATGCAGTCCATTCAACAATCTCTCCTTCTTCTTGGCCTCCGTTTTGATCTCATCAGGTGCATACCTGGCGAGGGATAAGAATCTGTAATGGTACTCCACTACAGTCATTCTGCCTTGCATTAGTTCTCTGAATTCATCTCTCATTCAGGTGACTATACCCTGCGGCACATGGGTGCGACTGAACTTGACTTTGAAGGCTTCCCACACCATCACTTGACCATGGTTCATCGTGCGGGTGCTGTTCCACCATGCTCTTGCATCTCCTGCCAGATAGTCGGTGGCGAACAGAACTTTCTCGTTGGCATCCACTTCGGCGACTTCTAAGTTGTTCTCCATGGTCTGTAACCAATCATCAACATCCAGCGGGTCTTTAGACTTGCTAAAGATTGGGGGATTGGTATTCTGGAAGTTTTTGAGTTTGGATCCATGATGATCCTGGTTTCCATGGCCCTAATTGTTGTGAGCCATCTGGGCGATCTGCTGCAGTGTGGCTAGATTTGCTTGGCGCTCTGCCCTACTAGCTTCGTGGTCTGCAATGAGTGTATGCAGAATCTGCAGCATTGGGTCTTGCGATGAGCTGCTCCCTCCTTGGTTTCCACGAGTCATCTGAAGATTGAGATAGATAATAGGGTAAGAGGGAAAGTTCTAAGGTTCATGGTTCTGGTTTCAAAGCTAAAACTTTGAGTTTGACTCAGGTTTTGCAACTAACTTCTTTTCATTCATTCAAGCAAAGCACACGATACAAACACACACACACACCACAACATGAAAGGAAAATAGATGGTTTTATGAACCATTCTGTAAGCTAAGATACAATGGGACCGATACTTGTTACTCCTACGATAGTGCTCTAGTGCATCCACTCATCATCGATGAAGTCAGAGTCATCATCGTCTATGTAGAAGTCCATGGCATCATCCTCAAGGTAGTCATCATCATTGCTGAGGTACGAGTGAATATCCCCTTGGATGTCTTCACCTTCCTCCTCTTCTTCTCTTGCTGCAAGCTGGGCTTCTTGCTCCTTGATGGTCTTCTCGAGGTCGGCCACCATCTTGCAAATACGGCCGATGGTGCGATCCTTCTTTGCGTGTTGACGGCGAAGTGACTGATGGTCCTTGACGAGTAGTGAGAGTCTGGGCCTTCTGGGCGGCAATGGCAAGGTTGTGGTTGGCGAACTCTCTAGCATTGTCCAATTCCTTCTGTCTGTCGTACAATAGGAAGTCGAGGTTCTCCACTTGACGCTTCAACTCCGGGTGCCTTGGCATCTCCAGAGGCATTCCCATAGAATCACGCCTTGCATAGTGAGCAAAGCGGGTTCCTTGGATCAGGTTGGCATTCTGTGCACAAAGACGAGCGAGAGCTTCATGCATTGCCCTGACTAATCCATCTAGCCAGTTTATCTCTCTCACGGTGAATTGAATCTTCTTGGAAAGTGGTGCCTCTATCTTGCCTCGAAGATCAGCAACTACTAGCCATTGTAAATCTCCTCCTGGGGACCATTGAGTTGAGCTCCAAATAATTCCGGATGTGGGCGCTCCAAGTACTCAGACAGTGCATCAATATCCCTCTCGAAGATCAGTTGGCCTTCATTGCCCAACTGGTAGAACTTGCAGTACTGAACTTCCATCTATAAGAATTTAGGATGAGAAAGTTAGTGAAGTGATCAAGTGTGTCAAAATTTTATGTAGTAATGTAAGAATTTTTTAGGAACATTTTTTTGAGAGAACGAATCCCAAGGTTAAGAGAGGAAATAGGTTTTCATAAATACTCATTTCTTTGTTTTTGAATCTAAGTTTTTGTTTGGACGTCCATTCTAACTAGGGTCTCCTATGGTCAGGATGGCTCTGATACCAACTTGTCAACACCCGGATTTTTAATCCCAGATGCCTGTTATGCCATACATCGCAATCCCAGGATTACCATTTTTGCGAGACATAACAGATTGGATAAGGTCTTACACAAATAAAGGATCTCATGATCCAATCTTAGTACAAACAAGTAGCAGAATACATAGCGTAGCGGTGGGCTCCATCTTTAGTGTCACAGGCAATGCTGACGATGGGAGATGATCCTGGTTGTCATACCCGTCCTGCTGTCCTTCTTCCAGATAGTCCTCCTCATAGTCTAGCCACGGGAATAGCCAGGGACAAAGCCATGAGTACTCTTTAAGTACTCGCAAACTATCACTAACAAGTAAGGTAGTTCTAATAGGAATGCTAAGTTCTAGGTTTATTTGTAAAGTTAAGTTTGAAACCTAAGTTGTGTTCAAAAACAAAGAAAGATAAAATAAAGTTCTAAGTCACCTAAGTGGGAACTTAGTTGTCATAGTCACAAGCATGTTGTGGTCAAGTCATGTCACAATTCATTTCATAAGTCATTTTGAAAACATCTGACAAAACAAAGATGGCCACTCCAATCGTCCATAATCATGACGCGGCTATTCGAATAGTTTGACACTCTACAGAGGTGGTACACTTTCATCACAAAATTTGATACATCTGTCAGGGATAACCCTAAATCATCATACTTAGTATGCAGATAATCAAACATAACCTTTCCTTTACACACTCTAGTATAAGCACCTCCCCTATGAGCTTGGCCTCCCAGCCATGGCCATCTGCCATCCTGGGCACTGCATAGGTGGACAACATTGAGAGGTAGCCTCAGCTCAAACCTCTCCCGTGAGGGAACTAATACTAATGCATATAAACTTCCGGCTAAGCCTTACCCAATTCAGGTATTGTGGTTGTACGGTAAAATTGGAATGGTATCGCATCCGAACCCAACCATCAGTTTTTATAAAAGGGCTAAGGCTCATGCCTCAACATTTTCATCATCATTATAAACCATTTGTGTTTCTCAACACATGTCAAAACATATCAATAGAATGACTCATCATTCCAAGGTTTTCATAAGTCATTTTCACCAAGTATTCCCATCTAGAGTGATCAAGTTTTTGGTTTAGCTCTAATCACTAAGTTAAGAGTGTTCACTAAGGTGGGATGGTAATCTCAATCTCATGCCATAGAATTACATCTAAGTATAACTAGATAGGCCAAGTTTTATACTCTTTATGCTATTTATAAACAAGTAAGGAACTTTGGTAAAGTAAAAGAAGGTAAAGCTTGTAAATAAAACTTGGAGTAGGTATAAGTCAAAATGTATAACCAAGCATGCCTATTGCATCTTTCTTAGGTTATCTAGCTTGCAAGGGTTAGCTTCCATTGTTACTGATGGCTTGCAAGTATTAGCTTGCCTTGATTGGTGCAGTGGTTCAAATTCTCCTCTTCTTCTTCGGGGTAGAACTCCTCCTTGTGGACTTGGTCGGTACTATCGTCTATAAATATATACGGAATACACGATCAAAAAACAATACTTAACTAGTCTATTTAGCACACTAAGGCACACACTTGATGATCTAGTATCATCACATTCATCACAAGATTTAAAGAACTAGTTTCATTTATTTTATTTGAGAAAAAGTAATTTCTACTCATTGAAAATAACTAAGATTTAATATTATCCAATTAAAATATGGGATCATGTGGACACATGTCATCACCACATATTCTAATACATGGGAATGTGATTTAAATGTTGGATCACAATTTATAAAGTCTAAGATTAATATTTTAATGATTAAAAGTGACTAGAAATGCCTATATAGCATTATTTTGGTACTACTCCAAAGTTACTGCATGCAAACCTTAATATTATTACATATTTAGATAGGTATGATCAAATGTGATTTTTGAGAGTTGGAATCAACTCAAAAGCTATTATGGTTGATTTTTTTAAAATGTTTGAATGTGAAAAAGCCTCTGTCTTTTATTTTTGCTAGGAGAGATCTCTAACCTAATTGATTTAAATCCAACGGGCTTGGATAGAGATTTTAATTATCTTTCCAACAAAATTGGAATCATTAATTTTGGTGAAGTAGAGCTCTCTGAAATGATTTTTGAACTAAAGGACAGAATTGAGTTTAAGCCAAAAATTGAAAAAGATTTATTTGAATCTACTGGGTTGCGCGGGAAAGAAATGGGCCCCATGCTGGCAGTGCGCCAGGCTGGCTTAAGTGATGGCCCCACCTGTCAGTGGGACAGGGGATGCCGAACAGGTATGGGAGGAGGGTGACCGTAGGATTAGATCCTGGATCGACGGCTCACAACCATCGTCCTCACTGGAACAGTACACGACGGGGAGGAACCCTAGCACGGTCGGTGAGGGTCTGGGGAGGCTTACCGGAGCTCCGACGAGGGTCGGTGAGGCGAGCAACTGGACGTGTCGAGGACGGCGGTTCTCCTGGTAGCGGCGGCATCCCTGGAGATGGCTTGGATCACTGGCGCCCTTCTCCTCCTTCCGCGGCAGTCTCCGGCAAAATTGGGGCGCTACGGGCAGTGGCTTCTTCCGATGGGTCTCTAGGAGGTCTCTGAGGTGGAGTGGAGGGAGGTGGTGTGAAGAATTGGTGTCGGGGGGCTTCCTTTTTATAGCAGGGCGAGGGGTGCATCACGGCATGGGCGGAGCTTGACGGGGGTGACGACACAGCGAGCTATAGACATAGTTCGGGGGCTAGGACGGTGGGCGGTTCCCTGGCGATCGTCACGCAGGTGCTTGTGCAGTGCAATGTGGTCGGGAGAAGTGAGCGTCGCTGCGCGCACGCTGCCTCGGTCGACGCCGAGTTTCGCGGCGTCCTGTGGCTACGGGGCACGATCGAGGGAACGGGCATGTCCATTGGCCTCCTAGGACACTGGTGATTGTGTAGGCTGGCGGCGGGAGCGAGGCGAGGTCGGGTTGAGCGGGGACAGGCGTGAACGGCGGGTGCGGCATCGTCATGGCAGACACGGCCCGGGCACGGCGTTCCTGGCTCCTCCTCTCTCTGTCTTTGAGCTAGGGCTGGCCTGGAGGATGAAGTGGAGCACGGGAGACGCGCTACACATGGTAGGTGAGGCTGGCGGCGCTAGGGTCGTGCTGTCGACGGTGGGGGTGCTAAATGGGCTCGGCCAAGGTGGCCATGACCATTTGGTCGTGTGCACAGTGGGTGGCCGTGCTGGTATAGGGTAGGCTTGTACTGGGTGCCCTTTGGTTGCCAAATGGGAGACAAAAATGGCCAGAACCCTGTTCACAATAGTGTTTGTGATTTTTGCTAGATTTGTGCACCTAAGGTGTTTGACAAAATGGCCGAAAGAATTCAACTTTGAAATTTTTGAATAAAAATTTTCGAGTGATCTTCACTGTTGCTTGGTAGTCTGTGGTTGCTAGGGATTGTCAAATTGAATTCATTCGATTGGGTTTTTGAAAAAGTGGGATCTAGGTACATACACTTGATTCCATTTTCAATTGTCATTTAAATTTAGAGTTTAAATGTTTTTGTAAGATTTCAAAGTGGGCCTTGGTACATCTTTACTTGTACTATCAAGGGGTGCAAAGATCCATAAATTATTTATACGAACACCCACAGTGACCTAGTTTATTAAAATGGCAAAAGTGACCATTTGCCTTTATTTATTCTATTTGATTTATTTTTCTTTGGATTTTACTTGGGAATGATCTAGATGATGTGGAATTCATCTTTGAATCATTTTACAACCATTAGAACAAACAAACATGGCAATTCAAAACAATTCCATATTAAGACAACACACATATGTATGCTTAAATGTTTTTAATAATAAAAAGTTTTTGTTAACCCTAAATTGGGTGATTTGGATCTTGATATCTTGGATTAAAGTTTTGGGATGTTACACACAACTTACCACACGCATCTCATTCCAGTCTATTGCGCCGGCGCCTTCGTCTTCCCCATCCCGACTTGCGGCGTGCACCGTAGATCGGGACAGTAGGCCTCCGGAACCCTGCCTTCTTGTGAACCTATACGGGTGAGGGGCGATCAGGTTTTTGGGGAGCGCTTCCGCGCGACTACTGACGCCATCACGGACGACTCCTTCCCGTACGAGAACTTCTTCCCAGACATCAACAGCCTCTACATCCACGATATGGCTAACGACGCTGCTACCACCGCTGCAGCTACTGCTGCTGCTGCCGCCGCAGCCGCAGTTGCCACTGCTCTACTGTACGTAATAATGAACTTCTTATTTCAGATTCTGCTAGAGTTTCTTATTCTAGCGTTCGATGTAGATGTGATATGTTTATCTTATTTAGATGTAATCTGTTCATCTACTTTGTTGATCTGCATGATTAGTTTTGTTACTATCTATATGATCATGTTTTATCAGTTTATTATTCGGATTAAATCATATGGATTATTGCTTATATTTTCAACAGTTTTTACCGTATGGCATACGGCTCCCTTTACCCCTTATGCTTGTACACCGGAGACGCTCTAGAATCTCGCCGGACCTTGTCTTGTATAGCACTACCATCAGGAGACCGCCAGAGCACGCTGAGGACGTATGTGAGAATGCCGCGACGAGTGAGACAACATCTTAGACGAGCCCGGAGAGCGCTGGAGCGTCGCCATCGTCCATGCCCGAACCACTGTCGCGATCGTCGTCTCCGTCCCTGATGTTTTGCAACCGCGGGTACGCCCTATTCGTATATTTTTTACTCCCTCCGATCCATATTAATATTTTCAACTTTGTCTAGATTCGAATCCGAATCTAGATAAAATTGAGAACAATAATATGGATCGGAGGGAGTAAGACAATCCAGATTAGATCAGTGTTACTTTACCCACCGAACTGATCCTAGCTTATCACACGATGTGTGTGTTTCTTTTCTCACGGGAGGACGGCTGAATACCAGAAACTATTGTACGTGCGTCAGACTCAGTCATAAACGTCGCCCACTTCTCACCTAACCCGAACCCTGCTATGGACCATGTCCGAGTCCGCCGCCGTCGTCTTCCGCTGGTATGATCTTCTTTCTGCAGCTACTCATTATTTTGTAACCGTGAGATCAAATCGTTTCGATCTAAACAACCGAGCCCTAACACCCTAACCTCGCCACACTGTTTTTTTCCATGCGCGTATACTATGATGATCAAACTCTGTTTTGGATAGACCGCACTAGTTCATACCATCGTCTTCAACGCGCGGGGAAGCCAAAGGCCGACGACCACCAGGCGTGTCCTCATGTTCGCCAGAGCCATGGAGATCACTAGACCGTCGCATGCTTCCGCGTTCTAAGTTCACCATTGTCAATCTTCCCGAGCGTCCGCGCGAGCTGGTACGTGATAAACATCTCGGTCCGTCCGGTCTCTAAACTGTCTAAGTTATTTGACTAATCGAACATATCTTGACATGGAATTTTCTGTTTAACATGCATGCACGCGTATATGTTTTAGTATCAGCCCCAGATCGCGTCTCAAAAACAAAGCAAAATAATCTAGAAAGCATGCCTAATAAAATCTGGATCGGGTGCACGTGTGGTCTGCCCTCAACTTTGAAATTCGATATCTTTTGATTATTATATTCAATATAGAGGTTTTTCGTTGCGTTGGGTTTATAATTAAATTCTCTATCCAGGATCACTACTTTTTCAAACTATCAAAATTTTGAATTTGTTAAATTTAAATTTTGAATTTAACCTTGTTTTGGCCATATCTTTAGATCTAAATGTATGTTTAGAGTAAATATTTTTGTGCCATCATCATTAAAAAAATCATCTAACTTAAAAGAACATGCATACTATTGTTGTGTGAAATAAATATATAATTTTGCACAATATATGTTTTGATTTTATGTGCATGCCATGTCTTCAATTTGGTTCTTTATTTGGATTTTGTGTTCACTCGTTGTTACGCGTAGATTGCGAGTGCGGAGAGTGCTACTACATCAACGACGTATTGTTCATATACTTTGTCCTATGTTTTTACCTTCAAAGAGTAGTATGCATGTGTAGGATGTTTTAGTAGAAATATTTTATAAGTGTTTTACAAGTGCGATGAAGTTTTGTAGTATGCCATGAGTAGCTATATACTTAGGATTTTCCCCTTCCTAATAGGTTCTCCCTGAATTTTTATGCTTGTGCTATGCTATATATATACAAATACCGATGGGGGGTTTTCAAAGAGTGAAACTTTTCTAAGTATAAAACCTCTTTCTGAGCGAAGCTTTTCCTCTCAAGTCTATTTCAAAATAAAACTAAGTTTTCTTCTGGGAGGATTGGTTGTCGGGACAAGGAGTGGAATTTCGGTGGAGGACGGCCGCCCAGGATCAAAGAAGTCTGTCATGTTTCAGAATTTATAAGCTTCCAGTGCAACCACGATACATATTGGCTCTGTCTTGGCCTAGAACTTAGTGGGAAACCTCACCTGGGTACCACCACTTGGAGGATTTTTGGCACGGGTGGATCCGGAAGGTAGAGGGATACTAAGGGAAAGCTTCACCATGGTCTTGTGTGTAAAAGGACTTGATCGTGAATTGTGGGTAAAGTGCACAAACTCTGGAAAGTAATCAATCTGATCGATCAGCCGTGTTCACGGAAAAAGAACAACTTTGAGCATATGAAGGATGGACCCTCTGAAGGATTTCCTCTCTCTTTTCAACAAAAGTTTTCAAACCCTATGGCGTGTGTAATATCACTAATATGTGGGGTTCTCGGACTTGGTGTGTAATATCCAAGTGTCTTCGTGTGTAATATCCAAGTGTCTTGGTGTGTAATATCCAAGTTCTTGTTTCACTCGACCCTATATTACTTATCAAATGTTTACAAGGTAGGATAAAATATTTTCACTCTTCTTATTGACTTAATAAAATTGGCTTTACGCAAATAAACCTCAAGCCTTTTTGTTAGCCTTACACATGTAGAGATAGTCAAATTATTTTCTTGGTGTAATTTGCCAATATATTCTAAGTATTGACCAACTCGTTTGGTTGCACATTTTATGTGCAGAATTCGGAGACCGTTGAAAGGTGCGCTAGGATCGTGGGTCTTCACTCAACTAGCCTATGGCATTGATGCGACTCCAAGTTGTATTATTTCGCTTCTATTGTAATAATGTAAAGTCTGGATTATTCGATTCATGTAATAAAGACTTGTGTTTTACATGATATTTCGTCGACTGTGGGTGCTACCTAATGATCCAGGAACTAGCATGTCAATCATAGAGACTTAGGATCTCTACTAGATCCCAAGTCGCTACAGCTTGGCTCTCAGCTACCTTGCCCAACTGAGCCTCCACGATCTTTATCTTTTCCTGTAGAGCATGTACATCATTTCTAATTGCAACGGCTTTAGATAATTTACTAATAATACTCTCATAGTTCTTTGTGATTTTAATAAGCATATTATTTTGCTTGGTTTGAGCTTGCATAAAGGTTCCAACAGTATGTTCAAATGAGATATTGTCATGATTTTCTCCATTATGATTATCATAATTATTGTAAGGAGCTCCTGCAGGATTAGAATAATGTTTTTGAACATTAGAAGCAAAATTTTGGTTCTTCCAAGCAGGATTATAAGGAGTGTGAGCTACAAAATTAACATCATTAACATCGATAGCGATATCATTAACTTGGGTATCTTCCTTACCCTTTATTGTGTTGAGTAACTCGGTCTACCTTAGAAGTAAGCTCTTCATTGTTTATCTCGGTGATTGAATTCACCCTTTTTGAGGTTCTTTCCACATGCCATTGGGCATGATTGTTTTGCATATCATCAAGTAATTTCTTTGCAACACTCACTTGCTTTCCCATGATTATTCCTTTTGCTGTAGTATCTAGCATAGACTTAGACATTGGGTTAAGGTCATTATAAAATAAATGCAATATAAGCCATTCTTCGATCCCATGAATAGGATAGTTCATTACGGCTTCTTTCATCCTTTCCCATGCAAGTGCTAAAGGCTCACGATCTTTTTGTCTAAAACTTGTAATGTTGGATCTTAGTTGCATAGTTTTAGCTGGGGGGATTTAGTCATAAAAAGATTAGTGCATTCCTCCCAGGATTTAATAGTGCCCTTAGATAGAGCTAGCAACTAGTCCTTAGCCTTTCCTCTAAAACAGAAAGGAAACAAACGTAATTTAACAGCATTTTGATCTACGTCCTTAATATGCTTCATGTCGCAAAATTCCAATAAAAGTATTTAAGTGCAAACCTGGATCCTCAGAAGATGAGCCCACAAATTGGTTTTGCTGAACCAAACTTAAAACGTTAGGATTAATTTCATATGCCTTCGCATCAACATCAACCCGAGTAATAGGTGCATGAAGAAAATCATCAAGAAATAAACTACAAACAAATAATAAAACTAAAACTAGGTCTCTAGTGACCTCACCAGGATAGCGAAATTGCTTCCCCGGCAACGGCACCAGAAAAAGGATTGATAGCATCGATTCTGATTCACGGATGCAGTATAATAGTCTTTTTCTCTAGTAAACCTAGGTTTAATCGAACCTTGGGAAACAACACTAAAGGAATTAAAAAGGACATGTCTTCAAGACTTTTTTTTTGTTTTACCTTCGTTTACCAGACCAATCTAGTTTACTTTATATCATGGGTTGATTCAATGGATGGAGATAGGCTAGGGTTGAAGATCCACCTGCAGCTGCACATCATAGGGGATAATAATAAGCACAATCATGTGTAATGTTCTAATAGAGATAATCTCTTGTGGGCAACACATCCTAATGTAGAGCCCCTGCGAGCAACATGCATAACAATAGTCTTTTGATCCAACCGAGTGCACCACGAAGCACTAGGCTACAAACGGTTATTAAGTGAAAAACATAGATCAAAGCCTTAAGAGGTGATGTTGCTGTTGATCATGGATGGGTCGCTAAGCGAAGACTGTACCGCCCTTTCTATCAGTGGGTTTCCTATGAGATCACCGCTAGCCAAGTATCTCACCTCAAGCCTTTATCAATCTCAGGGATCTTAGGTACCTACAAGTCTAAAGATTGAGGCAAGAGACAAAGAAACAAAAGATACAAATCCCTCTTTCAAACAATACACAATACTCCCATAGATTGGATGCACATAATTGCTGTGAGGTTTCTCCCGAACCCACAGCCTATGAGGACTACTCACTCATAACAATAAGATCAAGGATAGAAAACATTGTGCAACTACTTAGATTGAAATCAAATATTCTTACAATGATCGATGAATCACAAGGATATCTCAAGTACAAAGTAATGGCTATGGCTAATGGAGGGGATGAAAGATGGAAGGGATGAACTATGGTATGGATCTCCTTTGGTGGTGGTGCGATGCAATCTGAGAATGGATGCCTTCTGTGCGGCGACTAAGGCCTCAAAATGTATAGGCGTCTTCACGAAACTTGTAGGATTTGACGAGAAGAAGCCGCCGTCACATGGTACAGGCGGATCGTACGGGCGGACCCTACCCATACTAGTGGTCATTATGGCTGCAAACGCCCCGCAATTGCTCCAGAATTACTTGGTCGTGTGGACTTCCTAAAAATTTTCAGTATGACTCCTGATTTCGCATTAAAAAGCGTGATTTCCTGCACAAGACAAATCAAAGTAATGGTTTGCATATCTTTGCAATAATTAGTCATTAGTGGCAAGACTAGAGAGTTTCTTGTTAATTTCTTGACTAAAAACAATGTTTAAACATGGGAAAAGATGGCTACTTTAGAGCCATCAGACAACAAATTTGATTTGTCACACATTTTATGCCTTCTTGAATATTTTGGCATTGTGTACAAATTATATCTTCATTGGATCTTGAAAGTCTCATGCATGCATGTTTACTAAATGTATATCTTATATCATATTTTTCTTTCATTGATCCGATATATAGGGTATACTCCATCAAATCCTTAAGCAGCTAAGATGTGCATGAAATTAAAATTTCATCTCTAAATATGAACATATTTCTATAGAGTGTGTCATATGTGTTGTGGTTAGTCTAACCAATTTGGACCCAATAAGTTTGGGGACCAAGATGTACTTGAATGTTGTTTTAGGTACATTGGAGATGCAATGGATGCTTGTCTCATCTATAAGGAAGGTGTTGTCACCACATGATAATTAGAGCCAAGCTGGGATCACTATAAGAAAAGTTGGCTTTTACAACAGATGATTTTCGTGGTTGAAGGCCCGTTTTTCGTGGTTAAAAAGTCTTCCGCGATGGATGGACTTCGTGGTAAAAGCCCCGTCACAAATGAATCAACCACGAGGTTTTTTCGACCATGGCTGATCGCACCCTTCGATCACGAAAACTTGTTCTGTCGTAGATCTGCTTGCAAGCCGTGTTGACTCTGACATCATGCAAACTGCCACATGGCAGCCGTTGTTAATGGCCGGTTACCTCCATTAACGGTCAGAGAACCTGTGGTAGAAGCCTGGCCCAACTAAGGCCTGCTAATTATTAAGTGGGCTGGACCATGAGGAGAGCCCAATAAGTACAAGGCCCATTACTGTTTCGTCCTGCACTGCTTGAAGTGGGTTCATTAATGTAGCCAGCTTGGGCCCACAAACTTTCGGGCCCGATACTGTTTCGGCCTACAGGAGGCCCATGTTGGTCCAACACTTCGGCTCATTGGCAGCCTATGCCAAGTAGGCCTGATGCCGGCCCATCACTGTTCTTGTAGCCCATACTGGGCTGCCTACTAACGACCCTTCTTTGAGATGGTACGTTACTGTTGTGGACTTTTACTGTTCCGGCCCTCTCCTGTTCAGGCCCACAGGCGACCTGCTACTATTCTAGCCTGGTAATTTTGTCGGCCTATACTATTCTCGTCAGGAAATTTCATGGTTCGTTACTGTTCTGCCTCATTACTATTCTGGCCTTTAACTACTTGGCCCCTTTAATGTTGCGGCCTTTTACTGTTGTGGCTCACATCGTTTCGCCCATTAACACTCGCCTATTATCGTTTCTATCCTGTTACAGTTTCTTGCCTTTTTTACGTTGTGTCTCATATCATATAGCTTTGCTTCTATTCGGGCTACTTTTCTAGACTTCATCATTCGGCCTACAACTGTTACTAGGTCCCACATATGGTTCGGCCCATTACATTTATAGTCTTTTGCAGTTTCGGCCTTTCTGAAGCCCATGCAAATATCATAAAAGGTGTATAATTCGCGAGCATTTTTACTGTTCATCGTCGGCCGAATACAAGACTGGCCAATAACAAAGCATGATATTGTTCCCTAATCGACCTGGCTAGCGTAGTTACGGTAACGACTACTGCCATGTGTGGACGGCGTCAACTAAATGCCTACATGGCCTATGCGAGTTATCTAGATATTACATCAGTTGCAAACTTCTTAAAATTATTACATATTATCAACTCAAGGGAAAGAAAATTCAGCATTTCAGTTGACAATTGAGTTGATAGCAGAGTCCTCAATTTGCTTTCTCCATCGATCACCTACATCTTCCTTTGAGTGTGACAGCTACATTGGAGGATACATGATCTTGAATCCCCCTCTTTTGTGGCGATAACAATAATTGCAGTCTAAAACTAAATAATAACAAGTTAATACATCAAACAAGACAACCTACTTATTTTACTAATATGAGAGGAGCTATGAACTAGAGTTTACAACTGGTCAATCGTTCAATTATTGACGAACACGTCAAACAAACAGGACAACCAAGCACGCATTAAACAAGTGTGCCTACCGTGAAACGAGCAATCAAAAAATGTGTGCGTGTGGCTTAGAATTTAGCAAATATAAACTAGCCAGGTCATTTCAACAAATATATATGAAATAAGTTGTATACCATAAAATGCAAGAGACGTTGGGCGACTCGAAATTTGCGCCGAGCCACAAAATGGCATGTAGTTACTGTCATAGCGAATAATGAACCATATATAAATTATAACCGCATAATAAGAGCACTTGTAGAGCAGGAATGCAAACCACAAATGAACTATATATAGTAGAGGATAGATATGTCGTTGCTTAGGATGAACCAGAACCAGATGCGAGATATAATGGCATCGCTCATGAACCTATGGAACAGGACAAACAAGCATCAGACAAGTGTGCCTAGAATGAAATGATCAATCAAACAAAGTGTTTCTTAGACTTTCAGTAAATATAAACTAGCTAGGTCATTTTAGCAAATATAAACTAGCCAGGTCATTTTAGCAAATATATATGGAAGTAGTGGTATCTCCTGGAATGCAAGAATCATTAGGTGACTCAGAATTTGCAGTGACCTACACAATGGCATGTAGTTACTATCATAGCTAAGAATCAACCAGATAGAAATTATAATGGAATCATATGAGAACTTATAGAGCAGGAATGCAAACCACGAGTGAACTACATAGTAGAGGACAATTATGCCGTTTCTCAGGATGAACTAGCACCAGATAAGGAAATAACGGTGTCGCTTGTGAACCTGTAGAATAGGCTACGCAAACCAACATGTTCATTGTTCCATTTTGAGCTCTATGCAAGAAAAAGAAAATAGTTAGTGATGCAACTTTTGAATAACCAGATTGCAACAACAAAATTGAAGGAAATATGCCCTAAGAGGCAATAATAAAGTTGTTATTATGTATTCCTTATATATGATAGATGTTTATTTTGCATGCTAGAATTGTATTGATTGGAAACATCAATACATGTGTGTTTAATAAACAAAAAGGGTTCCTAGTTATGCCTCTCTTATAGACTAGCTTGTTGATTAACAAGATGATCAAGGTTTCCTGATCATGGACATTGGATGTTGTTAATAACAAGGTCACACCATTGGTGGAATGATGTGATGAACATTCATCTGAAGTATAGTATTATGATCAAGTCATTATGTTTATATTGCTATAACATCATACGAAGTAATCTTTATCCTTAGACCATGAGATCATGTTAATTGCTAACACCGGAAGAGTATCTTGATAACATCAAACGTCACACCGTAATAGGGTGACTATAAAGATGGGTTCAGTACTACGAAGGTGTTATGTTGAGGCTCATGGATCAAGAGTGGAATTTGTCAATCCCGATGACGGATAGATATACTCTGGGCCCTCTCGGTGATATGACATTGAGATAGCTTGCAAGCAAGTGATGTGATCACTAGAATGTTATATCACGGGAACGAGAAAAGAGTGCATGTCGGTAACGAGATCAAACTAGGTATGGAGATACCGATGATCGAATCTCATACATGTAATATATCGTGAGACAAAGGGATTTAGTTACAAGCGTTAAAGGTTCTCACGTTCACAGAAATCATCGTTGAATGTGTAGGAGTCAGTACGGATCTCCAGGTCCCGCTGCTGATTATTGATCGGAGAAGGGTCTCGATCATGTCTGCATTATTTGCGAACCATAGGGTGACACACTTAAGAGTTACCGGACACCATTTTGGAGCACATATGTTTCAGACGAAAGAATTGCAAAGCGCATGAATTGTTTCAATAGAAATCAGAAATTGTTTCGGGTGAAATTGCAGAAAGTGGTTCTGCATGTGATATTGAAATATTGCAAGGGGCTATATGTGAATGTTTGTTAATTAAAGTAATTAACAAAATTCTGAATAAATTTAATAAAAGAGTTTTATTAAATGAGAGAGCATTAAACTTGGAGAATTTTAATGCATTTAAAGTGGAGACTTTAAAAGGGAATGTGAAGAGGCATTTTAATGTGGAGGTGTTACCACCACATGAATGGCGGAGGTGAGGGGTTACCCCCCATGCGCCGGCCATGGAGAGGAGGGGCACCCCCCTCCTCCTATAAAAGGCCACCCATTCCCTCCTTCATCCTCACACCTCCTTGTGAAGGATCTCTCTCCCCCTCTAGAATTATTCCCCCATGGTCTCGGGTTAGCGAGGTACATGTTCCCGGTGGCATCTCGTCTGGAAGGAGTTGCTGCTTCCACTGGATCGCTGGAGCGAGGAGGTGGAGGTTGTCCGGTGGCTTGAACATGTGTGCGAGTACGGATGCGCTGCTGAGTTGCGACGCTCGGACTTCCTCACGATCTTGAGATCGGCAAGTGTACGACTACATCAACCACGAGTTCCTACTCGTTAACAAAACTCGTTGTCTTCGAGAGTAAGTTCTCGCTGGATGTATGTCCACCCATTGCTTTGTACCTAGTAGATAGATCTTGGCGTGTAGTTCACACCGTAGGAAAAAATTTGTTTTCTATGATGCGGAACCAACAGTGGTATCAGAGCCTAATCTATGCATAGGTGCTTTGCACGGGTAGTACACATATGTTTATATGTGGGCGATGATGATCATGTTATTGCATCTTCTATGTATTTTGGATATTGGTGGCATAGTGGGATGAAGCGGCCTGGACCAACCTTACATGTCATCGTACATGAGACCGGTTCCACAACTGACATGCAACTTGTTTTGCATAAGTGGCTGGCGGGTGTCTGTCTCTCCTACTATAGTCAATATCTGATTTACAACAAGTTGCTAATAACTTAATTATCCTTGTTGTGGTTCATGTTCGTAGGTGAGAATGGTTCTATCTCCGAAAGCCCTAAGCCACGTAAAACTTGCAATTGATAAATTAGAGGCGTCTAGTTTAGATCATTGTTGGGCTAGTGTATTGATATGGTATTGTTGTAAGTAGATGTATGATAGATACTCTTACAACACATTCAACGTGTAAGTTCCATAGACCTTGGCCTTACACACAAAGGAATGATAGAGATCATACCACGATGCAAATGATAGAGATCAAATGCATGGACCATATCGTATCACTTTACACATTAGATGTTAGCATCTTATACTACTAGTTTGGCGCTTTTGGTAGCATTGTAAGATGATCCCTCATATAGATATCAAGATAAAATGTGTTCTTCCTTGAGTATGCACCGTTCTATGGATCGTGTTTCGAGACATCACGTGATGATCGGGTGTACTCGACTCTACGCTTTCATACAACGGGTGTAAGACAGTTTTACACACGCGAGTACTAAGGTTCTTACTTGGCGAGCCTAGCATGTACAGACATGGCCTCGGAACACGGACCGAAAGGTTAAGCATGAGTCATATGGTTGATATGATGCCCATATAGATGCTTGCCTTTGAAGCTACACCGACTCACGTGATGATCGGACTTGGTGTAGTGGATTTGGTTCATGTAATCACCAAAAGGACACAGGGGATGTCGTTTTTGAGTGGGAGTTCATTAGTAATTTGGATTAGTTGAACTCAATCTATCATAAACTTAGTCTAAATAAACTTTACAAATTCTGTTGTAGATGGCACCACCTGCTTTTAATTTCAATGTGTTCATGGAGAAAGAGAAACTTGCTGTGAATGGTAGCAACTTCACCAACTAGGCTATGAATTTGAGGATTCTCCTCACTGCTGCACAAAAGCAATATGTGCTAGATGCGCCGCTAGGCCCCCCAGCTCCGATGCCTGACAAGGAAAAGAATATCTATGTGACTCGTCAGGAGGACCACAACTTAGTTCATTGCGGTATACTGTATGGGCTAGAGCCAGAACTTCGAAAGCGTTTCGAAAATGGCAATGCCTTTGATACCATGGGAGAATTGAAAATGATTTTCGATACCCATATTATCATAGAGAGTTATAATGCTTCTGAAAAGTTCTTCAGCTGCAAAATGGAGGAAAACAGCTCCGTTAGTGAGCACGTACTCAAAATGTCTGGGTACGCCGATAAACTTGTGTCCTTGGGAATAATGATTCCCAATGACTTAGGCATACATCGTGTTCTCCAATCTCTGCCACCTAGCTACAAGAGCTTCATGATGAACTATAATATGCAGGGCATGAAGAAGACTCTTCGAGCTTCATCAATGCTTAAGACTGCAGAAGTGGAGATTAGGAAAGAACATCAAGTGTTGATGATCAATAGGACCACCGGTTTCAAGAAGGACAAGAAAGGCAAGCACAAGGGAAAGAAGGGTGGCAAATCTGTTGCGGCGCCTGAAAAGAAACCCCGAGCTGGCTCTAAGTTCGATACCGAGTGCTACTATTACAAGGGGACTGGCCATTGGAAGCACAACTACCCCAAGTATTTGGCGGACAAGAAGTCCGGCAAGGCAAACAAATGTATATTTGATATACATGTTATTGATGTGTACTTGACTAGTACTCGCAGTAGCACCAGGGTATTTGATACGGGATCGGTTGCTAATATATGTAACTCGATTCAGGGGCTGCGGAACAAGCGACAACTAGCAAGGGATGAGGTCACAATGCGGGTCGGCAATGGATCAAGAGTTGATGTGATCTCCGTCGGAACGCTGCCTCTCCATATGCCATTGGGATTAGTCATAAACCTAAATAATTGTTATTTGGTGCCTGCACTTAGCATGAACATTGTATCCGGATCGTGTTTGATGCAAAGTGATTATTCGTTTAAATCTGAAAACAATGGTTGTTCGATTTATATGGATAATATATTTTATGGTCATGCACCTGTGTTGAATGGTTTATTTCTGATGGATCTCGATAGTAATATTACGCACATTCATAATGTTAATGCTAAAAAGATTAAACTTGATGATGATATATCTACATATATGTGGCACTGCCGTCTAGGTCATCTTGGCGTTAAACGCATGAAGAAACTCCATTCTGATGGACTTTTGGAATCACTTGATTTTGAATCATTTGATACACGTGAGCCATGCCTTATGGGAAAGATGACTAGAACGTCGTTTTCCGGTTCAATGGAACGGGCGACTGATCTATTGGAAATCATACATACTGATGTGTGTGGACCAATGAGTGTGTCGGCGCGAGGTGGATATCGTCATTTTGTTACTTTCACGGATGATTTGAGTAGATATGGGTATATCTATTTGATGAAACACAAGTCTGAAACTTTTGAAAAGTTAAAGGAATTTCAGAATGAAGTGGAAAATCATCGTAATAGAAAGATCAAATTTCTACGGTCTGACCGTGGAGGAGAGTATCTAAGTTACGAGTTTAGCACACACATGAAAGAGTGTGGAATAGTTTCACAACTCACGCCTGCCAGAACACCACAACGTAATGGTGTGTCGGAACGTCGTAATCGTACCTTATTGGATATGGTTCGATCTATGATGTCTCTGACTGACTTGCCACTGTCATTTTGGGGTTATGCACTGGAAACAACTACATTCACTTTAAATCGGGCACAATCTAAATCCGTTGAAACGACAGCGTATGAATTATGGTTTGGAAACAAACCTAAGCTGTCATTTCTTAAAGTTTGGGGATGCGATGTTTATGTGAAGAAACTTCAACCGCATAAACTCGAACCCAAAGCGAAAAATGCGTCTTCATAGGATACCCTAAGGAAACATGTGGGTATACCTTCTATCACAGATCCGAGGGAAAGGTTTTTGTTGCCAAGAATGGATCCTTTCTTGAGAAGGAGTTTCTCGCGAAAGGTGTGAGTAGTCAGAAGGTAGAACTCGAAGAGGTTATTGAACCTTATCTTCATGAAATAGCGAGTGGCGCAGCACCGGAAGTTGTTTCGGAGTTGACTTCACCTAATGAATCGAGAGCTAATGATATTGATCATGAAACTTCGAAAGAGGAAACTACCGAACCTCGCAGGTCAAGCAGGACACGTGCAGCTCCTGAACTGTACGGCAATCCTGTTGTGAATTTCATGGTTGATGAAATGGATGACCCTGCGACGTATGAAGAAGCGATGCTGAGCCCGGATTCCAACAAATGGCTAGAAGCCATGAAATCCGAGATGGAATCCATGTACGAGAACCAAGTTTGGACCTTGGTGGACTTACCTCACGATCGAAAGGCTGTTGAGAATAAATGGATTTTCAAAAGAAAAACTGATGCTGATGGTAATGTGACCATCTATAAGGCTCGACTTGTCGCAAAGGGGTTTCGACAAATTCAAGGAGTTGACTACGATGAGACATTCTCTCCCGTAGTGATGCTTAAGTCAGTTAGGATTATGTTAGCAATTGCTGCATATTTCGATTATGAAATATGGCAGATGGATGTCAAAACTTCGTTCCTCAATGGTAATATTGAAGAAGAGTTGTATATGATACAACCTAAGGGTTTTGTCGATCCCAAGGATGCTAATAAGGTATGCAAACTTCAGCGATCCATCTATGGACTGAAGCAAGCATCCCGGAGTTGGAATCTCCGCTTTGATGAGGTGATCAAAGAGTTTGGATTTGTCCAAACTTATGGAGAGGCTTGTATTTACAAGAAAGTGAGTGGGAGCAATGTGGCATTTCTGATATTATATGTGGATGACATATTATTGATTAGAAATGATATAGATCTTTTTAAACAGTGTTAAAAGTTATCTAAACAACAAATTTTCGATGAAAGACCTTGGTGAAGCGTCATATATATTAGGCATTAAAATCTATAGAGATAGATCAAGGCGCCTAATTGGGCTATCGTAGAATACATACCTTGATAAGATATTAAAGAAGTTTAATATGGACGAAAGTAAGAAGGGGTTCTTACCTATGTTGCAAGGCAAGACAGTGAGTAAGACTCAAAGTCCGGCTACAGCGGAAGAAAGAGAGATGATGGATAAGATCCCCTATGCCTTGGCCATAGGCTCTATTATGTATACCATGCTATGTACAAGACCGGATGTGGCACATGCTATTAGTTTGACTAGTAGGTACCAATCTGATCCAGGTTCGGAACACTAGATAGCGGTAAAGAACATCCTCAAGTACTTGAGAAGAACTAGGGATATGTTTCTTATATACGGAGGTGAAGAAGAGCTAGTCGCTAAGTGTTATGTCGATGCTAGCTTTGACACCGATCCAGATGACTCTAAGTCTCAATCCAGATACGTATTTCTCTTGAACGGAGCAGCAATTAGTTGGAGGAGTTCCAAACAACTTGTGGTGGCTAGATCAACGATGGAGGCGGAATATGTTGCTGCTTCAGAAGCGGCGCAGGAAGCGGTTTGGATGAAAGAGTTCATTACGGAACTAGGTGTGGTTCCTAGTGCATTGGACCCAATGGTGATCTATTGTGACAACAATGGAGCCATAGCCAACACAAAGGAACCGAGGTCTCACAAGAATTCCAAGCATATTAAGTGCCGGTTTCACTCCATTCGCGAGCATGTCAAGGATGGAGATATAAAGATTTGTAAAGTACACACAGACCTAAATGTAGCAGATCCGTTGACTAAAGTTCTCCCTAGGGCAAAACATGATCAACACCAGAACTCCATGGGTGTTAGATTTATCACTATGTGAACTAGATTATTGTCTCTAGTGCAAGTGGGAGACTGAAGAAAATATGCCCTGAGAGGCAATAATAAAGTTGTTATTATGTATTCCTTATATATGATAGATGTTTATTTTGCATGCTAGAATTGTATTGATCGGAAACATCAATACATGTGTGTTTAATAAACAAAAATGGTTCCTAGTTATGCCTCTCTTATAGACTAGCTTGTTGATTAACAAGATGATCAAGGTTTCCTAATCATGGACATTGGATGTTGTTAATAACAAGGTCACACCATTGGTAGAATGATGTGATGAACATTCATCCGAAGTATAGCATTACGATCAAGTCATTATGTTTATATTGCTATAACATCATTCAAAGCTATCTTTATCCTTAGACCATGAGATCATGTCAATTGCTAGCACCGGAAGAGTATCTTGATAACATCAAATGTCACACCGTAACAGGGTGACTATAAAGATGGGTTCAGTACTACGAAGGTGTTATGTTGAGGCTCATGGATCAAGAGTGGAATTTGTCAATCCTGATGACGGATAGATATACTCTGGGCCCTCTCGGTGATATCACATTGAGATAGCTTGCAAGCAAGTGATATGATCACTAGAATGTTATATCACGGGAACGAGAAAAGAGTGCATGTCGGTAACGAGATCAAACTAGGTATGGAGATACCGATGATCGAATCTCGGACATGTAATATATCGTGAGAAAAAGGGATTTAGTTACAAGCGTTAAAGTTTGTCACAATCACAGAAGTCATCGTTGAATGTGTAGGAGTCAGTATGGATCTCCAGGTCCCGCTGCTGATTATTGATCGGAGAAGGGTCTCGATCATGTCTGCATTATTTGCGAACCATAGGGTGACACACTTAAGAGTTTCCGGACACCATTTTGGAGCACATATGTTTCAGACGAAAGAATTGCAAAGCGCAGGAATTGTTTCAATAGAAACCGGAAATTTTTTCGGGTGAAATTGCAGAAAGTGGTTCTGCATGTGATATTGAAATATTGCAAGGGGCTATATGTGAATGTTTGTTAATTAAAGTAATTAACAAAATTCTGAATAAATTTAATAAAAGAGTTTTATTAAATGAGAGAGCATTAAACTTGGAGAATTTTAATGCATTTAAAGTGGAGACTTTAAAAGGGAATGTGAAAAGGCATTTTAATGTGGAGGGTTTACCACCACATGAATGGGGGAGGTCAGGGGTCACCCCCCCATGCGCCGGCCATGGAGAGGAGGGGCACCCCCCTCCTCCTATAAAAAGCCACCAATTCGCTCCTTCATCCTCACACCTCCTTGTGAAGGATCTCTCTCCCCCTCTAGAATTATTCCCCCATGGTCTCGGATTAGCGAGATACATATTCCCGGTGGCATTTCGTCTGAAAGGAGTTACTGCTTCCGCTGGATCGCTGGAGCGAGGAGGTGGAGGTTGTCCGATGGCTTGAACGTGTGTGCGAGTACGGATGCGCTGCTGAGTTACGGCGCTCGGACTTCCTCACGATCTTGAGATCGGCAAGTGTACAACTACATCAACCACGAGTTCCTAGTCGTTAACAAAACTCGTTGTCTTCGAGGGTAAGTTCATGTTGGATGTATGTCCACCCATTGCTTTGTACCTGGTAGATAGATCTTGGCGTGTAGTTCACACCGTAGGAAATTTTTTGTTTTCTATGCTGCGGACCCAACAAAAATTATAATCGAATTAGTACGAAGAGTTTAAATGACTACTACAGGATAGAAGAACGATGCCAAGGAGGAAATAATAACTGGAACTGATCTTAGGATGAACCAGATAGATTCAGTAACTATAGAGCAGGGAATCCACACTAATATTTTCCACTGAATTCAGCTTTTGCAAGAATTACAAGGTATCACACAATTACTGTTGTACGGAGTAGCTAAGAACATGTCCATGACTTTAAATTTTGTAGAGAAGCGAATGCAAACAAACATGTCTAGTGACCTTGTATGTAGTGTGTACAACAGGCGTGCGTATTGACTTGGTGTGTAGCACGATTATAAAAATTCACTTCACTACGACAAACTTGAACCTACTATATTGTTGTCAAAACATAAACGGTTGGAGATTTGGTTACCATGGTAGGAGAGGCGTCTAAGCATCATCGGTACCACGTGGGTGACGTCCAGGTCACCGAGGGTGCTGCAGTTGCGGTTGTTGTTGGCGTCGGGGTAGCAGATCTTGGGAGGTTGATGACGGCTTGATCGTGGTGGACGAGAGCATCGCTGATGCAGATCCGATGTAGTGAACGGTGACGGCCGTGCAGCTGGTCTGGAGCGGTGGACATGGAACTTCTTGAAATAGATCACGTCTGGTGGACACCAGTGAAGCAGATCCGGTACGGTTGTGTAGTTATCGGCAGCGAGGAAGCAGATCTTGAACGGTCGATAAGTCCATCGCTGTGGTGAACGACACCGCAACTCCGGTGTAATGGCAGAGAGACCCGATGAACTAGATCCGGTGGGTGAGCATCGGTGAAGCGGCTCCACGGTGGCGCACGAGACCGTAGATCAAGCCGGTGCGCGCAGTGGCCATGGAGGGGACAGAGGAGCTTGGGATTTTGGAAGGGCCAGCGAGAAAAACTACGCGAATTGGGACCATAGAGGTGAATAGAAATATCATTACAATCGTGCCCCCAAGCTACTGAATTTAGCATGTCCATCTATCGTCTGAACAATGGGTAGAACAAGAAATTTGAAGACAAAAGTTTTTGAAATAGAGGGGCGCAAAATGCATCAAGGTCAGTGTGTGATATTGCTGCTCGATTGAGATTTGAATTTGGCTAGTGTCCAGCTAATAATAATAGAAAATGATACTATTCGGTGGGAGATTTTGGCTCAAAGGTTTTGAATCGGTGGGGCGGGAAATACTTCAAGGTCGATGGGTGATTTTGTCGCTCGTTTCAGATTTTGAATTTGGCTAGCGTCCATCTAGTAATAAAAAGGTAGTAGACCGTAAGCTATCTGTCCAGGAATTCAAAGCCGAGAGTCATATCAACGGATCATCCATATCCATACTAGTAAAATACACGTACCACACACGTATATACGGTATGAAATGTGATTTAACAAACATTAAGTCAATAGTTCTGTTAGAGAAAAAATGCATATACTAAGTCTATTAATAATAACTATCTATATATATTAAGAATACAACTCCTAGAACATGGTGGAGTCTGCTGTAGGTACTACTTCTTCAACACGAATCCAGCTGCTCTGAACCATTGGATCTAACAGCCCAACGGTCAGGATTGGTGCTATGGATCCAATTCAAAACTGGTCCAGTACAGTAGTAGAGAATTTTTGCACGCAACATTGGATGCCTACGATTCACGCCGCCTAGGCGGTAAAACAGAGATTTTGAATTTGGCTAGCGCCCAAATAATACTCCCTCCATCTCAAAATAGATCTCTCAGATTTATCAAGTATATTGCACAACCTCGTTTCAATCTCTCAAGTATATTCCATAAAGTAGTTGTGCATGCATCCCTTTTTATTTTTTGTACTTTAAAGTTCTCAGAAAGTATGAGATAAATCATGAACATTGGTTGTGCTGTATCTTATGGATTTAGCTACTTCCTTGGTCCTCAAATAAGTGTACTTCTAGCGTTTATTCTAAATCAAACTTAACTATTTCCGACCAACTTTAATTTATAAACTTAGTAATATTTATGACACAATACCATAAGTTTATTTGTTTTGAAATGTACTTTCATAATATGTAGATTTCATGATATATATATTGCTCGATTAGTTTAAAAAAGTAGTCAAATTTTAAAAAAGTTTGACTTAGACTAAGAGCTACTAGAAGTACACTTATTTGTGGACGGAGAGAGTATGCAAGAACTTGGCGTGGTGGTGTTCCCGTATTTGGTAGGAGTACATAGGTGCTTCCTCGCATGATGAACAATATTGCCACTAGGAGTTTCCCCCGTGTTAAAAAAATATGGGAGAGAGAAGAGACTGAGAGCACACAAGAGGCAGCGAAGAGGAGAATTTTCCAAAAAACTTTTGAAGATAACTAGGAATTCAGTACATCGAAAACCATTGAAAAGCTATTTCTTAAAACATTCAAAGCAACCTACAATTTACTTGTAGTTCAAATTTGACCTAATTTTGATAAATGGCATAAAGTCTCATTCAAGTCGGTAGAGTTAGCTAGGAAGTTTTAAAATTCGCAAACATGGGAAAATTGAGAATGTTCTTTTTTGATAGAAGGAAACTCACACCGACGGCATCATTTACTAAAAGAATATGGACCCATCTACCTTTGAAAAGACAATTAATTCAAGAGCAATCTATCATGCTTAATTGTAGCTCAAGTTTGACCTAATTTCGTTAAGTTGTCAAGATGCAAAATCTTAGCAAGAAGTTGAACCTATCGTGAAAACTCTCGGTGGTGGTTTGTGATATATTAAATGATCCCATGATGGTTGGAAACTGAGAATGTTCTTTCATGATAGTTGAAAACTTACACTGGGGGCAATGTTTACTACAAGAAGTAGATGCACCCATCTACCTCCAAAAAGACATTTAATTCAAGAGCAATCTATCACGCTTACTTGTAGCTCAAATTTGATCTAATTTCGTTAAGTTGTCAAGATGCAAAATCTTAGAAAGAAGTTGAACCTATTGTCAAAACTCTCGGTGGTGGTTTGTGATATATTAAATGATCTCCCGATGGTTTGAAACTGAGAATGTTCTTTTAGATAGTTGGAAACTTACACCAACGACATTGTTTACTAAAAGAAGATGCACCCATCTTCCTCTGAAAAGACATTTAATTCAAGAGCAATCTATCGTGCTTACTCGTAGCTCAACTTTGACCTAATTTTGTTAAATCGGCAAGACACTAGTGAAGTGTGCGAAGTTAGCTAGGAAGCTTGAAAAATAGAATTATAAGAAACCGCGGTCCACTTTGTGTGATAATTGGGGCTCTGTTGCATTTTCCTCTAACTGTGGTAAGTCCCGTAGGAGCGAGGTGCTTCAGTTAACACGGTGAGTGGAAGTACAAGTTACATCAAGGACCTCATAAAAATAAAAATTACATCCAAGTCCATGCACTTAGCACAAGTTCCCCGAAACTAAGAACTAGAGTGTGTTTTCAGGTTTGCACATACTAGCATTCATTGTGCTAAAGACTATGAATAGAATCTTCTAGATGCTAAGAATGGAAAATAAGATCCAGTGGTTAGCAATATTTGGATTTTCCAGTCTTGATCCAATGGTCAATGTTCAAAGTTATCCATACACTATATAGTGGTATGGTATTGTAAAAGATAAGACAAGATAAACATTAAGAAAAGAAGTACTGTGAATGCCTGGTATTTTGAATAACCTCCCCTCCCGATGTTTCGGAAGCAAGTGAAAATTTCGAAACCAAAAAAGTTTGAATTTTTTTGCCGCAAAGGACCAAAGTGGTTTCCTTCCTATGACTCCTCCTACTCCACACCAACATGGCTACCGAACACGCGAGAGACATAGAGCCACCATACCAATGCGCACGTGCGCAGTGCCATGCTCTAGACGAGGGAGAGATTAGTCGGGTAATGTGTGAGGGGAGAGGGGAGGGGAGATGAGAGGTAGTGAAAGAGAGAGAAAACACATAATTTGTTTTGCGTGCATAGGTCCTAAGAAATTTACTACTAGTAGAGTGTACACTATAAGGCGGCAGGAGTACCTCGTTTGAGGAACCCTTTATAACTTTGCTCTAACATCCAACCGCCTTCAACTCCCTTCCCCATCGTGCTAGACTTGTCGGTCCTAAACTATGATGTGGATATGGCCATGACTTTGATTGGTCGCTCAAGCCAATTTGTTGCTATGCAAATACTAATCAGTGCTGGAATTTTTTGAATCTATTGTTGGCCCATGATATATTTGTCGTCCGGGTTCCTTCAGAAGAATTTTGGAAATTTTCAAGAGTAATAGTATATCGCGATCACATGTATTCAAGTTTGACCTAATTTTGTTTTATTGACATATAGTCATTTAAGTTCGTGGAACTTTGGCTTGGGAGTTTTAAAAATCCTTAAACTTCGGAAACTGTAAGAAAAAATTGTCCACTTTGTACGAAAATTTGTGTGTGGGGTTTATGGCCCAAAAGTTCCCATGTGAGTGCATCCTAGTACCCGAGTTGCCTGTAATCTCACGGAGGGGCCGAAGTAGAATCGCCAATTGTCCAAAGGGGACAAATGGGGGCGAATAAAAATCTAACAACCAAACGATCGTTTGAACCAGACGAAAACAAGGTTGAACTCAAATACCTCTATTAGGTCAACTCTTCTTGGCCCGCCCTATGAGTATTCCTTATTATCCTTTGCTGTTGTGGACTACTGCGTGGACCATATCTATTTCTTAGATCTGTTGTGCTCTTCTCCCCTACTCCCCTCCCCATAACCTTTGCTCAGCTCCAGCTGCTCGTCTCAGATCGGATCTTGCACTTGCTCTCCTTGTGTCCCCGCCATGTCCGGTCAACCTCCCATGCCCCTAATCAAAGCTTGCAACTGTTATCATCGCATCGTCTGTTGTATCGAAGCTTTGCATCCCTGGACTAGTATCTCTTCTATGGCTACTCCTTCTCGCACGGCGGAGCGCATCCTGTCAGGCGATCCTGGCAGGCGACTGGCCTCGGGCGGTTGCATGCTGTCACGCACCCCAGGCATGGTAGCCCTAGCACAGCAGTTCAAAGACCACGTTCTCATGGCCACCGTGCTGGGAATCCGTCCCGCCGTGTCGCTGGCAGACTTGTTTTTGGCTTGCAGGTCTCGTTTTGGGATCAAATGAAATGAGGTCAAGATTGAGGTATGTGCGCCGTGATTTGATTTTTTTGTCCGGTTCGAGCATAGCTCAGACACCGAGCGTGTTCTACATTCTTCCCGTTATTTCGAGTGTTATAGGGAGAAGATGAGCTTCATGCGTTGGCATCGCACCTGTAGGTGGGACGATCGCTTGGGGCAGCTTTGTTTCTTCTCCAAACTCGGCTTTGATGACCTCCCATTGGATGCTTGGGAGCCGAACGCCCTTAAGCGGGTCGTCAGTAGCCTTGGCAGCGAGATGGTGGAGATCGTGCCACCGATCAATGGATGGGCCATCGAGGTAAAGGCTTGGCTGAAAGATCCTAACACCATTCCTAAGAGGTACGAGGTGCAGATTCCAAGCAGGGCAGGGCGAGAACTTTGCTAGAAGCACCCGATCATCATCTGCCTGGAGGAGGTTCTGTAATCGGTACATGGCATTGAGGACCCCGGAGAGGCGGCTAGAAAGCATCCTCGTCGCCTGTAGTGTTGTCCTAGAAGGATCAATGGCATAGGACCACCACCGTTTCGCGACGGTGCACACAGTTTCAGTGGGGGAACTAGACATGGACAAGCTGGTGGTTCTGATTTCCCTCGAGTGAAGACAGAGATCAAGTGAATTGTTGTAATATGTGTGGCTAATGAATTTGTAGTATGGAGAGTGTAGCAGGAAGTTAGCATGGACTAAAAATATGTAATAGTTTGAATCGATGTAGTATGTGTGGTTAATGAATTTGAAGTATGTGTGTCTAATGCATCTGTATTGAACACCGTGCTTTATAATTTCTGTGAATAACCAAAGAAAACCTCATGAAAAGATGGTGGACTGGCTGAGCAATGTCATTTTGTGAATGCCATGAAAATGTAGTTCATCTCCTCTTCAAGTATAAGGTAGCTAGATTATTGTGCGAAGTGATGAGCGATCCAGAAGACAATAAATGATTCTTGTTTCAAACGAAGATTACCTGATGATCCTTATAACACTATCTATTGGTTTTGTAACACGATGAACTGCAGGACCATTTTTTAGGCAACACAAGACAAATGAAAAATGGTTTACAGCACAGACAACAGACACAAAATCTGTACATAAACTGTCGTCTGAATTTTATCTATCTGGGATAAAATATGGCAGTTAACTGGATTTAACCACGAGTAGTAATTGAAGGAAATAGATACTTGATAGTATGTGTTTACATCAGTAGTACTTCCATACAAAATGGTCTTATATCTACACAAAAGTGGGCTAAACTTCCTACTAGTTTATAGAACAATGCGTCAACATTTCATCTACAAAAGCCATTCTTCAGTCTGAACTTAACTATTCTACACTGAAGAAACTACCGATCTCCACCAGAAAAGTTGGTTGGCCAATTGCCTTGAGAGGACGTAAGTTCATTGATCATCTAACCCCAACTGATCTATTGCCTTCCCGCCAAACTACAAGAAAGTGCATCGTACATGCACGACCGCTTTGCTTGTGCCAATCCCGGTTCAGTAGGACCATCCATGCCGCCGCAACGATTTGTTCAAACCTGAAATTCTGTATCTCCTTGTAGGGATCGTAGGTCTGTGTGAACTGGAACCTGAATTCCGGCATTGAGCTGTTGCCCACCGCCGGCTCTAGCTGTCGAACAATCCAACAAGCTGAGTGTAGACGCTTGGTCGCCGCTGCGATAAGGCCTCCGACGGTGTGTTGGATGGAGCGTCTTTCCCACAGACGGCGTGTTCCCAGCCTCCCCCACTATGGTAAGGTCGCCCATGCCGAAGCATGGATGCGAGAGTTCCTAGACCTTGGCGCTTCCCTGTTCGAGGGTGTGTACCCTCGGCAGCATGCTCTGATGAATGATTTGACACATACTTTGTTCCCCCTACATAGAGAATGCCATAATGCCGCCGTGTGCTTTCCCCAGAGCGCTCTCTTGAACCTACTCGCTTTATCTGTTGCCGACAACGACGCCACCGCCGCAGCCGATTAGGCACATTTGGTGAAATCATCCGCCTAGAAGGTCAATGGGAGACCAACCTTGAAGTAGAGCTTCATGGCGTGCCTTAGAGGGGCTAAGTACCCCAGTTTCAGCGGCTACTGCGGGGATGGCGGCGACTGCTTAGGCGGGTCCATGTTACCCTAGGTGGTGCGTCGTGGCGGAGCTACGAGGGGAACTGTGGTTTATCAGAGAAGGGGAGTGATAGACTGATAGTAGGTTTTGACTCTAGGCACGCGTGAAAAATCATCTCCCATTTCCTAAGAGGGTAATAATTCGACACTTGTTGCATTAACCGCTCAATCTTTATTTCCCTTCTTAGCATAAGAGTGTGAACGTATTAAAAATTTTGGTCGTGGCTATCCACCTGATCGGGCAATGTACCAAGACAGGTAGGAGACCAAACAAACCGGGTTCCATTTTAAACATATTGACGACTGTGCCCTTATGTTTATACGATATTATTTTTGTGCCACTATGTATCGTTGAATTGTAGCAACACCATCAGAAATAGGGGATGACGATGTGGCATGTTTTCTTTTTTTAAAGGGCATAAGAAATAGGGGATGGCGACGTGGCATGTTTTCTGACTGGCGGGCCTGTCTCCTCCGTCTTTGACGACGCGCATCCCAGGTTCGAGGACTAGTGCCGCCCACCAACACTTTATTGTGCAATTTTCCATGTTTTGTCGCAACCAGCTCCGCTTCACTCCTCTGGTCCTGCCGCCGCCACTACGTTCAGTCGTGCACCGCTCCCATCCTCCCCTTGGGCCGTCGTCCTCTCACCCTCCCCTCACTGCCATCCCCTCACGTCCCCTCCCCTCCCCTCCCTGTCCTGTCTCCTTGCCACCGTCCATCGCCCAGGCGTGTTTGGAAACGAAAACTGAGAGTCAGGACTTGGGTTAGGCGCCCAACAACGCTGTTGATCCGGATCCCGCTCGGAGATGGACCCATGTGTTGCTTGAGAACAAGGAGATGGGTCCTGCACGGCTGGAGAACACGGAATCTCCTTCAAGTATGGACATCAAAGAGGAGAACAAAATACGGGAAGAGGAAGCAGGGTGCAAAGCTTTGGAGGTCTGGAGCCCGGTGAAGGTGTCGTACATCCTCATTGAAGGGTAAGAACTATGATTCCTTTTATGCATACCCCAATTAGCGTTTCTAGTCCCATGGTGATGCCAATGATATGTGTTGGTAACCGTAGGACTTCTGTACAGCTTGTCCTTGAGCATGATGCTTTCTCAATCGAGCATGAAGACACTGAAATGTGTGGCGGTGCGGATGATGATGAGAAAGCATATCCATATGTCACTGATGACCCTGATAGGATGGAGAGTAGGGAATATTTGGTCGATTCAAACTTTGAGCCTGAATATGGGACTGGTGAGGAAGAGGAATGTGAAGATGTAGAAATGGGATGCAGATACGATGAAAAAGTCAAGGACGAGGACATGCTAGTGATACTCTTTGACAGGGATAATCCTACAATTGATGAGGGGACTGTCTTTGAGACTATGGAGGACTGCAGATATGCAGTTGCCACCTGTGCAATTAGAGTTGGGTTTGGATTTATCATTGAAAAGAGAGACCGGAAGAGATTTAGGGTGCATTTTAGGGAAAGTACTGTGTGTAAATGGAGATTACATGCATCTCCAATGCAGGGTGGACACCCATTTCAGGTTGCAATAGCTACATTTATTTTCAGTCTTTCTCATATTTATTCTGCTGATAATTAGCTCTGATTTATTTGGATTCTTATCGAATGCAGATCAAAGTAAACACGAAGAAACAAAACCGCCCTAATACTTCTTTAAGTGATAAAATTAGAACATCGACTACCAAGTGGATTGCTGCTACTGTACTTGAATGGGTGAGGCAGGATCATAACATTGGACCTGCTAAACTTAGAAAAAAGATTAGCAAAAAGTTTAATGTTCTAATTCCTTACCAGGGAGTCTTTGATGGGAAGGATATGGATCTAGACTTCATTCAAGGCAAGTGGAATGACAGTTTTCACATGTTGTATAGTTTCAAAGCTGAGGTAGAGAAAACATCACCTGGTAGTGTTGTTGACATCGATTACGAGGTGGTGAAAGGAAGAGAAAAGGTATCAAGGGGGGTCAGGTATAAGCATGCAGATAGGAAATGATTTAGGAGATGTTTTGTCTGCCTGAAGGCATGCTGGAAGGGGTTCCTAGACAGCTGCAGGCTATACTTGGCAATAGACGCAACTTCTTTAACAGGGAAGTTCAGGGGACTTGTTGCTTCTGCTTGTGCTTTGGACACGCACAATTGGCTTCTACCCATAGCTTATGCTGTTCTTGAGGGTGAATCAAATGAAAGATGGACATGGTTCATGAAGAGACAACAGGAAGTAATTGGTCACCCTGAAGGCTTGGTCATACCCACTGGTGCATGCAACGGTCTTGGGAATGATGTTGATGCTGTGTTTCCTGGGGTTGAGCATAGGGAATGCATATGGCACCTCGCTACTAACTTCATGAAGAAGTTCAAAGGAAAGATCTTTGAAGAGCACTTGTGGCGATCAGCATACACATACACCCCAAGCACGCATGCTACTTACTTGCAGAACATGTATGTAGTGCCAAAGGTGAAAAAAATACCTTAAAGAATGATGACCCACAAGTATAGGGGGTGTATCGCAGTATTTTCGATAAGTAAGAGTGTCGAACCCAACGAGGAGCAGAAGGTGTTGAAGAGTGGCTTGGAGCAGGAATTCTCTATAAATACTTAGCAAATGGATTTTTAGGGTTTTTTGATAATGTAGATAAATAAAGTGCAAGTAAAATAAAAGACAATAAGAATAAATGCAGCAAGCGGCCCAACCCTTTCTTTAGCAAAGGACAGGCCGGTTGTATTACTTAAGATGACCAAACATTCTCGAGGACACACGGGAATATCGTCAAGTGCTTTCGCTTCATATAGTTGATTAATCTTATTTAGTTTGCTAAGTGTTGTGTGGGTGACCCTGTGCTAATGTACCGACCTTCCTAGGACTAATACATACTTGTGATTATACCTCTTGCAAGCATCCCCAAGTACAAGAAGGTAATTAAGGTAGAAACCTCACCACAACTTTAAACTCTAAGACCCTGACATCCCTTGTGCAAAGGTTTCCTAACGGGGGTTCAGGTTTCTGTCACTCCGGCAACCCCTACGATTAGTCGCCAAATACACAATGCATTCCCCTAGGCCCATATAGGTGAAGTGTCATGTAGTCGACGTTCACATGACACCACTAGAAGAAATACACCACAACTTAAATATCAAACTATTGAATCTTTCTCAACACAATTCCACTACTAACAACATGACTTCTCCCATGTCCTCAAGAACTAAACAAACTACTCACAAGACATCATATGGATCAAGATCAGAGATGAAATAAGGATATGTAACAATCTGAACATAAACGATAATTAAATGGTTCACTCAATAGCATCAACTACAAGGAGTAATCAACACCGGGAAAGATTCCCCTAAAAACTATGCAAGATTCAACCCAATTGCTACAACGGTATGGGGTGGTGATGATGGTGTTGGTGGAGTGATGGTGGTGATGATGATGATCCCGATGAAGTCTAGCTTGATGGTGGTGTTAATGGCGACGATCTACCCTCTCCGGGAAGGAATTTCCCCGATAGAATTCTGTCTGCCGGAGAGATCTTTCTCTCTCTGTAGGTTTTCACCCTGCAGAGGTGGCAGAATCTTTGTGTGGTCGCTCCCCAGGTATTAGGGTTCCGTGGGGATAATATACACCAGAGGGGAGAGCCTGGAGTGGGCCAGGGTGGCCACACCAGCTGTTGGCGCGGTCTAGGGCTGCCCGTGCTAGGGGTGGTGGGGGCCCCCTGTGGCCTAGCTCCACTCCCCCTTCTAGCAATCTCCGTCTTCTGGGAAAACAGAATTTTCCATGTATTTTCCTGAATTTTCTGATCTTCGCGAATTTTGTCTCGAAACAGCCCTTTTCCATCAGAATCCTGACTACTGCGGTCCATGCTCCAAAAGTCATCAACCATGCAAAGACAGATGAAATAACATAAGTATCATCTATTAATATGAAATATATCAATGAATAACAGTAAATTATGATATAGAATAGTGATGCAAAATGGACGTATCAACTCCCCCCAAGCTTAGGCTTCGCTTGTTCCCAAGCAAAAACTGAGCTCAATAAACATGACCTCAGGTTTATGGAGTGAAGAGTCGATAAAAGAATACGGACAAGAAGCATCACATTCATCAATACATAAATCATAATAGAAGACAACTCACTATTATATAACTTATCTTGCAATAGGTAAAGGAAACACCATAAAGATACATAAAGTAAATAACAATTGGTAACGGCAAACTCAGCTCTTTGTCGAAGAATAGTTGACAATTTGTAGGAGTTCACACATAAAGGGTTTTCAATGATAGCTTTCAAAGTAATAAACACTAAGATAAGAGCAATGTGCAAAACAAGGAACATAAAAAACATGATTGAATAAATCATCATATGAATGAATGAAACACAACAACTAAAAATACTTGTTGAGATAGAAGGGAATAGATTTACTGACTCAACTAAAAAGTAAAAAATAGGCCCTTCGCAGAGGGAAGCAGGGATTTCAAGTTTCATAAAGAGCTTCCAAAAATTATGGTACTTATTAGCTTTCATCTCTCATTGCCTCTATCATAGGCATCTTTAGGTGATTAAGGTTAAAGTGATCAAATATGAGGATATGCTTGACAAGTTGTAAGTTGAAAATCTCATGTCCCTTCAATACGAGGGCCGCTCCTCATGCTACTCAAGTTTGGTTACCGGTAAGTTCTTGTAATAGTAAGTATATGTGTATCATAGAGAACCGCCAACGGGGTACCCCTTGCCCGATAATACGGAAGAATCATGATACGTCCATAACGTATCTATAATTTTTGATGGTTTTATGCTAATAATATGCTTTTGATACTCCTTTTTATATAAAGTTTATGATTTATTTGGACTAACCTACTAATAGTTGCAAAAGTGCACAATGTTCTTGTTTTACACTTTAATGTGTAGTAATTACCAACAATACAAGTGGAAACCTTGTTGGAGTCAAATTGGGATTTTCTAGAAATCTGTCTCAGAACTCTTTTTGAAGATGGTCACGTTTCAGGTCGAAGACGGCGCCAAATGGAAAACTCTTTAACTACAAAGTTGTTGAACATTTCGCGGCGAACGTTCTGGACATAAAAGTTAGCTTATTCCAAGTCCGGATGGGCCTGATAGGCACGATTTACTGCAGCCCAAGATGGGGCGACGGGAATCCAAGAAGCTATATAAAGGGAGAAAACCTAATTCGTGGGAGACACCTCCACCCACGAATTTGCATCCACCAAAGCCACGTTTTTGCCTCCCCCATGCATCCCATTTCAATGGGAAGGGCTCCCAAAAATCCATGAAGGAAGGGTGCTAAGGGGCGGTGCTCCCCTGTGATACCGGCGGCGGGGAAGGAGTCCTCCGCGGCGGCGCCGCCGCCTCTTCACCATATTCACCGCCATGTCCATCGACTCCACCGCCATCTCCATCACTGTTGCTGACTCCCATGATGAGGAGGGAGTAGTTCTGTGTCGAGGCTAAGGGTTCTACCGGTAGCTATGTGTTCATCTCTCTCTCTATGCATGATCATATTATGATCATGAGCTTTGTAATTAAGTAGATCTACCTTGCTACTCAAGTGCTTTAATAGATCGCTGGCTCTCCTCATGTGTGTGAAAGTGACAGTGTGCACACCATGATGGCACTTAGGCTAGAGATTACAAATACTTGTTATGAGTTATATTTGGAGTTGGATGTTTCTATGAAATTGTGGTGTTTGTTGGAACCATCTAGAGCTCAAGGTGATAGTGTGGGGTTATCTAGATGGTAAAAGCAAACTTTGAGGTGTGCTGTTATAGCCCTACCAGGGATTAGAGTGTCCAACCGGAGAGTAGTTCAGAGTAGTATCATGAAGAGAAGATATTTATATGAGAGTGTTCACTAGCAAAAGTATGATCCCTAGGCCTTGTTTCTAAGCATTGAAACACCATTTGCTACTAGATCTGTTACATGTTTGCTTCCTTGCATCTTTATTTCAGTTTGCCTTTAGTCTCTTCCACGCCATCAAGCTATTTTCTGGCATCGTTACCACTTATAATTATCCATACCACTTGTATTTCACTATCTCTTCGCTGAACTAGTGCACCTATACACCTGACAAGTGTATTGGGTGTGTTGGGGACACAAGAGACTTCTTGTATCTTGATTGCAGGGTTACTTGAGAGGAGATACCTTTGACCACTTCCTCCCTGAGTTCAATAAACCTTGGGTAATCCACTTAAGGGAAACTTGCTGTTGTTCTACAAACCTCTGCACTTGGAGGCCCAACAACTGTCTACAAGAATAGAAGTGCGTAGACATCAAGCTATTTTCTCAAGTTGCCGAGGTAAGGTAAAAGGTACTCACATCCTCTGGTGTGAGTGCTCGAAGTTATTTCCTTTAGATTCTGCAATTTTGTCTTTTTGTTTCTTGTTTTCACTAGTTAGGCTTAATGGTAAACAACAACAAAATTAGAGAGCTTTATAGTATTTATCTTGAGTTAGGACATGAAGTGTTTGAAGAGAAAATTAAAAAACCTATGGAACTTTATTTGCATGCTAATAGCAATGTTGTTAGTATGAATTCTTTGAACACCATTATTGCTAATGCTATGGAAAATTCTAAGCTTGGGGAAGCTAGTTCTTATGAAAATGATCTTTTTAATTCCCCATCTTTGGAAGATAGCTATTCTATTGCTTATGATGATACCAAACCTCCAATATATGATGATTACAATGATGAATATGATATTTTCAGTCCACCTACTATTGAGGAGGAAATTAATTATGACTACAATATGCCTCCTATATTTGATGATTATGGTGATGAGAATAATAATGATAGCTATTTTGTTGAATTTGCTCCCACTACAATTAATAAGAATGACTATGCTTATGTGGAGAGTAATAATTATTATATGCATGTGGATCATGATAAGAATGTTTTATGTGATAGTTATATTGTTAATTTTATTCATGATGCTACTGAAAGATATTATGAGAGAGGGAAACATGGTTTTATGCATCTCAATAATATTAAGTTTCCCCTCTTTATGTTGAAAGTCTTGAAGTTGCACTTGTTTTGCTTTACTATGCTTGTTGCTTTATGATTTCATGACTTGTTTCCTTACAAGATTCCTATGCATAGGAAGTGGGTTAGACTTAAATGTGCTTTGCATTTGTTTCTTGATGCTCTCTTTTACTTCAATTCATATTTCTTATATCTTCTTAAACTATCATGCCTAACTTAAAGGCATTAAAGAAAAGTACTTCTTGGGAGATAACCCAATAGTTTTCTTGAGTCTTGGAAGTTATTACCTCTGTAATGACCTCTCCTTATCCTTTTTATTTTCTTTTTGTGCCAAGAATAACCTCTAATGAGAGTGAAGTAATGATTAGGAAAGTTGCTGTTCCGAAACAGATTTTTGTGCTTCGCTGTAAAAATTCGTGAAAAACCTTTGTACGTCGGTTTGAGCTGTAATTTTCTGTGCTTCTGCCCTAGGTTGTTATACAACTTTCGTTAGTTCAACACTTTTCGATTTGAGTAACATAAGGTCTTCGAAAAAATTGGTTTTTATCTTCTAGTCTGTTTTGACAAATTTCTGCCATTATTTGCATTTGCCTCTTAATTTCTTTCTCTTTGAGTTTTCTTTGATCATTTGAACTTTTTAAAGGAAGTGGTACAGTAGCTTTGTTTTAATGGAAGTCTTACTTATGTTGGAACTGAACCAAACATACTTATTATCTTGAATGCACTAATGTTGCTAATGAAGATTGTGTGAAGTTTTGTATGAAGGAGATTTTAAAGTGTAGGGAAGAGTAATGTGATAAGATGAAGTATGGACAAAATCTCAAGCTTGGGGATGCCACCTGTGTCACCCCAAGAAATATTCAAGAAGTACAAGCATCAAAGATTGGGGATGCCCAAGGCATCCCCTTCTTCATCAATAAAAATCTCAGGTTTCTTCCAAACACTTCATTTTTATTATTTCATGCACAGTTGTGTTGTTCTTGGAGCGTCTTCGTTTTTGTTTTTGGTTTTTGTTTGCTTAGTTTGCGTGAATAAATTGGTTGGACCCCCTCATTCATGCATTAGTTTTCAAATAAGAGTGGTTTGGATTGGAAAAGAGTAGGAAAGTTCATGCTTAAGTGGTAAAAATGAGCTTGTTTTTGACTGTGACTTAGACTTTATCATGCCATGCTTGATATTGTTTTGTATTTATGCTTAGTGATTTTTGCTGTAGCATGACATGTTATAAACAATTGAGATTGCTTAATGTGCCTTGAAAGAATCATACGTTGTTTTAGCATATTAAAGCATAGTATTGTGGTATTCTCCTTTGATGCTTTATTTGGGTTGACTTGGCCCATGCTCACATCATGTTATGACTATCCCAAGTCACCATAGCCTCTATGATCCTTTAGTTTTCGACTTGTAATATCACTTTATCCTTTAATTAATGATGTTTTGTCGCTTTGCATGATTATGGCCATTATTGCTCTCTTAATTGGTCGCTCCCAGTCTTTTGCTAGCCTCCATAACCAAGTATGAGTTCCACTCATGCATACAACTCCAAATAAAACCAAGTTATCTCAAATAGTCCACCATACCTACCTATTAGCATCTGCTATTCCAAGTATATTCATGTTTTTATCTACCTTCCGAATTAAACTTGTTATGAGAAAACTAGTGATTAAAGCTGTCACGAACTTGATGGCACACTTTACTTTTCTTGCCCCTAATAAACTTGAACCATTGTGTCATCTATGTTGTATATGCTTGGACTTATATGTTGGGGATTAGCAGAACCATGCTGTCATGGGGAACGCTTTCAACATTGCACGTGTACATTGTACCTAGTTGATATCATGCTCTTTTGTCTATGGATGTCATCGGTGTGAAATGAAAGGGGAGCTTGTAAGTCCATGGAGTTATGTATGTGTGTTAGAGAAATGCCTAGGCCACTGGTCTAATCCATGCCTAATCATGGTGGAAACCTACAGCGTAACCATAATGAGAAATCTATGAAGCATTCTTCTTATAAAAAAAGAGATAGAGATTGAGAAAAAGAGAAAAAAGGATGAGAAAAGAGGAAAGAGAGAACAAAGCACCATTTTCCCATGGTAAATAAGAAGATTGCTGAGATGCTCATTGTCTTCTTGCCTTGTAATTTTGATTATGGGATAGCTCCTGTATCATGTGCAAGGGATACCCCATTGGTGGTTCTCTATGATACATATGTACTTACTATGACAAGAACTTACCGGTAACTAAACTTGAGTAGCATGAGGAGCGGCCCTCGTATTCAAGGGACATGAGATTTCCAACTTATACTTTGTCAAGCATATACTCCATAGTTTGTTCACTTTAACCTTGATCACTTCAAGATGCTTATGATAGGGGCAATGAGAGCTGAAAGCTAATAAGTACCATAATTTTTGGAAGCTCTTTATGAAACTTGAATCCCTGCTTCCTTCTATGAAGGCCTTTCTTTTACTTTTATGTTGAGTCTCCATCTTCTATCTTTATGCACCTATTGAGAAAGCATAGCGGCCATTCTTAGTTTAATGTGCATTGTCCCAAAACTTGTTGATTGATGCATAACTTTGATATTGCTTGTTCTTAAACTATTTGTATCTAGTCACCCTTATGAACTTTGAAGGTGTCCTATGCATTTATGTTTTGCTACTCCATGAGGGACAAGCTGAATGCCACTATGCTATGTTTTCTATATGTGAAACAAACAAACGTCTTTCAATGCATTGTTATTCATGATCTTTGTTTGTACCTTTTCATGTTACAACATAGTTGCTATGTCTTATTGTTAGAACTCTATCTTTAATGTTCATGTTTAGAGTACCTTGATCCTAGCTATCAATGCTTTTACTATAATGATGATCAAGATTGTGTTGGCTGCGTGTCACCTTAAAAATTATATTGTTTTTATCGTTTACCTACTCGAGGATGAGCAGGAACTAAGCTTGGGGATGTTGATACGTCCATAACGTATCTATAATTTTTGATGGTTTTATGCTAATAATATGCTTTTGATACTCCTTTTTATATAAAGTTTATGATTTATTTGGACTAACCTACTAATAGTTGCAAAAGTGCATAATGTTCTTGTTTTATACTTTAATGTGTAGGAATTACCAAGAATACAAGTGGAAACCTTGTTGGAGTCAAATTGGGATTTTCTAGAAATCTGTCTCAGAACTCTTTTTAAATATGGTCACGTTTCAGGTCCAAGGCAGCGTCAAACGGAAAACTCTTCAACTAGAAAATTGTTGGAAATTTCGTGGCGAACATTCTGGACATAAACTTTAGCTGATTCCGAGTCCGGATGGGCCTGATAGGCCCGATTTACTGCAGCCCAAGATGGGTGACGAGAATCCAAGAAGCTATATAAAGGGAGGAAACCTAATTCGTGGGAGACACCTCCACCCACGAATTTGTAGCCACCAAAGCCAAGTTTTTGCCTCCCCCATGGATCCCATCTCCATGGGGAAGGGCTCCCAAGAAGCCATGAAGGAATGGTGCTAAGGGGCGGTGGTCCCCTGTGATACCGGCAGCGGGGGAGGAGTCCTCCGCGACGTCGCCGCCGCCGCCGCCTCTTCACCATATTCACCGCCATCTCCATCGACTTCACCGCCATATCCATCGCCGTTGCTGACTCCCATGATGAGGAGGGAGTAGTTCTCTCTCGAGGCTAAGGGTTCTACCGGTAGCTATGTGTTCATCTCTCTCTCTATGCATGATCATATTGTGATCATGAGCTTTGTAATCAAGTAGATCTACCTTGCTACTCAAGTGCTTTAATAGATCGTCGCCTCTCCCCATGTGTGTGAAAGTGACAGCATGCACACCTTGATGGCACTTAGGCTAGAGATTACAAATACTTGTTATGAATTATATTTGGAGTTGGATGTTTCTATGAAATTGTGGTGTTTGTTGGAACCATCTAGAGCTCAATGTGATAGTGTGGGGTTATCTAGATGGGAAAAGCAAACTTTGAGGTGTGCTGTTATAGCCCTACCATGGATTAGAGTGTCCAACCGGAGAGTAGTTCAGAGTAGTATCATGAAGATAAGATATTTATATGAGAGTGTTCACTAGCGAAAGTATGATCCCTAGGCCTTGTTTCTAAGCATTGAAACACCGTTTGCTACTAGATCTGTTAAATGTTTGCTTGCTTCCATCTTTATTTCAGTTTGCCTTTAGTCTCTTCCACGCCATCAAGCTATTTCCTGGCACCGTTACCATTTATAATTATCCATACCACTTGTATTTCACTATCTCTTCGCCGAACTAGTGCACCTATATACCTGACAAGTGTATTGGGTGTGTTGGGGACACAAGAGACTTCTTGTATCTTGATTGCAGGGTTGCTTGAGAGGGGATACCTTTGACCACTTCCTCCCTGAGTTCGATAAACCTTGGGTAATCCACTTAAGGGAAACTTTCTGTTGTTCTACAAACCTCTGCACTTGGAGGCCCAACAACTGTTTACAAGAATAGAAGTGCGTAGATATCAAATCCCCATATCAAAATGACAAGGCAAGCAGACAACGAGTATCTCAGCAATCTTCTTATTTACCATGGGAAAATGGTGCTTTTTATCTCTTTCCTCTTTTCTCATCTCTTTTTTTCTTTTCTCTTTTCTCAATCTATATCTCTTTTTTTGTATAATAAGAATGCTTCATAGATTGCTCATTATGGTTACGCTGCAGGTTTCCACCATGATTAGGCATGGATTAGACTAGCGGCCTAGGCGTTTCTCTAACACATACATAACTCCATGGACTTACAATCTCCCCTTTCATTTCACACCGACGACATCCATAAACAAAAGAGCATGATATCAACTAAATAAATTGCAATGTTGAAAGCGTTCCCCATGACAGCATGGTTCTGCTAATTCACAACTCACAAAACCCAAGCATATACGCAACATAGATGGGCTCAATGGTTCATGTTTATTAAGTGCAAGAAAGTAAAGTGTGCCATCAAGTTTGTGAGAGCTTTAATCACTAATTTTCACATAACAAGTTTAATTTGGAAGGTAGATAAAAACATTAATTTACTTGGAATAGCAATAGTGCTAGTAGGTAGGTATGGTGGACACAAATAACATAGGTTTTGGTTTAAGGATTGGATGCACGAGAAGCATTCCCTCTCAGTACAGGTTTTTGGCTAGGAAGGCTAGGTAGAAAGCATAAGAGTTGAAGGAAACAAACAAACATACAAGTGATAAAAACAAACATGCAATATTCCTTGGAAACACAAAAGATCTTAACTAGAGAATACTAAACATATGAGAAAATCAAGAAAGATGATGAAATTATAATTCTTTAGAGTACTTTTTATCTTTTTCATTCAATTCTCAAAAATAGTGCTGCTACTGACCGAGCCAGGTTTGCCAAAACCAACTAAATTAACTCAATGATCCCAAAGTGATACCAATACTAACAACAAGATCAATCATATAACATGAATTGAAAACTAATATAAGATATGCAAAAGAGTAAATGAAAGAACTTCTCATTAATATTCCATAACGGCAACTCACACCAAGGGATACATAGATATGTAACGAGAGTGGGACACTTCCATAATGGAAACCATCCTACATGATAACTTCTATATTCATGATATGACTCTACTAAAAAGGTAAAAGGATAGAAGATAGTGTTGTGATACCGTGGCACTCCCCCAAGCTTGGAACAAAGCAAGAGGATGCCAAAACCTGATGACGAATTACTCCCTCGGTGGTGGTGGTATTCTCTCGATGAGCTGTTCGATCAATTTCATCAAGTCTTCAATCTCGAAGGTGAGAGTACAAATCAACTCCGAGTTTTGCTCAATGCGGCTCATTATCATGTCGGGTTGCGAATTCCAGCTCTTGCTATTCTTTCCCCACTCTTCCTCCTTGAAGTCTTCTTTTCCTGCATGGTTAGAACGAGGCATATCCCAAAAGGAGGGTAGTTTCTCCTTGGGCATATTCTGGAATTGATGCTCGTGGATAAGGGTATGGAAGGGATTCTTGTTGCGTGGAGAAGGTGACCGTGGAGCCAAACAGTGACGCGGAGGCTTCCCTCCAGTTGACATCCGTGCAGTCCTTCTGATCTTGGCAGGGTTTGCCAACACTCCAATGCTTGCAATGGTAGTGTCGGTGTGCGTATGCTGGCTTTTTTTTGCATCCTCTTCATCGATCTCCTTCTCTTGCCCGGGGTCTTGGGGATCCTCCTCCGCAGGCTCCCTTCCCTTATCCTTGGCAGAGAGCATTGTTCTTCTAAACTTTAAGAATAGTTCTGGCAGAAACAGATTGAAACGAAAACACGATGAGAACACGATATACAAACCTTGGGGGATCCGGGGGATTATATATTACGAATTTTTACAACATAAGGAAGGTACTGGGAGAAAACGGGTCGGAGACGGAATCTGAGGTGGCCACACCACCTGCTGGCAGGGCCAGGGGGGCCGCACCAGGGGGTGGTGTGATCCACCCTGGCTCCGTTTCCGTCCCTCTTTCGCTTCATTGCTTTCCTTGTTGGATAAAAATTCCAAAAATATAACTGGACAGAATTTTCGCGGAACTTTTCTCACCAGAACTATTACCTATTTGAAAACGGACTCTGCAGGTCTCTGAACTTGGTATTTAGTAGATTCTTACGGAGTCACCGCTTGAATAACATCAATATATTCATCTTCATACACATGTTGCTCGAGTCATGAAACCTTTCACTTTCTTATTACACCATTTTCTCCAATAACCTGGAAATTTCTTTCACACAAAACTTTACAGAATTCTCATTAGCAATATTAGTGTAAGCGAGGTAATAAACCTTTCAAGTCCAATTTCAACTAAAATCCATCAAAACGTAAGCTACTGTAGCGACTCCTTCCGAAAACCCAAAAAGAATTCAAAAAAGAAATCGATTTAAGAGGCAAATGCAAGAGTGGCAAAAATCTGTCAAAACAGACCAGTAGGTAAAGATTATTTTTTTCGAAAATCTTCTGTTTCTCAAATAAAAATTTGCAAAACTAACGAAAGTCAAATAACAACCTGGGGAAGAACCATAAAAAATTACAGCTCAATCCAACGTACATAGATCTCTCACGAATTTTTATGGTGAAGCACAAAAATCTGTTTAGGGACAACAACTTCCCCAAATCTTACTTCTATCTCATTAGAGGTTGATCTTGACACAAAAACCAAACAAAAAGTATAAGGAGAGGTTATTACCAAAGTAATAACTTCCAAAACTCAAATAAACAAAAACAACTGAAAGCACAACTAAATTAGGTTGTCTCCCAAAAAGCTCTTTTTTATAGCCATTAAGATGGGCATGATAATTTAAATGAAGCTCACATAAGAATATGAATTGAAGTGAAAGAGAGTATCAAGAAGCAAAAATACACATGTTTAAGTCTAACCCACTTCCTATGCAAGGGAATTTTGTAAGCAAATAAATTGTTGAAACCAGAGGCTGCTAGTATAGGAAGGCAAAACAAATGCAACATAAAGACTTTCAACATAAAGTGAGGAAACATAATATTATTGAGATGCATTAGAACCGTCTTCCCTCTCTCATAATAACTTTCAGTATCACTACCAAAAATAGCTAATCCGTGGCGCACCTATTTTCCCCTTCCGTGGTGCACTAGGGGTGCGCCACGACTTCTACGCTACGGCTAAAAACTGCCCGTAGCGCACTGCCAGGTGCGCTACAGGTATCTCGACATAGTAGTGGCGCACAACACAGTGCGCTACCACTGTTTTTCCTGTGGCGCATGACAAGTGTGTTGCTAGTATGTAGTTAGTAGTAGCGCACTGGCTGGTGCGCCACTACGGTTATTCCTGTGGCGCATGACGTAGTGCGCTACTAGTAGCTGACCAGGTGCGCCACCAACGTGGTGCGCCACTAACAATGTTTATGTGCGCCACGGCTTAGCTTTTGAAAAAACAAAAAAAATACTCAATACAGATGATATTCAATACATATTATATATAATACAGCTGATATACACAGATATACAGTACAGAAATAAATACACAGATATACAATATAGAAATAAATATACAAACAAGATAGAAATAAATACACAGATATACAATATAGAAATAAATATACAGACAAGATAGAAACAAATACATATAGATAAGTCACATACATAAATACATAGTATATGTTATATTATTTCGATCAAGTTACAAAGTAGCTAGTGATTACATGAATACATGTTTCAACCAAGTTAGAGCTCGCGGAAGCTCGCCTAGACATCTAAAGTAGGAACATGTATGACAGACAACCAAGGACAATAACCATCACCACGACGGAGGTATAGGTCTTCATCCGGTTCCTCGTCCTAACTCCCGCTAGATAGCGCGCGTATCTAGCTTCCGCCTCTGCCATAGTATTGTACCCTTTGTAGCTATTGCCGCTGAAACGGTGCACCTGTCTCCGGCTGTCTTCCCATCATCATAGACTCCAGGAACCCGTCCCTTGTACACGACGTACCACGTCATCTAAAAGTTGACAATAATAATTAAATGATGGTAAAAAAAAGTAAAAATCGCATATAAAGATATACTTATCAAATAAGGTAACAAAGTAAGCAAAAAATACCACGTAGTAGCATGTATATGTCGACACACAAGTACATGTGGGGATAAAGAACTACAACTAGACCAACACATCAAGACTTCTGGCTTGGCTCAGGGAACGGGAGGATGCCTTGTTTCGTCATGAACACCCTATAGTCACCCTGCACCTTTAGGAGATCTACTACGTCACGGTTATTCGGGGGATTGCCTCCGTAGAAGACCCCCCTGAAGTCATGACATCACGGCTGATGATTGCCCCAAACTATTGCTGGATGCGATACATCTCTTGTCTAATATCTGAATCATTGATCCTGGCCTTGACTTCGGCCCACCGTTTGAGATGATCTGGCAGCATAGAATTCTGTTGCTCTAGTAGGAACGCCCTCATGTGATGGAGTGCATAGTAGGCTTCCTTAATTTGCCGCTGTTTCACGCAGGGGAATTCCGTCACATGGGTGAAGACGTGCCTGCCAAACTTGAGCTTCTTACGCACGAAGGTGGCGCCTTCCGCTGAGGCATAGCCAGTGAGAGCATCATCCAGAACTTCCTTGATCTTGTCATAGTTTTTCTTCTTCTCTTGACTCCCCGAGTCGAAATACGTGGCTTACGAATGTTTCAGCGACAAGCAGATGAGTGTGCAGTGTTGATCTATGCGCAAAACAATTCAAACGAATGTGTTGGAAAAAGAATGATGAAAATCTAATAAAGCATGTTATGGCGGCGAGTGAATAATGACTTACTCGGGAAAGAAAGGCACGAGAATGTATTCCTTTGTCTTGTTCGCCACCAAGATGCCTTGGAGGTACGAGGCCACGAATCGCCGTTCAATGGCGCTTCCCAAGCAGCCATCACGCATGTAGTAGGGGTCCACTATAGCGATGCCCGGGGTGTTCTCTCTAATGATCTGAATGGCCAGGCTGAGAGAAAACAGGCGTACCATGGTATAGTACAGCGGATACAGGTGGAACATATTGAAGATGTCGTCAAACCGCAGGAAGAACAGATCCGCGGGGACATTATCAACGAAGCCCAAGCCTCGTGGCACCTTAACCATGAATACTGGGTGCGAGGGATCTTTCTCCGCAAGAAGGCGTCTCTCTATCATCAGCATACCGTCATGCACACTCCTCATTTCTGAAGTGGCGAGCCTGAGCAATTTCTTAGTTAGCTTGGGCTCACCCACCACATGCATCCTCCACATAATACCCTTTGGTCTTGGTGGCCCGTCCTGAAACCTGATCGGATTCGCAGTTGATGCCACCGGCTGGCTCGAGCTGCGAGATTTTCTTTTCCTGGTCTTCTTGCCTTTTGGGAAGTGGGTAGGCACCGCAATCTGAGCATCGATCGCCCTATGTAGTGTGTCAGGGCTTAGAACAAAGGGCTGGTTGGATGTATCCGCTCGCTCGGTGAAGGTGCAAGCTGGAGGCGTCTCCTGAGAACCAAAGAGACGTTTGTTGCAAGTGGCTTTCTCTGCAGGGCCACCAGCTGGGTCTTCGTTTAGGTCGCCGGGGAAAATATTAGTGTTGATGAAATCATCGAAGTAATCTTTGTCATCCTCGTTCAGATCCTGCACCATGGTTATGTCAATATGACCATCCGAACAATCGCGTGGAGGTGACGGTGTGGGGCTCTTGCCATGGCTTGGCACTGGCACGACAGACAGTGTTGTTGGCTATGGGGTGATGGCCCCGGCCGTCCCCAAACGAATCATGCTCTTTGGCCATAGCAGGAATAAGCCAAAGCAACTTATGAGGACAGCCGGCTCTTCTTCATCCGCTCCTGGGGGTTGAATGGGAGGTTCCAGGTCATCGCAGCCCCTTAGCACGCGAATAATTTTAACCCTATGCACGCTATCTGGCATCGGCTTTGAGTGGAACGTGCGGTGCAAGGGTTGAATGATGGTACCCTTGGCAGCATCCCTCAACTCGTTGTTCATGAAGCTTAAGAGAGTGCATGGAACATCCGTCTGCGAACAACATGTATGTCATTAAAAAGATGCCATAAGAGTAATAAATGGCAAGGCGGTAAAGTATTTGGTTTACCGTGATGGCGTCGAGCTCGGATAATGTCGAGGCACCGCATACGACGACGGGCGTGCAAGAGACGGAGGGGCTGCTTGATGGCACGGTGCCGGACGCCGATGTATTTTCCCTATCGGTTGCATTAAGCTCCGGCACCGCGGTGATGGCAGGGGGAGTCACGAATGCTTCCGGCGCCGCCGTGCTAGCGGGCGGAGTCACCAACACATAATTCACCGGGATCATCGGCGCCGCATTGTTTGAGTGGCTACTGACCATGCTTGGAATCGGGCACGGCCCTTGTCGACCACCCGCACTCCAGTTCGCTATTGACTCCACCAAGGTAGGCAGGATGGAGGTGAGGGTGATTGCCAGGTTATCTTGGACGATCTGCGGGATCCGTGCCACTTGTTCCTTAAGTTCCTGAACCTTGCGGTTTTCCTCGTCGCTCCTTCCCTCCACACGCATCCTCGGGGGTGGACCAAAATGATCCACCCAATTCTTAGCCCCGAAGCCGGCCAAACGGCCAACCGACGATGGCTTCTTTGTAACCGGCGTCATTTTCTTGGCCCGGTTCATCGCCCTGTTAAAAGGGTTATCCCACCGGGTGGCCGTCGTCGACAAGTGGGATGAGGAACCATGGGATCCCTGACTAGCAATTTCCTCGTCCTGCAGAAGAAGTAACATGAACCGTTTAGAAATTCGACTTGATCGATTATAATGTAATCGACTTGATCCGCGGTAATTAAATTACTTACCGCAAGAACCTCGAAGTCATTCACCTTAGTTTCTGCGGTGAGTTCTTTGGTTTTGGGGTCCACATGGTAACGAGCCCTGATGAAGTTTCGAAGCTGCTTGTTTTCGAATTTTGAAAAGGGGTTAGGTATCCCCTTAGCTCTATACTCGTCGTCCTCCTTATCCCATTTGGGCTCCGCAGCTCTGTAACCACCAGATCCAAGATGGTGGTGACCTATATTCATCTCCTGCAATTCCTTTCCCCACTTACTCGAGGCCCTGGCTGCTTCGGAGGTGCACTTGGCCTTGAACTCCTGGAATTGATCTTCGGTGATCTGCGGGTCAATCTTCTGGATCTCCTCGAGACTTTTCTCTTCTTTAAATATCTTCTTCTTTATCCGGGTTCTCCAGCTGGCCAGGGCGGTGCTCATCCTCGTGAGGGCGGATTTATTTACTTCATTCCTATGATAATCTATGTTCCGATACTGAAGGGGGAACTTGTATCTTGCGTGCAGCTTCTCGAAGAGGAGTGTGCGCAAATGGCAATCCATTTTTACAAGTACCTTTTTACATGAATAGGAATATGATCCTTGAACCTTGCTGATTTAATTAACCTTGCTAACCATGTCATGTGTTAGGCTTTATAAGCCTATTTGAGGCTGGCAAACAGCAACCTCTAAGAGCAAGAAATTAAGTTCTAAGAAATTAAGTACCGCAAATGCATCTTAGGTAAACTTGAAGGAATACTATTCTATTAGCAACATCACAAGCACATAGCATCAGCTTTACACATTCATTAACTATAGCATCGACCACCATAGCATCAGCTTCACACATTACAAGGCACACTACAAAATACAGTAGAAATTATTGCACTGTCTGAATGACTGAATGACTATTGCACTGTCTGAATGACTGAACCCTGAACCATAGCATCAGCACACTACAACACAGATCAACCACCATCGACCACCATAGCATCAGCACACTACAACACATCGACCACCATAGCATCAACACACTACAACATAGATTAACTATTGCACTGTCTGAATGACTGAACCCTAAACACTATCACTGAATCCAGCTAGGGTTCATGTGCTTGAAGCTATTCACTAGGTAAAATACTGTCCAATATCAGATTTGTGTTCTAGGTCATGTGCTCGGAGGAGGAAACCCTAATTAGGGTTGAAATTTTCGGAATCTATCACTGAATCAAGCTAGGGTTCATGTGCTCGGAGGAGGAAACCCTAGAGAGGGGAGAGAGGGAGAGAGGGGAGAGGGGACGCTCACCTCAAAGACGACGACGATGAAGAGCGTGCGGACGATGACGAAGAGCGCGGACGGAGCTCCTCCACAGACGTGCGGTGGCCTCCTCTCCTCCTCCTCGGACGCGGCAGCCTCCTCTCCTCCTCCACGGACGCGGCGGCCTCCTCTCCTCCTCCTCGGACACGGTGGCCTCCTCTCCTCCTCCATGGACGCGGTGGCCTCCTCTCCTCCTCCTCGGCAGGCAGCGGGCGAGCGGCGTAGGCGGCAGATCGAGCGGCGGAGGATAGATGGGAGATGGGAGATGACCGTGCGCAGCACAACAGACTTGTCACGACACTTAGCCGTAGCGCACCCTTACCTAGTGCGCTCTGGTGTCAGAGCGCACTAGGTAAGGGTGCGCTACGGCTAAGTGTCGTGTCAAGTCAAACAAATAGATGCCGCCCCGTTAGTTGACACTAGCACTTGCATATCCCACTGGTTCCGCCCTAGCTATGTACGCTCACTAAACCTGGAGCACCCAGGTTCGAACCCTGGTGCCCCCATTTTTTGTTTTTATTTTAAAACTACTTTAAAATGTTAAAAAATATCACAAAAATTATGTAAACTATATAAAATATATGTTATATGTTTTATATGACAAAAATGGTACATATATATCATCAAAAGTGGTACAAAAGTGATTCAAAGTAGAAAGAAATCTATAATCTATAACTAATAATAAAGTACGAAGTGTTTCTTACGGGTTCCGCTTTTTTTAGACAATTTTGCCCTTGCCTGTTCTAGAATATTACCCAGTTGTGCCACCGCCAAGTGACACCTATCCGTCCGTGTTCCTGTTTATAAGAAAAAACGTGCCCGTCCCGAGCAACCATCGGAGGAGCCAAGACACGGCGAGCACCTCCTCCTCCCGTGAGCCTCCTCTGCAATCTATCTATCTATCTAAAAACTGCCTATGATCCAAAATCTGCTCCACCTCCGCAGCTTTTGTCGCCACCAGCGTAGCAGCAGCAAAGCAGCGGCGAGCAGCAGAGCTTCACCTCGTGCACGCGTTCCCCGCCTTCTGTTGTATCGAGCAGCAGCAGTCTGTAGATTCACCTCACCACCAACTCATGCATGTCAAGCTCCACACGCCTCCACCAGTTCCCATGACCACCTGCACATAGCTAGGCAAGATCCGATAGCCACCTTGGCCTTGTTCCCGTGCATGTTCCCCACGCCTACACACCATCTCCCGCTGTTCCTTTTCATTGTCCCAAATTTCGAGCTGGCCTTTGCCATGGTCCTTGATCCCTTGCAGTGCACAGGATCAACAAAAGCACCACACGCTCATGCCTAGCTCCCTCTCCCGAGTCCCAATCCCAATCGATCAGCAATTCCCTGCAGTACATGTTCAGGTGCAGCGGAACGTGAAAAAATAGTACTCCAGCGGCAGCCTGATTGGCTTGTGAACATAGCATACGCGAGCGGGGCTCCATAGTCCATGCATCGCTCCCATTGTGCCATGGGATGGTCCACACTTCGTCCAAGCCTGCTGAACCAACGACAAACGGGCCCTGATTTTTCTTCGACCATCGCGTAGAATAATCGGCAGATGTGCGTGCGTCAAAGAGATGGTATGACTCAATTTTAGTCCCACCCCGCTTCCTTGATCACCGTCCCACTGGTTTATATATGGTAGAAAATTGTTTACAATATCAGCAAGCCAATTTGAAAACAGAAAGCAGACGGATCTACTTAAACAGAAGGGATAATTGTGGGCTGCCTGCTGAGCATATACGGTGCATGAACGGTTCTATGTGAAAATTAGTTGGCATGTAATTAAAGGGGATCATGGATCCATGATAACATGGAAGACATGCAAACATGCATACAACAAAAGACAGCGGCGGCCAGGTCTAGGAGATGCGTGTGGTCGGTGATGACACTGTTGCACCATGTCCGAGAAGACGATGCAACAAGGTACATGAGCTCGACAGAAAGAGGATCCGGATTTTCGTCTTCAACTGAAGATCGGTCGGGTTTTCTAGCATCTTTAAACCTTTTTAAATAATAAAAATAAGGTGAAACAGAACAAAAAAATCAAGTTGTCCTCGCTATTGGGTTAATTAGATCAAAACCACATCCCAACTTCTCCACAACATACATGTGCTTTCTCTACTTCCTCTACTATGCTATCCCAAGGAGGCCAAGACCTTCGCAGTGTGGGATGAGCTAGCTAGCGGTGACAACGCATGGCTCTATTGACGCATATGCACGTGTAAGAGTGACCTAACTAAAACGATGGAAAGCTGAGGTAGTGGCAGAGTGCCTAACTACGGAGCACACCATTCATGCGTTGGAAACACACCAATAATTTTTTTTGTCTCCCGTTGCAACGCACGGGCCTGTTTCCTAGTTAAATAATAATTTGTCCATTAATAATATGCCATCCATATGCATCAATACAATCTTTTTTGAGCTAGCATTTTACAATCTTTTTTCCCTTCTTTATCGCGGTTGAATAATTTAGCCCCGGCACTTTTATGTTTCTTCGCTCGAACGGTCTACCTTTTTTGGGTAAGGTTGTCCTTTTTCTTCTTGTGATGTATGTTTTTTCATTATAGTCGTCGTCATCTTCAATCTTTGGATCACCGTACTGGTCGAAGTCTTGCTCGTTGGCGACTCCATACATTCCGATGATGTTTCTTTTTCCTCTCCTCACGACAACACGGCTAGGCTTTGTCGGGTCAGTAATAAAAAAACATTGGTCCACTTTGCTAGCCAGTACCCACGGTTCATTTTTTGCGGCGACGTGCGCACCGGCGGCCTTGGATTTGGCTGCTTCAGGTATTAACATGGTTGTGAAATACCGGTCTTCTCTTTCGACGCTCTTGGCCCATCTGACACGGAACATCGGCACCTTTTCTCCATAGTAGTCGAGCTCCCAGATCTCCTCAATCCTTCCATAAAATCTTTCCTTCATGTTGTCATCGGTGTAGAATTTCGATGTTACGCCCGTGTTCTGATAGTCACACTTGTTGTCCTTTTCCTCCGTGTAGAATGTGTAGCCGTTGATATCATACGCCTGATAGGTCACCGGGTTGTGCATGGGTCCCTGGGACAATGTGAATATGATGTTTTCCTCCGCAGAATGCGATTGTGGGGGATTATCTAGGAGCGTCTGCCTAAACCAACGCGTGAAATTTGAGTTGTGCTCTTTGATTATTTCTCCCTGCGTCCTCTGTATGCCCCGGTCACTATACTTCTTCTCGATTGACCTTTTGTGCTTTTGTACCCAAGGATCGACCAGTTCTAAATGTTGTAGCGCGACTAGGTTTGCTCTATCAAAGTCTGCGCGTCGACAATCGTAGTCTGCATGTAGTATGCAACGACCCTCTCGGTGACCCGATCCATCGAGCTTGCCAAGGTGCCTATTGACGGGAAGACCGACAGGATTCTCGATGCCTAGATAATTTGTGCAGAAAGAGATGCACTCTTCGTCCAGAAAGCCCTTGGCTATGCTTCCATCTGGACGGGACCTGTTGCGAACGTATCCTTTGATGTGTCCGTTCATCCTTTCGAACGACATCATGCTACGGAGGAACATCGGCCCGAGTTGGATGATATCCTCCATGATATGGACCAGCAGATGCACCATAATGTCGAAGAATGCGGGCGGGAAGTAGATCTCGAGCTCGCATAGTATCACCACGATCTCCTCTTGTAGCCTCCCGAGTTGTTTCACGCCAACTGACTTTCGAGAGACGACGTCGAAAAACTTGCAGAGCCCAAACAATGTTTCTCAGACATGCTCGTCCATTATACCTCGTAGTGCAACTGGAAGTATCTGCATCATTAGCACGGCACAGTCATGAGACTTCATCCCACTAAACCTCTGCTTAGCCTCATCTAGGTACCTGCTTATCTTGCCAGCGTAGCCGTAAGGAAATTTGACTCCTAGAAGGCACTTAAAAAACTGTTTAATCTCATCCTGGCTTAGTGTGAAGCACGAAGGGGGCAGTAATATTCGTTCTTCTTTACCTTTTTACCATTTCGACGACCTTGTGTCGCCTTCGACTGATGATGATGATCATCTTCCTGATCATCAGGAGTAGGGCGTCCTCCGTGAAGATCCTTCCGGATGCCCATGAATATCAAGTCGTTCCTTGCTTTAGGACCATCTTTCGTCCTATCTGGCATGTTTATTAGGGTGGCGACTAGACTCTCGCACACGTTCTTCGTGATATGCATGATGTCAAGGCTATGAGGCGTGCGGAGAAACTTCCAGTATGGCAACTCCCAGAAATCAGACCTTGTGTTCCATACCTTCATCAACGGTTTGTCTTGCTGCCTCTTTCGCTTCTTTCCCGGTTTAGGACACTCTTTCCAGTTTTTCAGCAATTCATCCACTTCTTCACTGCTCCTCCGCTCTGGCATTCCTCGGGTCTTGGATTTTCCATTGAACAGATCTCCATGTTTTCTCCATGCATCATTCTTTCTAAGCCATCTTCGGTGCCCCATTAACACGGTTTTTGAAGACCCTGGATCTTTCTCTAGTTGGAGATAGGTCATGTTATCCATGCACCTAACGCATGCGTAGAATCCTTGGATAACCTGCCCCGAGAAATATCCGCAACCTGGATAGTCTTGCACCGTAGTGACCAACGCGACTCTCATAGTGAAATAATCATGTGCGATAGCGTCATACGTATTGGCTCCGGATTCCCATAACATGGCTAGCTCCTCTTTGAACAGCCCGAGATGTAGATTGATGTCGGTACCAGGTTGTTTTGGCCCTTGAATTAGCATACTCATTTGTATGTACTTCTTTTTCATGCACAACCAGGGAGGGAGGTTGTACATCCATACAAACACGGGCCAAGTGTTGTGCGTGCTGCTCTAGGTACCGAACGGATTGAGTCCATCGGTCCTTGCACCTAGCCTGATGTTTCTCGAATCTCCACAGAATTCTGGGAATTCGAGGTCTAATGCTTTCCACTGGCTACCATCTGAAGGGTGCGTCAGCAGCTCGTCCTTTTCAGGGTCATCGTCATCTGCTGGCTTCTTTCTTTCCGCATGCCATCGCATGAGATTTGCTTCCTTAGGGTCTGCGAAATAGCGTTGCAGACGAGGAGTGATAGGAAAGTACCATACCACTTTTCGAGGAGCTTTCTTTCCTTTCTTGTATCGACTAACGCTGCACACCGGGCATGTGGTTTTCTCCGCGTCCTCGCCCCGATAAATGATGCAATCATTGATGCAGACGTGGTATCTAATGTGCGGTAGATCAAGAGGACACACAATTTTCTTGGCGTCCTCGATACTAGTTGGACACGTGTTCCCCTCCGGGAGACGATCATGCCAGAATGCCATCATATCGTCGAAGCTTGTGTCGGTCCATTTGTGTTTTGCCTTCATCTCCATAGCCTTGAGCGTTACATTCAACCGGGTATCATCGGGCTTGCATCCTTCATACAATGGAGTAACCGCGTCTTTCTCAAGTTGCGCAAGCTTGGCTTTCTCTCTAGCGGCAACCCTGGCGTTACTCGTTTGCTTGATAAGTAGTTCTTGAACATAAGGGTCCCGCACCCAGACTGACGTTGTTCCATCGTCTACTCCGGCATCTAGATCATCATCATCCTGGTCTGCTTCCATACCTTCACCATCCCCAGGAGACTCTTCTTCATCTCGCCCGTCCTTGCCGTGATCATGATCATGTTGCCCGCCTTCCTCATTTTCTGCCGCCCCATTTACGGCCTCATCGTCTTCGTCATCACTTATCCACCGAGTGTAGCCATCCATGAAACCATGGCGGAGCAGGTGCGCCTGCAGATTTCCGGAATCTGGGTCAATCAACCAATTGAGTTTGCATCTTCTGCACGGACATCTTATCTCCGTCATGTTATTTCGTATCATGTTGGCCATCGCGCATTTCAAAAATCTAGCCACAATGCCTTCGCTCATTATGCGGACCATGGTTGCCTGCATGGTGTACAAGGTAGAATTAGAAGTTCATTACAACCACAGAACCAATGCATGCATGCAATGGTCGATGGAAAATTTCGGCATGATCTATCCTAAAATTAGGACCTTTCCGAAATGCCAAAATCTTGCCAAAATGGAAATGAATCAACATTTTGGCAAAACAATGCCAATATATGAGAGAGCATACAATGCATGCTCTCCAAACACATGAGAGCATCTATTCTCTCCATAGATATGTGACCATATATCATCCATACTCATAAACACATCCTCTTACATAGACAACTTACCAAGATGAGAGACCGAGAAGATCTCGAAGGAGAGGTAACAGGCCGAGAGATGGTGGCAGGAAGGAGAGCTTTCCTCTATTATGTATGTAGCATCCAAGGTAAGTTTTACATGCTACAAATGGTGAAAGAGTGGAGAAATTGAGGTGGAAGGAGGAGGGGCAAGATCCAAGGAGGAAGAAGGAGGGGAAAGTAAAGTGTGAGATGGTGAGATCTAGTCAAATGTGCAAAGGGGTATCTGCCAAAAGGAAGTAGCAGAACGCACATCCGTGGCGCACATGGGGGGTGCACCACAGGAGTAAAGAACATCCGTGGCGCACATACCTGCAGTGCGCCACAGACGTGTTTTCCAGATTAACGATGCGGGTGGCCCGATCTTGCTTCAGGCGCCGCGTAGGCCATGTGCGCCACGACTACCGGCCACACCTGTAGCGTAGTTCACCGGGGTGCGCTACGACTATGTGGTCTACGGCCGATAGGGGCCTGGACCACACACGACCGTGGCGCACCAACTGCATGTGCGCCACTTTTATGGTAGATAGACGTAGGGCACCTGTGGCCAGTGCGCCACGCCTATTTTAGCCGTGGGGCACCACTAGCACGTGCGCCACGGATGTGCAGATTACCTATAGCCATTTTCCTGATAGTGTATCATGCATAAATTTAATGATATAACTATCACAAGAACCATTGTAGTAATGATCACTTATCCTAACAGAAAACACAGGGACACTAGCTCTCATAACACTACTATGTGAAACAATATTAGGGATATCCTTACAAAGGATAATATGTCCCTCTTCTACATATTTAGTGACAAAGTCTTTCACATTTGCTATTATAGGTTCATCATCCATTTGTTTATCAGGTTCAACAGCTTTATTTGTACTTTCATTAACCATACTAGCTATCATAGAATGTTCCTTTACTTTCAACGGGAAAGGTATTTTCTCAATGTAAGGTTCAGGTAAAACATGATTAGTAGTATAAACTTCAGTATTTCTTGTAGGAACACTACTAACAATGTCTTTATAAGGTGCATGATACTTATTCCACTTCTTCTTAGGAACATAAATATAGGAAGCAAAAGCCTTAAAATAAGCTGCAATAGCTTGAGAGTCTAAACCATAAGCATTTTTAATATTCTGAAAGTCATCAGTTCCCATAAAAGATTCAATGCATTTATAATCATAATTTATACCTGACTTTCTTCCTTTGTCATTCTCCCATGCTTCAGCATTGTCTTGAATACGGTCTAGAAGATCCCACTTAGGTTCTTCTTCCATGCGTGTAAATGATCCAGCACAAGAGGCATCCAATAAATCCTTATCATGAAGAGAAAGCCTTGCATAAAAGTTATTGATAATAATATTGTGAGGGAGCCCATGAATAGGATATTTGAGCATTAGTAACTTCAATCTCCCCAACCTTGAGCTATACTCTCTCCATCAAAAGGCCAAAAGTTGTATATTTGATTCCGATCTTTATGAATCTCACTAGGAGGATAAAATTTAGAATAAACGAGAGGTACTACTTCCTCCCATTCAAGAGCCTGGCCATTCTTCAGCAGCTTATACCATTCCTCAGCTCTTCCTTTCAGTGATAATGAGAATAACTTCTTCTTGACTTGATCTGTTGTAATACCTGCAGACGTAAACAACCCGCATAATTCGTGTATAAAGAGCAAATGATCACCAGGATGGACAATTCCATCTCCAACATAATAGTTATCCATAACACGATTAATAATTCTTGTAGGTATTTTAAAAGTATCATTCTCAGTAGGTGGTGATTCATCTACTACCTTAGCAGTGGTAGTAGCATTACGAAATAAGAAACTCAGCGAATTATCCATATTGAAATAAAGCAACTAACAGAAGTAAACAATACTCACAACAGAAGTTTCCTTTATCGGTTCGACTCTCCAATAGCACTTCACTCCCCGGCAACAGCGCCAAAATATAGTCTTGATGACCCACAAGTATAGGGGGTGTATCGTAGTATTTTCGATAAGTAAGAGTGTCGAACCGAACGAGGAGAAGAAGGTGTTGACGAGTGGCTTGGAGCAGGAATTCTCTGTAAATACTTAGCAAACGGATTTTTAGGAGTTTTTGATAATGCAGATAAATAAAGTGCGAGTAAAATAAAAGACAATAAGAATAAATGCAGCAAGTGGACAAATCCTTTCTTTAGCGATGGACAACCCGGTTGTATTACTTAAGATGACCAAACATTCTCGAGGACACGGGAATATCGTCAAGTGCTTTCGCTTCATATAGTTGATTAATGTTTTTTAGTTTGCTAAGTGTTGTGTGGGTGAACCTGTGCTAATGTACCGACCTTCCTAGGACTAATACATACTTGTGATTATACCCCTTGCAAGCATCTGCAAGTACAAGAAAGTAATTATGGTAGAAACCTAACCACCACTTTAAACTCTAAGACCCTGACATCCCTTGTGCAAAGGTTTCCTAACGGGGGTTCAGGTTTCTGTCACTCTGGCAACCCCTACGATTAGTAGCCAAATACACAATTCATTCCCCTAGGCCCATATAGGTGAAGTGTCATGTAGTCGACATTCACATGACACCACTAGAAGAAATACACCACAACTTAAATATCAAACTATTGAATCTTTCTCAACACAATTCCAGTACTAACAACATGACTTCTCCCATGTCCTCAAGAACTAAATAAACTACTCACAAGACATCATATGGATCAAGATCAGAGATGAAATAATGATATGTAACAATCTGAACATAAACAATAATTCAATGGTTCACTCAATAGCATCAATTACAAGGAGTAATCAACACCGGGAAAGTTTCCCCTAAGAACTATGCAAGATTCAACCCAATTGTTATAGCGGTATGGGGTGGTGATGATGGTGTTGGTGGAGATGATGGTGGTGATGATGATGATGATTCCGATGAAGTCCAGCTTGATGGTGGTGTTGATGGCGACGATCTCCCCTCTCCGGGAAGGAATTTCCTCGGCAGAATTCTATCTGCCGGAGAGATCTTTCTCTCTGTAGTTTTCCGCCCCGCAAAGGCGGCAAAATCTTTCAGTGGTCGCTCCCCAGGTATTAGGGTTCCATGGGGATAATATACGCCAGATGGGAGAGCCTAGAGTGGGCCAGGGTGGCCACACCACCTGCTGGCACGGCCTAGGGCTGCCCATGCCAGGGGGTGGTGTGGCCCCCTGTGGCCCATCTCCACTCCCCTTTCTGGCAATCTTCGTCTTCTGGAAAAATAGAATTTTCCATGTATTTTCCTGGATTTTCTGATCTTCGCGAATTTCGCCTCCAAACAGCCCCTTTTCCATCAGAATCCTGACTGTAGCGGTCCATGCTCCAAAAGTCATCAACCATGCAAAAATAGATGAAATAACATAAGTATCATCTCTTAATATGAAATATATCAATGAATAACAGTAAATTATAATATAGAATAGTGATGCAAAATGGACGTATCAAAGAACATCACACCAACTATGGGCCAGAAGCAAGTTTGGTGAGTTAAGCAAGGTGGATTTTGTTTGCAATAATTTGGCAGAGAGTTTCAATGCTAAGATTTCGAGCATAAAGACACTTGCAATTGTTATTTTGTTGGATGCAATAAGATAGTGCATAATGCTGAAGATATATTTAAGGCAAATAATTTGTGCAAGAAAATTTTGAGGCCATAAAATAGTTCCAAAGGTGGTTATGTTACTGAATGCAAGAACCAGGGAAATGAGAACAAAGATGTGGATGGTCAGAAGTTCTAGTACATTGGCTAAGGTTTATGCAGAATACAAGCATGGAACTGAACGGAGTTACACTATAGACATTAGAAACAAGACTTGTTCATGCATGAAGTGGTAGATTACTGGTTTGCCATGTCACCATGCACTATACTTCATCTTAAAGCTTAGAGGTAGCGGAGCTAAAATACAAAAATATGTTGACAATTATTTCGCCGTGGACAAGTTTGCTGCAACTTATACAGAAAACGTACCACCTATGGCTGATGAAAATGATTGGGAGATTGTCGATCCAGGGTTCAAACTTCAACCACTAGTTTTTAGGAGGCCACCTGGGAGGCCTAGAAAGCTAGGGATCAAAGCCTCCACTGATAAAGGTTCAAGGCTAGGAACTAGGAAAAGGAAATGCAAACGGTGTGCAGGATTCAGCCATATCAAGAGGTTGTGCAAAAAACCCAGTTCCACATGATCTTGTCCCTGTTCACACCCCGGTGGCAGAAAATGAGGCTTCTCAGCTAGAACTGGAGGAAGAGCAGCGCGAATACGAAGAACTTGAGTAAGTGCAGCAGGTGGAGGAAATCAGTGATGAGCACTCAGAGGAAAAGGTAGGTAAGCAACAAATTTGTGAAGAAGTGGAGGTGCCGGCGAGGAAAGAGTGTGAAAAAAACAAAAGGGTAAGCAGAACGAGAAGGAAAAGGAAAATAATGGAGGTGTATTAGAATATGAAGAAGTTGAAGGGGTGATTGAGGATGTTCTTGAGGATATTTCGGCTAACTATAGGAGAAATAATAAATCCTTGCCAATTTCATCTCTGTACGATTCTCCAGATGAAAGGTAACCTTAAAAATTGCTTTATTTGCCATTTGATCATTTTTTTTCATCCTCACCAATAGTTGCTTAATGCAGCGGGGCTAGCAGACTAATAAGAGGAGCAGAAAGAAGCGGGCACATGTCGTTTCTTGAATTATCATTTAAACTGAACTAGTCGTGTCGTCTTTATTTATATCTAGCGCGTGCAACGTGTCTGTGATGGGGTTAGATGGATCAAATTACAACTTTTTAAATATTATTACATTAACTTTTTACCTGTGGATGGACATAGCCACTAGTTCCCATCTCTCTTGGATTCCTATCTCCTCTGACGCACTCCAAAATTATGGTTGTGCCATCAAGTGCTGGTAGCATATTGTCCCATCAGATGTGGCAGGACACGAGAACTTTGCTTTTCAGAATCAGACAACTTTTCTTTAGTTTCGTAGACAATGACATGTAGAACATGTCTAATATATGCCCTTAGAAATTACTCCTCGGAAAATATTATTAGATTATTCCAACACGCTCGTCCCCTTCTCCTCTGGTGCACTCCAAAATTATAGCTGTGCCATCAAGTGAGAGTCAGCGTATTGTCCCATCAGATGGGGCTGTGCCAGGAATGCGCGAACTTTGTTTTTCAGAATAGGACGACTTTTGATTAGTTTCAAATACAAAGACACCTAAAACATATCCAATACATATAGATTATGACGCTAATCGACTAGGACTCAAGTGACCCTAATCAAAGAGGCCATTAAGCTACCGTACATAGATTAAATGTAGGCTCAAGTGGCCCTAATTGACTATGATGCTCCTATTGTCTTCATCATCGACGATGTTGTTCCGTGTCGCCGTCTGCCTCCTCCGTGTTGGATTCGATTCCGACGTTCCCCGCCGCATTCATCCTCCTCGTGAATTCTTCACGGCGTGCCGCCTTGATAACAGTGGAGGGTGTATGCCCTGGCACTGCCCAGAAGCGTTGCCTCCCTTCGGGGTTGCGCAGATCCAGGTGGATCTCCCTCCGGCGGGTTCCACGCAGGTCAATCAACGCTATCCACTCCTTCTTGAATAACTTTGACCAGTACGCGCTCGTGCGCGAGTACCGGTCCATTGCCTTCTTCCGCTCCAGCAGCTGGCGGTGCCGCTCCTCGATCTGCCTCGCCAACGCCTTGTCACGCAGGAGTGGCGCGACAGGCACCCCGATGTAGCTGAGATCGAAGCCGGCCAGAAGCCTTGCGAGCGGCAACGCGAGTATGTTGTAGTGGGCGACCATCTGAGCCTCGTATAAGCTGAGTTTGGGCCTCTCCATGGCGATGAAGGAACACCATCTGAGCTTCGCCCCTGAAGTAACGGGGATAAGAGCAAGGTCATAGGCCCACTCATGGTTGCCACTGCCAATCAGGTCGTGGAACAGAGTACTCGCGGTTTGTCCTTATGAAGGACATCCTTATCGTCCATGCTCCCCCGATCCAATGGCGCCTAATAATCAGGACGGAGAGCTGACCTACAACTGCTAGGGGCTTGGGTCTCATCTAGAAGACCCGATCCGATGTGGACCAGTGTGTGTGGCCATGTGGATTACTGTGGTTTAGGAGAAGAACACATGCAATGACACTAGTGTGGTTTAGAAGAAAAACACATGCAGTTGAATCCCAGCATGCTGCTAGGGTTCCTGGACATGGTTGGACACCACATGCTAGACTGGCATCATTGAATTGCATGTGTTCTTTTCCAAAACCACAATGATGCACACTGATACACACACATCCAAGTCAAATGACTCTAGTGGATCCATGAGGTTTATGAAAAGGACACACATGAAACCACATCTAGTGGATCCATGTGGTTTATGAAAAATACACACATGCAACCACATCTAGTGGATCAATGTGGTTTATGAAAAGAACACACATGCAATGACATCTACTGGATCCATGTGGTTTAGGAAAAGAACACACATGCAACCACATCTAGTGGATCCATGTGGTTTATGAAAAGAACACACATGCAACCACATCTAGTGGATCCATGTGGTTTATGAAAAGAACACACATGCAATGACATCTAGTGGATCCATGTGGTTTTTGGGAAAGAACACAAATGCAATGACATCTAGTAGATCCATGTGGTTTATGAAAAGAACACACAATCAATGGCATCTAGTGGATCCATGTGGTTTATGAAAACAAGATACATGCAATGACTCTGGTCGATCTATGTGGTTTAGGAAAAGAAGAAACATGCAATGACTCTGGTGGTGGTTTAGGAAAAGAACACACATGCAATGACTCTGGTGGATCAGTGTGATTTAGGAAAGGAACACACATGCAATGACTCTGGTGGTGGTTTAGGAAAGGAACACACATGCAATGACATCTGGTGGTGGTTTTGGAAAAGAACACACATGCAATGACTCTGATGGATCAATGTGTTTTAGGAAAGGAACACACATGCAATGACTCTAGTGGTGGTTTAGGAAAGGAAGACAGATACAATGACTCTAGTGGTGGTTTAGGAAAAGAACACACATGCAATGACTCTAGTGGATCCATGTGGTTTGGGAAAAGAAGACACATACAATGACTCTGGTGCTGGTTTAGGAAAGGAGAACACATGCAATGACTCTGGTGGATCCATGTGGTCTAGGAAAACAGGACACATGCAATGACTCTTGTGGTGGTTTAGGAAAAGAAGACACATGCAGTGACTCTGGTGGTGGTTAAGGAAACAAGACACATGCAATGACTTGGTGGATCAATGTGGTTTAGGAAAGGAACACACATGCAATGACTCTAGTGGTGGTTTAGGAAAGGAAGACACATGAAATGACTATGGTGGTGGTTTAGGAAAAGAACGCACATGCACTGACTCTGGTGGATCCATGTGATTTAGGAAAGGAACACACATGCAATGACTCTAGTGGATCCATGTGGTTTATGAAGAGAAAACACATGCAATGACATCTAGTGGATCCATGTGGTTTATGAAAAGGACACACATGCAATGACATCTAGTGCATCCATGTGGTCTATGAAAATAACACACATGTAATGACATCTAGTGGATTCATGTGGTTTACGAAGAAGGGGACGCAGGACGGTCAGTGGTCGGCTTGGATCTAGCATTTCCATGGCGAGGGGCCATCATGCTCGAGGAAGTTGTTCAGAATGAGCGATGGAAGGTACATAGAGTTGGGTGCCGATCTGATCAAGGGGTGAGCAGGGGTTTCATGCGTCATGTACACACATGCATTTGTCGATTATTAAAAAAATATTATCTCGCGTACTAAACATAATTTGATCATAGCAAAATTGGCACAACGTATTCTAGACTCATAAATATCCCGTGCGTGTCTGTCGACGTGGAGTTCAACTTGCGTTCAATCAACATGGAGTTCGACGTGCTGACATGATCGTGCAGCAGTTGCACACGTCATTGCCCCATCAACACGTGACACACGCACGCGGGACGTGCACGCCGATGCTCGTGATTACCACCCGACCCCACTCATTTTTTTAATGGTAAGATCGCACTCCTTTTATTATATACAAGATTTTAGGCGGCGCCGAAGACCATTGACTTGTCCATCGCAATAAAGATAAGCCCCATCGATTCCCTATCCCTAGCTTCTTTAAGAAGGTAGACCGTAGACGGTGGTCTTTTCTTCCTCCTGCCGCCACCTCCCCCCTGCAAGCCACGGCTTCCCTGGGGAGAGGCCGGTCGACCATCCTCGCAGAGAAAAAGGAGAGAGCTCACCGCCAGGCAGTTCTTGCTCTACCAGCCCTTCAAGCCCCTTCTCACTGAGGCCCAATCTCTCCCAACAATGGCGCCGGATGTTCTAGCAGGCGAGGGCTCCTCCTGATACGGTCTTCTTGTTCTACTTATTCTCCATCTCCTTCTATATCATGATCTTATTCTGCTTCTTCTTGTTTTTCTTATTCTTCTTGCTCTTACTCTTCTACGTATTACAGGCCGGCCGTGAAACCAGAATCGACCATGACGGTAGCGTTGCAGGACCCATTGGGTCCTGTTCCATGTCTCAGCGAGGTAGCAAATCTCCACACTGTTATTTCTCTGAGTTGTAATGTGGATTTCTTAGATCGTGTCCACCCCGCATTGGTTGTTTTTTGCGAGTTGTATTAGTTTTTATGATTATTACTGGATCTCTTGGTCTTTCCTTAGTATCATTGTTCATAGATTCAATGGGGATTTTGTGGTTAGGATTAGTTTATCATGATTATGATTGGATCTCTATTTCATTTTTAATACTGATGTTCATAGATTCAATGGGGATTTTGTGATTTGTAATAGTATTTACCCAGAACCTGAAGTGTAATTATATTTCAATTAACATGAATGATGTAGTGATCGAAGGCCGAGTACTGTGACAAGGTGGTCGCGATCAGTGCCAAGATTGACAACCAACAAGAGCTTACGCGCTGCCTCACCCAGGCTAATTAGAGCCTAGTCAAGCGTTTATTTGTGTAGAAGGAGATCTCACTAGATTTTGCACGTGACATCATGAGGCTGCAGAAAGTTCTCGACCATAACTTGAATAGGCAAGAACAGGCCATCAAGATAATCAACGAGCTCATGGAGGAGAAGAAGAATCTCGAGATAAGGTGCACCCTCCTGCAGAACAAAGTCATTGAGGTGCTCAGAGGACGCGTCGAGGAAACCAAGGCTTCCATCCGAGCCTACCATGACAGGAACCGTTGCCTGTATGCAGTGAAAGAGATGAAGGAGGACATGAGCAGAGGGATCACCGTACTCGAGGGTGTTTGGAAAGAGAACGAGGAGCTAAGGGCTTGTCTGGAGGCGTATCGGAGCAATGCCCAAGTCTGATTCCCGTTAGAGGGGGCACGAATATCAGTTCGTGCTCCACTCTTTTTGTAATATTTAGGGTTCAGGGAGCAATGCCCAAGTTTGATTCCTGTTATAGGGTGCAAGAAGAATCCTAGGGAAACTCGTTATCAATCTGGACATGTTCAAGAATGGACACCATGAGCTCTTTCCATTATGTATCTTGACATGGGTTTCTATATTATTAGTTTGCTACTATTATTTTGTGACATGGGAAAAACCCACAGCACACTAAACTGCAGATAAACCTTATTTTCTTTGAAATTGAAATTACGATAGTCTCACTAGTCGATTCATAAAATGTTGATTAGTTCTATATTGCTTCTTCCTTGAAATTATGATAGTGCCACTAGTCGATTCAGTTAATTATGGAAACTAACCACCTTGTCCTAGTGAACTGAACAAATCATACTATATATTTTTGTTGGAGGGACAGAGGCAAAAGCTCAACTAGGACCTGCGACCTGGCTAAATGACAAGATAGCCATCCAAAGGGAGAAGCAGTATTCCCAGAAGCTGGCCTTTGACCACCTACACGCTGAAGTCGCGGTCCTTTTTGACAAGTGCTAGAAACTGAAGGAGATAAACGCCGGCTGGGAGAAACTTCACAGGGAAGGTTGCACCTCGGCTAGTAAGCAGACGGAGATCATGGATGGGCTCATGAAGGAAAATCGTATGGTTATGGACCAACTTCTCGAATCCCTGACAGAGCGTTGGAACATGCGACAGGCACACAACAAAGTACAGAAGGAGTTGGCAAATGAGTAGCTTCGGGCTAGACTCGCTTGAACTCAACATATGTCTATTTAGTACTAAATTGCCTGTTTTGTCCTCTGTAGTGGTGATTTTGTTAACGTGAACTTAACTCTATGCCCGATATGTGTTCATCTGAAATTAATTTGCTCAAGGATTGAGTTTGGCTTAGTTAAGAAAGAGCAACTGCAAGTCTTACAGTTAACTAGTTTCAGGCATTGGCATGACATAAATTATTCATCTAGAATTTCCTTTATCCTCTATAGTCTGTCCTTGTTCACCCTCGCACGCCTTCTTTAGTTCCTTCAACAGATCTGCAATATAGTACTCTAGCTTCTTCTTGTCTTCCCTGAGCTGATCCCTCTCCTTTTCTGCATTATGAATCAGCAACCTATGACTATCCTGAAGCTTCTTTGCAGTTCCAACAACCAAGCTCCCATTGATTCTGTCACTTAGTTCCGACTGCAAATTCTTGATTTCTTGTTCCAGCTCCTTATTTCATACCGACATCTTGTAATTTTTTGAGCTGCATCACAAGCATCAGTAATTCTCCCTGCCCTTTCCAACTCATACATCTCCCATAACTGGGAGAAACATTTCTTAAGTGCATCTGGCCACTCAAGATCCACCCACTCTACTACTTTACACACCGAGCCAACCTAAAAAACACACACTATCGTGTTATGAACATACACGATACATTTTTCTTCATGCCACTGCTGCACATAATGTAAACAAACCTGATTTGTACAGCCCAAAAACCTTCTCCCAGTGTTACTGCCTTCGAATGCAACATATCTCCTCAGTTTTAGCCCATGGTCACATGGTACTTCTCCATCGAGATCGAGGACCTCCCATTCAGAGTCATAGATCATCCATGGTACCTATAAGGAAACCCAAAGCTAGAATTGAACATGATTGCATGCACATATGGAGCTCAGATCAAGGGATTTACCAATGCCTAACCCTATCCCAAGAAAATAGAGGAACTCACATCGTGGAAGGAATACTCGACGTTGGAGAGAAGGCTGTCGCTGCTCGACTGTTTGTACTCGTCATTCTAGGACAACATGGCGAACACGTCGGCGTCAGTGACAGTGAGGAGAGATAGAGAGTTTGAGAAAGAACGAAAGAGTGGGGAAAGTGAAGTGCATCACCACTGTAACAATGACTAAATTGGCATGTTACAATAGTTTAATGGATACCATGTCCTTTCCCTGGATTACTGTCTCTTGCCTAATAGGGTTTCTCTTCATACATTCTTATTTCAAATATTAAACCTGTACTCCCTCCATCCCAATTTTATTGTCTAAGGAAAACATACCAGTATATTACATCATCTAAAGAAACAAAATCATGTCAACTATAAGGTACTTATGCATCACTTGTTTAGTCATGGTTTCACAAAACATTACATTACAATCTCTCAAAAAACATAATCACAAAAAGAAGTATATAACATCAACTCAAGAAATAGAAATCATGTCAACTGCAAGGTACTTACGCATCACTTGTCCAGTCATGGTTTCACAAAACATTACATTACAATCTCTCAACAAACAAAATAACAGAAACAAGTACAATACATCATCTTAAGAAACATAATCATGTCAACTACAATGTATTTATGCATCACTTGTCCAGTCATGGTTTCACAAAACATTACATTACAATATCCCAACAAACATAATAACAGAAACAAGTCTAGTACATCATCTCAAGAAACATAATCATGTCAACTACAATGTACTTATGTCTTATCACAACAACGATGGTTTTAGTGAGTGACATGTATGGAAATCTCTACAGCTCGCACAACATTATATCGCCATCTCTCAACAAACATAATCACAGAAACATGGTCTAAATGCAACAATAGGCAATGTTACAAATACAAGCAGGGGAACCCCGCGGTCCATATGACAAGCCTAGGGTAGCATCTCTCATCAGATATCATCAACATCGATCACCTCATTCTGTTCAGCCACTACAGGGGCCTCTACATCCACTATAACTTGTTCAACAACATCAGAAATGGTACCTAGGAAGAACACCTTCCTAGTTCGCTAATTTTGTCGCATAATCTGCATAAGATCTTCAGTATCCAAAACCTCTATGAATTCCTGCTTCTTATGATGCCACCACCGGATTCGTGCCATCTGCTTAGGGTCAATACTGATTTCCTTACCGATCATCTCTCTCATTTCATCAAGAGTTATGTTTTTGGAATCGACTGTGATCTCCATAGTACATGATGAAACTAGCTTATTAACTCCCTCACCAAGTTTTTCCATGTATGAATCCACCTCCAAGTATACTGAACTTATCTAGATCAGCATCTATTGGTCCGTAGTCTCTAGGAGTCGAAGCTCTGGCAACAAGATCTCTAGCATCTGCATACATATCACCAATCATCGCTTCAGATTTCACCTTACGATCAGCTGCACAACACTCTCAAACCATCTGAAGCTCATGGGAGTGCTCAATTTGCATATAGGTATCATTCATGTTGCGCACACCAATTTTGTCCTCTGTCTAGAACCCCAGGGAATCCTAGCATGAAGCATATCTACCAGCTGCGAAACAGAAACAACCTCTTTGCAATTCACAAGCAGATGCACATCTTGCCTGAACACAACCCTCTCGCAACCAAAATCTAGTTTTGCAGTGTACGGGTGAACATGACCTGTGAACTCATATAGGTCCCTTGTATCGAAGCTATGCCTAATTTGATTAAAAAGGGGAACTTTTTAGTTCATTCGATTCTATTATGCCGTAACTAATCTACTTGTAAGATAAGGCACAGATAAGAAAAATTCACCTCTCGCTCTTCTCCCGAGTTTTTTTCTTCGAGATCAGGGTGGCGCATCCGCCCATCAGAGTCGAACAACCCGCCGTCGGCCTTGCTTTTTTCTTCAGCCTGCTACTCGTAGGTACCTTGGGAGCATAATCCTTGCTGACCTCCTCGCTAATCGGGGCTGAATACCTCGTTGGTGCTTCGCGTTGAGCCCTAGACTCTGGCCACGACGGACCCGAATCAGTCGGCGCTATAGCTACAACCTTCGCCTTGCAAGACATGCTGGACCGCCGCCGCCGGACTTAGTGTGGGGGAGGGAGAAAAAAGGACCTCCACCATCGCTAAATTCAGGGTCGGGGAAGGGAAGAAAAAGGACCGCCGCCGCTATAGCTAGATTTCGTGCCTGGAGTTAGGAAAGTACAGTAATGGATTTTCCCCTATGACACGTGCAGGGTGGCTAAGAAGAGAGACCAGTGAAGAAGGGGCACAACGGGAACTAGTGTAACGGAATATCACGACTTAACAAGCGCGATTTGAAAATATTGGGTTTGGCCATCATTCACTCGAAACACCTTCTCAGCAATTAGCGCCCCAACTTTTTGAATCGCGGTGATTAAAATCAACTCAGGTACCGCGATGCACTCGCATCTCAACTTTCGGGTCGCAAAATTATATTCTTGTGGGGGCATTCTTTGTTCTTTAATTTATTCTACTAGTAAAATACTTGAAACCTCACTTCACGGTATAGCCTACTATACCATGTACTTCGTGTGAACTTTCTTGGGTTTAAAGGCAAGTGACCAAGGTCATGGACATACTCTATATATCTATAACGACGGGGTGTCCACATTTTGGTATAGGTCGGTACATGTTGGTAAAGAAGTAAAAGTTTTTTTCAGAATGAAGTACAGTTAATATGGCTAAATTAGAGTTCATAGCATGTTCCATTTATTTACTAGTACATAAAGTAGTTGGGTAAATTACATGTTATATTTTTCAGGCTTAATTTTCTACCTAATTTAACCCACTCAAATGACTTTCCATCGATTTGTCAAATTAGGTCTAATATAATAATCTACAAGAAGTGTGTGAGAGCAATTTCAATAGTATAACCGAGTCTTAGGTATAACAAAGTGACACGTCATTTACTACCGACCTTATACTAGCATATACAATACCTAGCGATTAAACTATACAGCATCTAGCATTATCATGCAACAAGCTCGTCGAAAATCAAGAAGATTGAACATGAATAAAATGAAAAAACTTTCTATGTCCGCTTGAAAAATCCTAAAACTTGGGAATTATAAGAAAGCATGGTACACTTTGTCTGAAAATTGCGGTGGTGACATTCTTTATTATTTTTTGGAACTAGAGGTCATGGAGGAGCAAGACGCTTCTGTTATCACGCTAGGGTTTGTTGTCGTCGCAAGGTGGTCCAAGGACCTTTTTGTAATTATTGTTACCTTTGAGCCTTTTTGTACTGGTGTTGATGATTATTTTGAATTCCAGAACAGAAAAAATGGTTGCTAAAAGTAGATCGGTGTGCCGTACCAAGGCACACGTGCGTAGCGCCACGCTGTGGACGACGAAGAGACAAGCCGGACTATGCACCCGCGGCTACAGAGAAGAGATCGATGGAGGATGGATGGTGAGAGCTAGGAAAGGAGAGAGAAAACGCAACTTGTTTTGCATGCATATACTAGTAGTAGGTCCATACATTTACTACTAGTGGAGTGTACCCTATACCTCATGTCAGCAGCCCATCATAGCTTTGCTTTGACATCACACTGCCTTCAAGTCCTCCTCTGCACTGCTCTCGCTCTGCAATTTTTTTGAAAGTCTTGCACTTCCTCCCTCTTGTTCTCTTACTTGTGTAGCTCAGGTTTTACCAAATTTCATTAAATTATCAAGATGCAAAATCTTAGCAAGAAGTTAAACCTGCTATCCAAACTCTCGGTGGTTTCTGATATACTCCTAATTGACCCTCGATGGGTACCTACAAAAGAACTTTCAAAGAAACCCACGATTTACTTATAATTCAAATTTGAAAGATTCAGCAGTACATAATAAGACAGGAAAATATCACAGATTCATATTCAACAGCACTAGATAGATTCAGTAGCATTTCAAAGGGACCGATTCAGCAATACAAACACTAAAATTCAATAGCAGTACACAGAGAATCAGTTCTTGTTTCATCTCTCAAAAACTTGGCATAGTCCCATTGATCAAAACAAGTACCAGTACAATAGTATTAGTTCCACAAAATACTTTAATAATAGTAACATCAGAACATTTGAGAGATTTGGTAGCTTTTGAAAGATTCAGCAGTACATGCCATATTCTGCACTCGATCTGAACAATTCCAGGTACATAGGAATTATTACAAAATATATTAGCAGTTGCAGAACTCCATAAACAATACTTGGTAGAAGTATAAAACTACTCGTAGTAGTACCTTAAGCTAGCTATGAACGATTACATGTCCCATCATATACTCCAAACATGCATGAGAGAAAAGAGAGAGGTCAGAATCACCACAAGATCTATATGCCAACGATTCAGCGTGTCCAAGTCATGGCCGGGTAGCGCTTGCTTTCTAGCCTAGCACGCTTCTCTCGTTTTATCGTCGTATGTGGATCCTCGTAATAGGCTTTCGCCTACTCACCCTCAGCAAGATAGATGTAAAATTTACGGATCTTTCCAGCAATTTCCACCACTCCGATTATGAAGGAAATTTACCACTAACATAAATAAAGTAATTAATATTAGAATAGTTCGACTAGAAAATTATATACAATAGTACATTCATATTAGGATCATCAGGAGAATATTAATATGTGATATCTCACGATGGGTTGATGTCGTTGTCGATCCAATATTGTAACTCCATGAGGAATTCCGACCAATGATTGAGGAGCTTGACAATAAGTCTGCGACACCAATAGGTAATGGTTGAGCGCATCCAGCACGGCTTCAGCCGACAGATCCACAATCTTTGGCTCAGAATAAAAATCGAGATGATAGAACCCACAAAAAGAGACCAATGACGACATCCTCACCTCGTACTCCTCCAATTCCTGCACGGCCGACCTTACGCAGCTGACGGACAGGACAATCTCCACGTTGTGCCCGTCAATCTGGCCGATGAACATCATGCCCGTCTTCCCGATGCCGATGTTATTTTTTCTCCGCGAGCACCCTGCAGGCATCGGCTTAGACGGGTCCCATTGTTTGATGTTGTAGAGGACTATTGGCACCTTGATCGAATGGATGGATTTGAGGTGCAGATATAATGTTAATTTGTTGCCGACCCAGTTGCATCTTGTAACTACCTCGGTGAATTACGCTCTTAGTTACAAGCCTGGATGAGCGGAAATGGTTAAAATAGTACGGTGGGGCCAAATGCCACTCACAGGTAGACCTTACGGCCGTCCTAACCATTTCCAAAACATCAGGACAAGAACGAGCGACGTAATCGGCAGGCGAAGGGATCAACTACATACACAAATGAGTATGTATGCAAGCCACCATACAACAGTCCTCAGAGCCATTCCATCTAAAAAATAGTAATATTGCAACGCCATACGGCAAGATCCAAATATCCTAGATAGATATAATAGTTTAGGATATCTCCTCATACATCAAACATCAGAGTATCAGGCGGAAGCTGAAAACAAGATCCGAGTACGGATAAGAAGCAAATCGGCATAAGATGCCGCATAAATAAACACATCCCGCCCACAGATCTCACGGATCCCCGTTCCCGGAATCTCTACACCGAGTGATCGTTGTCCACATCGTTCGTCTCCTCCACCCAGTATCCATCCTGCGAGTGTACCTGTTCATCTGAATCAAGCAATTTATCGTGTGAGACCCTAGGGGTACTCAGCAAGTCTTTATGCCTCTAAAGGGGACACAACCTGGGGTGACGCAATTGCAGCAAAAGATAATACCTAACAATTCTAGGATATTGCTAACCATCCGCCTAACCAAAGATAGACGGATGTCCGTGAATTCATAACAACAGTTATAACAGTAATATTAACAGATCCATCCTCCTCCTCGCTTACCAACGAGGAAGCGGACGAACAACCCCCCATCCGTTGGCCGTTTTATTATCCATTCCATGAGTGTTGCACTATTTACTAGTCAGGTACTTAGTCAAATTAAAAGCGGTACTTTAGTTATACTTGTCTATGATCGAGAAACTGTGCTCCAAGTCGTCCATAACCGCGGACACGGCTCTCAGAAAGATTTACCCTGCAGGGGTGCACAAATAGCAACACACACTCGATCAACCTCGGAAAAACCAAATCAAAACCCAACGAGGCATTCACGACAAAGCGATCACAGGATTCAGAAATGTTTCAGGGGGCCACCCCATTAAGCTACCCGCAACGAAGTTGGCCGGCTCCGAGACGGACCCAAGGTTTGCGTCAATGGCTGTAAACGACTGGGAACCCGAAAGTGTGACTGGGCTTGTCGATACCGCGAAAACACTCCGCATCCAAAACAGTACAGGTGCTCCTCGCACAATCTTAAATAAAGCGGAAAGCATGGCATAAGTACAGATAGTAATAAAGCCCCAAACTACTTTGTGGCCCCAAGAAATAAGAATGAATCAAGCTCTAGCTCAGGGGGTCCATAAGGCCTCCGGATGTGGATAGTGAATAGTCAAGGAACAGGAATCAAGTACTGGGTCCCACGGACACAAGTGAGCATGAAGAACCAAATAGCGGATATTGCTCACCGTGCCACTGTCATTAGTTATCCCATTACTACTCGTTAAGTTGTTTAGGTACCTCGTTATCCATCAGACACTCACATACCCTACACATGCTGTTCTACGACCCGCATGGCTCAAACAACTCCTGTAGTAATGGCTCATGGGATGGAGGAACAAGCTTCAGTGGGGTTTAAAAGTAAAGGCTATGCAGTACTTGGGATTCAGTTTAATGCAATCGCGACTCAACGATGCAAGAATAAGATAGAGGCCATAGGTACTATATGTATGCAAGCATGTGGTAGTGCTTGCCTGGCAGCTCAGTTGAAGCGAGGGACGGATCTGGGTAGTGCTCCTGGGTTTCTTGATATATCCCCTGCTCAGTGTCTATTCGAAGAAGAACCAAACAAACAAGGGCCAACATAAATAGAGTGCACAAGCATATGAATTAAAATGCGACAAGCAAACAATCATGCCATGACGAATGATGCACAATTTGCATGGCAATAAAGTAGCATGGCATGGGTGAGGTGAGGAATACAAGAATAAAGCATTTTATGGAGTTTTAGTCACCTTTTATCCTCAAATAAGTTGCTGTATACTTTATATTTATATGATGCATGCTGCAATTCAGAATATGGAATGCATAAACAGAAAGGTCTCGTCGAGCTGATCATTTTAGACATATTATTTGTCAAATTCGGAGTTATAAAACAAAAGTTATTAATTAATTAAGGCGAAGGGCATTTTATTTGTAATTTTAATCAACTCGAAATTTTAAAGTGCTCAAACATTATTTTTAATAGCATATTTGAATTCCTCACATTTTTCTGATTCAAAAACATATATCATATGTTGAATTTGGAATTATATTTCACAAGTTATTTTAAAACAGATTTGAATTTGAATTTAAACAATTTTGAAAAAGGTTTTAATTAAACAGCAAGCAGAAACCATTTTGTACTCACAGACCTACTAGCCACCGACACCGCCAAGTGGGTCCGGCTGATTCCGCGGTAACAGCGCAAGGGTTTTCTGTACCATGCCTTAGCTAGCCTGTGTCGCCGACGGTGGGTCCGCTGGTGGGCCCACATGACAATGAGAGGGAGGGTCACCACGGTCGCGCGAAGGGAGCACGGGTTGAGGCTGGAAGAACTAGGGGGCTTAACTGCAAAACAGACGGAGAGGCTGACAGTGGGGCTCGATGGTACCGCGGGTTGAGGCGAAGAAAAAGAAAGGGGGTATATGGAAAAAGACCAACAGACCCCTGTTCCTCTTCCTGCAAACGCGTGGACAGGTCAGAGCGCGACCGACGCAGGGTGCGGCGCGTGGGGTTCGAACTCGCGTCGCGGGCGCGTGCGCTGCGTTGGTAGCCAGTGCGGCTGGTTACGGGATGTGACAGAGGAGCGGCGGGCGGCTAGATGTGGTTCTGCGCGACGCGGGAGGGAGCCAACGAAGTGGCCGACGGCGCGCACAGCATGTTTGACGAAAAGTACGACGGATCTAGACGACGACAGCGAGGCGGAGGTTGTCAGGGAGGGAGAGGGTCGTACCGCGGAGAGATCGGTGCGGTTGGATCGGGCTGGGAGCCACTGGAGCGGCGAGGACGCAGGCGCTCCCCGGAGTTAGGGTTCGGACGGCGAGGTTTCTCTCCGGCGAGCTGGGCCTTCTCCTCCTTACTGGAACGTACAGGGCGACGCAGAGGATGGTCCTCGTCCTTCCTCGACAACCACAACTCCTCGCCACCGGCTGCAAGAGGGGGGGACGATGGAGACCGACGGGTCGCCGGCCGGTGGAGAGAAAGGTAGAGGGGGAGGAGAGATGGTTGCGGCACGAGGCCAGGGGTGGTTTGGTAAGGCAGAGGAAGGAGGGGAAGGGATAAGGGCGAGCCCAGAGGGAGGCGATGCCGTGGGGGACGCGGTGGTGGAAAAAGGTGGCTCGGCCACCTTTCCACCTCGCCCTCACGTGCTCGTCGTGGAGGGTCAGCAGAGGGGCTACCAGTGGGCCTAGGCGAGAGGAGGGACCGGCTCGGAGCTAGGGTCATCGGGTGGGGCTGCTGTGGCAGGGAGAGAGAGCTAGAGAGAGAGAGAGCTAGGGTAGGAGGGAGTAGGCTCGGGTTAGGGTTTTTGGTTAGGGGTAAGGCTTCAGCCTGGGGTAGGTTAGGGCTTGCAGTGAGGCTGCAGGGTGGGGTCGGCGTGAGGAAGAGAAGAGAGGGAGGGACTAGCTCGGGTTAGGTTAGATGGTGGCCTCGGGTTAGGTTAGATGGTGGCCTCGGGTTAGGTTAGATGGGTTAGAGAGAGGGGTGGCTGGGGTGTGGGCCAGGGAGAGAGAGGAGGGCAGGTGGCCCTCATGGTAGTGAGAGGAGAGCTGAGAGAGGGGGGCTTAGGGTTTTAGATTCTTGCATGCATCAAACTAGATCATACAAGAATGGATGGAAGTGGTGTAGGGTTTTTAGCAAGCTCAAACAAGATCAAACAAAAAGGAGTGGTAGACAGGGATAGAGGTGATGGATGGATATGGCCCCATAAAGAGAAAACCCATCTAAACCAAGAGAGAAACAAATGGCTAAAGGTGGTGGTACTCTTGCATGGCTCATGCAAAAATAATAAATGCCCTGATTAAATTCTTGTGAAAACAATAATAATAGCATGGCATTATACTTATGCATTCCCAAGCAGTGGAATAAAGGCCAAGTAAAAGAATTGATAGATTTAGATCCACCCCACCCACATGAGCTAGATTAAAAACAAAAGAAGAAGAAAATCAAGCTCATGGATAATGGGATGGTGGAATTCTAAGGTGGTGACAAAGAGAGGTTGTGGAATTGGAATAAAAGATATGCCCCCAACTCAACTTGGGCATTTAAACAATATATCAATAACCAAATACAATATCAAGGGGCAAAAACAATTAATGATGCATATGAGAGAAGAACCAAAAGAAAAAGGGTTTTATATGATGCTCAAATGCAAGGTGGCATGATGATATGAGCATGATATAATTATGATGCAACAATTAATTATATCTAAGAAGTAGCCATTATATTACTAGACCAAGTAGCATTACCATTGTTAGACAAATGGGATGCTACACATCCTGGCTTCGTGCAGATAAACAGGCTGTGGATGCACGAGATCATGTGAACATAGAGTTTGTTAAGGAGACCACTTTCGAGCAGTTGTAGTTCGGGCAACTGTAACCTTCTCCGCCGGTGACTTGGTGGTGTAGGTCCTTGGAACATGCGGCTAGCCGGATGATGCTTTTAGCATCCAGACGCTCAGCGATTTTGTTGACGATGTCATCGCCGACTCTGCTAAAGCTGCTGCATCGCCGGCTCTCCCTCGAACCTCTCCAAATTTTGTATAGATGATCCGCCATCGTGTCCAGGAGGATTAGGAGCGAGGGCGGATCTATATAGAACTGTCTAGGGTTTTTTGGAGGAGAGGGTGGTGGTTTGGAAGGAGAGATGCACCGGGCGAGCTGGAGAGGAAAATGTGTGACTTATGCGGCGGAGAGGATCACAAATGCGGCTAGGCAGCGTCGACGAGTGGGGATAAACAAAACGGAGATGGGTAAGATGAGATGACTCTTTGAAAGAGGTTTTTTATTTTCTTGTAATAAATTAACCATGTCACCTCCTAGGGGCAGTATAGTCTTGGTCACGTCGGTTTGACCAGAATTATTTATTTATAGGTTCTATTGTAGTATTTGGATAAGTAGGAGTAGTAAGTAGGAGTATTGCTCTACCTCCATCCCGAGGAATAAGGCGTCCTCGTTTTGCGTGTATTTTCTTTGACCAAGATTTACTCTAAACATATAAAGAATGTTGGTACACAATTAGAATTATTGGAAAGTATTACTCTACCACCAACAGTACTAATTTTACACAAAGTAATCAAGTGTATTAGTTACTCTATTTATTCTGTCAAATTTTATACAATGTAATCAAGTATGTATCTTCTCAGCACCCGCACGCACACCAGCCAATTGGTCTCTCTCTCATCCACAGTGTGGCGCTCAGCACATGTGCCATGGTTAGGGTTGAGAGAAGGATCCCGTGAAAGTCCCACTTCTAGTTTATTTTGAAGTTTCTATAGGAGTACTTCAAAATAAACTAGAAACGGAACTTTCATGGGATTCCGCTTTCTACTCTAGCGATGGTACAACGGCTCTGTGTCTGTCTATCATGTGTTCGTCATCTAAGTTGTGTTGGTGTGCATAGAAAGGAACCACTTTGGGCCTTGTGTTGGGACGGTGACAAAACGTAGTCGCGAATCAAACTTTTCGGGTTTCGATTTTTTCACTGGCTTCATCCCAAACATCGGCATGGAAGGTTATTGAAAAGATCGACACTCACAATACTAGAGTAGTAATATTGTACTTGATATGTATACATATATATATACACGTCCCATCGCATTCGATGCACTTCATCAGCAAGATCTGGCAAAAGTGAGCACCGCGCTGATTTCCTCTTTGTTAAGCAAGTTGTTGTTGTTCTAGTACGAACGGTATGCCTCGGCTAGTGGGTGGAGAAGGAGAGACAATCCCGACTGCTTTTACATGCTTATTTTCATGCCACTTTATACTAAAAGATGGGTTGGGTGTAATTTTATCTTTTTTGAGGTCCTTGATGTAACATGTACACTTCCACTAACCATGTTAAGTTGTCAACCGAAGCATATCGCTCCTTCTAGGCCAACCCTAGTTGAAAAAAGGTGCCACCGCTCCATATTTTAGGCAAAGTGGACCATGCTTTCTTATAACTTCCTAGTTTTAGAATTGTTGAAGCTTCCTAGCTAGGTAACTTCCCCCACTTAGAGGACTTTATGTCGATTTAACGAAATTATGTCAGATATGAACTACAAGTAAGCGTGATAGGTTGCTCTTGAATTTTACAGATGCCGTTTGTTGGTACCAATGTTGTCAATACATCGAGAACCATCGCGAGATTTGAAAAATGCAACTAACTTCATCCTAAGAATATGCATGCCTACAAATTTGATAATGTTTAAAGACATTCAAATAAAAAAAATAAACCAAATACTTTCATGTGGCGTCCTCTTATGCGTATTGCTCGCCATAAAATATCAGAAATAAGTGCTTGACACTTCTTTTCAAAAGAAAAAACTGTTATGTTGCTTCACAATTTCCATACCACTATATAGTGTACGAATAACTTGGAAAATTCGTAGTTGGATATAGATTGGAAAAACCCGACATTATTGTCCATTGGATCTCTTTCAGTACATTTGATTATGTCATGTCTAGCATATAGAAGATTCTATTATTGTTGGCCTATAGCACCATGAATATACTATGCACAGAAAGTACAGAGAACATGGTTTCGAATGCCACAAGCCAAGTTTCCAGATATAGTGGATAATGTGTTATGTATGATTCCCAAGTTTTATTGGTTGTCAAAGCTTCTGAGCTAACTTGGCCCACACAAATGACTTTATGTCTCTTTTAACAAAATTAGGTCATATTTGAACTAGAAGCTCTAAAAAGTGGTAGATTGCTATCGAAGTTCTACAAAAAGCTTTTGGAGGTACCGATCAGGCAGTTAATATATCAGAAACAATCAAGAGTTTTGACCAATTCAACTTCCTGCTAAGAATTTGTATCTTGACAATTTTGAACCCGTTTTGAAACAATCACATGTAATAAAGAAAAACATAAAAACAAATATTTACACATGGCATCCTATCACATCACGTGTACAGCCTTCCAGGAAACTGATAACCATGTGATTTGACAACTTCTGAAAACTAGCTCGGTGATATTTTCCCACTATGTATAAATATTATTTGGGTTCAACCCTAATGACCAAAAAGGTCATGGCCATATCGACATCATAGTTAATGTAATGTTCCCACATTAATTTGGTATATGGGTGCATCTTGGCGTAGTAGGCAATGTTGCCCGTGGGAGTCTCAACATTGGGCCTGTTTGATTCGCGGGATAGGAAAAACAAAGGAATAGGAAAACACAATATTATTAGAATATCATGTCCAGTTGAATCCTACTAGTTTGGAGCCTATAGGAATTTTTATTAAAGAAGTGTTCGATTCACGGGAAAGTAAAGAAATTGTAACATGAGGTTGAGCTGGATTGTTCTTAAAATTTGACGGAAGACATGTGCATGGCTTCCTTTTCCATGTATCACATGCCATGCAAAATGATAAACTTGAGTTTTGACAACTTTTCAAAAACCAGGTTCACAAAATTGTCCTGCAATGCGTATGAATAGGTTTCGAGTCAGACGACCAAGGTCAAGGCCATATCCTGTGATCGACATCATAGTTTATGGTAATTTCCCCATATTATGTAGATTGGTGCATATTGGCATGGTAAACAATATTTTACCAAGGGGAGTTTCCAAGAAGTATTATAAAAAGAGATGATCTCAATTTTCCAAGTGACAAGTTTTTTTTCGAAAAATGGAACATTGTTTTTCGTAATGCAAATAGTAGTACTAGGAAAAAGAAGGATCGAAATGGAGGGGGGGACAAATGAAGAGCTACTGTAGAAGAGATTATGGGGTTAGAGAACGCAGCCCGAGAGGGCAGCAGCGAAGAAGTGTTGAAGGCAGTTCGATGTTAGAGAAAAGTTATAGAAAAAAGATATAGACACAAAGCCTCCGTAGTACCATGGCACACGTACACAACACCACAATGTGGACAAGGGAGAGATCAGCTGGAGAATGGACGTGATGCAGCAAAGGAGAGAATAGTACACAATTTATTTTCCTTGCATAGAGGAGGAGTAGCACACTATAAGGCTGCAGGAGTGACCACCATGCTGATTTCCTTTATTAAGCAAGTACAAGTGGACCTCATAAAAAAACAAAATTGCATCCAAGTACATGCATTTAGCACAAGGACCCTGAAACTTAGCAATGAAGTGTGTGTTTTGAGGTTTTTGCACACTAGCATTCATCGTGCTAAAGACTATCAGTAGAATCTTTCTAGATGCTAATAATGGAAAAGAAGTCCAATGTTTAGGAATGTTTGTATTTGTCAGTCTTGATCAAACAGTCAATGTTCCGTACACTATGCAGTAGTATGGTATTGTAAGAGATAAGACAAGATAAATATAAGAGAAGAAGTACTGCGAATGGCCGATCTAACGGTAGGTCTCATAGAAGCGAGGTGCTTGAGAGTTAACACAGTCGATGGAAGTACAAGTTATAGCAAGCTCCTCATAAAAAATGAAAATTGCATCAATATCCATGCATCATTTAGCACAAGAACCCTGAAACTGAGCAATGAAGCATGTGTTTTGAGGTTTGCGCATACCAGCATTCATCGTGCTAAAAACTATCAATAGAATCTTTCAAGATGGTAAGAATAAAAAAGAAGATCCAACGGTTAGCAATGTTTGGATTTGCTAGTCTTGATCCAACGGTCAATGTTCAAAGTTAATCCGTACACTATGAAGTGGTATGGTATTGTAAGAGATAAGACAAGATAAAGATAAGATAAAAAGTACTGTGAATGGCCGATCAATTGGTAAGTCTCGTAGGAGCGAGGTGCTTGAGAGTTAACACGGTCGGTGGAAGTACAAGTTACATCAAGGACCTCATAAAAATGAAAATTGCATCCAAGTGCATGCATTTAGCACAAGGACCCTGAAATTGAGCAATAAATTAAGTGTGTGTTTTAAGGTTTGCACACACTAGCGTCCATCATGCTCAAGACTATCAGTAGCATCTTTCTAGATGCTAAGACTGGAAAAGAAGATCCAACGGTTATTAATGTTTGGATTTGCCAGTCTTGATCGAACGGTCAATGTTCAAAGTTAATCCGTACACTATATGAAGTGGTATGGTATTATAAGAGATAAGACAAGAGAAAGATAGGATAAGAAGTATAGTACTACGAATGGCTAATCTTTTGAATAACCTTCCCTCCTGATGTTTGGGAAGCATGTGAAAATTTTGAAAACCGGAAAAGTTTGAATTTTTGTGCTGCCAAGGACCAAAGTGGTTTACTTCCTATGCACTCCTCGTCCCTACTGCACACCAACAAGCGGCTGTCGAACACGCCTGAGACACAAAGCCGCCGTACCAAGGGACACGTGCACGGTGCCACGCTGTGGATGAGGGAGAGATCAGTCGGGCCGGTGCGCGAGGGGAAAGGGGAGGAGACATGGAGGATAATGAAGGAGAGAGAAAACAAACGATTTTTTTGCATGCATAGGTCCTGAAATTTTCTCTGACATGGAACCGCCTTCAACTCCTCTTCACTGCTGCCCTCTTCCCCTACCAATGTTTTATTCTCTCAACATCTACAGCGCGTGGACAGAGGTGAGCATATGTCTAAGCAAAGAAATATACTACTCCCGTATTGTGTAAAAAATCACACCTTAATAAGGCCTACTATGTGGCATCCGCTAAGGTTCATCTTATAAATAGTGGAAACAATAAAGTTATCTTTAAGCCTAAGGTGCACCTCAAGCTTGTGGGTTGCTCATAGAGAATAGAAATATCATTTCCCTCTCTCCCTATTTCATGTGATCGTTTTCAAAAGGGATTCAAAATTTTCAATATGCAAAATCTTAGCTAGAGGTCGAACCACTTGTCAAAGCTCTTTGTGGTTTCTGGTATATTAATTGACTGCTCGATGGCCTCAAAAAACAACCTACAATTTATTACTTGTAGTTCAAATTCGACCTTATTTTGATACATCGACATGAAGTCATTCAAGTGGGCGGAGTTAGATAGGAAGGTTCAAAACTCATAAAACATCGGAATCGCAAGTACAACATGCTGTTGATCCACTAGATATGTGCAAAAACTTGGCTTGTGGCATTCAAATATAATATTCTTCGCACTTTCTTTATAGAAAAGAATGATCTCGTCATCAATTGAGAATGTTCTTTCTTGGTAGTTGGACACTCACACCGATGACACTGTGTTACAAGAAGATGCACTCATCTACCTCTAAAATGACATTTAATTCAAGAGCAATCTATCACGCTTACTTGTAGCTCAAGTTTGGCCTAATTTCATTAAACTGTCAAGATGCAAAATCTTTGCAAGAAGTTGAACCTGTCGTCAAAACCTACGGAGGTTTCTGATATATTAATTGACCACCCGATGGGTACCGCCAAAAGCTTTTTCATAAAACTTTCAAAGCAACCTACATTTTACTTGTAGGTTAAATTTGACCTAATTTCGATACATCAACATAAAGTCATTCAAGTGAATGGAGTTAGCTAGAGGAAGATCGAAAACTCACAAAACATGGGAATCGTATGTAAAACATGCTGACCCACTATATATGTCTGAAACTTAGCATGTGGCATTCAAATCCAATATGTTTCAGGCTTTCTTTGTGGAAAAGAACAATCTCGTCATCACTCGGGAAATTGAGAATGTTTTTCCTGATAATTGGATATTCACAGCAACAACATTATTTACTACAAGAATATGTACTCATCGACCTCTGAAATGACATTTAATTCAAGAGCAATATATCACGCTTACTTGTAGCTCAAGTTTTACCTAATTTCGTTAAATTGTCAAGATGACATTTTAATGTATAGGTTCGTAGAGGTTCACTCTGAATCTACACACTAAAACATGACTAGATACATAACCTTCACAAACCTAAAACATCTTATATATATTGAAACTAAGGGAGTACTACTTACTGTACTGCGAGTAAGCTCCACCGTTTAGACAGTGTCTAAACAAGATGATCCATGGGACCTACTAAACTGAAGATGCTAACTTTTGCATAGGAGTTTTATAGCTTGGTCATACACTACCAAGTGGGCTCATTATTTGCCTTTTTTCCTAGGGCATCCGCAATGTGTAAAAAAACACCTTAAGGCCTATGTGGCATTCGCTAAGGTTCACCTTATACATTGTGGAGAACATAAAGTTACCTCAAGCTTGTGGGTTTCCATAGAGAATAGAAACATCATTTCCCCTCTCTCCTCTCTCTTGCAAGGAGCAATATGATAAGCTATGTGGGTCCTATCTTGTGGCAAATGTTGACCTTATACGTTGTGGTAATTTCCATATAAGTCAGGTGGGTCCTACATTATGAATGCCCTTAGACATTCGTGCCTTGTACTCCCTTCCCCATCGCGCTAGACTTGTGGGTCCTAAACTATGATGTGGATATGGCCATGACCAGTGGTGGACCTAGGATTTTACCAATGGGTATGCCGGACAAAAAAATTGATGGCTATTGAAGATACCTATTTACTAGTGCAATAAATAATTGTAATGCAGTATAGAAGCAATACACAATATGTAACTGAAAGACTAAATTCAAATAAGTCAAAATAACATATGATATTCTGAAATATGCGTAAAAGAAACTTACAGTTCTACTCGTTTATCCTACGCTTCCTCAATGCCATGAAAGAATCGATTATATCATCTTCATCCACCTCAGAGAACATATCTCTCTCAATGTATGTGACTAGACAATCATCCAAGATACTATCACTCATCTTATTTCTTAACTTTGATTTCACTAAAGTCATTGCAGAAAATACCCTTTCAACAGTTGTCGTTGCCACCGGTAGAACCAATATCAATTTGAGAAGAAAATAAACCATATGATACACTTTATGCCTCTTTGTTTCAACAAGCTTAACTGAGAGGTCAACAAGACTCTCTAAGCCTCGAAAGCTATCATCTCGCCTCATGTCATCAATGTAATTATCAAGTTGCATTTGAAGCTTTAGCAAATAATTGCCTGGGATATCATTTGGGTAGAATTGAGCTAGTCTACATACCTTCTGTGCATCAAAAGAAGCAAATGAGTTTGAAGGACTGAAGGCCGACATACAAGAAAGTAACTCCATATTAACCTCATCGAACCGATTATCAAGCTCTTGACTAATTTGATCGATCACACCAATGTATACTTCTCTTCTGAAGTGGTCATCATTTGTTTGGTTTCGGGCTCGGGTATACCTTGCTGATTTTCCATAAGGCACATAGTTACCATCCATAGAAGGAACTTCAACACCATGTTTGTCACAAAACAAAGTGACACTCTCAAGAAATTGAACCCAACCATTAGACCTCAATTGTTGTATGATGTCCTTTGCCCCATTAACAACTGAGATTGCATTAAGAATATCTTGTTCTCTTCTTTGCAAACATTGGGATAATTCATTTGTATATCCAAGAATCACAACCATAAAGTGTGCAAATAAAACAAACTCAAAGGACTCAAATGCTCCAAGAACATAATGTATTCTTGTCCAATGATGTCTACGCACTTCTATTCTTGTAGACAGTTGTCGGGCCTCCAAGTGCAGAGGTTTGTAGAACAACAACAAGTTTTCCCTTAAGTGGATCACCCAAGGTTTATCGAACTCAGGGAGGAAGTGGTCAAAGGTATCCCCTCTCAAGCAACCCTGCAATCAAGATACAAGAAGTCTCTTGTGTCCCCAACACACCTAATACACTTGTCAGGTGTATAGGTGCACTAGTTTGGCGAAGAGATAGTGAAATAAAAGTGGTATAGATAATTATAAGTGGTAACAGTTATAGAGAATAGCTTGATGGTGTGCCAAAGACTAAAGTAAAACTGAAATAAAGATAGAAGCAAGCAAACATGTAATAGATCTAATAGCAAACGGTGTATCAGTGCTTAGAAACAAGGCCTAGGGATCATACTTTCACTAGTGAACACTCTCATATAAATATATTCTTCATGATACTACTCTAAACTACTCTCCGGTTGAACACTATAATCGATTGTAGGGCTATAACAGCACACCTCAAAGTTCATCTTTCCCATCTAGAAACCCCACACTGTCACCTTGAGCACTAGATGGTTCCAACAAACACCACAATTGCATAGAGACATCCAACTCCAAATATAACTCATAACAAGTATTTGTAATATCTAGCCTAAGTGCCACCATGGTGTGCACGCTGTCACTTTCACACACATGGGGAGAGCAGAGATCTATTAAGCACTTGAGTAGCAAGGTAGATCTATAGATTACAATCTCATGATCACAATATGATCATGCATAGAGAGAGATGAACACATAGCTACCGGTAGAACCCTTAGCCTCGAGAGAGAACTACTCCCTCCTCATCATGGGAATCCGCAACGGTGATGGAGATGGTGGTGGAGATCGATGGAGATGGCTCCGGGGGCACTTCCCCGTCCCGGTAGGGTGCCGGAACAGAGACTTTATGTCCCCTGAATCTCCCCTTCGGTGGCGGCGGTGCTGCAGAACTTTTCGTGGCTTTCTAATTGACCCCTTAGGGTTTATGCATCGGGAGGCTTCTTATAGGAGAGAGGGGAGACCGAGGGGTTGCCGGAGGGGCCCGCACCAACCCCTGGTGCGGCCTGGCCTGGCCCGCGCCACCAGGTGGTGTGGCCACCCTCTGGCCCTTCTCCGTCTCGTATTCTGGCTCCAAGTGTCTTTCGACAAAATAGGAACTTTGGCTTTTGTCCCGTCCAATTCCGAGAATATTCATTTTCTGACTATCCTGGAACCAAAAACAGCAGAAAACAGGCAACTGGCACTGTGGCTTTTGTTAATAGGTTAGTCCAAGAAATCATATGAAAAGTACTCCAAAGTGTGGACAAAACATAAGAAACTATATAAAACCAAGCACGGAACATCAAAAATTATAGATACATTTGCAATGTATCAACATCCCCAAGCTTAACTCCTACTCGTCCTTGAGTAGGTAAGTGATAAAAAGAAAGAATAATTTTTGAGGTGACATGCACCATTAGAAACTTGATCAAAGTATTTGTAAAACATTCAAAGCTGGGATCATAGTACTTCAACATAGCATGAAAGATAAAGTTCTAGCAATAAGACATAGCAACTATGTTGTAACATGAAAAGGCACAAACAAAAGATTCATGAATAAAAATGCTTTCCAAGACGTTTGTTTGTTTCACATAAATAAAACATAGCATAGTGGCATTCAGCTTGTCCCTCATAGAGTAGCAAACATAAATGCGTAAGACACCTTCAAAGTTCATAAGAGTGACTAGATACAAATAGTTTAAAACAAGCAATATCAAAGCTATGCATCAATCAACAAGCCTTGGGACAATGCACATAGAACTAAGAATGGCCACTATGCTCTGAAAGTAAGTGCATAAAAATAGAAGGTGGAGACTCAACATAAAAGTGGAAGAAAGGCCTTCATATAAGGAAGTAGGGATTCAAGATTCATAAAGAGCTTCCAAAAATTATGGTACTTTTTAGATTTCAGCTCGCATTGCCCCTATCATAAGCATCTTGAAGTGATCAAGGTTAAAGTGAACAAACTATGGAGTATATGCTTCACAAAGTATAAGTTGGAAATCTCATGTCCCTTGAATACGAGGGCCGCTCCTCATGCTACTCAAGTTTAGTCACCGGTAAGTTCTTGTCATCGTAAGTACATGTGTATCATAGAGAACTGCCAACGGGGTACCCCTTGCCCGATGATACGGAAGAATCCCCATATCAAAATGACAAGGCAAGCAGACAACAAGCATCTCAGCAATCTTCTTATTTACCATGGGAATATGGTGCTCTTTTCTCTCTTTCCTCTTTTCATAATCTCTTTTTTCTTTTTCTCTTTCTCTTTTTTCTCAATATCGGACTCTTTTTTTTATAAGACGAATGCTTCATAGACAGCTCATTATGGTTACGCTGCAGGTTTCGACCATGTCAGCATGGATTAGACCAGCGGCCCAGGCGTTTCTCTAACACATATACATAACTCCATGGACTTACAAGCTCCCCTTTCATTTCACACCGACGACATCCACAGACAAAAGAGCATGATATCAACTAGGTACAAGTACCAAGTGCAATGTTGAAAGCATTCCCCATGACAGCATGGTTCTGCTAATCCCCAACAAATAAGTGCAAGCATATACAACACAGACGACACAATGGTTCAAGTTTATTAAGGGCAAGAAAAGTAAAGTGTGCCATCAAGTTCGTGAGAGCTTTAATCACTAGTTTTCTCATAACAAGTTTAATTTGGAAGGTAAACAAAAACATTAATATACTTGGAATAGCATATGCTAGTAGGTAGGTATGGTGGATTCTTTGGAAAAACTTGGTTTAGGGAGTTGGCTGCATGGGTGGAACTCATACTTGGTTGCGGAGGCTAGCAAAAGACTGGGAGCGATAAACTAAGAGAGCAATAATGGCCATAATCATGTAGAGCGACAAAACATCATTGATCAAAGCATAAAGTGATACTACAAGTTTAAAACTAAAGGATCATAAAGGCTTATGGTGACTTTGGATAGTCATAACAAGGTGTGAGCATGTGCCAAGTCAACCCAAATAAAGCATCAAAGGAGAATACCACAATACTATGCTTTAATATGCTAAAACAACGCATGATTCATCCAAGGCATATGAAGCAATCTCAATTGTTTATAACAAGTCATGATACAACAAATAATACTAAGCATAAAGCCAAAACAATATCAAGCATGGCATGACAAATCATAGGCCACAGTCAAAAACAAGCTCTCTTTACCACTTAAGCAAGAACTTTCCTACTCTTTTCCAATCCAAACCAAACTATTTGAAAACCAATGTATGAAAGAGGGAGTCCAACCAATTTATTCATCAAACTAAGCAAACCAAGCAAATGAAAAACCAAAACGAAAATGAAAAAGAAGATGCTCCTAGAACAACACAACTGTGCATGAAACAATAAAAATGAAGCATTTGGAAGAAACCTAGGATTTTTATTGATGAAGAGGGGGATGCCTTGGGCATCCCCAAGCTTTGATGCTTGTACTTCTTGGATATTTCTTGGGGTGACACGCGTGGCATCCCCAAGCTTGAGATTTAGTTCATCTTTCATCTCATTACTTATTCCTTCCATACACCTGAATTTTTTCCTTCATACAAAACTTCACATAATCTTTATTAGCAACATTAGTGCACTCAAGATAATAAGTCTTTAGGTTCAGTTCCAACACCAATAAAACTTCCATTAAAACACTAGCTACTATAGCACTTACCTCAAAAAGCTCAATTCCCCAAAATAACTCAAAAAGGAACCAACAAGAAGCAAATGCAAATAATGGCAGAAATCTGTCAAAACAGACCAGCAGGTAAAGACGAATTTGTTCGAAGACCTTATGTTGCTCAAATCAAAAAGTGTTGAACTAACAAAAGTTAGATAACAACCTGGGGCAGAAGCACTAAAATTCACGCCTCAAAAGTACAAACAGAGATTTTACACAGATTTTTACGGTGAAGCATAGAAATCTGTTTCGGGACAGCAACTTTCCCAATCATTACTTCTCTCTTATTAGAGGTTACTCTTGGCACAAAAACCAAATAAAAAGGATAAGGAGCGGTTATTACAGAGGTAATAACTTCCAAGACTCATCTAAAACTTTTGGGTTATCTCCCAATAAGTACTTTTCTTTAACGCCTTTAAGTTAGGCATGATAGTTTGAAAAGATGCTCACATAAGAAAATATGAATTGAAGTAAAAGAGAGCATCAAGAAGAAAATTCAAAGCACATTTAAGTCTAACCCACTTACTATGCATATGAATCTTGTAAAGAAACAAGTCATGAAAGCACAAAGCAACAAACATAGTAAAGCAAAACAAGTGCTACTTCAAGACTTTCAACATAAAGAGGGGAAACCTAATATTGTTGAGATATAGAACACCATGTTTCCCTCTCTCATAATAACTTTCAGTAGCATCATGAATAAAATTAACAATATAACTATCACATAAAACATTCTTATCATGAGCCACATGCATATAATCATTATTACTCTCCACATAAGCATAGTTATTCCTATTAATTGAAGTGGGAGCAAATTCAACAAAATAGTTATCATTATTATTCTCATCACCATAATCATCAAATATAGGAGGCATATTGTAGTCATAACTAATTTACTCCTCAATAGTAGGTGGACTGAAAATATCATATTCATCATTGTAATCATCATATATTGGAGGTTTGGTATCATCATAAGCAATAGAATAGCTATCTTCCAAAGCTGGGGAACTAAAAAGATCATTTTCATAAAAACTAGCTTCCCCAAGCTTAGACTTTTCCATAGCATTAGCAATAATGGTGTCCAAAGAATTCATACTAACAACATTGCTATTAGCATGCAAATAAAGTTCCATAGGTTTTTTAATTTTCTCTTCAAACACTTCATGTCCTAACTCACGATAAATACTATAAAGCTCTCTAATTTTGTTGTTGTTTTCCATTAAGCCTAACTAGTGAAAACAAGAAACAAAAAGAAAAAATTGCAGAACATAAAGGAAATAACTTCGAGCACTCACATCGGAGTTTGTGAGTACCTTTTACCTTACCTCCCCGGCAACGGCGCCAGAAAATAGGCGTTTGCCGTGGGAGGTTCTTCTTCTTTATCCTCCGGTGTGAATACCTGTTACCTTACCTCCCGGCAACGGCGCCAGAAAATAGATTGATGTTTACGCACTTCTATTCTTGTAGACAGTTGTTGGGCCTCCAAGTGCAGAGGTTTGTAGAACAGCAGCAAGTTTTCCCTTAAGTGGATCACCCAAGGTTTATCGAACTCAAGGAGGAAGTGGTCAAAGGTATCCCCTCTCAAGCAACCCTGCAATCAAGATACAAGAAGTCTCTTGTGTCCCCAACACACCTAATACACTTGTCAGGTGTATAGGTGCACTAGTTCGGCGAAGAGATAGTGAAATACAAGTGGTATAGATAATTATAAGTGGTAACGGTTATAGAAAATAGCTTGATGGCATGGCAAATACTAAAGTAAAACTGAAATAAAGATAGAATCAAGCAAACATGTAATAGATCTAATAGCAAACGGTGTTTCAGTGCTTAGAAACAAGGCCTAGGGATCATACTTTCATTAGTGAACACTCTCATATAAATATATTCTTCATGATATTACTCTAAACTACTCTCCGGTTGAACACTCTAATCGATGGTAGGTCTATAACAACACACCTCAAAGTTCATCTTTCCCATCTAGAAAACCCCACACTGTCACCTTGAGCACTAGATGGTTCCAACAAACACCACAATTTCATAGAGACATCCAACTCCAAATATAACTCATAACAAGTATTTGTAATCTCTAGCCTAAGTGCCACCATGGTGTGCACGCTGTCACTTTCACACACATGGGGAGAGCAGAGATCTATTAAGCACTTGAGTAGCAAGGTAGATCTATATATTACAATCTCATGATCACAATATGATCATGCATAGAGAGAGAGATGAACACATAGCTACCAGTAGAACCCTTAGCCTCGAGAGTGAACTACTCCCTCCTCATCATGGGAATCCGCAATGGTGATGGAGATGGTGGTGGAGATCGATGGAGATGGCTCCGGGGGCACTTGCCCGTCCCGACAGGGTGCCGGAACAGAGACTTTCTGTCCCTCGAATCTCCCCTTCGGTGGCAGCAGTGATGTGGAACTTTTCGTGGCTTTCTAATTGACTCCTTAGGGTTTATGCATCGGGAGGCTTCTTATAGGCGAGAGGGGAGACCGAGGGGGTGCCGGAGGGGCCCACACCACCCCCTGGCGCGGCCTGGCCTGGCCCGTGCCACCATGTGGTGTGGCCACCCTCTGGCCCTTCTCTGTCTCGTATTCTGGCTCCAAGTGTCTTCCGGGAAAATATGAACTTTGGCTTTTGTCCCGTCCAATTCCGAGAATATTCATTTTCTGACTTTCCTGGAACCAAAAACAGCAGAAAACAGGCAACTGGCACTGTGGCTTTTGTTAATAGGTTAGTCCAAGAAATCATATGAAAAGTACTCCAAAGTGTGGACAAAGCATAAGAAAGTAGATAAAACCAAGCATGGAACATCAAAAATTATAGATACATTTGTAATGTATCATCCAATCATCCTTATATGAGGTATTGTCTCCAAGCTCGGTGAGTACGTCATGAATTGTGGAAAACATAACAACAATGTTATATGCAGTTTTGAAATGTGAGCCCCATCGAGTGTCACCAGGCCTAGGCAAACCCATCTCTTGATTTAATCCACTCCTAGTTTGAAGTTCACCACAATCAAATGCTTTCTTGATACTCTCAAGCCTAGCATTTCAAAGCATGTCATGACGCTTACAAGAAACTCCAACAATATTCAACAAGAGAGATACTTGATCAAAGAAACTCACACAATCAGCATTTCCCTTAGCAATAGCAATAAGAACTAGTTGGAGTTGATGTGCGAAACAATGTATATACTAAGCAGAAGGTGACTCTTGCATGATCAATGTTTTTAGTCCTTTAATATATCCTTTCATGTTGCTAGCTCCATCATAACCTTGACCACAAATTTGATCCATAGTCAAACCATGACTAGCAAGTAAAGCTTCAATTGCATTCTTAAGTGATAAAGAGGTAGTATCACCTACATGAACAACTCCAATAAAGTGCTCACATGGCCTTCCTGATTGATCTACATAGCGCAAACAAATAGCAAGTTGTTCTTTATGTGATATATCACTAGACTCGTTAGCCAAAATAGCATAGGGCTCATCACCAAGTTCTTCAATAATTTTCTTTCTAGTTTCTATATCACAAGATTGAATAATATCCTTTTGTATATTTGGGTTGTTTAATATGAAATTACCTGGAGCATTCTTCAAAACATACTTATGCACTTCTTGATTTTTTTTGCAAGAAACTCCAATAGTTCAAGGAAGTTCCCTTTGTTGCTAGAATCTTCACTTTCATCATGTCCACGAAATGCCAATCCTTGATGTAAAAGAAACTTGATACATCTAAGTGAATAAGTCAACCTTATCTTGTAAAGGAAAAGATCCACATCAGTCCACTTCTCAATATGATAATCAATTGCTACCTTGAGATTTGTGAACCCAATGTATCTCTCTTGAGCTGCATTATGTGCCTTAGAATCCAGATGTTTCAAAAGTGCTTTCTCTCCAATATTCCAATTTTTCCACCCATCAACAGTAAATGTATCTGGACCAGTACCCTTCTTGAACAAGTAGCATACAAAGCAAAACACATAATCCTTCTTGATACTATATTCAAGCCACTCATAATTATACAACCATACAACATTGAATCGACAATCTCTTTTTCCAATGTTTCTTTTTGGAGAAACATGTGTATAAGGTTTGAAAGGGCCTTTAAGAATATATGCTCTTCGAACTGCATCTTGTTCATTAACTTGATAATTTTGAATGAGATGCCTTTCCCCTGGATCATGCGGGAGGTGATTGATGTCATAAACCAGGGGTGCTGGTGGCGGCGGTGGTGGTGATGATGACGAGGATGGCGGTGGTGAGGGAATATGGTTCACAGTTTCTTCGATTACCCTCTCTTGCTCTTGATTGCGCTCTTCCATCAAAGTTTCAACCCAAGAAGGATTATTTGAACCAGCGGCAGCCCTTTTGGCTGCATGTCGCTTAAATAAAGATGCAATGTCTCCGTTTCTCTTCATAACTAAAACTTCCCATAAAAAATAGATAAGAAATTGACCGCACGTATGGCTTCGTTTAATATTAGAAGAAATTGCTAGAGCTAACACAAGACAAGGAATAGAGAAAACTTAAGAAATAATGAAGAAATAATTAGTTAAGAAAATCACGGTTGTCACGAACTTGTTGATTTCCAGCTACCAGGGAGACAGACGGTGACTGATTCTAGAAGTCCCAATCTAATCGAATCCTGATGGGCGTGACTGCGTGGCCGTGGCTGCGGGTGCCGGAGAGCAGAAGAGATTATTAAATCGATCGGCGATCGCGACCAGAGATGATCTCGTGCAACCACTCCGCCGATAGCTGGTATTTTTCCCGATCAATAGCTGACCTTTTTCCCGATCGATCAAAGTTTCCTTGCGCTAGGCCAGTCGGCTGCAGGTTTCAATACGCTGGTATATACGTATATGGGCTGGGCCCAAGGGTATGCCATGGCCCACCTGGCATACCTTGTACGTATTGTTGACCCATGATATATTTGCTTGATTGGTCGCTCAAGCTAATTTATCTTTATGCAAATACTAATCAGTGCTGGCATTTTTTAAAACTATTGTTGACTCATGATATATTTGTCGTCGGGTTTCTTCAAAAGAATTTTGGAATTTTTTAAAAGTAATAGTCTATCACGCTCACATGTATTTAAGTTTGACCTAATTTCGTTTTATCAGCATAGAGTGCATGGAGCTTTGACTTGGGAGTTTGAAAAATCCTTAAACTTGAGAAACTATAAGAAAGAATTGTCCACTTTGTACAAAAAATTGTGTGAGGGGCATTCTTTGTTCTTTAATTTATTCTACCAGTAAAATACTTGAAAAACTCACTTCACGGTATGGCCTACTATACCATATACTCCGTGTGAACTTTCTTGGGTTTAAAGGCAAGTGACCAAGGTCATGGACATACTCTATATATCTATAATAATGGTGTGTCCATATTTTGGTATAGGTCGGTGCATGTTAGCATGGTAAAGAAGTAAAAGTTTTTTCAGAATAAAGTGCGGTTAATATGGCTAAATTAGAGTTCATAGCATGTGCCATTTATTACAAGTACATAAAGTGGTTGGATAAATTACATGTTATATTTTTCAGGCTTATTTTTCTACCTAATTTAACCCACTCAAACGACTTTCCATCGATTTGTCAAATTAGGTCTAATTTAATAATTACAAGAAGTGGGTGAGAGTAAGTTCAATAGTATAACCGAGTCTTAGGTATAACAAAGTGACACATCGTTTACAACCGGAATTATACCATCATATACAATATCTAGCGATTAAACTATACAACATCTAGCAGTATGATGCAACAACCTCGTCAAAAATCAAGAAGATTCAACATGAATAAAATGAAAAATCTTTCTATGTCCGTTTGAAAAATCCTAAAACTTAGGAATTGTAAGAAAATCATGGTACACTTTGTCTAAAAATTGCGGTGGTGGCATTCTTTATTATTTTTTGAAACTAGAGGTCCTGGAGGAGCGAGATGCTTCTATTATCGCGCTAGGGTTTCTTGTCATCACAAGGTGGTCCGAGGACCTTTTTGTAATTATTGTTACCTTTGAGCCTTTTTTTACTAGTGTTAATGATTATTTTGAATTTCGGAACAGAAAAAACGGTTGCTAGAAGTAGATCGGTATGCCGTACCAAGGCACACGTGCGTAGCGCCACGCCGTGGATGAGGAAGAGACAAGACGGACTGTGGACCCGCAGATGCAGAGAAGAGATCGATGGAGGATGGATGATGAGAGCCAGCGACGGAGAGAGAAATGCAACTTGTTTTGCGTGCATATACTAGTAGTAGGTCCATATATGTAGCACCCCGGGTAAATCCAGTACTGGAAAATCGCGTGTTAAAAATACTTGTGCATCATCATGACATCAGCATGCATCTAATTGATTAAAACTATTTTGCTAAAAGACCTACTTTGTTCTCTATATTAATATCCTTTCCTCTTTGTTCAAACACAAACCCGGGTTCTCCGGAATATTTTGCTTTGTCCACCCACGGTTTTCAAAAGCACCGTTTTAAATATTAAAATATTTATTTTATTTTTTTAGGGGCAGCCGTACCGGGCCGATCCGACCCAGTCGGCCACCCCCAGTACAAACCTAGCTACCTAAACCCTTTTCCTACCCCAACCTAATCTAACCACCCTGCCTCCACCTCACCTGCACCAATCGGTGCACGCCACCTCACTCTCCTTCCTCCATCCACCCAACCACCACCTGCCACGTTGCCGCTCCACCAACCCACCACCTGGCCCAACCCCCACCGCCACCTGCCCCGACCCCCACCCTGACCCCACGCATCCCGCGTGGAAGCGACGCAACCCCGCGACCCCGTCCTCTCCCTCGATCCCCCCGCTCAGAGCGCCGCCGCCCCTGGGATCCTTCCTCCCCGACGCTGCCTTGGCCCGTCCCGGCCAGCGCCCGCCTCCCGCCCTCCCTCGCCTCGACGGTACCACTCTCCGCCGTCCCGCCTCCCAGGCGCCCTTCCCTCGTCACACTCCGGCCCAAGCTCCTCCCCCGCATCCCTCCCCCCGACGCGCCCCGCGCCTCCTCTCTCGCTCCTCCTCGCCTTCCTCCCGCTTGCTCCCCCACTGGCAAGCCAGCCAGGCCGAGCCCGCCCTCTTTCTCTCCAGTTGCCATTAGCACCGCCGCGCTCTTCTCCGACCCCGCGTGCCCCCCGCTTCGCTCCGCTCCTTCCTCCCGAGACCGCCGCCTCTGCTCGATCTCCTCCGGCCCCGAGCTCTGCGCCCTTCCCCCCCGTCGGCAGCCTCTCTGCTCGCCGCCCCTCCGCCTTCCCCGTCCCGGCGACCCTCTGCGCCTTCCACCCCGGCGTCGCCCCGGACCCCCTGGGCCTCGCTCTCCTCACCGCCCGTCGCCGCCAGGGGCACCTCCCCGATGCTGATCTCCGTCGGCCTCCGCCTCTGCGACTCCAAGCCGCAGCAAGCCGGTTGGCCCGTCTTTGCAACGCTTTTTCGTCCTCTGTTTTCACCGTGTTTGTCCAGGTGCCTGCCAGGAGTTCCTCTAGCAGCCCGGACTTTTGGCTGTGCTCCTGCCAGTTGTTTAGACAAGCCAAGACCAGTGCGTCCAGGCCTTTGTTTCCGGCGCTCTCCGTTCCTATTCGATGTTTGCACCTGCGTGGTTGTTTCCTCGTTAGTGTCGAGTGTTTCCCCACGCAAGCCAAGATCAATTCTCGGCAAGGCTTTGGTCGACAAGAACTTCAACATGGGCAAGTACACCGTCTAGATCGACATCGACCGGATGAATCAGATGAACCGCCGGCGCCGAAGTCCAAGATCGATCCATCGGTACCCCAAGATCTCCTTCATGTATTGGATGAGACCACAAGATCGCCGACATGGATCCGATGGTCGAACCCTGAAGCCTCGTGTCTGAAGACCGATCCTGGCGAGACCGAACCCCGTCGAACCCTAACCAAGATCGCCATTCGATGTGTGACCCCCTTTATCCGAGCCCTATTTTATAATTGATATCTATACGAATTGTTGCATATTAAATTGTACATGCTTGCACTCATATCATGTGGTTTGGGGGTTTTTGCCGTTTCCCCTAATAATTAAATATGGGGTCCATATGCGGACTTTTCTAGTCTTATATTGACCCTATTTAAATTTGTGTAGCGAACCGGTAACTTATCTTGCCCTGTTTTTACAACATTTAAATTGCGGGGTATCTAAATAACTTAAACCACCTAATTAATTGTCGGGACCCTGGTTCCGCTTAATATGGCCTAATCCAATTGCATCGCATCTTGCCATGTCATACGTCATACATGCATCATGCCCGATCTTCTGTCATAGTATTAAATAGTGCATCCGGTGTTTGTGCTAGTGTTTTGCTTCTTCACGGACTAGGTTGTTGAGTTGATGTGAGCTTCGCCCTGATCTTCGGATGAACCTTCGGCAATGTTTTTCAGGCGAGCATCTTCCCCTTTCTACCTATCTTACTTTTATAGTATTTATTCCCTCCTGTTGATCTATTGCTATCTGTGTTGCGATGCTCTAGTTTTCGTACCCCTGATATCCCTTGCAGCCTTATATTGCCTTGGACACATCCTATTACCTATTGATTGGTAGATAGTTGGACTTGCTCGTCGTAGTCGCTTGCTCAAGTGCTGTTGCGTGTCGTCAAGTACCTCAGTTGTTGGAGTGTTGCCACATGTTTAATGTTGGAGATGATCATGGCTTTAATTACTGTTTAATAACTAAAATTGAAGTAGGTAAATGCAGAGGCACCGGTGGGTAATAGACAATATTTGGTTTTTAATCACTCGGTGTCCGTGGGACCCGAGTTCTTGACACTGCTCCGAGATCGAGCACGCTAACCACAAAGGGGGTGTGGGCACCCCATCGATTAGTACCTGATTTCAAAGTATTGTCTTTGGGGGCCACAAAGTAGTTTGGGGCTTTATTACTATTCTGTACTTATGCCATGCTCGCTTAATTTAAAATTGTGCAGGTAATCGCACTGCATTTAGGATTGCGGAGTGTTTTCGCGGTATCGACAAGCCCAGTCACACTTTTGGGTTCCCAGTCGTTTACAGCCATTGACGCAAACCCTGAGTTCGTCTCAGAGACCGGCCGACTTCGTTGCGGGTAGCTTAGTGGGGTGGCCCCCATGTACTTGCTTTGGGTCTGGGAAACGTCATGACTTAGGCCCCGCCGACATACCGATGGGTGTATGTTAACTGATCTGGCAAAAAGGGTCGAAGTGCGTGTGGATACTTTGGTGCACCCCTGCAGGGTTAAATCTTTTCGAAAAGCCGTGTCCGCGGTTATGGACGACTTGGAGCACAGTTCTCGATCATAGACAACTATAACTAAAGTTTACTGTTATAATTTGACTTGTATCCGATATGACTAGTAATCAGCTTCACTACAACGGAATGGCTAAATAAAAGTGCCAACAACTGCTGGGTTTTGGGATATCTCATACTAATTGTATCTGACTAGTAAGTGTTGCAACTACAACGGAATGGTTAACTATAAGTGCCCACTGCTTATTATATCAGGATGACTATCTATACCTGACCAGTAATTGCCGCAACTATAACGGAATGAATAAAACTGCCAACTGTGTGAGTTCCTCGGTTGACTTCCTCGTTTGGTCTCGAGGGGGAAATACCAGGATGGGTATGTTTGGTGGTAGAATCAGGTTGGTTCCGAATAGGTCTTTCTTATCCCTATCTGATAGCCGCCGGTTATATCGAGTCTCTATAGGTTGTTTAGTGCATGCTGCGCTGCCGCTTCAGTCCACCATACCTATGTAGGCGAGGACCGCCGAATTCTAGTCTCGCTGTAATGGCCTCGATCGACCGCTCCTCTTTTTCCTTTGCCCTTTGTCGGCACCCCTTTTGTTTTAGTAGGTTTCGACGTCGTTAGCAGGGTTACCCTTCCGGCTTGGCCTGGGCAGGGTTATGGACGCCATTGGTTATTCTTCAGGGCTCTTAGCCCCATTTGCATCTTGTCCGTACTCGGATGCTATATTGTTTTCCAGGTGATTTGGATCTTTGTATTGTATATCTGTATTCTTGACTCTTTGAGTCGCTATTGTATATATTTGTTCTGTGGGTTCCATCGAGGACTATTGTGTAATGATATTACTTCGTTTTCCACACGCACGCAAGTGCCTGGTGGGCATCTTTGAATCGTTTCTATGCAGGTTTGGGATTCGCTAAAACTTGCATAGGGACGATTCTGAGGGTGTTACAATATATTTACTACTAGTGGAGTGTACCATGTACCTCTTGTCAGTAGTCCATCATAGCTTTGCTGTGACATCGCACCGCCTTCAAGTCCTCTTCTACGCTTTTCTCGTGCTGCCTCTTTTTTTACGTCTCGTGTAGCCTCCCTCTTGTTCTCCTACTTATGTATCTCAGGTTTGACCAAATTTCGTTAAATTGTCAAGATATAAAATCTTAGCAAGAAGTTAAACCTGCTATTCAAACTCTCGGTGGTTTCCAATATACTCCTAATTGACCCCCGATGGGTACCTCCAAAACAACTTTTGTAAAACTTTCAAAGAAACCTACGATATTATTGTTGCATTAACCGAATTATTCGAGATGCAATAACTTTACTTATTGTTTCATTAGTACTGTTTTATTTTCTGTATTAGTGAATCTTTGGACTTCAGCAGCAGAGAAGGTGAGTAGGATACGTTCTACGTTATACGGAATTTCCTTGGTGGAGCAGAAGACGGTGGAGCCTATCGAGGTGGAGTAGAAGACGATGGAGCCGAAGATGGCTCATAGTTTCTAAATGAGTCCAGTGAAAGAATGGAGATAGAACAAAAAACAAAGCGCCAACGAGTTTTGATTGCGATGACGGCTCGCAAGAGATCAAATATTAATTATATACTAGATCATGATGTCTCGTGTTACCGCGTCCATCAATTTTTGCAATAGGATGGTAGATTTTACAATGTCAAATTTTATTTATTTATTTGTAATATCAAAACCTTTGGGCCCGTCAAAGACATAATCTCCCGTCACAAGGGAAATGAGTTTTTGATATCAGATAACGGGAGAGCACGACACAACTACCTCTTTCAAATTGCCAAGGTTTTCACCAAACGCATCAATTGTGTATGCTATGTTTATAAACGCTAGATACCCATACACCATATTTGATCTCTTAGCAGTTTCAATATGATAGCTAAAATTGTTAAACAATTAACTCACCTGGTATAATCAAACATTATTATTCCAGAATTCATTGGAAACACATAAATAATGATTCATAGTAAAATCTGAACAAACCTGAGCTAGGCTAACATAGTCCTAGAATATTTTCTAAACCATTGCTAACAAGCTTAGATGGGTGGTACTCTCTCATAGAAGGCTATATGGAAATTAGTTGGACAAAGAATTTAGAGAATTTATTAGAATATGACTTACAAATGTAGATTTATGACATATGAGCATAAATCTTGGTGACAACTAATCAACTACATGATAAAGGCGCATGAATAAATCACCATATGGAAGAGCTTTCCTGCTTTGTAAAATCATCGCTTTACAACAGTTGTTCATTGAAGAAAATTTGAACAACAATAGATCAATAATAAATCTGAGTTTAATTCACTAGAAATAGGCAAGAAGGAATTCTAGAACTGGAAAATCAGTCGGTAAATACTGTGTTAGGATCCAGAATGAAAAAGATCGCTAGAGTGATATTAAGACACATCCAGCAGTACAAGCAGAAGGGATATATGTGAGGAAGTGGAGGCACAGTGTCGCATAAGGGTGTTGCACAAATGCTTAATAGCAGAGAAATGCTTACCATCAGTGCCTGCTAGAGCATCATGGGCCACTGAGATCGAAGGGAAGCAGTCCCATGGATGCTTGACTGCTCGTCGTCGTCATCCCTATGTGATGTAAGTAGGGTGTCACGATCGAGCGATGGTCTCCATCGAATGGAGGTAATGGCTGCTAGATGTTTCTCTTGAAACAAACAACAACAAATAAAACAATGGCTTATGTTTGTGCGGGTCTCCTGTCTACATTGAAATATTTACCTAAGTAATGTGGTCATGGGATTAAAATCTTCGTAATTATCATGTCTTGGAAAAAAATTAGGGTGCTTACTTACAAGGTAAACAAAGCCTTCGGCCCGTGATCCTTTTAATCCTCTCTGCCCATGTAGATGGCAACGGAAACAGCACCTTCAGTCGCAATGACTAATTCAATATGTTAACTAACAAATATTGTTGCGCTGATCTTGATCTATTATGCCTTTTAACTAAACCTGCTCTGGTTCAATAATAATTTTTGAAGAGACCTGCAATAACCAGCTGTGGGGTATATTTAATGGCTTCATTCCTAAAAAGATTTGTCTTGGCGTAGGGAAGGTCCGTCAATATTTGTCCAGGAGCACATGAAATTACTTTGAATTAGTAAATCATGCATGCAGTCAGAATGGAAAGATGGCTATCCACGACAAGGTTAGCATTTAGAGTAGCAAGTAAATCAAAGAAGCTACATGATACATTATATAATTATTGGTAATAGAAACTTCAAGTGTCGGTGTTACCTTATTATTATAGATAGCTTTGTTTGTACTCTATAGTAGTACTAGCAGGAAATTGAAAAGAGTTGTCCAATAATTGAATTTCATGACAGATCTGACCTGTAGAAAAGGATAACGACCAAAATAACATCCAGCTGCTGTATAGAATACCTGACATGCGACGCCTCTGTCAAATCAACCAACCATTCATCCACTGTTGATAACGAGTTGGACGGCCCCTTCCCGGCAATGGTGGTACCCAGTTGATCCCTTGGTCGCTCCACGTAGGTCGGTGTCGAGGGAGTGTGTACCCCTCGCCTCTGACTGTAGCACGCTTGTGGACATAAATGGTTATGCTAGCACCACTGTCAGGCAAATTGGTAGATCGAAGTGGACTCCGCCGCTCGAGATCCTGATGGGGGCGACGCACTGGAGTTCTCCTAAGTGAGATCGGGGAGGAGATGAGGCGCTACGAGAGATCTCCCGACTTTTTTTCCTACGACCCAAAGTCTCGACCTCGGGTTACTGTTTTCAAACCAAAGTGGGCTTTACTGGGGCATTTTGTGGCCCAGTTAACCAGGAAAGGCCGATTTTCCCTCTAGAGTAGCTTCCCTAAGGATATTCAGCCCACTCCGGAAATTACTGCAGATCTAACAGCCAAAATTACGAGGTGAGGATGATCGGACGGTCCAGATTATAGAGGGCGTGAGAGAGCTCCTAGTTGGCTCAGTTATAATGTCCCTAATGCATCAACGTGTACTGTGTATGTAGTAGCATATAATATGTGTACACAAACATGTTTGAAATTATAATGAAACACAAATTAAAAAAAGAACGAAATGAAAAAACAAAATGAAAAGGAAAATACAAAAACATGTCGCGGCAGAGAAACACACGAATTATCTTCTGCAACAAGAAGATCTTTAGTACCGGGTTGTGTTACGGCCCGGGATTAGAGGTCCTCCAGCCCCGCCATGTTGCCGCTACCACGTGGTGGCCTCTAGTCCCGATCCGTAGCAAACCGGGACTAGAGGTAGGGGTCTCTAGTCCCGATTTGGCAGTCTCAGGTGCGAAACCGAGACTAGTGCCAGTTATGGACTAGGACTAGAGCCCCGTTTTCCACTAGTGACTCTTACGCATATTGCTCGTCATCAAAAAATCAGAAATAAGTGTTTGACTTCTTTTCAAAAGAAAAAATTGCTCTGTTGCTTCAGAATATCAATTTATACCATTGTATAGTATACGAATAACTTGAAATATCGGTAGTTGGATATAGATTAGCAAATTCCAACATTTTTAACCATTGGATCTCTTTCAGTATATTAGATTAAGTCATGTCTAGCATCTAGAAGATTCCATCGCTGGCCTTTAGCACCATGAATACTATGCGCGGAAAGTACGAAGAATATGGTTCTGAATGCCACAAACCGAGTTTCCAGATATAGTGTACCATGTTTTATGTATGAAGGTGCTTGGCGTGGTGGTGTTCCCGCATTTGGTAGTAGTACATAGGTGCTTCCTCGCATGATGAACAATATTTCCACTAGGAGTTTCCCCCTTGTTGAAAAAAATATCTGGGAGAGAGAAGAGACCGAGAGCATGTAGGAGGCAGCGCGAGAGCAGCGAAGAGGGGAATTTGAAGGCGGTGCGATGTCAGAGCAAAGCTGCGATGGGTTCCTAACACGACATACAGGGTACAGTGAGTAGTTCTCCTACTCATCACCATCAACACACCCCGGCCAGCTGATCTCTTGGCGCTGCCCACGTGGGTCGACCTGCCTTGTCATTCCATTTCACAGCCTGCAAAGAGGAAGCACCAAGCACACGAGTAATGCTACACTTATGGAGGAATTTTGCAGAATCAGACTTACGGGGTGACGTGGAATCACAGGGTTGGGTGCAGTTTTTTTCCACACCCCCAGCACGCTGGTTTGAAAGTGTGAGGAGCGTTTTTTTGTGTGAAGCTAGTACAGTAGTACGAAGGGTACGACTCAGTTGCTCGCTCGATAAGGACCCAATTGCTTTTTCTTGGTTAACTTTAGTGCCATTTGCGCTACATTGATGGACCTCTATGTAATTTTATCTTTTTTAGGTCTTCGATGTAAACTGTAATCGCTCCCACCGACCGTGTCAAATTTTAACTAAAAGTAAATGCGATAGATATACTCCTCTTAAAATTTTCTAAAAAACTTTTGAAGCTAACCAAGAATTTAGTACATCAAAAACCACCGAACAGCTTTTTAGTAAAACATCCAACCAACCTACAATATACTTATAGTTCAAATTTGACCTAATTTTGGTAAATTGGCACATAGTCTAATTCAAGTTGGCAGAGTTAGCTAGGAAGTTTTAAAATTCGCAAAACATGGGAAAATCGAGAATGTTATTTCCTGATAGTTGGAAACTCACACCGGCGACATTGTTTACTAAAAGATGATGCACCCCTCTACCTTCAAAAAGACAATTAATCCAAGAGCAATCTATCACGCTAACTGGTAGCTCAAGTTTGACCTAATTTCGTTAAGTTGTCAAGATGCATATTCTTAGCAAGAAGTGGAACATGTTATCAAAATTTCATGACCTTTACTATATATATGCACGCAAAGCAAATTATGTTTTCTCTATCCTTCACTGCCTCCTCACTATCCACGCACACCAGGGCCGGCTGATCTCTCCCTCATCCACAACATGGTGATGTGCACACGTGCGTCGACATGCCTTCTCGTTCCATTTCACACCCTGCGAAGAGGAAGCACCAAGCACACCCCCAACACGCTGGTTCAAAAGTATGATGAGTGTTTTTCTGTGTGTGAAGCGAGTACAGTAGTACGAATGGTATGGCTTAGTTGCTCGCTCGAGAAGGACCCGACTGCTTTTTCTTGCTTAACTTTAGGGCCTTTTATGCTAAATTTATAAACCTCTATGTAATTTTCTCTTTTTGAGGTCTTCGATGTAAACCGTACTCGCTCCCACCGACCGTGTCAAATTTTAACTACTAGTAAGTGCGATAGATAGATTCCTCTTAAAATTTTCTAAAAACTTATGAAGCTCTAACCAGGAATTTAGTACATCGAAAACCATCGAAAAGCTTTTTCGTAAAGCTTCCAAAGCAACCTACAATTTACTTGTAGTTCAAATTTGACCTAATTTTGATAAATTGGAACAGAGTCTCATTCAAGTCGACAGAGTTAGCTAAGAAGTTTTAAAACTCGCAAAACATGGGAATATTGAGAATGTTCTTTCCTGAAAGTTGGAAAACTCACACTGACGGCATCATTTACTAAAAGAAGATGCACCCATATACCTTCGAAAAGACAATTAATCCAAGAGCAATCTATCACGCTAACTTGTAGCTCAAGTTTGAACTAATTTCGCTAAGTTATTAAGATGCAATTTTTTAGCAAGAAGTTGAACGTGTTATCAAAATTTCAGGACCTTTACTATATATATGCATGCAAAAAAAACTTATGTTTTCTCTATCCTTCACTACCCTCATCGCCATCCACGCACCCCCCGGCTGGCTGATCTATCCCTCGTCCACAACATGGCGCTTCCCACACATGCGTCGACCTACCTTGTCATTTTATTTCACACCCTGCAAAGAGGAAGCACCAAGCACACACCCAGCACGCTGGTATGACTAAGTTGCTCGCTTGAGAAGGACCCGATTGCTTTTCCTTGCTTAACTTTAGGACTCTTTATGCTAAATTTATGGACCTCTATGTAATTTTCTCTTTTTTGAGGTCTTAGATGTAAACCGTACTTTGTCCCACCGACCCTATAAAATTTTAACTACTAGTAAGCGCGATAGATAGATTCCTCTTAAAATTTTCCAACAAACTTTTGAAGCTCTAACCAGGAATTCAGTACATCGAAAGCCACAAAAAAGCTTTTTTGTAAAACTTCCAAAGCAACTTACAATTTACTTGTAGTTCAAATGTGACCTAATTTCGATAAATTGGCATAGAGTCTCATTCATGTCAGCAGAGTTAGGTAGGAAGTTTTAAAATTCGCAAAACATGGGAAAATTGAGAATGTTCTTTCCTGATAGTTGGAAAATCACACCGACGACATTGTTTACTAAAAGAAGATGCACTCATCTACCTGAGAAAAAACAATTAATCCAAGAGCTATCTATCATGCTTACTGGTATCTCAAGTTTGACTTAATTTCGTTAAGTTGTCAAGATATAGAATCTTAGCAAGAAGTTGAACCTCCTGTCAAAATTTCGGAACCTTTACTATACATATGCACGCAAAACAAATTGTGTTTTCTCTCTTCTTCCCTGACTCATCACCATCCACACACACCCCAGCTCGCTGATATCTCCCTCGTCCACAATGTGGCACTTCCCACGTGCGTCGACCTGCCTTGTTGTTCCATTTCACACCCTGCAAAGAGGAAGCACCAAGCACACCCCCAGCACACTGGTTCAAAAGTGTGGGGAGTGTTTTGTGTGTTTGTGTGAAACAAATACAATAGGTCGAAGGGTATGGCTCAGTTTCTTTCTCAAGAAGGACCTGGGTGCTTTTTCTTGCTTAACTTTAGGGCCCTTTGTGCTAAATTTATGGACCTCTATGTAATTTACTCTTTTTTGAGGTCTTCGAAGTAAACCGTACTTGCACCAACCGTATCAAATTTTAACTACAAGTAAGCACGATAGATAGATTCCTCTTAAAATTTTCCTTAAAACTTTTGAAGCTAACCAGGAATTCAGTACATCGAAAAGTATCGAAAATCTTTTTCTTAAAACTTCCTAGCTTATAGAAAAAATCTGCCACATACATAGGTGATGCCCTAATACTAGTATGAAAATAGAAGCTGCAAATAGTAAATAATATGTCTGGTCAAACTGACGTGATGATGGCCCAAGATATCTCGAGCTCGTTGGGGAACCCCAGGAGGAAGGTATGATGAGCACAATAGTAAGTTTCCCTCAGTTATGAAACCAAGGTTTAATCGAACCAGTAGGAGCAAGAAAACACCCCAAAGGTATTGCTAGCTGAACTTTGGCAGGGCGCACTACCAGTGTCAGCAGCAACATGGAGACCTGCACAACACAACCACAGAACTCTGCCCCCAACTTATAGTGAGGTTGTCAATCTCACCGGTTTTGCTGAAAACAAAGGATTAAACATATTGTGTAGAAGAAAGTAATAGTTTGCAGAAAGTAAACAGAAAGAAGTAAACAGTTGATTGTAGATTGATAGTAAAAGAAAGGACCGGGGTCCATAGTTCACTGGTGGTGGCTCTCCTTAAGATAGATGACATGTTGGGTGAACAAATTATAGTGGGGCAATTGACAAACATCGAGAAAGCATACATGCAAATACTACTCATCTTGACTCCTTCGAGATTTGATTGGGCATTACAACATTATACATAGACCGTAATGCAACTGCATCTATGACTAATAATCCACCTTCAGGTTATCATCCGAACCCCCTCCAGTATTAAGTTGCAAGCAACAGATAATTGCATTATACATTGCATGTAAAGTAAACAATACAATTGTTCTATGAACAAAGGATTGTTGTTTTCTCCCTAGTAGCAACAACACATCTAGTACCTTAGAGATTTCTGTCACTTCCCCAGCTTACTAGAGGCATGAACCCACTATCGAGCATAAATACTAACTCTTGGAGTTGCTAGCATCTACTTGGCCAAGATAGCTACTAACAACGGAAAGCATGCAAGATCACAAATAACAAAGACATGATAGAATCAATAATCAATCTAAAATAGCATCTCAATATCCATCGGATCCCCGCAAACACAATATGCAGAATTACAAATAGATGATCTTGATCATGAACGAAGCTCACAAGTTCTAAACATGATATCACAAAGGAGGAGAACCAGCCATCTAGCTACTACATGGACCCGTAGTCCTGAGATGAACTACTCACGCATCACACCAGAGGATTGCATGGTGATGAACAAGGCCTCCAGGGTGAATTCCCCTCTTCTGTAGGGTGCCGGGAAGAGCTTCAGATCCCTCCCGATGTAGGGATGGAGATGACGGCAGCTACAGACTCTTTCATGGAATTTTTGATCGGGTACTTAGGGTTTCTGTATCGGAGGCATCTTATAGGCGAAAGGGGAGGCCGAGGGGGTGCCAGAGGTGGCCAGACCACCTCCTAGTGCGGGCTAGGCTGGCCCGCATGGCCAGGTGGTGTGGCAGCCCCCTGGCCCCACTCCGTCTCGTATTCTGGCTCTTTGTGTCCCTCGGTGAAAAACTGACTTTAGCTTTTGTCCCGTCCAATTCTGAGAATATTCATTTTCTGACTTTCCTGGAACCAAAAACAGTAGAAAACAGGCAGCTGGCACTGTGGCTCTTGTTAATAGGTTAGTCCAAGAAAAGTGTATAGAAAGTACTCCAAAGTGTGGACAAAACATAAGAAAGTAGATAAAACCAAGCATGGAACATCAAAAATTATGGATACGTTAGCAACGTATCAACATCCCCAAGCTTAACTCTTGCTCGTCCTCGAGTAGATAAGTGATAAAAAGAAAGAATAATTTTTGAGGTGACAGGCACCATCATAAACTTCATCAAAATATTTGTAAAACATTGATAGCTGGGATCATAGTACTTCAATCATAACATGAAAGACAAAGTGCTAACAATAAGACAAAGCAACTATGTTGTAACATGAAAAGGCACAAACAAAAGATTCATTTATAACGATGCTTTGCAAGACGTTTGTTTGTTTCACATAAAGAAAACATAGCATAGTGGCATTCAGCTTGTCCCTTATAGAGTAGCAAACTTAAATGCATAGGACACGTTCAAAGTTCATAAGAGTGACTAGATACAAATCGTTTAAAACAAGCAATATCAAAGCTATGCACTAAACAACAAGTGTTGGGACAATGCACATAGAACTAAGAATGGCAACTATGCTCTCAAAGTAGGTGCATAAAGATAGAAGGTGGAGACTCAACATAAAAGTAAAATAAAGGCCTTCATAGAAGGAAGTAGGGATTCAAGTTTCATAAAGAGCTTCCAAAAATTATGGTACTTATTAGCTTTCATCTCTCATTGCCCCTATCATAAGCATCTTGAAGGTGATTAAGGATAAAGTGACACAACTAAGAGGATATGCTTGACAAGTTATAAGCTGAAATCTCTTGCCCCTTACTTACGAAGACCGAACCTCATGATACTCAACTTTAGTCACAAGTAAGCTCTTGTCATTGTAAGTACATATGTATCATAGAGAACCGCCAACGGGGTACCCCTTGCACATGATACAGGAGCTATCCCATAATCAAAATGACAAGGCAAGCAGACAATGAGCATCTCAGTGATCTTTTTATTTGCTATTTGAATAGGTTTTTATTGAGGATGCTTCATAGAGTGATCATTATGGTTATGCTGCAAGTTTCCACCATGATTAGGCATGGCTTAGGCTAGCTGCCCAGGCGTTTCTCTAACACAAATACAAACTCCATGATCTTACAAGTTCCCCTTTTATTTCACACCCCCCGTGATCCATAAGCAAAAGAACATGATATCAACGGGGTACAAAGTACAAGTGCAATGTTGAAAGAGTTCCCCATGATACATGGTTCTGCTAACTTCAACTTATAAAGTGCAAGTATATATGCAACAAAGATGGACGCAATGGTTCAAGTTTATTAAATGCAAGAAAGTAACGTGTGCCATCAAGTTCGTGAGAGCTTTAACCACTAGTTTTCTCATAACAAGTTTAATTCGGAAGGTAGATAAAAACATGAATATACTTGGAATAGCATATGCTAATAGGTAGGTATGGTGGACTCTTTGGAATAACTTGGTTTTAGGAATTGGATGCATGAGTAGAACTCATACTTGGTTATGGAGGCTAGCAAAAGACTGGGAGCGACCAACTAAGAGAGCAATAATGGCCATAATCATGTAGAGCAACAAAACATCATTAATCAAAACATAAAGTGATACTACAAGTTGAAAACTAAAGGATCATAAAGGCTTATGGTGACTTGGGATAGTCATAACATGGTGTGAGCATGTGCCAAGTCAACCCAAATAAAGCATCAAAGGAGAATACCATAATACTACGCTTTAATATGCTAAATCAACGCATGATTCTTCCAAGGCACATTAAGCAATCTCAATTGTTTATAACATGTCATGCTACATCAAAGAATACTAAGAATAAAGCCAAAACAATATCAAGCATGGCATGACAAAGCATAAGCCATAGTCAAAAACAAGCTCTCTTTACCACTTAAGCATGAACTTTCCTACTCTTTTTCCAATCCAAACCAAACTATTTGAAAACCAATGAATGAAATAGAGGGTCCAACCCATTTATTCAGCAAACTAAGAAAACCAAGCAAATGAAAACCAAAAACGAAAAACAAAGACGCTCCAAGAAAAACACAACTGTGCATGAAACAATAAAAATAAAGTGTTTGGAAGAAACCGGGGATTTTTATTGATGAAGAAGGGGATACCTTGGGCATCCCCAAGCTTTAACGCTTGTACTTCTTGGATATTTCTTGGGGTGACACGCGTGGCATCCCCAAGCTTGAGCTTTAGTCCATTCTTCATCTCATTACTCAATCCTTTCCCTACACCTGAAATTTTTTCTTCATACAAAACTTCACACAATCTTTATTAGCAACATTAGTGCACTCAAGATAATAAGTCTTTAGGTTCAGTTCCAACACCAATAAAACTTCCATTAAAACACAAGCTACTATAGCACTAACCTCAAAAATCTCAATTCCCCAAAAGAACTCAAAAAGGAACCAACAAGAAGCAAATGCAAATAATGGCAGAAATCTGTCAAAACAGACCAGCAGGTAAAGATGAATTTTTTCTAAGACCTTCTATTGCTCAAATCAAAAAGTGTTGAACTAACGAAAGTTAGAAAACAATCTGGGGCATAAGCACAACAATTCACGCCTCAAAAGGACGTATAGAGATTTTACAAGAATTTTTACGGTCAAGCACAGAAATCTGTTTCGGGACAGCAACTTTCTCAATCATTACTTCTCTCTCATTAGAGGCTACTCTTGGCACAAAAAGCAAATAAAAAGGATATGGAGCGGTTATTACTGAAGTAATAAATTCCAAGACTCATCTAATTTTTTTGGGTTATCTCCCAATAAGTACTTTTCTTTAACGCCTTTAAGTTAGGAATAAGGAGCAAGGAAAAGAATCAAGTGTTCTCAAATGAAGAAGCATTAAGAGCAAATTTTGTTTTCATAGGAGAGGCAAAAGAAATCTTCTCTCAATTCTTAGGGAAGAGTTCTATACCTTTATTGAGTGGGAGTTGATATTTAATGGTTCCTTCTTTCATATCAGTAATGGCACCAACAGTTCTAAGAAAAGGTCTTCCCAAAGTAATAGGACAAGAAGCATTCCATTCAACATCCAAAATATAGAAATCAACGGGGACATAGGCATTGTTAACCATAATAAGGACATCATTAATAATCCCCATGAGTTTCTTTTTAGCACTATCATCAAGTGGGACATTCAAATAACAATCTTCCAATGGTGGCAAATCAAGCATATCATAAATCCTTCTAGGCATAATAGAAACACTACTATCAAGATCACATAAAGCTTTGAAATCAAAATCATTCACTTTCATATTAATGATGGGTTCCCAACCATCTTCTTGTTTTATAGGAATAGAAGCTTTATGTTTCATCTTTTCTTCTTTAATCTTTATGAGAGCATCAGTAATGTGTTTTGTAAAGGCCATATTCATAGCACTAGCATTAGGACTTTTAGCAAGCTTTTGTAGGAACTTAATAACTTTAGAGATGTTGCAACCATCACGGTTAAAATCATAATTAGCATCTAAAGTAGTAGAGCTATTACTAGCCTCAACACTAGTGGTAGTGATAGTAGAAACACCAATGTTTCTAGCAATTTCATCCTCTCTTTCCCACTTAGCATGCAATTCAGCTAATAGTCTAACATTTTCATCAATTCTAACTTGTATGGCATTAGTAGCAGCAAAGGGATTATCAATAGTTTCAGGTTTAGCAGCCATTTTATTCAAAGAAGATTGAGCTTCAGCCAAAGATGCTATATTTCTTTCAGCATTAGAGAGTTTTTCCTCAATAGTTTTATTGAAAGCAGTTTGTTTACTAATAAAATCTTTAAGCATAACTTCAAGTTCAGAGGGAACACTCTTATTATTGTTGTAGGAATTTCCATAAGCATTACAATTGTTGGGAGGATATGGCCTATAATTATTATTACCAAAATTATTCCTGTAGACATTGTTGCTAAAATTGTTATTTCTTATAAAGTTCACATCAACTTGCTCTTTTTGAGCAACCAAAGAGGCCAAGGGAACATTATTTGGACCAATATGAGCTTTCCCATTAACAAGCATAGACATAATAACATCAATTTTATCACTCAAGGAGGAGGTTTCTTCAACAGAATTTACCTTCTTACCTTGTGGAGCTCTTTTAGTGTGCCATTCAGAATAGTTAACCATCATATTATCCAGAAGCTTTGTTGTAGCACCCAAAGTAATGGTCATAAAGGTACCTCTAGTAGCAGAATCCAATAGATTTCTTGAAGAATAGTTCAATCCTACATAAAAGGTTTGGATAATCATCCAAGCAGTCAGTCCATGAGTGGGACAATTCTTTACCAAAGATTTCATTCTTTCCCAAGCTTGAGCAACATGTTCATTATCAGATTGTTTAAATTTCATTATTTCACTTCTCATAGATATAATCTTAGCAGGATGATAGTATTTTCTAATGAAAGCATCTTTGCATTTAGTCCAAGAATCAATACTATTCCTAGTTAAGGAATTCAACCATTCTTTAGCTTTTCCTCTCAAAGAGAAAGGAAACAATTTAATCTTAATGATATCTCCATCTATATCCCTATGCTTTTGCATCTCACAAAGTTCAACAAAGTTATTTAGATGAGCAGCAGCATCTTCATTACCAATACAAGAAAATTGTTCTCTCATAACAAGATTGAGTAAAGCAGGTTTTATTTCAAAGAAAGTAGCTTCAGGAAAAGGTGGAGCAGTAGGTGTGCTCATGAAATCATTGTTGTTGGTGCTAGTGAAGTCACACAACTTAGTATTTTCCAGAGTACTCATTTTTTTGTGTTTTTAATAAAGAAAGCAAACTTGTAAAACTAATTTTTTTGTGCTTTTGATAAAGAAACAAGCAAACAAAGCAAAAGTAAACTAAGCAAAACAAAAATAACAAAGTAAAGAGATTGGTTATGAGGGACTTCCCTTTTGAAGATGTCCTTGACTCCCTGGCAACGGCGCCAGAAAAAGCTTTGATGGCCCAAGATATCTCGAGCTCGTTGGGGAACCCCAAGAGGAAGGTATGATGAGCACAACAGCAAGTTTTCCTCAGTTATGAAACCAAGGTTTAATCGAACTAGTAGGAGCAAGGAAACACCCCAAAGGTGTTGCTAACTGAACTTTGGCAGGGCGCACTACCAGTGCCAGTAGCAACATGGAGACCTGCACAACACAACCACAGAACTCTGCCCCCAACTTATAGTGAGGTTGTCAATCTCACCGGTTTTGCTGAAAACAGAGGATTAAACATATTGTGTAGAAGAAAGTAATAGTTTGCAGAAAGTAAACAGAAAGAAGTAAACAGTTGATTGTAGATTGATAGTAAAAGAAAGGACCGGGGTCCATAGTTCACTGGTGGTGGTTGTCCTTAAGATAGATGACATGTTGGGTGAACAAATTACAGCGGGGCAATTGACAAACATCGAGAAAGCATACATGCAAATACTACTCATCTTGACTCCTTTGAGATTTTATTGGGCATTACAACATTATACATAGACCGTAATCCAACTGCATCTATGAGTAATAATCCACCTTCAGGTTATCATCCGAACCCCCTCTAGTATTAAGTTGCAAGCAACAGATAATTGCATTACGCATTGCGTATAAAGTAAACAATACGATTGTTCTATGAACAAAGGATTGTTGTTTTCTCCCTAGTAGCAACAACACATCTAGTACCTTAGAGATTTATGTCACTTCCCCAGATTACTAGAGGCATGAACCCACTATCGAGCATAAATACTAACTCTTGGAGTTGCTAGCATCTACTTGGCCAAGATAGCTACTAACAATGGAAAGCATGCAAGATCACAAATAACAAAGACATGATAGAATCAATAATCAATCTGAAATAGCATCTCAATATCCATCGGATCCCCGCAAACACAACATGTAGAATTACAAATAGATGATCTTGATCATGAACGGAGCTCACAAGATCTAAACATGATAGCACAAAGGAGGAGAAACAACAATCTAGCTACTACATGGACCTGTAGTCCAGAGATGAACTACTAACGCATCACAACAGAGGCTTGCATGGTGATGAAGAAGGCCTCCATGGTGAATTCCCCTCTCTGGCAGGGTGCCGGGAGGAGCTTCAGATCCCTCCTGATCTAGGGATGGAGATGACGGCGGCTACAGACTCTTTCGTGGAATTTTTGATCGGGTACTTAGGGTTTCTGTATCGGAGGCATCTTATAGGCGAAAGGAGAGGCCGAGGGGGTGCCTGAGGCAGCCAGACCAACCCCTGGCACAGGCCAGGATGGGCCACACTGCTAGTTGGTGTGGCGCCCCCCTAGCCCCACTCCGTCTAGTATTCTGGCTCCTTGTGTCCCTCGGTGAAAAACTAACTTTGGCTTTTGTCCCGTCCAATTCCGACAATATTCATTTTCTAACTTTCCTGGAACCAAAAACAGCAGAAAAAAGGCAGCTGACACTGTGGCTCTTGTTAATAGGTTAGTCCAAGAAAAGTGTATAGAAAGTACTCCAAAGTGTGGACAAAACATAAGAAAGTAGATAAAACCAAGCATGGAACATCAAAAATTATGGATACGTTAGCAACGTATCACGTGACGAGACTGTACTGTGCTAGGAAGTGACATGTTTAATTTATTGCATAGGGGCGTGTTATTCTACCACGCATGCACGCTATCCAGCGTCCTTGATGCATCCGCTTCTTACAGCAGAAGAAAATAAAAAACCTCTTTCAAAGAGCCATCCCATCTTTCTCATCTCCGTTTAGTTTATCCCTACTCCCCGATGCTGCCTGGCCGCATCTCTGGAGCATGCATCACACATTTTACTCGCCATCTTGCCCGCTGCATCACTCCCTCTAGGCCACCAGCCCTCTCCTCCAAAAACCACCAATAACTCTACATAGATCCACCCTCGCCCCCAATCCATCCGGAAGCGATGGCGGATTTGAGGTGTAACCCGCGGCACTTCGGTTGGAGTAAGGTCGGTGATAACATCTTCAACGAAATCACTATGCGTCTGGACACTACCAGTGCCGTTAGGCTGGCCGCATGCTCCAAGGAGTTATACCGCCAGGACGCTGGCGGGAAAGGTAGCAGGTGCCCCAACGAGAATTGTTGTTCATTGGTCACCTATAATGAAGTCTACGAGAACAAGATCCAGTGCTACTAAGCCTCGTGCGCAGCCTACACGGAGTGAGGATGCGAGTTTGTCACCCGACGATTGACTGTGCACGAGCTCTTTGACCACTTGAAACTTGCCCACAAGATGTATTTGCCTGAAGTGATCTACTCCAACAAGCACTAGTACCCAACTGACCCGATGCCTGCACTAGAGTTCATCGGCATCGGGAAAGAGGGAATGGAGTTTGTCGCCCTAATTGAAGGGTACACCACGGACATCTTCCTATCTGTTAGGTATGTTAGGTCGGTGGCGTGCAAATCATCACGGTACAAGGTGGTGTTATGGTCGCTGTCATCATGGGATAAGCTCAATTCGGTCGAAATGGCGGCGACATTTGAGCAGACGAGCAGGCCTTCGTAGGCTGAAGTCGCACTGAAAGGGATCATGTCCTACCTATCAAAAACGCGACGTTACCTGCGAGCTTCTCAAACTGTCGTTGGAATTCCCCTGGATTACAAGAATATCAACCAAGAGTGAGTTAACACATATAAATCTTCTTGTGATGATCCTAATATGAATATATGTAATGTCGTACTAATTAATTTATGTTGGTGATAAACCCAATTGGTTTGGGCTGTCCAGCCAAATATGTCTTCATGTTCAATGCTCGCTGTTGCAGTCCCGTGGAACTGCGTGGTGCCTGGCTACGAGTTCGCCGCAATGCCGTTTGTGCACCACTCCCACCTCCGAGAAGCCCACTCCATGAGGTTGTGCATTTTCCACTATTATAGGAAAGGCAGGTACATCTCTAAGCCGGTGCCGGCACCGGGCTCGCAGAATGTAGATATTGGGGTAATCGGGGACGATGGCATGGTGTTCTACGTGCTATTTGATGGGCGTGACGAAGTCATCTTGATATCTGTTGTTTGCGTCAGGCCGCGGCGCGGTTGTCGCCAGAGTATTGGGTGAAGTTGAGCTCGGAACATCCAAATGGCTTGTGTGAGAAGGTATATATTCTATGCCAATCCTAAAGCCACTTGCTCTTTGTCGGTCTAATCTGGTCGCTCATCGTCAGAATCGACCATCGGAGTTCACCGTGGAATACAAGCTTCATATCGACAGGATTCTCTAGAGAATAACACATCTTAATCTCCTTGTGATGATCCTAGCTTAATGTAGTTCTAATTATTTTGTATGGAGTTCTGCTACTGCATGCTAATTGTAGGGGTTCGCGTATGAAAACAATAAAATTTTACCCTACATCCCTAAACCCCTGATGCTGCCAGGACCTATCTATTAGTAATGCAGTAATGGGAGGGGCTTTTCGCGAACTTACCCTTGAAGACCGAAAAGCGTTGTCAATGCTCAGGAGAGCATGGTTGATGTAGACAAGCCGAAGCCGACCTCAAGGTCATGTTGAAGTCCTCGCACTCCTGCAGCTCCAACGACTCCTAGTGCCTCAAGTCTGACACCTCGTGCGGAGTTACACGCATCCTGTGCCTGGTGATGACTCCCACTTCCTCGATCCACCAGTAGTTGCAGAAGTAGAGCTCCTGGATCCGAATCCCGCAGTGTGACGGTGCTCCGCGGTGAAGATGTCTCTCGTTCGCGCAGTCCAAATTTGGGACCACGGTCACAGGAGAGAGAGAGAGAGAATATATCAATTGGAGGTCTCCCCAAAAGTGAGGAAACCTTTATTGAATATTGTGTGTATTTTCTAGTCAAAATACCCCACTATATAGGGGGGGGAGGTACTACCTCCCTCAAGTCCCGGGGCGGGACAAAAGGAGGGGAGAGGAGGGCAGCTGCTGGCCGGCCCTGGTGGGCACTCCGCGGGGGGCTAGGCCCAGCCGGCCACCCCTTCCCCTTCTCTCCTCTTGCCTTTCCCTCATGGGCCCTTCTCCCTCTGAAATTTGGCCCATTAAGGCTTTTTGAACTTTAATTGATTTTCTCTTTATGAAATAATTATGAATAAATGATTAAATCATTATTTAACATTCATTCATATATCATTCAATCTCCGTGGCTATGGAACACATTCACCTCCACTCCGGACAACCTTCGGACTTACCGAAACCCTTCTGGTTTTCTCTCTTCTCTTCTTCGGTGATTCTACCAATCCTGTAAACACTCTCTAAGCATCACCAAGCCATTAAGCATGATACCCCACGGTCCGAGAACACTCCAGACATGATCGAGACACTCCCGGACTAATGATCGATAGAGGGACCTGGATGGCCATCTGACCCCTGTGCATTCCACGAAAATATTTTGTCGTTTGAACCATGACTGTCGTGTCTTATTCCTTTTGTCTCTCGATACTTGCATTGTCTGATATCAAATCAATGATATCACCATGTATTGTTCAATATCGTTACCAAACAAGGCTACATGACTCGTTTCGACAAGTGATATCCCTGTGGTCAAATCACACATTGCGCAGCTATTGGATATAACTTCTTCGAGTGGGCCCTCGACTATCTTTCCGTCACGCGGATGGACAAATCCTGCTTTTGACATATATTGCCTCTACGGTTCCTCCGAATACCTAAACACACCTTTATGATCACTGTATCGCCAAGTGATGTTTGATGCTATCTAAGCACTCTCGAGAGACAGTGATTGATATAGTCTCACGTTCTAAGGAATAGTCTACTAGGTCTATTCTAATCATCATAACTTGAACTTCGTGACATGACTGGGTCACGATGTTTAGGTTCGGTATTGGTTCATCATCTCATTCTCATGATGAGTTGACTCCATTTTCAACTAGCATAAATGCCACATGATCCGGAAACGTTGATCATATGTTGATCAATGAACCAGTGACTAGAGTTTCACCAGGAACCCCTGGTTGTTTATATATCACATGTGTATTTACGTTTCCTTTCCATACAGTTATAGCATGATACAAAACTTAATCATAAACTTTATGAAATATGATAATAATCCTTATTATTATTTGTCTCTAGGGAATATTTCCAACAGTCTCCCACTTGCACTAGAGTACAAATAAACTAGCTGCATTTGTTCTTAATCATTGGCACCATATGTCCCGGTGCCCTGAAAATGCTTGCTCATGGAAGAGGTTGAGTCTTTGGCATGTAGTTTACAGTCCCAAATCCTTTGCAACTTTCTAATGTGACCTTGATTGACATTAATACTTTATCATCACATGATAACATCTTTGTGTATGCATCATCGTCATGGAAGCAGAACGAGGCCAGTTTCCAGGAGCCTACAGTGACTTTAGATCAACCTAGAGGGCTTTCTCATGGGCACTGTGCCCTGGGACACATCATTCTACGTTAAAAGCAAACTAGCCCTGCCATAACATTATACATCACTTTAGATGGTACCTTTATCTACTATTATAAATGTAACCATCGAAACACTAGCGCACCCTATGCAACTTTCGATGTTTTTGTTCACCTTGCTTCCTACTTGACTTTAGTCGGTATTATCGATATAGGAGTTTCCAACATATTCCCTTATAACATAACCCTTTATGATTTAAGATATGCCATCCTTTATGGATTTGGAAAATATGTCTACAGTTCTCTATTAGACACTATGAACAAACTTAGCTCAACGTTCCGTGATTCGAACTTAATCACTTTTCAAACATTCCTTCTTGGATTATATATTATGTTAAGTTATCATCCTGGTTTTCTAAAATAGAACCTATGTCTCAACATAGTGGACGATGATCATCCCTTTCTTTCTTTCAACCACTGACGTTACACTTAATGCTATTCCTAATTTGAGTTATCAAGGACCAGTACCTTAATTAACTTCTATTCTGAAACTCTTTTCATAATCCCTTTTAGGAATACTACATAATATCATAATATACTTACTATCAACTTCTACTCCCTATAAATCAGTATTTATCGGTACTTGCGTTTTTATTCTTTAATGTGTCGTATACACACTCAAGAATCACTCCTTTAAGCTCCCACTCAAAATATGTTCCCAGCATATTTGAGCAAGTGTCACTACTCTTACTCAACATATGTTCCTACATATTTGAATTTGAGACTTTTATTACTCCCACTCAAAAATATGTCATTCACATATTGTTTTAGGAAGACTTTCATAGCTCCCACTCAATTTCATGCAAATTGCATATCCACTCACTAGTTTGAACAACTTCAAAATCTTTTGATCAAATTATCAAACTTGAGAGTTTTACTATGAGACACTAGTACTTTACTAGTTTTAAATCCACCAGACTTTCAGCACACTTGAATCAAATTCATTTGAATTTGTCCAATACTTGACAAATTGTGTTTTTGTCATTCACCCCCTTTTCCACTATGGCTTTGTAGTCTTTTGGGAAAATCCAAGTAACCCTTTTTACTTGTTAAGATTCAGCAACAAATTGCTTTCTAATCTTAAGTGAATTTTGCTTTTAGGATTTCTCATATCTTTAGTTTACCATTATTTCCTTAGTATTTCATAGGTATGTCATATTCTGGTAATCATGACAAATGATTCACAAATGTCTCCATACAAGATGCGGAGTATATTTTGAATCCTACTATGTGTAGTGAAAACACTAGTGGCAAAAACACAATGATCATTATCAATGATTATTTCCTTTATGAAGAGAATCATTTAGGGACGTTTTCCGTTGCGCTTCTCAAAACTCTGATGTAGGGTTTTGGATCCTCATCATGTTTTTCACTATCTTCCAAAAGCTTCATAATCAAGAAATACCACTAAGTATGAACTTTCTCAAGAATGCACCAAAATCAAAGCAAAATACTAGTTTTTCTTTCCTTTTGGTTCTAGCCATGGCTATCATATTCATAATCTCCAATGAATACTCTACAAGGACTTATTTGCTATTGTTTTGGTTATATCGAATAACCCTAAAACTTTCGCGATGATCCATACAATATATGGCGCTGACCTCACGAATTCATATGGTTCACTATATATTCTAATTTAGTGCTAACTATTTCTAACTAATGGTCTTTACATCTACACTACAATGATTTATTTGGCGCCATCTATTTAACCACTTTGATATCAAATATCACATTGTGATGCTTTGTATTTTGACATTTCAAACGCATTGCATTCCACAATTTTCTTTATGCCAATCTTATAAAGTTGAATTTCATTACTATTGATCAAATCGTAGTAATTAGATTCTCATTTATCTTTAATACCCTTGGTTGATGAAACACTTTGATCATATCAAACAGTTTGATACTCGTGTTTCCTTTGGTAAACCTCTTTACACAATTTAAACAATCAAGTAATGATAATTACCATTTTTGCTAAAACATAATACATCGAATATGTATTCTCTTTTAACAATTCATCAAAACACTTAGTATTCATGCAATACACGGTGTTTAAGTTATCTTTACCGAACTTAGGCATGATTTATACGTGACAAGTTTACAAGTGTCTTTCACATATTATCAATAAAACTTTGAATTTAAACAATGCTTTCATTCATTAATGAATATATTATTAAGTTGGGTAATTTTCAAGGCATTTCAATATTTTACAAATGTGCATGCATTATCAATCAGTTTCAACAACAAGGAGAATTCACACATAATCGAATAAGATATGAACACGAATAGAAATCATTTAGAAAAGTAGAACAACGGTTTGTTACAAACTCATATGAATATCCGTCTCACGAAGTGTGAGACACACTAAAGAGGTTCACATATCCATTGATTACAATAATCATCCTAAAGCCATAAACTAAGTGATAAATGTTGAGGGAGAGTTTTGTTGGCCATCATCATTATCCTCGCCATCAACACGCAATGTCACCTCCTCTCTAGCAAGCACCTCTCATGGAGAAGGACCTGTTTTCAGCAAAACATAACAAGTATCAAATATACTTAACACTACAACATGTGTTTGCAAGATTATAACATTTATAAAATTGTATATCAAATATATACCTTTGTCATCGATGACCTCTGCAACAACGGTTTCAACCATCACATCCCTGAAATGTGATACGAACTCGTGGAAATCCTGTGTTTCCGTGTCGCCTCTCATAATGCAAATCCTGGCAAGTGCTTGGTAGCTTGGTGGTAGCGACCGCAGCAACACGCCTATTGCAAAAGAGCTTCTGAACCAGTTGTCTAGGAAGTATGCAAGACTCATGTATGCATGATATATGCGTACCAAGTGATCGTCAAGTGAAGAGTTCTCCTCCATCTTTATGGAGAGGAAATCTCCCATCAGCTCATACTCCCATATATGCACTTGTTCCACGAATGTGATCTAAGTTGTGCCATAACCGTTTGGGGATTAAGACTTCCCACAATCGTCCATAGCCCATCATCCATACCGAGGCGCATTGTTACTGATATGAATGTGGCCATCACACAACGATAGCAGCGGTGATCCCGCTGCTCCTGGGTCATGAAAATAGGGTGGTTCCAAATACATCTCCCAGATCATGTAGTCGACCACATTGTTCTCACTAGGGAGATCATGAAGACGCATGACCCACATAGAAAAGTTGGATCCATCTAACTTGAGCTTTTCTCCTTTTAACCAATCGTCAATAGGAAAGGTAATCTCGGGGAGAACCATTTTCTACATTTATAATTGCAAAAAGGAATTTATAGTAAGTTTATAATTAAATGTGTTAAATAATAACTCCACTAGAAACACCTATCCCCTGAAGGGTTCTAGTGATTACATGACCCCTTTTCCCCACATCTCCCCCGATCGTCACGGCCATCAATGTGGGTGCTAGGGTGGACGCTAAACGTCGATCACATCATTCATGCGACTCGTGCTCGATTTTTCGACCATCCGTGTTCCGAGGCCATGTCTACACATGCTAGGATTGCCAACTCAACCTTAGTGTATTTACTGTGCAACATGGCTTACACCCACTATATGCGAACGTAGATATGTCTGACACCCGATCGTCACGGCCTGCCTCATACTGAAGAACTTTCTTGGTGGTGTACACTAAGGGGGAACACAATCGTTGGTAATTTTTAACAGGGATCATCTTATTAGGCTACCGTCGAGTATCTAATACTAGTACACAATAAGATATATAAATAATAACATTGAATGTAAATGTGATGTGATATGGTCCTTCACGTCATGATCTCCATCCCGTGTCACCAGATTCCGGCGCCAGGGTACCGGTCCTTTTTGGCGTGGTAGTCCGTCACCTTCGTGACTATCTACTACTACTTTGTAACATAAGGTAAGTACTTTACCTTTGCCACAACCATATCACAAAGCAACACCCCCTGCAAAACAAAGTTAGACGCCTCTACTTTATCTTTGCATGTTTTACATGGCTAAATGGGCTTTCGCACAAGAACCGTTCTTACCTACAAACTTTGACCACAACGATGATCGAGAAGTTGTCTCTACTACACCCCTTTCGGGGCCCTCTGTTGCAAATGGTATACCAACTAATGCGAGAGAGACAGACACCCCCCTAATCTACTTTATACGGTACAAGCCGTATGTCAAGTGTGGACCAGTCTCTTGAATGAATGCGTAAAGTCGGTTGGGGGGCACTTCATCAAGCATTAATACGGTATACACAAGTACACGTGGGACGGTAACAACTAAAAGATCAATGCCCACACACTACATCTCGTGTGTTCTACTCGTACTATCATTACTACGCATAGATCTAGCTCTTAATACCACTGTAGGGGTTCGCATATGAAAGTAATAAAATTTTACCCTATGCCCCTAAACCCCTGATGCTGCCAGGACCTACCTATTAGTAATGCAGTAATGGGAGGGGCTTCGTGAACTTACCCTTGAAGACCGAAAAGCGATGTCGACGCTCAGGAGAGCATGGTTGATGTAGACGAGCCGAAGCCGACCTCAATGTTGTGTTGAAGTCCTCGCGCTCCTGCGGCTCCAATGACTCCTAGTGCCACAAGTGTGACAACTCGTGGGAAGTTACATGCATTCGGTGCCTGGCGATGCCTCCCGCTTCCCCGATCCTGCAGAAGTTGCGGAAGTAGATCTTCTGGATCCAAATTCCGCAGCGCGACGGTGCTCCGCGGTGAAGATGTCTCTCCTTCGCGCAGTCCGAATGTGGGACCACGGTCACGGGAGAGAGAGAGAGAACATATCAATTGGAGGTCTACCCAAAAGTGAGGAAACCTTTATTGAATATTGTGTGTATTTTCTGGTCAAACTACCCCACTATATATAGGGGGGAGGGGAGGTACTACCTCCCTCAAAGTCCTGGGGTGGGACTAAAGGAGGGGAGAGGGGGGCAGCCGCCGGCTAGCTCTAGTGGGCCCCACGTGGGTGGGCTAGGACCAGCCGGCCACCCCTTCCCCTTCTCTCCTCTTGCCTTTCCCTCATGGGCCCTTCTCCCTCGAGAATTTGGCCCATTAAGGCTTTTTGACCTTTAATTGATTTTCTCTTTATTAAATAATTATGAATAAATGATTAAATCAATATTTAACATTCATTCATATATCATTCAATCTCCATGGCTATGGAACACCTTCCACCTCCACTCCGGACATCCTCTGGACTTACCGAAACCCTTTCGGTTTTCTCTCTTCTCTTCTTTGGTGATTCTACCGATCATGTAATCACTCTCTAAGCATCACCAAGACCTTAAGCGTGATACCCCATGGTTCGGGAACACTCCCGGACCAATGATCGATAGGGGGACATGGATGGCCATGTGACCCCTGTGCATTCCACGAAGATCTTTCGTCGTTTGAACCGTGATTGTCGCGTCTTATTCCTTTTGTCTCTCGATACTTGCATTGTCCGAGATCTGATCAATGACATCGCCATGTCGTGTTCAATCTTGTTACTGAACAATGCTACTTGACTCGTTTCGACAAGTGATATCCATGTGATCAAATCACATGCTAAACAGCTATTGGATATAACTTCTCCGAGTGGGCCCTCGAGTATCTTTCCGTCACACAGATGGAAAAATCCCGCTCTTGACATATATTGCCTCTACAGTTCCTCTAAATACCTGAACACACCTTTATGATCACTGTATCACCAAGTGATATTTGATGCTATCTAAGCACTCTCAGGAGACAGTGATTGATATAGTCTCATGGTCTAAGAAATAGTCTAGTAGGTCTATTCTAATCATCATAACTTGAACTTCGTGACATGATCGGGTCACGATGGTTAGGTTGGGTATTGGTTCATCATCTCATTCTCAGAATGAGTTGACTCCATTTCCAACTGGCATAAATGCCACACGATCAGGAAACCTTGATCATCTGTTGACCAATGAACCAGTGACTAGAGTTTCACCGGGAACCCCTGGTTGTTTATATATTACACGTGTATTGACGTTTCCTTTCAATACATTTATAGCATGATACAAAACTTAATCATAAACTTTATGAAATATGGTAATAATCCTTATTATTATTTGTCTCTAGGGCATATTTCCAACACTAACCTATTTTGTAGTAGGAGTTATACCTATGTACTGGTACTTGTTCAGACCAACGGATCTAGTGCAGAATATGGTCCCTCTTTCCTTTTAAATCATGGCCTTGCCATATCTACCGAATATCAATGTCTATAGTGCTGAATCTGTCAATTCTTTTGGTCATTATCTGTACTGCTAAATTGGTCACTTTGAAATGAGAATATAATTTTGCGGCCCAAAACTTGAGACCCTAAGGCAAAGTGGTACCCAAGTTGATTGTAATCGGCCGCGTTGCCCACTGTTGGCGTTCCAAATGCATAGAGAGTCTTTTTCGGCACGAAATCAACTTAACATTTGAATACAAAATATCAGGCTAACGCTCGTCAAGTTGGGCCCCCTATCAGTTTTCGTTGTCATGTAGACCTACAGCGTTGGCGCCTGTATATATTTCTCCTTACGTGTCTTCTTCTTCCCCTGAGTGGCGATATGTGGTCGTGGCCATGGCATGGAGCTGGGACGCCATCTCGTTCGGTGGTGAGATCCGGGACGTGGATGAACCTGCTCGTCCCTGCTCTCTTCCCCATCCCGAATTAGAGCTCGCCATCACCACAGCCGCACCCATGGCACGGCGCGGGGACGAGAATTGGTTCCCGGTGAGATATCTCATCGTGTGGACCATGCTCAGTCCTGTTTTCCTCCTCCATAATCCGAGCTCGCCGTCGCCATGGTCGCACTCACACCAATTCTGCCATCCCTGTCGAGGTCTCTGTGGGAGCTTTATCCTTAGTATCTCAAGGTCTGCCATGTTCAACCTTTAAGCGAATTCGGAGCTGAGGGACGGCAACCCGTTGTTGAATACAGTAATGTTGATACCCGTTGTTGAATACAGTAATGCCGATGTGAGATCATTTAGTTACTTCAATATAAAATTTCCACTAATTTAATATCTTGTTGATGTATTCCTTGACAATTATAATATAATCGAGCACTAGAAATTTTGTAGTGTGCATGAGCATGATCAGTAATATAATTGAACACTGGAAATTTAAAGGAACTCCATATAAAGGAATATATATATATCAACACGGATTTTCTGCCCATGGTGGCTACGACACATGGGCTGCTCACTGTCCGATCGTGGTGCACATGCTCCCTTTTAGACGGATGATGGTAACAGACGCGTGGTCAGTTATTGGAGTTGAATGAGCCTGCTCAGCTAGCCGTACACCGTACGCATTATTCATCTCTTTGTACTCCTACTAGCTACTAGTGCATGCAAGAACGGTGTTCCGCGTGTGAACATGATCAACATACGAAAATGATGTTCTCATGCGGCCATGGTGCATGCAATAATGGTGTTCCGCGCCCATGCGTGAACTATAATAGTATATAAAATCGATGTTCTCAGACAGCCACAATGCATGCAATAATGGTGTTCTGCGTCCGCGTGTGAACTGTAACAGCATATGAAGTCGATGTTCTCAGACGGCCACGGTGCATGCAATAATAGTGTTCCGCGCCCATGCATGAACTGTAACAACACATGACGCTCTCGCACGGCGTGCGGGGAATTCCATCTCTCTCTGGCTTCACATCATCATAGCTAATATAATGGGCACTTTGTTGGTCTAGGAACTAGTTGAAATAATGGCTAGGTGCAAAAAATTCTTGAAACAGGTGCCTAATCCCAGTACGCCACCGTTTGATGATAGAATTATTGTTATGTACGGTGCATGTCTATTTACTCACGGCTGCGGTGGTGAAAAGGCTTGCGATAAGAATTAGAAAAGGATGGAGCTGGGCTCCCAAAACGTAAAGATCTTAAACATGAAAAGGCTTGCAACAAGGATTAAAAAATAATATAACTTGACCCGTTTGAGTCGGAGCACCGGAAACGATTTCCTAGTTTGACGTGGCCGGGGAAAGGACATTGTGGCTGGGGTGTGGACAGGATAGCGCGAGGCTTTAAAATTGGGCCGCCGTGTGGCAAAACAACATTTATTTAAAGAGATGGAGACGAGTTTGTTGTTGGGCTACGGCGCGCGGCTGGCGCGATGTGACTTGCCGGTCAAAACAAATGTTTGTGTGGACGATAAATCACAGATTCTTTCCATCATGCGGCAAGCCATGTGTTTTTACCGTCGTCGCGCGACAAGCTATGCATATGGGGACTCTCACCCGTGTGGCATGCATGTGGCTAGCCGTTCACAGACCCAAAAAGAGGCTTTACAACGCGTTCTCCCCTTTCTGATTTTGAGGCAACATGCACCTGTTTGTATTTCTACACATAAACTCATGGGTTACGGTACATGCGAGCTACCGTTTGTTTATTAGAGGCCGTGTGCTCCCTTTATCTGATCTGATGGTGGAAACCCTATGCGCCATGGCCACCATGGGCAGCCCACTATTTTGTATATATATATATATATATATATATATATATAGAGAGAGAGAGAGAGAGAGAGAGAGAGGGGGGAAGAGAGAGAAACCCTATTCAGCACCCAGGGTGTAGAATAGTTATTTTACACCCTACATATTTTTATGTTCTCATATTCAGAAATTTATGTTTTGTATACTAATAATTATGTTCATATTCATTAGAAACGCAAAAAAATGACATAAAAATAGAGATATCGGACCATTAATCTGTTCATATTCATCTGCCACTCGAGATTTCACCAGATACACCGCGGATATATTGTCTCACATTCAACCAAATGTAATAATCTATTATTTACTAAAAGTACATTACGGGTTAACTAGAAAATAGAGAAATAGTCTAGAAACCCACAAAAATCAGAGATATCGGACCATTAATCTGAGAGAGCAGAGAACCTCAATCGATAGATTACAGGAAAAAAAGTGTACCTTTAAAGTTTTAACAAATTGCCTACCTTTTCCACCGTTATAAAAAACCTACATCAATTTCAGGCCAAAACTATGCCCAGATCTATTCACCGCCGCCAAACCCCCTTGAGCTGGCATTATCCTGTAGCGTCGTCGAGCGAATTGCAACAGCATCTCAAGCTACTGCTCCCGCACGAGATCGATCTGTGGAGCTATATATCCTCGTCAGCTGCCTGTGCCAAAATCCAGGAACTGGCGAGATGTTGGCAAACCCCCGACACAGCAACGACTTCTTTCCAGGAACTTGCCAAGACTAGGTACAGATGGATTTCTCCTGGAGTCGATCAGAACCTGCAGCACGCATATGTGATACGCGGGAAAAAAATACTAGCGTGATATGTTGATCGATCGACTAGCAAGTCGCAAGACACATGTAACAACTCTGACTCTGGATGGGCCACATGAACGTGACGTGACCTGCGCAGCTGTTAATATCTAGACATACTATTGGGAAAGAATTTTTCCATCAATCTATAAAATTTGGTGCGTACAGAAATCAGTCGATTCATTACCTTCTTTTCATGATCTTCTATCTCATTACAATCCTCTTGATTTTTTGACCGGGTGATGATTCAACCTTGGACTAATGCATCAGTACGAAATTCATAGCGAGGAGCCGATGAAGTCTGGAATATTTTATTCTTATGAGTAGGGCGTCAAGCGGGACGGGTTGCGGCACTACTTTTTCACTAGTCCTTCTTTAATTTTACTAACTTTCTAGACCCCTTTTTTCTATATTTTGCTTCGCGGGTTGTTATGCGGGTGCCGCTTGACACCCTACTTATGAGGTACTATACTCCGCCCTTCTTCTGCAATTGTGCATCTATATATGGTTCGGTAAAAAATGGATTTTATTTTTAGCTGGGCATAAAATATACGAGTTGACATTGTAGGTAGTGTCATTTTACCTTTTTTGTGTTGGAAGAGAAACATGAAAAAAAACAGTGCAACTTTTATATTGAATTAGAAAAACTGTCCAAAGGGAAAGAAACAACGATCATAGATTATTAAGCTACTCAATGAAGTGTTGATAATCTTTTTCCTAATTCTGTATTTAACCATATTAAGATGATGCAAATATATGGCCTTTCATCTTTAAAAACTTGGCTATTCAGCTTAGAAAATTTTATTATTACTCAATCTGAATGCTTCAAGAATCTAAAGTTATAGTTCATGGCAAAATGATCATTTAATTTTTCTTGGTCGCTTCGGCCAGTCGGAATTCAGAAGTTCCATTTAGATTCTATAGGTATATATATTTTCTGTGCATTTGAGAAGATTTTAGAGACGGGAAGAAATGTATTATTAGAGCATTCTATACACAATTCCTCGAAAATTAGTAATAGACATTTAACATGCCAGTTTATATATTAGATTTTTTTCTTTTGGATTCGGTTTGTTTTCGTGCCACTAAAACGGATAACTCTTTTCTCACCAAGCCATACGTTCGTCTAGCAGTTCTCACAAAATATATTACCCTATGTAGTTTGTTTATAATGTTAATATGTGACTCATTTCTAAATTTATTCTTTGGTACATCGCTTAATTCATCCGAGAATCATGTAGTTGATTAGGCAGAGGTTCTACACCCTTTACGTGAGCGAAGATGCTCGAGTCGCTAAGTTTCTGGGTCACCCAAGCGTGAGGAGGAGAAGTATTTGCAACGATTCTTAATTGGATATGGACTCCCCATATAGGTTAGCTATGATACCTTTATACTTCTGGTCTTTTTCCTAGATTATTGTGGTTTGGAGTACCGATTATAATTTTTGGTACGTCCACTTTCTATGATTCAAAATCTTAATAAAAATGAGAATTCATTAAAAATTTCCTATTTTGACGATTTGAACTAGCTGTTCAGCCTTTCCATTTTGGCAACTACATCAGGAATATACATGCATGCATGAGCATACCCGAGTATGAATGTTAGAATAAGCTTGGACACTTCTCTTAAAATAAGTTCTGCATGTTCTACATATTGTTTATATTTTTTGAATGGATATTGCACCTAAAAAGTGATAGGATAATCTTACCTACCATATCAAGTCTTCTTTATTGTCGAGTTAAAAGAGTACTCCAATCCATGGGAAGCATTGCAGTACTATTGTTACGTTGAAACGAAGCAATCTTTGTTTTTATATTTTACAGGGTTCTTAGGTTTCCCACTAGGTACATTTAATGGATATGATATAAATAAGATTGCACTATTTTTTAAACTATCTAAATTCTCATTCATTCTCATATTTATCTCGAGGTCTACACTTGAGTATCACTCGATAAGACTGCCACATTTTTTAATTTAATTCCAAAAGCTTGACATTCAATCCTCTACAGAGACACGGTGAAATAAGAATTACTCTATGGAAAACGTGAGTACTTTCTTTAAACGTGCCAACCCGACTGTTAACGGGCAACAACTTGATGATATCTTCGTTTGGATCCTCATGACCATATATTTATAGGTACAGTCTCCAATCATGTATAACTGAATTTTATGATTGATAAAAGTATGGAAATCTAACACATTATTTGTATCCCAATGTTCCCATGTACAGGCTTCTGGTCTATATATTTATATAATTTTTTCCAGACATGGTGATTTGCTACATGATGCCTTCCATCTTAGAATAACAATAATCTGATTAGGAATGTTCATCGGAGTTTCAGATCTTCAGGAAGTGGGATATTATAGTTTTGCTATCAACAATAGCCATGCAAGTAAAGTGAAATTGTTACTACCTTCACCTTACACTATAAGGTAAGGGTTGTTTTGCCAATGTATAAAAAGTTGTCAAATAAGGGGAAATAGAAGATCAGTTTATGATGCTAATATGGGGAAGCAATTCTATAAAATAGATTTTCCTATTTTTATTGATAAGAGAATTATTCCCCTCTTAGCATACATTTTACCATGAGTAGTCAATGATTTACATGTATGTCTGATAATTTATATAGAAAAATTAAGTTTCATTGTTTGGAATTAGCTCTAGGATAACATATATTTTCTTCAAAAGATCAAAAGTCTGCACTATGGTAACACAAGGAAAATATATGCAACTAACATAGGGCATGTTCGGCAAAAAAATATTTCTTGGTGCAATTTTAGGCATAATCTTCTCACACAAAAAGACACCTAAAGTGTCAAAATTAGCAAATAGGCAATAGAAACAACATTTGGAAATTTATACATGTATAGAGGGAACAACACTATTACTTTCTTTTGGCCTACCAAATAGAATTGTAGATACAAAACATGTCCTGTATTTTCGAATGGAGATGATATTTAGGTATGTGACATGGAAATAGTCTTAATATTTGTTCCATGAAAAAATATTCCATAGAGTAATTTTTTATAGTTTTATTCAAATAATCGTAAAGTTAACAATAGTAAAACTTCCATATAAAGACCTTACTCATGCCTACATAATCATTTACATACGATTTTTTATTGTTTTCTTGGTAGAATCATTTGGAAACTCTATGCTCAAGCAATATGTACTGTCTTGCATCTTGTAAGAACGACCTTACTGAATACTTACTAATTTATTGCAATCTATTATGTACGTGACAGTATATTTGCATGGCAATAATTTTTTTAATACAAATAAAGATGTTGCCCGTACAGTTGCACGGGCCACTGTGCTAGTTAACTAAAACAAAATAAAAGCAGGGGCACCATGAGGAGGCAGGGACACGGAGACGCCTAGCAAGACAGGGGCAGCATCAGGAGGCCAGGACAGCCTACTCGAGGGGATACATGCCATTCCTGAGATAATCCTGGAGAAATTTACCGAAGGCTGCGTACCGCGCTAAGGTCTTCGGCGGATGTCTTCGGCCTCGGCTTTTGCCAACGTCCACCACCGATGTGAAATCATTTAGTTACTTCAATACAAAATTTTGACCAATTTAACTTGTTGATGTATTCCTTGACAATTATAATATAATCAAACACTAGAAATATTTGGTAGTGTGCATGAGCATGATCAGTAATATAACTGAACACTAGTAATTTTAAGGAATTCTATATAAAGGAGTAGATTAATATATATAGAAGGTTCACCAAAGACACCACGGATATATTGTCTTACATGCAACCCAGAGGTAATAATTAACTAAAATAAAATAAAGGCAGGGGCAGCAGCAAGAGGCCGGGACACGAAGACGCCTAGCAAGGGCAGCAAGAGGAGGCTAGGACAGCCTAACCGAGGGGATACAGGAAAGTCCTGACATAATCCCGGAGGAATTTGCCGAAGGCTGCGTGCGACGTCAAGGTCTTCGGCTGATGCCTTCAGCCTGGGCCTTTGCCAACATCCAATGTGTGCTGGATCATGCTATCGAGGTTCGTCTCGATGGCTCTGTCACATAATGGGCAAAACAGTCTCCCCCTACGGTAGAAAGGGATTTGCCCACATCGTAGCCGCCTCAGCACGTAGCAGCTCTTGTTGTCCCTAGAGTACTTGCTATCATCCAACTCATCATCATCCTCCTACATATGATTTTTAAGAATATAACTTAGAACTCATACATATGATTGAATTGTATTACAACTCAAGGATTGACAACATATATGAAGTCAATATTAAATTGATATCAGAGATAATGCATGTCATGAATAGTTTGATCATTTCATATATAATGTCATCTCAAGAAAATGACAATCAATTGGATCAGAGTATATGTAGAACAAAGATTGCAGCCTCATAAGTTTCTTCAGGGATGGCGTAAGCGAACCAAGTTGTAATACCAATTACAGAGATGGAGTTAGCGAACAAAAGTACCAATTACAGAACTTATATTTTTGTACATTGCCTTAGGCACTAACCATCCCTAAAAAAATCTGACACCGTCATATATGTGTCTCCCCTTGCACTCTTTTGGGGAAAAATTGAATCATTGGCCTCAGTAAGGAATACAAATGTAATGTTATATGCATGTTGTGTATCGAAATCGACACTCAACTAGCAAACCCTAAAACCCCTAACTCAAATGTTATAGATCAATTAAATTTATAGCACAATAAGAAATGTATGAACAACAACAAATTAAGCAAATGTAAATTTACTAGATGGCAGATGAGCAGATTAGGGTTTTATGACTAGATGGATTGCGGTTTTGTGACTAGATGGAAGATGCATCAATCAACCGTTTGAACCATATATATACTATCCTACTTCAAGAGCAAAAGAATCTATAGACGATTGAGAAAATCTATGAACAGTGAAATCTGCGACTGCGACTAGAGAAGCTAGCAATGTAGTACCTTGGACTTCACATCAGGGATCTCCTCCTAGAACTCGTCATTCTCTATGATTGCATCAACAATTTCTTGGTGGAGGATGAGGTCGTTGATGTAGAGCACCAGGTTACCTCCACGTACCACCTGCCCCTCATCCAGATCTACCGCTGGCACCACAATGTTGTTGTCCACCTGCTGCTCGATAGTGACGGCTACTGGCTAGACGGATGAGCTCGAAGCCTCGATGGCACGACGACGAGCGGCGTGCGTGCCTAGAGAAGACGCCTTCGCCTGCTCGGCAACGACCGAGCCGTCTGCTGCAGCGCCTCCAACTGGCTTCACCTCTGGCTCGTCTCCACACGTACACTTCATGGCGCACCTAGGGAAGGTGGTGGTGCAAGAGAAGGAGCTTCGGTGCGCGCGAAAGGTGCAGATTGGGGTTTGGGACTAGACAGATTGGGGAAATGACACGCGCTCATGGAAGAAGAAGGCCGAGTGGGTTTATATACACTGGACCGTTGGTAGTCCTCGAGTGGACATGTGTGAGTGGGGGGGCTACCACCGATCTCCACTTTTTTTGAAAAACCCACGATCTCCACTTTCTAACTGCATTGATAACACGCGGAGGTTTTTTCTCAAAAAAAACACACGCATTCTACCTCAGGAAGGTGCACGATGCTTAGATCGATCATGGAAGACCTCGATTATACTACATGCAAGTGGTGCCGAACCAATTTCTAGCAACCTTAGGTCTCCTCGAGGGGCCCCCTCCGCGAGATCCATTTCTCAGCTCTCCGGCCTCCCGCTGACGTGTGGAAGTTTCTTGCGGTAGGGCTCAGTTGGAAGTGAGATTGAGAGCGCACTACGTAAAAATGGGATATGTCTTCATCGACGACTGTGCACTCGATGACCCCGTTGCCCTGTGCATGTGTTGTGGCGTACTAGTAGTAGTAGGCTTTTCAGACGTGATTAAACATGACATGACCACTCGCAAATTTTTTCATGGACGGCTTCGTGTTCCTTCTTGAAGACATCTCGCTGAGAGAGACGCCCATGATGTCTCATGTTGTACTATGAAGGGCACGACGTGTGCAGCGATCTGCGTTGGATCACAGAGGATCAACATTTGATGTGCATGATCCGCATGACAACTGTGACAACCAATCAGGGCGTAGCAGACAAGAGCTCGTAGCAGACAGATTGAGCACATGTTTGGGCTTCTAGAGAGAGAGAGAGGGGGAAAACTGAGTAGTATCAAAAAACCAAGGGAAAAACTGGGTAGTATAAAAATGGAAAGTGAGTGTCTTATACAATGAAATACATCTTGGCATACATCAAATAATCCCAAGATGGAACCACTAGAGTCATTGCATGTGTGTTCTTTCATAAACCAGATGGATCCACTAGATGTCATTGCATGTGTGTTCTTTTCATAAACCACATTGATCCACTAGATATTATTGTATATGTGTGTGTATGAGTGTGCATCATTGTGGTTTTGGAAAAGAACACATGCAATGATGCCACTCCAGCATGTGGTGTCCAACCATATCCAGGAACCCTAGCAGCATGCTAGGATTCAACTACAGGATGCATTGTACCACCAGTTTGAAAGATGCCGCATCAACACACCCACTTGGATGTGTGTGTGTATCAGTGTGCATCATTGTGGTTTTGGAGAAGTACACATGCAATGATGCCACTCCAGCATGTGCCATCCAACTATTTCCAGGAATCCTAGCAGCATGCTGGGATTCTGTAACACCCTAGTTTTACTTATATAGTGTTTACGACTCTGATTGTGCATTCATGAGCATCATATTTTAAATTGCATGCAAAAGAAATAATGCAAAATCCTAAACCCTATTTCTCTTCTCTCTCTAAAAGCGATTCAAAAGGGTTTTGAATTTTGAAAAGTACAAAAATGTGTGGAGCCCAAATGGTTTACAAGGGCCCTAAGTGTTTTCAACTTATTTTGAACCCTCTAGTATCTTTGGAATATTTAAAACAGGGTGGAATTTGAAAATACAAAGAGAAAAGAAGAAAGCTAAATAGAAAAAGGGTTTGCTAAAAAATATAAAGCTAGACCCGCACCAGGCCGACCCTCCTCTTCTCCCTCCCTCTCTCTACCGTGCAGTGCAGCCAACAGCAGCAGCAACAAACTTTCCCGCGGCCCAAACTCGGCCCAAGTGCAGCCCTTCCTTGGCCCAGTACCTCTTTGTCTTCGTCGTCTTCACAGGCGACGCGAAGCATCATCATGCCTGCAGCGCCGCCGTCGATCCGCGTCGCCCGCTCACCGCCATCCATCGTAGCCCAGAGAGGATAAGAACCTCGTCGAGCACGTCTCTCTCGCCTCATCCTCATCTCCTCTCTTACCTCCCAAGTGCTCTTCCTCTCGATTCACAGCCCAGGCCGAACCCTAGCCACCTAGACCCCGTCGGTGCCCCGCCATCCCAGGTATCCCCGGTCCCCGAGCTTGCTAGGAGCTCCGTTGTGCCATCCTCTCCCTCTCCGTCAAGCCCGCAAGCAAAGAGGACCACAACCGAGCCAATCGTGATGTTCGTCTCTGACCTCGGGCGCCGCTGTTCGACTCAATTCCGGCCGCGTCCGAGCTCGCCTAGCCGAGCTGGCCCCTGTCCTGCGTTGATGGTGAGCTAGTGGTGCTCCGGCACCTCTCCGTTGCTTCTCTCCCCCTATGTACTGCTACCATGATGTGTGCTGCCGCTATCCGCGACAAGTGGTCGTCACCGGTGAGGTTTCCGGCCGCCCTAAGTCCTCGCGCCGCCATATTTGGGTATCCCAGGAGGAGGATCTCCCCGTTCGTGTAGGGTCCCATCCCTGCGCGCACCGTAGCGCCGCCGCTGGGTGGTCGCTGGTGGCAGAAGCCGACCATCGCGTGGGTCAGCACGAGTCAATCTCGATGCGGGCCTCTCCGCTGAGGTGGCTCCTGATGTGGGTTGGGCCCAGTAGTCAGCCTTAGAGGCTAGCCCCTGCCCCGGTGAGGAAAGTTTCAGTGCCCACGCTGGCGTCATAGTATCGTCAGCATGAGATAGTAAAGGTTTTTAAATTGTTTTAATAATTACAGAAATTGGTTAAATCTTATAAAATTAATAAGTAATTATTTATAAGTCATAAAATATGTATAATATATCAAAATATTCAAAAAAATGAGATCTATCTATTAGCATCAAAATCATGCATTAATCAACAACTTTAATTAGAGAACAAAGTGAACCCCCGCAGGTGATTCCGAGGTCTCTCATGTATTAGGGTTTATACCCTTCGGATCCCGCTTAACTTGTCAAGCCTATTTTCGGGTTACATTTCAATGCTATTAAACTTGCCATACCATCATCCTTGCTTGAGCATTGCATTGATGCCATGTGTTGATTGTTTCCTCTTTCTTTCCGATGTTTGCTTCTTCCCGAGATCGAAGACCGAGGTTCACACCATCAAAGGTCGACGAACAATACTTGATCAACTATAATCAAGTCTAGTACAAGATATCCGAAGATCTACTTATTGGGTATCAACAGGAAAAGGCAAGCATAGCCCCACACATAAAAGAATCCTATAATTTCGAAAGTATTTCAATTCTTGCCATGACGCATACGATTCTAATGTGGTCTTTTAATGATAGATAGAGTATCATATCTATTGCATTACTCCCTTGAGCTTATATTACCTGATCCACTACTCCTAGCATAACAAGGTTTGGCTTGTGTGCACTGCTAGAGCTATTATCCGTGTCTTGCTTAGCCATGCTTAGATGTTAGTGCTGGTTCATCCAGATGATGTATCAGATGCAGAGAATCTAGCATGATAGGAGAACGAGGTATACTGATGAGGTGAGATCAGTGGTAAAGGTTAAACATGCTAAGGCTTGTATGGGAGGCCACAATGGGATGTGGTTTTTGTAGTCCCATGCTCGCCACCACTAGGAAACGAGTTCTTGCCTTTCGACCAAGATGATCATATAGCCAGACGGGGCTTAGGAACCCCTCCACTGATTAACTTGCCTAGTAGATTCCATGAGTCACATATTTCGGGCGTTCCATTCGACATATGCATAGAAAACATTTTGAAAGATTTGGTGGGTGAAGGTGCATCATAACAGGTAGGTAAGCATGGCCGGGGTTGCTTGGGCTGGATGGAGGCCCTTGTAAATAAACCTCGCCTCACATCTCTAGGGACCGGCTTCGGGATTTGACCTGTTACAGCAGAACCATCCTTAGGGCGTGACTCATGGTCTCGGCAAAAGGAAGGTAAAGGTCGTGGCCAACCACCCTCTACCGGCCTTCCACAAAGAGGGCAAATGTTCTAGTATTAAGAGTCGGTTGGTACGTGTGGGTAAAGTTGTACACCCTTGTAGGGTTAAATCTTTTTGAAAAGACGTCTTCACGGTTATGAACGCTTGGTGAACGAATTCTAAGATCATAGAGAACCTTAACCTAATCGTAAAACTTGGCAGTTCAACGTGTGCTTAAGGATGCTTCCTCATGGGTACGAGGGGGTGATCCTAGTTAGGAGATGACGATGCTTTGGTGGATATCAATATGACAATCACTGCTTCGGAGATGTTGCTCTCTTATCCCCTTTTAAAATATTCTGATTAGACGAGCTTTTTCTCCCTCTTGTTTTACAAAACAAAGATGGCTTTATGCAAAATAACCCCAACAGCCATCAGTCTTGCGGAGTACACCCTGTACTCACCCTTTCTTTGTTGATACTTTTGTAGCAGAATAAGTGTTCCCCTAAAGACGTGTTCCGTACGACATCGACACCGACGAGTAGCTTGGGGTTCTCGCCGACAACCTGGAATCTATGGGTTGGGACGTCATTGTTATGCTTTAGGCCTCTTGGGCCATTTGTTAAGTTTGCTATACTTAATAGCATAATTTTCCTTCCGTTGTCTGATGTTTGTGGTCAGTGACCTCTGCTTGTAATATTTTGGTTCTTCGCTTAGTTATGAGCTTGCTATAATAATTTTTGTGTCGCAGGGTTATTGTTGTGTTACCGATTTCTCACTGGATATCCTCGAGGTCTAGGTTAAGATTATGGCAGGCGAAGGTTTGGATTTGTTTAACCCAGATCCCAGGGGTGTTACAGGTTTTGGTATCAGAGCAGTACCGACCATAGGAAAACCTTGATATTGGTTGATGTTGAGTCTAGTGCTTGTGAAAACTATTTTAAAGATGAAAAGTATTTGCGAAAACTCTGGTATGCTTCTTTTGCTCCTCATCTGGTATCGCTCTAACTATGGGTCATCTTACCTTGTGTTGATTTTGAAAAAGTTTTGATATCTCTTCTAGTCTTTCAAAGCTTAGGTGCCTTTTGAGCATGTTGTTTCTCAGCCAGTTGACCTAGTGTTGAGTTCTCTAGAGTCAGTGTGTGTGTGTGTGTTCCTTGTTCCCCTTTGCTTTGCTTTAGCTGAGAGATTCCATTCCATCAAGGTCTCTCTATCTTATGGTCCTACAATATTATATTGTAGGATCCATAGTGTTTTGTTCTATGTTTTGAGGTTTCCTTTCACCTCGTGTGCCTCCTTTTTATTTGTTGAGTACTTCATACATCGTTTCTTCTCTTGGAAGCTACCTCTTGATTACTATCTTGTAGTGTATGCTGTGTCACTCAAGTAGTAGTAGTTACTTATTTTCTTAGGTTTTAACCCCTGGACTTGAACCGAAGATCCCAGATTGTGCTAGATTATGGTGTTGTGAATCTTGTACATGAAGCTGATCTTTAACCCAAGATCTATTCCTTTGACCCCTGCCATAGATGTTTACACAGTACCTAAGGATGGCTGGTATTACAATTCTTGTGGTCTTTGTCACGACTGAATCTCGACAATTAAGGACTTCCCCTATCACTAGCCATGGCAGATGTTCTTTAATGGAACCAAATAGATCACGACAATAGTACTCATCGTGAGTCTCGCATCTATACTCGTGACTCTGCTAGACCCTTACTTCTTTGCATTGTTTTTTCAGAAGATTGTTAATCTATGCATCCACATCTCGGGATTCAATCCTGAGCATGTTCCCTTTCCCCTTGTTGTTTTCTGACCTTTGTCTACCTGTTGGTAGTCAAGTAGTAATGTGCATTTGTGTTTTCCGATGCAAGATACTCTTGTGGTCCATCAAGACAAACCATCTCGGGATGTCAGGAGAAACAAACTCCGGTACCTCGTCATATCTCGAACCAGGTCAAAGTGTTGTAGTTCACAGATCTAGAGGCATCACTAGTTTCTATTTTGTTCTTCCTTAAAGTATCACACTCTTATATACTAAGCGGTTGTGTTGAGTTTGATGACCCCTTAATGAAGTGATGCTCTTATACATCTTTACCACCCTTCCTTCGAGCTTTTGTGCTCTAGAATGATGCGTGTGCGTAACAATGTGGCCATTTGAGATTCTTAGCAATCATTATTGCTTTGGACCTCAACAAGGACATTTGAGTCATTCCTAGAGTGATTGGTTAACCCTATCACTAAGCAAAGGATGATTGTTCTACCAAGTCCGTTATTCTGGTACACTCTCTTCGGTCAAAGAGTTAGGCTTGTGCCGAAGCTCTGAGACTATGCCTTCTTGCCTTACCAAGCAAGTTTCCTCTCAAACTAAGTGACATATCGGTGGTTCGTGATATTCTAGACGTCTCTCTAGAAGTATCACCTTGTTGCCACATGACCGTGTTTGTCAAGTTCTTGAGCAAGAAAGTTCTTTGAACTTCTCCTTTCTCCAAGGATCCGTACTGCATACCCCTAAACTAGGTTGGTTGAGCTTACAGAACAAATTTGAGAGTTGTAAGATAAAAGTTCTATCTAACTTAGTTCTTTCTTAAAGGGATGTCTAGTATTGTTCGTGCTAAAGAAAGATAGTGTTTCCTTCATGCATATGTTATCTTCCCTTGCCTTTGATTTGATGTGGGTTATTGTCAAATCCAACTCGGTTCCAAGGACTATCTTGATGATGTTGCTACCTGTGATGTTTCACCTGAGTACATCCTCATGTTTGTTGGTCTGACCAATATTGTTGTCTTATTCATACAACATATGAGTCCACCTGGAGTATCTCGATAAGTTTGTTGTTGAGCCCATCAACAATATCCTTATCTTCTCCATGCCAGAATAGATTCATATGGAACCTTTGGCATTAAGGTTGAAACTTTCAAGAACCTTCTTCGTGCCATCTCGAAGAATGTGTTCTGGATGTTAGAAGTGATCCTCTCCGATTCACGAGCAAATGTTGAAAGATGTCGCCGTGGATTTTAGTAGAGTTATCTTTGTTTCCTTAAGGTCATAATTGTATTTCGTTGCAAGTGCTTGATGTATGAGTAGTTGTATTCTAACAAGTTGCTAATACATGTTTCTCGCAACGTAGCTCAGTCTTTTGTAGCTTGACACTGTAGCCCTTGTCTTGAGAATCTAGTGACTTTACCTTTGTGGTAAATGTTGGAAGCTTTCTATTCGAACATGCTGAGTTTGAAGTATCATCCCACCTAACCAAATCTGAATCTCAAGAAGATATGAGGGTTGGTGTTCTTCAAGGTTTTGACATAGGTATCTTTGTAAATCCGGCAAGATTAATGTAATGGTTGACACAATTAGTCGGAAGACCTCTTGTCATATTCTATTGAATCAGCAAATATCAACCACTCTTCGTGAGGCTTCTGCTATGATTTATAATAGGAGTTGCACTTATGGTTTCCTTTGTCTCCAAAGTCCGACCTTTACTTGATGTCTGCTTCCTCAAACATCAAGGAGAACATTTAAAGTAGTGTTGCTAAATGTCTCTTTGTCGATCCTCCAGACCCTTTACATTGGCAAGAATTTGTTGAGCCAAGTAATTGAAGTCTGAGAATGAAGTTTCTTTTTCCTCGTGTCATCAGGAATCTTCTTACTTAATCATCCTGGTGGTGCAAAGTGATATCACGATCTTTGACAAAGATTTTGATAATCTTGGATGAATAAAGAGTTTCCTTCGTTTCTCAATCATGTTCATAGAGCGATTATGATTTTGGTAATCAGAAATTCCTCTTGTTATATGTTCCTTGTGACTCTTATGAGTCCTCGCCACAAAGCACCTTTTTGTCTTCACTTTCTGTTGAGCGAAGAGTGATCCCTCTATATCAAAAGTAGTTCCACAGCTTGGTTATCCATATCTTTGTATTCCTGGAAGCTCTACTTAAGCCATTTAGTAGAGGTTCTCTCTTGAAGTCTATGGTCATGTTCTTTCTGCTGAAAGCTTCCCTTTTTAGAAGCTTAAACTCTTCTGAAACTCCATGGTCTCAATCCTTACGAAGACCAGCTATCTAACAATTTGAAACCTACTCCTCTTGTTTCCTCTGTTACCATGATGTGTTTCATGTTCGTCAGATCAGAGTTGTTTTTGAACACTCCCTCATGAGTTGACCATGAGATACTCTTTGTGTTGTTTAGTATGTTCCCTCTTATCCTTAGTGAAGGAAATATGCCCTGAGAGGCAATAATAAAGTTGTTATTATATATTCCTTATAGATGATAGATGTTTATTTTACATGCTAGAAATGTATTGATTCGGAAACATCAATACATGTGTGTTTAATAAACAAAAAGGGTTCCTAGTCATGCCTCTCTTATGGACTAGCTTGTTGATTAACAGGATGATCAAGGTTTCCTGATCATGGACACTGGATGTTGTTAATAGCAAGGTCACACCATTGGTGGAATGATGTGATGAACATTCATCCGAAGTATAGCATTACGATCAAGTCATTATGTTTATATTGCTATAACATCATACGAAGTAATCTTTATCCTTAGACCATGAGATCATGTTAATTGCTAACACCGGAAGAGTATCTTGATAACATCAAACGTCACACCGTAACAGGGTGACTATAAAGATGGGTTCAGTACTACGAAGGTGTTATGTTGAGGCTCATGGATCAAGAGTGGAATTTGTCAATCCAGATGACGGATAGATATACTCTAGGCCCTCTCGGTGATATCACATTAGGATAGCTTGTAAGCAAGTGATGTGATCACTAGAATGTTATATCATGGGAACAAGAAAAGAGTGCATGTCGGTAACGAGATCAAACTAGGTATGGAGATACCGATGATCGAATCTCGGACATGTAATATATCGAGAGACAAAGGGATTTAGTTACAAGCGTTAAAGGTTCTCACGATCACAGAAGTCATCGTTGAATGTGTAGGAGTCGGTACGGATCTCCAGGTCCCGCTGCTGATTATTGATCGGAGAAGGGTCTCGATCATGTCTGCATTATTCGCGAACCATAGGGTGGCACACTTAAGAGTTACCGGACACCATTTTGGAGCACATATGTTTCAGACGAAAGAATTGCAAAGCGTAGGAATTGTTTCAATAGAAACCGGAAATTGTTTCGGGTGAAATTGCAGAAGATGGTTCTGCATGTGATATTGAAATATTGCAAGGGGCTATATGTGAATGTTTGTTAATTAAAGTAATTAACAAAATTCTGAATAAATTTAATAAAAAGAGTTTTATTAAATGAGAGAGCATTAAATTTGGAGAAATTTAATGCATTTAAAGTGGAGACTTTAAAAGGGAATGTGAAGAGGCATTTTAATGTGGAGGGGTTACCACCACATGAATGGGGGAGGTGAGGGGTCACCCATTCCCTCCTTCATCCTCACACCTCCTTGTGAAGGATCTCTCTCTCCCTCTAGAATTATTCCCCCATGGTCTCGGATTAGCGAGATACATGTTCTCGGTGGCATTTCGTCTGGAAGGAGTTGCTGCTTCCGCTGGATCGCTGGAGCGAGGAGGTGGAGGTTGTCCGATGGCTTGAACGTGTGTGCGAGTGCGGATGCGCTGCTGAGTTGCGGCGCTCGGACTTATTCACGATCTTGAGATCGACAAGTGTACGACTACATCAACCACGAGTTCCTACTCGTTAACAAAGCTCGTTGTCTATGAGGGTAAGTTCTTGTTGGATGTATGTCCACCCGTTGCTTTGTACCTAGTAGATATATCTTGGCGTGTAGTTCACACCGTAGGAAATTTTTTGTTTTTTATGCTGCGGACCCAACAGTGGTATCAGAGCCTGATCTATGCGTAGATGCTTAGCACAGGTAGTACACATATGGTTGATATGTGGGCGATGATGATCATGTTATTGCATCTTCTATGTATTTTGGATATTGGTGGCATAGTGGGATGAAGCGGCCCGGACCAACCTTACATTTCATCGTACATGAGACCGGTTCCACGACTGACATGCAACTTGTTTTGCATAAGTGGCTGGCGGGTGTCTGTCTCTCCTACTATAGTCAATATCTGATTTACAACGAGTTGCTAATAACTTAGTTATCCTCGTTGTGGTTCATGTTCGTAGGTAAGAGCGGTTCTATCTCTGAAAGCCCTAAGCCACGTAAAACATGCAATTGATAAATCAGAGGCGTCTAGTTTAGATCGTTGCTGGGCTAGTGTGTTGATATGGTATTGTTGTAAGTAGATGTATGGTGGATACTCTTACAACACACTCAACGTGTAAGTTCCATAGACCTTGGCCTTACACACAAAGGAATGATAGAGATCATACCATGATGCAAGTGATAGAGATGAAATGCATGGACCATCTCATCTCACTTTACACATTAGATGTTAGCATCTTATACTGCTAGTTTGGCGCGTTTGATAGCATTATAAGATGATCCCTCTTTTAGATATCAAGATAAAAATGTGTTCTTCCTTGAGTCTGCACCGTTCTATGGATCGTGTTTCGAGACATCACGTGATGATCGGGTGTACTCGAATCTACGCTTTCATAGGAACGGGTGTAAGACAGTTTTACACACGCGAATACTAAGGTTCTTACTTGGCGAGCTTAGCATGTACAGACATGGCCTCGGAACACGGACCGAAATGTTAAGCATGAGTCATATGGTTGATATGATGCCCATATAGATGCTCGTCTTTGAAGCTATATCAACTCACGTGATGATCGGACTTGGTATAGTGGATTTGGTTCATGTAATCACCAAAAGGACACGAGGGATGTCGTTTTTGAGTGGGAGTTCATTAGTAATTTGGATTAGTTGAACTCAGTCTATCATAAACTTAGTCTAAATAAACTTTACAAATTCTGTTGTAGATGGAACCACCTGCTTTTAATTTCAATGTGTTCATGGAGAAAGAGAAACTTGCTGCGAATGGTAGCAACTTCACCAACTGGGCTATGAATTTGAGGATTCTCCTTACTGCTGCACAAAAGCAATATGTTCTAGATGCGCCGCTAGGCCCCCCCACCAGCTTCTGATGCCCCTGACGAGGAAAAGAATGTCTATGTGACTCGTCAGGAGGACCACAACTTAGTTCATTGCGGCATACTGTATGGAATAGAGCCAGAACTTCGAAAGCGTTTCGAAAATGGCAATGCCTTTGATACCATGGGAGAATTGAAAATGATTTTCAATACCCATGCTGCCGTAGAGAGTTATAATGCTACAGAAAAGTTCTTTAGCTGCATGATGGAGGAAAACAGCTCCGTTATTGAGCACGTACTCAAAATGTCTGGGTACGCCGATAAGCTTGTGTCCTTGGGAATAACGATTCCCATTGACTTAGGCATACATCGTGTTCTCCAATATCTGCCACCTAGCTACAAGAGCTTCGTGATGAACTATAATATGCAGGGCATGAAGAAGTCTCTTCCCGAGCTTCTGTCAATGCTTAAGACTGCAGAAGTGGAGATTAGGAAAGAACATCAAGTGTTGATGATCAATAGGACCACCGGTTTCAAGAAGGACAAGAAAGGAAAGCACAAGGGAAAGAAGGGTGGCAAGTCTATTGCCACGACTGAAAAGAAACCCCGGGCTGGCCCTAAGTCTGACACCGAGTGCTACTATTGCAAGGGGACTGGCCATTGGAAGCGCAACTTCCCCAAGTATTTGGCGGACAAAAAGTCCAGCAAGGCAAACAAAGGTATATGTGATATACATGTTATTGATGTGTACTTGACTAGTACTCGTAGTAGCACCTGGGTATTTGATACCAGATCGGTTGCTAATATATGTAACTCGGTTCAGGGGCTACAGAACAAGCGACAACTAGCAAGGAATGAGGTCAGGATGCGGGTTGGCAATGGATCAAGAGTTGATGTGATCGCCGTCAGGACGCTACCTCTCCATTTGCCATCGGGATTAGTTATAAACCTAAATAATTGTTATTTGGTGCCTGCACTGAGCATGAACATTGTATCTGGATCATGTTTGATGCAAAGTGGTCATTCCTTTAAATCTGAGAACAATGGTTGTTCGATTTATAAGAATGATATCTTCTATGGTCATGCACCTATGTTTAATGGTTTATTTCTATTGGATCTCGATAGTAATATTACGCACATTCATAATGTTAATGCTAAAAAGATTAAACTTGATGATGATATGTCTACATATATGTGGCACTTTGTCTAGGTCATATTGGCGTTAAACGCATGAAGAAACTCCATTCTGATGGACTTTTGGAATCACTTGATTTTGAATCATTTGATACATGTGAGCCATGCCTTATGGGCAAGATGACTAGAATGTCGTTTTCCGGTTCAATGGAACGGGCGACAAATATGTTGGAGATCATACATACTGATGTGTGTGGACCAATGAGTGTGTCGACACGAGGTGGATATCGTTATTTTGTTACTTTCACGGATGATTTGAGTAGATATGGGTATATCTATTTGATGAAACACAAGTCTGAAACTTTTGAAAAGTTCAAGGAATTTCAGAATGAAGTGGAAAATCATCATAATAGAAAGATCAAGTTTCTACGGTCTGACCGTGGAGGAGAGTATCTAAGTTACGAGTTTAACACACACATGAAAGAGTGTGGAATAGTTTCACAACTCACGCCTGCCGGAACACCACAATGTAATGGTGTGTCAGAACGTCGTAATCGTACCTTATTGGATATGGCTCGATCTATGATGTCTCTGACTGACTTACCTCTATCATTTTGGGGTTATGCACTGGAAACAGCTGCATTCACTTTAAATCGGGCACCATCTAAATCCGTTGAAACGACACCATATGAATTATGGTTTGGAAACACACCTAAGCTGTCATTTCTTAAGGTTTGGGGATGCGATGTTTATGTGAACAAACTTCAACCAGATAAACTCGAACCCAAAGCGGAAAAATGCGTCTTCATAGGATACCCTAAGGAAACAATTGGGTATACTTTCTATCACAGATCCGAGGGCAAGGTTTTTGTTGCCAAGAATGGATCCTTTCTTGAGAAGGAGTTTCTCGCGAAAGGTGTGAGTAGTCGGAAGGTAGAACTCGAAGAGGTTATTGAACCTTCTCTTCATGGAATGGCGAGTGGCGCAGCACCGGAAGTTGTTTCGGAGTTGACTTCACCTGATGAAGAGAGAGCTAATGATAATGATCATGAAACTCTGAAAGAGGACACTACCGAACCTCGCAGGTCAAGCAGGACACGTGCAGCTCCTGAACTGTACGGCAATCCTGTTGTGAATTTCATGGTTGATGAAATGGATGACCCTGCGATGTATGAAGAAGCGATGATGAGCCCGGATTCCAACAAATGGCTAGAAGCCATGAAATCCGAGATGGAATCCATGTACGAGAACCAAGTTTGGAACTTGGTGGACTTACCTCACGACCGAAAGGCCGTTGAGAATAAATGGATTTTCAAAAGAAAAAAATGCTGATGGTAACATGACCATCTATAAGGCTCGACTTGTCGCAAAGGGGTTTCGAAAAATTCAAGGAGTTGACTACGATGAGACATTCTCTCCCATAGCGATGCTTAAATCGGTTAGGATTATGTTAGCAATTGCTGCATATTTCGATTATGAAATATGGCAGATGGATGTCAAAACTGCGTTCCTCAATGGTAAGATTGAAGAAGAGTTGTATATGATACAACCTAAGGGTTTTGTCGATCCTAAGGATGCTAATATGGTGTGCAAACTTCAGCGATCCATCTATGGACTGAAGCAAGCATCACGAAGTTGGAATCTCCGCTTTGATGAGGTGATCAAAGAGTTTGGATTTGTCCAAACTTATGGAGAGGCTTGTATTTACAAGAAAGTGAGTGGGAGCAATGTGGCATTTCTGATATTATATGTGGATGACATATTATTGATTGGAAATGATATAGATCTTTTAAACAGTGTTAAAAGTTATCTAAACAACAAATTTTCGATGAAAGACCTTGGTGAAGCGTCATATATATTAGGCATTAAAATCTATAGAGATAGATCAAGGCGCCTAATTGGGATATCGCAGAGTACATACCTTGATAAGATATTAAAGAAGTTTAATATGGACGAAAGTAAGAAGGGGTTCTTACCTATGTTGCAAGGCAAGACATTGAGTACGACTCAAAGTCCGGCTATGGCGGAAGAAAGAGAGATGATGGATAAGATCCCCTATGCCTCGGCCATAGGCTCTATTATGTATGCCATGCTATGTACAAGACCGGATGTGGCACATGCTATTAGTTTGACTAGTAGGTACCAATCTGATCCAGGTTCGGAACACTGGATAGTCAGAAGAACATCCTCAAGTACTTGAGAAGAACTAAGGATATGTTTCTCATATACGGAGGTGAAGAAGAGCTAGTCGCTAAGTGTTATGTCGATGCTAGCTTTGACAGCGATCCGGATGACTCTAAGTCTCAATCCGGATACATATTTCTCTTGAACGGAGCAACAGTTAGTTGGAGAAGTTCCAAACAACCTATGGTGGCTGGATCAACAACGGAGGCGGAATATGTTCTTTGCTTGAGCCGGCAGAGGCGCTTGGATGATAGAGTTCATTACGGAACTAGGTGTGGTTCCCAGTGCGTTGGACCCGATGGTGATCTATTGTGACAACAATGGAGCCATAGCCAACGCAAAGGAACCAAGGTCTCACAAGAATTCCAAACATATTAAGCGCCGGTTTCACTCCATCCGCGAGCATGTCAAGGATGGAGATATAAAGATTTGTAAAGTACACATGGACCTGAATGTAGCAGATCCGTTGACTAAAGTTATCCCTAGGGCAAAACATGATCAACACCAGAACTCCATGGGTGTTAGATTTATCACTATGTGAACTAGATTATTGTCTCTAGTGCAAGTGGGAGACTGAAAGAAATATGCCCTGAGAGGCAATAATAAAGTTGTTATTATATATTCCTTATACATGATAGATGTTTATTTTACATGCTAGAAATGTATTGATTCGGAAACATCAATACATGTGTGTTTAATAAACAAAAAGGGTTCCTAGTCATGCCTCTCTTATAGACTAGCTTGTTGATTAACAGGATGATCAAGGTTTCGATCATGGACTTTGGATGTTAATAATAAGGTCACACCATTGGTGGAATGATGTGATGAACATTCATCCGAAGTATAGCATTATGATCAAGTCATTATGTTTATATTGCTATAACATCATACGAAGTAATCTTTATCCTTAGACCATGAGATCATGTTAATTGCTAACACCGGAAGAGTATCTTGATAACATCAAAGCGTCACCGTAACAGGTGACTATAAAGATGGGTTCAGTACTACGAAGGTGTTATGTTGAGGCTCATGGATCAAGAGTGGAATTTGTCAATCCAGATGACGGATAGATATACTCTGGCCCTCTCGGTGATATCACATTAGGATAGCTTGCAAGCAAGTGATGTGATCACTAGAACGTTATATCACGGGAAAGAGAAAAGAGTGCATGTCGGTAACGAGATCAAACTAGGTATGGAGATACCGATGATCGAATATCGGACATGTAATATATCGAGAGACAAAGGGATTTAGTTACAAGCGTTAAAGGTTCTCACGATCACAGGAGTCATCGTTGAATGTGGAGGAGTCAGTACGGATCTCCAGGTCCCGCTGCTGATTATTGATCGGAGAAGGGTCTCGATCATGTCTGCATTATTCGCGAACCGTAGGGTGGCACACTTAAGAGTTACCGGACACGATTTTTGAGCACATATGTTTCAGACGAAAGAATTGCAAAGCGCAGGAATTGTTTCAATAGAAACCGGAAATTGTTTCTGGTGAAATTGCAGAAGGTGCTTCTGCATGTGATATTGAAATATTGCAAGGGGCTATATGTGAATGTTTGTTAATTAAAGTAATTAACAAAATTCTGAATAAATTTAATAAAACGTGTTTTATTAAATGAGAGAGCATTAAATTTGGAGAAATTTAATGCATTTAAAGTGGAGACTTTAAAAGGGAATGTGAAGAGGCATTTTAATGTGGAGGGGTTACCACCACATGAATGGGGAGGTGAGGGGTCACCCCCCATGCGCCGGCCATGGAGAGAGGGGGCACCCCCCTCCTCCTATAAAAGGCCACCCATTCCCTCCTTCATCCTCACACCTCCTTGTGAAGGATCTCTCTCCCCCTCAATAATTATTCCCCCATGGTCTCGGATTAGCGAGATACATGTTCCCGGTGGCATTTCGTCTGGAAGGAGTTGCTGCTTCCGCTGGATCGCTGGAGTGAGGAGGTGGAGGTTGTCCGGTGGCTTGAACGTGTGTGCGAGTGCGGATGCGCTGCTGAGTTGCGGCGCTCGGACTTCCTCACGATCTTGAGATCGGCAAGTGTACGACTACATCAACCACGAGTTCCTACTCGTTAACAAAGCTCGTTGTCTACGAGGGTAAGTTCTCGTTGGATGTATGTACACCCGTTGCTTTGTACCTAGTAGATAGATCTTGGCGTGTAGTTCACACCGTAGGAATTTTTTTGTTTTCTATGCTGCAGACCCAACACTTAGAGTGACCCTGTTTCCTTCTCTCTCTTTCTTCTTCTTACTTGTGGAATCTCGGGTCGAGATTCTCGTAAGGGGGATAGATCTGTAACACCCCAGTTTTACTTAAATAGTGTTTAGGGATTTGATTGTGCGTTCATGAGCATCATCTTTTAAATTGCATGCAAAAGAAATAATGCAAAATCCTAAACCCTATTTCTCTTCTCTCTCTAAAAGCGATTCAAAAGGGTTTTCAATTTTGAAAAGTACAAAAATGTGTGGAGCCCAAATGGTTTACAAGGGCCCTAAGTGTTTTCAACTTATTTTGAACCCTCTAGTATCTTTGGAATATTTAAAACAGGGTTCAATTTGAAAATACAATGAGAAAAGAAGAAAGCTAGATAGAAAAAGGGTTTGCTAAAAAAATATAAAGCCAGACCCGCACCAGGCCGACCCACCTCTTCTCCCTCCCTCTCTCTACCGCGCAGTGCAGCCAGCAGCAGCCGCAACAAACTTCCTGTGGCCCAAACTTGGCCCAAGTGCAGCCCTTCTGTAACATCCCAAAACTATAATCCAAGCTTATCAAGATCAAATCATCCAAAAATAGGGTAAACAAAAACTTTTCCAACTTAAATATGAAAGCATTCATATGTGTGTGCATTTAAAATAGGAGTTGATTTGAAGTGCCTTGTTTAAGTGATCCAATGCTTGTAAAATGTTTCTTAGGTGATTTAAACATCATCTACATCATTCCCAAACTTTTCCTAAAGAAAATAAAATAAAAAAGAATTAAAAAGGAGGAATGGTCATTTTGGGCCATTTTAATCCACTACACTACTTTGAGTGTTCCTAGCACTCATTTCTTAACAGAAAAAATTCTTGATCTTTGTACCCCTTGCTAGTACACATAATGAGGTACCAAGGCCCACCTTTTGATCTGCTAAAAACCTTCTGTTACTTATTTTAAATGACATTTGAAAATTGAATCTAATGCATATGCATAGATCACCCCTATTTCAAAAACCATCTATTTGAGCTCCACTTTCAAAACCCTTGCAACCAGAGACTACCTAGCACTAGTGGAGAACACCCAAAAATTTTGAAACCAAAATTCAAAAGTTTATTTCTTGCGGCCATTTCATCAAACACTTGGCAGACAGATTTCAAACAAAACAAATTTCACTATTTTCAATAGTGTTCTGGCCAAACTTGTCTCCCATTTGACCCCTTTTTACTCCCTTTGTCTCTAAATGATCTAGCAAAGCCATTTAAACCCACTCCCCTAGCCCCTAGTGGCATTGCCATGCCATGTCGAGCCACCCCTCGTTGGCCAACCTTGCCCTCACCACAGCAGACCATCTCCCTCCCTCTCTCCATGTCTAGGAGGTAGCCAGGAGCTCACCGCCACCCTCTGTCCCCTGCCCGAGCCGAGCCTCGCCATGGACCACCGAGCAAAGCCCGCGCCCAGTGCCACCGCACCATGCCAAGCACGCGCCAGAGCACCGCACCTGGCATGCGTGCACAGACCGCCGCTCGACCATAGCCCTCGCCCACCGCTTCGCCACGACCTAGGGAACACCCTAGACACCCCCGTTCGCCACCCAACGCACCACAACCACCGCTCGGCATGGACACCGCCGCCTCTGCCGCTCAGAGCGCCACCTCGCCCAGACCGCATAACACCGCCCCTACGACCGCATTCACTTCCTAGAGCAGCGCCAGGAGACCGCCTGTCGATCGCCACCCTCCGCCATGCCTCTAGCCGGCCATAGCCATGTCGCCACCGTCGCCTGCCCATCCCGCTCGGTCTCGCCGTCGGGCCTATAAAAGGAGGCCTCCCCAGCCTCTTCTCACCACACCACTCTACTCCCCTCACCTCACCGAACCTCACCCACCTCTAGCCGGAGCAAGGGGAGCAGCAACTCGCCGGAATTGGCGCCGGAGCAGCCGTAACAAGAGGAGAAGGGCGCCGCTGATTGCGACCACCCCAAGCTCCGCCGCAACCGCGCCTCGCCTCGCTGCTGTCTTCCAGTTCGTTTGCCTGCCTCGTCGACCCTGCTGGAGCCCTGGTACGTCCCCAGCAGACCCCCACCGAGCCGCTAGGGTTCAAGCTCGCCGGCGACCTGTTCGTCGTTGACGACGACCCTTAGCCATAGATCCCAGTTCTAATCCTACGGCCCACAGCGCGCGTACCGTTTCGCGTGTTATGACCCACTGACAAGTGAGACCCCCTGTCAGCTGAGCCCTAATACGTCCAAAACGTATCTACTTTCCCGAACACTTTTGCTATTGTTTCTCCTCTATACTTGTGTGTTTTGGATGCAACTAATGCAAACTGACGTTGTTTTCAGCAGAATTACCTTGGTGTCTACTTTTTGTGCAGAAAATCAACTATCAGGAAAAATCCTAGAAAATATGCCAAAAATCCTATTTCACCAGAAGACTCCCGGAGCCAGAATACGAGATGGAGGGGGGCTAGGCCCAGGCCACACCACTTGGCCAGCTGGGTAAGCCCAGCCGCGCCCGAGGTGGTCCGCCGCCTGCACTCCCCGGCCTCTCTCTTCGCCTATAAGGAGCCTTGACCTAAAAACTTTGGGGGGGGTTCGATGTTTTCCGAAGGAGTTCCGCTCGCCGCCACCACAATTCCACGAAACACCGAAACTCCGCTCGCACCTTCGGATGGGGAATTGGAGGAGATCATCGCCATCATCATCACCATCGCTTCTCCATCGACCATCCATGTTTCTCCCATCTATGAGTGAGTAATCCCCCGCTGTAGGCTATGGGGATGGTAGGGATTGGATGAGATTGTTCATGTAATGGCATCAGATTGTTAGGGCATGGTGCCTAGTATCTTTTATTAGTGCTTTATGACTTTGTTGCGACTTGTTGTGCTTAATGCTTGTCACTAGGGCCCGAGTGCCATGATTTCAGATCTGAACATGTTATTGATTCATCATGATAGTATTGTTTTGGGTCTTATCTACAAGTTGTATACACATGTCGTTGTCCGAACCTATGGTCCCAAGGCGAAATCGGGTAGCCGGAAGGAAAGGCTTTGATGTGAGGATCACATGTGTTCATGGAGTGTTAATGCTTCGCTCAAGGTGCTCTATTAAAAGGAGAACCTTAATTGCCGAGTTCCTAGAGGCCCGCTGCAAACGGCTGGCAGGACAAAAGATGTTGTGCAAGTTCTCATTGCGAGCACGTATGACTATATATGGAACACATGCCTAGGATTGTCTAGTACTTGGATGCTTTATCTTATTTATCTGCAATTGCCCTATGTTCTGATTGCTATGTGAATTGTCTTATCCATGCAACGCCTGGCCCATCCATCCCTATGCCTACCGTACTCAATCCCATTGCTTCGCTTTTGTTACTACTGTCTTTGCTTTACTCTGCTGTTACTTTACTATTCCTACTACAAAACTGTTGCTCTTGATAAACTGCTGTGAGCAAGATTGTTTTCAGTGCGCTGAATTGACAACTCAGTTGTTAAGGCTGATAAGTATTCTTTGGCTCCCCTTGTCGAATCAATAAATTGGGTTTCACTTCCCTCAAAAATCTGCGATACACCCCTATACTTGTGGGTCATCAAGACTATTTTCCAAGCGCCGCTGCGGGAGCATAGCTTTATTTATCAAGTTCACTTGGATTCTCTATTGTTCGTTGCTTTCCATCCATCATGGGTAAGTCTCATGATGGCAAGGTTCCTATTTTACCATCCACTACAAGAAAAGGTACGGTTCTGAACACCTCTACTGCTCTTGATTCACCGTCTGTTCTGAGTAAGTTCCTTACACCATCACATACACATGCTACACACACTGCTACTACTGCTGAATCTGAAACTTCTGATGCTTATGATGCTGCTTCTACTGTGCTTGATAAGAGTGGTTCATTAGGTCCTTTCCTAGATGCTACGATTGCTAGAACTATAGTTGGAAATACCGAAACTCCTAATGAAAACACTGCCACACCTGTTAGCTCACCTGAGAATTATGATGCTGAAGAAGATTATGTTGAGATGATTGATGAGTTTATTGAAGAATGTAGGAACACCCATGATAGGAGCGCTGCTAAGAATCTCCTTGAGAGGCGTACTATTAGACCCAAATTATCTCCTGCTGCTAAGTTTGCTTCTTCTCCCATAAACATTATAGATGAAGATTATGATTTCCCTCTCGATCTATCCTACATAGCTATTGTCGAGAAAGAACCTTTTTGTGGGACTAAGAATGAAAATGCGGTAGCACATATGAATGAACTTTCTACCATGAGTGGCTTGTTTTCTAATGATATTAAAATGCGTACTTACTTTGTTGCTAATATTTTCCCTTTTTCACTGGAAGGAGAAGCTAAAACATGGTTTGGTAATTTACCTCCTGGATCTATTGATAGCCCTGAGTTCTTGTTTAATACTTTCCTGCAGAAATATTTTCCTCCTAGGGCTAGACATGCTGTTTTGCAGGAACTTTTTGATTTTAAACAGGGAGAAAAAGAGGTATTGCCCGAATCTTGGGCAAGGTTTTGTGATTTGATTCACGCACAGGCTGGAAGTCCATTACCTAAGAATGAACTACTTGATATATTTTATAATGGACTAACCGAAGAATCTAGGACATACCTAGATAGTTGTGCTGATTGTGTTTTCAGGAATAGGACTCCCAAGGAAGCTGAGGAATTAATGGCTAAAATAAGTAAGAATTATGAAGATTGGACTCCTCCTAAACAAGTTATTCCTGAAGTAATTGTACCTGAACCATCTATTCCTGTGCCTATTACAACATCAAAGAAGAGGGGAATTATTGAATTAAATGGTGAAGTGATGAAGGAAGCTAAGAAATGTCTTAAGGAGGAGGGAATTAAAGCTGCAGATGTCAAGATTTTACCTCCTATAGAAGAATTATGTAAGCCTATTCCCTACTCACCCACTATTGAGGTACACTCTCTCCAACACTTTGATGAAGGTGATATCCCTTACTTGAAACCTCCTGATCAATGCTTAGAAGAATTTGATATCTTTATTGTTAAGCAAGATAACTTTAATAAAAGGGTGCAAAATCATCTTATGGAAAACACTAGAGCTATTGTTGAGTTGAAAGATATTGTGGAAAGAACCTCTAATGATGTTAAAATGATTGTTAAACACTTTCAAATGGTTCAAACTCAAATAGATCAACTCGTTAAAGTGCAAAACGACTTGCTAGTTAATGCTGCTAAAGAAAAACATGCTTATGAAATTAGAACTAGAAGTGGTGCTGCTACCCAGGATCCTCTATATCCCGAGGGGCATCCCAAAAGAATTGAGCAGGAGTCTCAACAGGCTGAAAATAGTGGTTCTACTCATAAGAAAAGGAAAAAGAAACATAAAACTGTTGTAGAACCCTCTAAACCTGCTATAGATCCTAATAGTATATCTATCTCTGATTCTGAAACTGAAAGTGGTAATGAAGAAAATGAAGTTCCTAATGAAGAAAAAGTTGAAGAAGAACCTGAAAACCACACTAAGACTACTAAATACACCAAAGAAGATTTTGTTGCTAAGAAACATGGTAGTGAAAGAGAACCTTGGGTCCAAAACCTATGCCTTTCCGATAAGAAACACAAGTCAAAGGAAGATGAACACTATAATAAGTTTTGTGAGTGGATGAAACCTTTATTCTTGCAAATACCTTTGACTGATGCTATTAAATTGCCTCCATACTCAAAGTATATGAAGGACATACTCTCGAATAAAAGGAAGAACCCTAATGAAGAAATCTCTACTATGAATGATAATTATTCCTTCAATGGTAAGGTTCAGAAGAAACTTGGAGACCTGTGGATTCCAACTATCCCTTGCTCTATTAAGAACAGTTATGTTAGAACTGCTTTGTGTGATTTGGGAGCTGGAGTTAGTGTTATGCCTTTCTCTCTCTATAAGAGGCTTCAGCTTGAAAAATTGATACCAACTGATATATCTTTGCAAATGGCTGATAAGTCTACCACTATTCCTGTGGGTATATGTGAGGATGTACCTATTCAGGTGGCTCATAATTGCTTGATATTAACTGATTTTGTTGTGCTTGGAATGCCTGAAGATGATAATATGTCTATTATTCTTAGGAGACCTTTTCTTAATACTGCAGGAGCTGTTATTAATTGTAATGAAGGAAAGGTGACCTTCAATGTCAATGATAAGGAACATACTATCTATTTCCCCAAGAAGATTGAAAGGACTTATGGTTTAAATTCAATTGAACATGTTGAAGGCATTCAAGTTGGAGAAATATATTGTCCCATACCAGAAGAAAAATTTGAAACTATTATGATTGGGACCATTGCTATCAAAGTTGAGGTAACATAATCATTAGTGGAATACAAAGTTTTGTCTCATATGCAATTGTTTTGGTAGCAAGACTTGATCAACCTTGCTAACAAAAGGATTCCATTGAACAAAACAATGTTTTCATTATGATTATCTCCATTTGTTTCTATCCTTTGTATTTTAGTTTTTGCTTTCTTTTAGTTTTCTTTGTGTTTTTAGTTTGCTTGCATGCTAGAACTTCTGTAGTTCTATCCTTGTTTTGTCCTTGCATCATGTTTCCAAAAAGAAAAAAAATCTGTCTGTCAGAAAAATCATTCTTCTATTTCTGAAAAATGCCCAAAAATAAAGTGTCTCGAAAAATTTCAGAAAATTCATATTAATTTTTTACGTGAAAAAAGGGGCAGAGGAGTACCTGGTAGGTACTAGGGGGGCCCACCAGGCAGGCACACCACATGGTGGCGCGGCTAGACCTGGGTGGCGCCATGCCTTGGTGTGGGCCACCCCTGGCCCCCCACTACCTCTCTCTCCTGCCACTTTCTTCTCTCTCCTGAGTAAGCTCCAGTTCATAGCTCAAAATCGCGTTCTCTCTATGCTTGCCCTTGATTTCTTCGATCTCTTTGCTCAGCCCATCTTTCTTGCTGAAATTTGGAGCAATTGTTCCTTGGTATGTGACTCCTCCCCTTGCCCAAGTAGATTTGTGTTTGGTGGATTGGATGTTGAGTATTTTGCTACTGTAGGTGACTGGTTATGAGCTCTTGTAAGCTTGTTTGATGCTTAGAGATATAGTTTTGATGCATGTTTAGGCCTCTTGCTAGTCCCTATGAGTAGATTCCTTCATTATATTTACTTTGCAATCACTTGTTTAATAGGTGTTTAAATTTCAGAACACCAAGCATGAACAACCACACTTTTGGATAGATATTTGAGAGTGATGCACCTAGGAGGTCAAGGCCCTCAAGAACAGCCTCTCAAGCTAGGCCATCATATAAAGAGATGATGGAGATGCTCACCCATCCTCTTTCCCTTGTTTTACTTTCTTGCAAGCTGCAGGTATTCTTGATGATTTCTTGCTACTGATTGAGAGGGTTAGCTTGACCTCTTACATGCAAGATGAGAGTGCACAATACGCTATGCTCACCAAAACTTTTGTTGAGAGCTTCTCATTTTCTAACACATCCTATCATTCTACTGTCTCATTTAAAATCTATGATATGCCCTTCACCATGCCTTTGAGAGATTTTGCAGTATTATAGGTGTGCGTATGACAGGGACCATGAAGAAAATTCAAGGGTGGCCCGCTGATTTGTTGGAGCTTTACCGAGGGGTGACCAATGATGATGACCGCGTGGCGCAGCGCGGAAAGATAAGAAATATCCAACTCCCTGCTCTTAGATAGTTTGCATACTATCTTGCCACTAGTGTTTTGGGTAGGGAGAACACTAGTAATTTCTCCGACTACCACTTAGCTTTCCTTGCTGCTGCGCTCAACAATGATACTCGGTACAATCTTGGCTCTCTTATTGCTCGCCGCCTAGCTGCTAGGGGGCCTATCTATGGGGGCATCATTGCCTCGCGTGTACTTGATGCATTAGATCTTTCTGTGGCTCCTGATGATGTTATGCTAGCACCACAGAGGCTCGACCTTGTTTCCATGAAAACTCATCACTTTGTCACTGCTACCTCTGATTTGAACAATCTAGTATATATGATGCTTTTCACTGATGGGGATGAAAGGGAGATCCTTTTTCCCCAGCCTGCTTTGTTCAGTGTTGAGAGGAGACCGTGGTCGCGCTCCAAGGAGGAGGTGGACGAGCAGCTTCGCTTGTTGGGTTTCCGAGCAGACCGGAGGATGTGCCTCCTATGATTATTCCTCACATTACGGAGGGATGTACTGCTCAAGACCGGGATGAGGTACCTCCTCGTGCACCCGGTGACACTTCATCTTGGCCAGCCTGGGACTGATACCCACTTAGGCCAAAAGCCTAAGCTTGGGGGGAGGTACGCCGACACCCCACTCATCTCCATATCATGTTGCGTCGGTTCTTTGTATATTCATGCTTTCGTTCTCTTTTTAGTTTTCGTTCTTCTTTGCTTTTGCTTTCTAAAACACAAAAAGACCAAAAATATTTTTGTTGTTTCTCTTTGGTTTGCTTCTTCTTTTTGCTTTGGTTCGCTTGTTCCTCTTTGCTTTGTTTGAACTATTCGAAAAACCCAAAAAGATTTTGCTTTGCTTGTTTTTCTCTTTTGGTTTTTGTTTAAAAATCAAAAACACCAAAAATATTTGTCGTTCTTCTTTGGTTTTTGAGAGTTGGCTACAGGGTTCGGCAGTTCTCGGTGGATTATTGGTTTCATATTATTATTCAAGCCACACAAGTGAAGAGCAATAATGAGGATTAATGACAACTTGAGGCGTGGTAAGAGGCTGGTAACGAACTCTATTTGTTTTCATTTTTGAACGTATACTCATCATTGTGAGCTTGCTTAGTCCGTTCATGTAGAGTGTATGTTATCTTTGGATATTTAGTAGTTCTTGCTTTCTTGTGATTAGCTCTAGCTCGCTAATAGTTTGTAGCATGTCTCATGAATGTTTGCTTGCATTACTCTATTCATAAATTGGTATGACACTATGGTATCCTCCTCTGAATGTTTCATTTGATCGACTTGGCACATGCTCATGCATGCACATGACTGTAATAATCAGTTAAGCCTTAACGAATTATTTTGCCTTGAAGATCTTGAATCATTTTCATGCCATGAGTAGTCTTGTTTTGTTGCAAGCATGATAATAGCAGCTATTGCTCTCTCGTTTGTCGCTCCCTTACTTTTTCTATCCTTCACTTCCACTGAGTGTCTTACTCATGTTTCCAATCCCCTAAACCAAATATTTCCAAAGTGTCCACCATACCTACCCATTAGCATCATTTGATACTTCCGTGCATATTCAATATGCCTTGTTTTCTTCCGAATAAAATGTTTGCTTGTTATGAGAAAGTTAGTTAGTAAAGCTCTCACGAACTTGATGGCACACTTTATTTTCCGCACTTAATAAACCTGAACCATTGTGAACTCTCCATGAAAGTTATATGCTTGCTAATTATAGGCTGGGGATTAGCAGAACCGTGTTGTCACGGGGAATGCTTTCAACACTTGTAAATATATACCTAGTTGATACCTTGCTCTTTTGTTTGTGGATGTCGTCAGTGTTAAATAAAAGGGGAGCTTGTAAGTCCATGGAGTTATGTATGTGTGTTAGAGAAACGCCTGGGCCGCTGGTCTAATCCATGTTGACATGGTGGAAACCTGCAGCGTAACCATAATGATATCTATGAAGCATTCTTCTTATATAAAAAAGAGAGTTATAGCTATTGAGAAAAACAAAAAAAAAGAGTTTTATGAAAAGAGGAAAGAAAAAAAAGCACCATTTTACCATGGTAAATAAGAAGATTGCTGAGATACCCATTGTTTGCTTGCCTTGTCATTTTGATATGGGGATTCTTCCGTATCATCGGGCAAGGGGTACCCCATTGGCGGTTCTCAATGATACGCACATACTTACGATGACAAGAACTTATCGGTAACTAAAGTTGAGTAGCATGAGGAGCGGCCCTCGTACTCAAGGGACTTGGGATTTCCAGTTTATAGTCTGTCAAGCATATAACTCAGATTGGACCTCACTTTCACCTTAACCACATTGAAGATGCCTATTATAGGGGCAATGAGGGCTCAAAGCTAACAAATACCATACTTTCAGCATTTGGAAGCCTTTCAAATTTCTCAAAACCTTTTTCTTCTACTTGTTGAGTCTCCACATATTCTTTGAGCACCTTCTTGAGAGCATAGTTGTCATTCTTTATGTTTGTTTCATTACTTGATTATTTGTGTTATGACTTTGATGCTTGTATCCTTGATATCTTTACTTCTAGTCATCACTTGAACTTCAGAGGTGCCTTGACATTCATAATCAAAGGCAAGCGAGATACCACTCTATCATACCATTCTATGAGCATTGTAATGTTGCTTATGTTTGTGCTTTGTGCTACTTATTATTCTTGAGTTGGAATCTCTTCATAGCTTGCAATGACTACTAAGTAGACTCAGTTGCATACTCTTTATTATGAATTGTCTAAGTAGTTGATCACATTGTTGAGAATATTTACATCATATGAAGCAAATGTGTTCGTGAAAGTTCTTTTATCGCACTCAGTTTTCAACTGAATTGCTTGAGGACAAGCAATAAGCTAAGCTTGGGGGGAGTTGATACGTCCAAAACGTATCTACTTTCCCGAACACTTTTGCTATTGTTCTCCTCTATACTTGTGTGATTTGGATGCAACTAATGCGAACTGACGTGTTTTCAGCAGAATTGCCTTGGTGTCTACTTTTTGTGCAGAAAATCAACTATCAGGAAAAATCCCGGAAAATATGCCAAAAATCCTATTTCACCAGAAGACTCCTGGAGCCAGAATACGAGACGGAGGGCCAGGCCACACCACTGGCACGGGCAAGCCAGGCAGCGCCGGGTGGTCCGCCGAACTCCCTCGGCCTCTCTCTTCGCCTATAAGGAGCCTTCTAACCTAAAAACTTCGGGGGGTTCGACGTTTTTCTAGAAGGAGTTCCGCTCTGCCGCCACCACCAGATTCCACGAAACAGCACCAGAAACTCCGTTCTGGCACCTATTGGGACGGGGAGGAGATCATCGCCATCATCATCACCATCGCTTCTCCATCGACCATCCATGTTTCTCCCATCTATGAGTGAGTAATCCCCCGCTGTAGGCTATGGGGATGGTAGGGATTGGATGAGACCGTTCATGTAATGGCATCAGATTGTTAGGGCATGGTGCCTAGTATCTTTTCTTAGTGCTTTATGACTTTCTTGCAACTTGTTGTGCTTAATGCTTGTCACTAGGGCCCGAGTGCCATGATTTTAGATCTGAACATGTTATTGATTCATCATGATAGTATCGTTTTGGGTCTTATCTACAAGTTGTATACACACATCGTTGTCCGGAACCTATGGTCCCAAAGTGACAGAAATCGGGGTAGCCGGAAGGGAAAGTCTTTGATGTGAGGATTACATGTGTTCACGAAGTGTTAATGCTTTGCTCCGGTGCTCTATTAAAAGGATCACCTTAATTGTCAGTAGTTCCCTAGAGGCCCCGTTGCAAACGGGCTGGCAGGACAAAAGTGTTGTGCAAGTTCTCATTGCGAGCACGTATGACTATATATGGAACACATGCCTAGGATTGTCTAGTACTTGGATGTTTTATCTTATTTATCTGCAATTGCCCTATGTTCTGATTGCTATGTGAATTGTCTTATTCATGCAACGCCCGTCCATCCATCCCTATGCCTACCTTTTCGAATCCCACTTGTTTCGCTTTTGTTACTACTGTCTTTGCTTTGCTACTGCTGTTACTTTACTATTCCTACTACAAAACTGTTGCTACTGATAAACTGTTGTGAGCAAGATTGTTTCCAGGTGCAGCTGAATTGACAACTCAGTTGTTAAGGCTGATAAGTATTCTTTGGCTCCCCTTGTGTCGAATCAATAAATTGGGTTTCACTTCCCTCGAAAATACTACGATACACCCCCTATACTTTTGGGTCATCAAGCCCCGCACCGCGGAGCGCCACTGGGCCGGCCCAAGTTCTTTCCCGCGCTAGCCCACCCATTCAAATCTGGATTTTTGTTTTTAGTTAAGTCTAGTTTCTGTCCACTAGTTTAAAATTTAATTCAGAGGGTTTTATAAATCCAAATTGCATGAAACCAATTTTGTCTGAAAGGTATTGAGATGATCTATCCAAGCCCGTTAGATTTAATTCAATTAGAGTTATAGATCTCTCCTAATAAAAATAAAAAAACAGAAGCATTTGCACCTTGCAACATTTTTATAAAATCATCCAAGTTGGCTTTTGAGTTGATTCCATCTCTCAAAAATCACATTTAATCACATCTATCTAAATATGAAATAATATTAAGGTTTACATGCAGTGACTGGGGACTAGTACCAAAATAATGCTATATAGGCATTTCTAGTTACTTTAAATCATTAAATAATGAACTTAAACCAAAGTAATATTAATTCAACCTTTAAATCTCCTTCCCACATGTTAGAATATGTGGTGATGACATGTGTCCACATGATCCCATATTTTAAGTGGTGAATATTAAATCTTAGTTAAATTTTCAATGAGTAGAAATTACTTTTCTAAATTAAAAAGAATGAAACTATTGAATTAAACTTGTGATGCTTGGGATGATAATAGATCATCAAATATGTGCCTTAGAATGCTACTTAGACTAGTTAAGTATGGTTTGGTGATTGTGTACTCCGTATGTATTTATAGAAGATAGTACCGACCAAGCTTACGAGGAGGAGGAGTGCTATCAAGGAGAAGACAAAGAAAACTTCAACCACTGCACCAACCAAGGCAAGCCACCATTAGAAGTGCAAGCTAATGTAGTAAACTAGATTTAAGCTAGTTAACTTGATCCAAGATGCTTTAGGCATGCTTTGATCACACCCCTTTAACTATTAGTTACCACAAACCTTTGTTTACAAGATTTACCTTCTTTAGTTTACACAAAGTCCCTTACTTGTTTTGAAGGTAGCATAAAAAGTATAAAACTTGACCTATTTAGAAACCTTTAGATGAAATTCTATGGCATGAGATTGAACCCATCACTTCCACCTTAGCGAACACACTTAACTTAGTAGTTTAGAGTAGATCAAAAACTTGAGTCCCCTTAGGTGGTAACACTTGGTGAAAATGAATTATGAAAACCTTGGAATGATGAGTCATTCTATTGAGATGTTTTGACATGTGTTGAGAAACACAAATGGTTGATGATGATGAAAATGTTGAGGCATGAGCCTTAACCCTTTTATAAAACTGATGGTTGGATTCGGATGCGATACCATTCCAAATTTACCGTACAACCACATTACCTGAATTGGGTAAGGCTTAGCTGGAAATTTATATGCATTACTATTAGTTCCCTCACGGGAGAGGTTTGAGCTGAGGCTACCTCTCATGATGTCCACCTATGCAGTGCCCAAGATGACTCATGGTCATGGTTGGGAGGCCATGCTCATAGGAGAGGTGCTTGTACTAGGGTGTGTAAAGGGAAGGTTATGTTTGATTATCTGCATACTAAGTATGATGATTCAGGGTTATCCCTGACAGATGTATCGAATCTTGTGGTGAAAGTGTACCACCTCTGCAGAGTGTCAAACCATATTGTTTCGTTGTCAGATGTTTTCTAAATAACTTGAAATGATGATGAACTTTGACTTGACCACAACAGGGTTGTGTTTATGACAATAGCTTCCCAACTTAAGTGATTCTAGAGTTTTACCTTATCTTTCTTTGCTTCAGAACTCAGCTTAGGTTTCAAACTTAAATTTATAGTTAAACTTAGATTTAGCACTTTAACTTAGAACTATAGTACCTGTTAATAGTAGTTTGCGAGTACTTAAAGAGTACTCATGGCTTTTGTCCCAGACTATGAAGGAGACTATCAAGAGGATGGCCATCAGGACGGCTATGATAACTAGGACTATCTGCCTTCGTCAGCATTGCCTGTGCCCCTGAAGATGGACCCCACCGCTACGCTTATCTTTTATTTCCGCTGCTTGTTGTATTAAAGACTGGATCATGAGATCCTTATTTGTGTAAGACCTTATGTATGGTTTGTAATGGATGATGTACTGTGATATCCAATCCGTTATGTTTCGCAAAAATGGTAATCCTGGGATTGCGAGGTATGGCATAACGGGCATCTGGGATTAAAAATCCGGGTGTTGACAAGTTGGTATCAGAGCCATCCTGACCATAGGAGACCCTAGTTAGAATGGACGTCCAAACCAAAAACTTAGCTTCAAAATCAAAGTGAGTATTTATGAAAAACTATTTCCTCTCTTACCCTTGTGAACCCATTCTTTCTCAAAAATTCATGTTCCTCAAGATTATTACATTACTACTTGAAATTTGACACACTTGATCACTTCACTAACTTCCTCATCCTTAATTCTTGTAGATGGAGACTCAGTTCAGCAAGTTTTACCAGTTGGGAAACGGAGGTCAGCTGATCTTCGAGAGGGATCTGGATTCACTGTCGGAGTTACTAGGACGCCCGCATCTGGAGTTTCTTGGAGCTCAACTTCTAGGACCCCCAGGAGAAGACCTACAGTGGCTAGTCACTGCAGATCTTAGAGGAAGCATCAAAGCACCCACTTCTCGAAGAATTCAGTTTTCCGTGAGAGAGAACAACTGGCTAGATGGATTAGCCAGGGCAATGCATGAATCTCTCGCACGTCTATGTGCCCTCAGCGTCAACAAGATCCAAGGAACCCGTTTTGCCCACTATGCAAGACGTGACTTCATGGGAATGCCAATGGAGATGCCAAGTCACCCAGAGTTGAGGCGTCAAGTGGAGAATCTTGACTTCTTGCTGCACGACAGACAACAGGAACTAGACAATGCCAGAGAGTTAGCCAACCAAAACCGTGCCATTGCCGACCAGAAGGCCCAGAGTTTCACACTGCTCGTCCAAGATCGCCAGTCTCTTTGCCGCCAGCGTGCAAAGAAGGATCACACCATCGCCCGTCTTTTTAAGAAGGTGGCCGACCTCGAGAAGAACGTCAAGGAGTAGGAAGCTCAGCTTGCCGCCAAGGAAGAAGAAGATGAGGGTGAATACATCCAGGGAGACATGGATTCTTACCTCAGCAATGATGATGACTTTCTGGAGGAGGATGTTGTGGACTTCTACACTGATGATGAGGACTCCGACTTCATCGACGACGAGTAGATGCACTAGAGCACTGTCGTAGCATGAGTTGTATCGGTCCCACTGTATCGTAGCTTGCAGAATGGTTCTTCAAACCATCTGCTTTCCTTTGTTTGTTGTGGTGTGTGTTGTATCGTGTGCTTGCTTGCATAAATGAAAATGAAGTTAGTTGAAAAACCTGAGTCTAACTCAAAGTTTTAGCTTTGAAAACCCAAAATCATGAACCTTAGAATTTCCCTCTTACCCCTATATCTATCTCAATCTTCAGATGACTCGTGGAAACCAAGGAGGGAGCAGCTCATCGCAAGACCCAATGCTGCAGATCTTGTAGAATCTCATCGTAGACCGTGAAGCAAGCAGGGCCGAGCGCCAAGCCAACTTAGCAACATTGCAGCAGATCACCCAAATGGCTCTCAACAACCAAGGACATGGAAATTAGGATCACCATGGATCCAAACTAAAAAAAATTCAGAATACCAATCCCCCAATCTTCAACCAATCTGAAAACCCATTAGATGCTGATGACTGGTTACAGACCATGGAAAACAACCTCGAAGTTGCAGGAGTTGATGAAAATGATAAAGTTCTCTTTGGCACCCACTATCTGGCAAGAGATGCCAGAGCTTGGTGGAATAGCATCCGCAATATGAACCATGGTCAGGTTATGACATGGGAAGAATTCAAAGTCAAGTTCGGCCGCACCCACGTGCCGCAAGGTCTCGTCAACAGGATGAGAGAGGAATTCCGCGAATTGAAGCAAGGAAGAATGACTGTGGTGGAGTACCATGAGAGATTCTTGTCACTTGCCAGATATGCACCTGATGAGATCAACACAGAGGCCAAGAAGAAGGAGAGATTCTTGAACGGACTGCATGATGAGATGCAGACTGTCCTTGTCAACATCTGTTTTCAGGATCTCGAAGAGCTAGTCGACTCTGCCATTCAGATGGAAGGGAAGATTAACCAGGAAAACGACAACCGCAAGCGTCGTATGATGTAGCAGTCTGGATCCAGTAGTCACCAGAAGTACCGTCCCAACCCCTCACCAGGATATGCACCAAGAAACAACCGACCCCCAAATTCTCGCCCAAGCTACCCCAACCATAGCGGAGGCAATGTGATGTCCGGAGGAAACAATCACAACTCCGGCAATGCCATCAATTTCAACCGTGCCCCTCCCAAGAGCAACAACAACAACACTGCACCCAGAACTGGCAGCAATGTTGTGCCTGTCGCAGTCAAGGACAAGTCCTAGATCACTTGTTTCGAGTGTGGAGTGAAGGGTCACTACTCCAATAAGTGTCCCAAGAAGACAGCAGCCAATGCCAATGTGAATGCCCCAGCTCAACAACAGCGTCGTGTTCAACCAGGAAGGAGATTTGCCCCAGGGAACCCTCACAACCGCAACGGTCGTCTCTTCCACATGAACGCAGAAGAAGCCCAGGAAGCGCCAGATATAGTGCTGGGTATGTTTTTTGTCAACTCAGTTTTAGATGATTATTGTTTGATTTTGGAGCATCGCATTCATTTGTCACCGAAGAATTTTCATGCACTAGTAAGATTCACCCAACCAACCTGAAGCGTGTCATGATAGTTCAAATCCCCGGTTCAACTACAAAAGCTAGAAAACTTTGCAAAGCTGTGCCTATCAGAATACATGGAATAGATTTTTATGACAACCTAATTGTACTTGGAACCAAAGGATTGGAAGTAGTACTAGGTATGGACTAGATGTCAAGGCATAAATGATTGATAGACTGTGCTAAGAAAGCCATCACCATGACCAGTAGTTCTGGAGTAACAGTAGAACATATCTCTGAAACCTTACCCCGTCAATTCAAGTGCAACAAGAGTGTAGCCCTGCCCACCATAGACCAAGTCAGAGTAGTCTGTGAATACCTTGACGTATTACCAGATGAATTGCTAGGTATGCCCCCGGATATGGTATTGAGTTCATTATCGAACTAATCCCCGGAACCGGACCTATAGCCTAGAGACCCTCTAGCATGAAACCCTCAGAGTTAGTGGAACTAAAGAAGCAGTTGGATGCCATATTAGCAACATGCTTGATTCAGCCAAGCGCATCACATGGAGATCACCAGTGTTATTTGTCGATAATAAATATGGAGGCAATCGTTTGTGTACAGATTACAAAAAGTTGAATGACGTCACCATCAAGAACAAGTACCCTTTGCCAAAGATAGAGGATCTATTTGATCAATTGACTAGAGCTCAGGTATTCTCAAAGATTGATCTTAGGACTGGTTATCACCAACTTAAGATTCGTGCAACGGATATTCCGAAGACCTCCTTTACTACTCGCTATGGTTTATACGAGTATACGGTTATGTCTTTTGGATTAACCAAAGCCCCTGCTTATTTCATGAATCTCATGAATAAGATCTTTATGAATTTCCTAGATAAGTTTGTAGTTGTGTTCATCGACGACATCCTTATCTACTCCAAGTCAGAAGAAGAGCATGAGCAACATCTGAGAATCATCCTAGAAACCCTAAGAGAGCATCGGTTATATGCCAAGTTCAGCAAGTGTGAGTTTTGGCTGAAAGAAGTAGGATTCCTAGGACATATTGTGTCTGCCGGAGGAGTCTCTATTGATCCCGCCAAGATCAAATATGTCGAAGAATGGGAAGCCCCAACCACTCAAACCCAAGTCCATGCATTTATCAGATTAGCGGGATATTACCGCAAGTTCGTAGAAGGATTCTCGAGCATCGCCCGACCCATGACCCAATTGTTGAAGAAGGACAAGAAGTTTGAATGGACAGACAAGTGTGAAGCCAGTTTCCAAGAGCTGAAGAAGATATTGATATCAGCCCCAATTTTGATCATGCCAGATATCAAGAAGATGTTTGATGTATATTGTGACACATCCAAGATTGGTCTAGGATGTGTATTGATGCAAGAAGGCAAGGTCATCGCGTATCTGTCTCGACAACTGAAGCAGCATGAGCAGAACTATCCGGCCCATGATCTTGAGCTAGCAACTGTGGTTCTAGCATTGAAGACATGGCGTCATTATTTGATGGGTAATCGCTGTGAGATTTACTCAGATCACAAGAGCTTGAAGTATATCTTCACTCAGAAAGAGTTGAATATGAGACAAAGGAGATGGATAGAGTTAATCAAGGATTATGACCTTGACATTCACTATCACCCCGGCAAAGCCAATGTGGTAGCGGATGCTCTTAGCAGATTGCCGTGTAGGCTTAACACCATGATCAAGGAGAAGCAACCAAGTTTTCATGAGGGGTTGGAGCAGTTCAGGACTGAATTAGTTAGCAAAGGATTCTTAGCTAGCATTGAACTTCAACCCACTTTGATTAGCCAAATCAAGGAAGCCTAGAAGGGGAATGAGAGTATCGATAGAATCAAACGTCGTATTGGTACAGGAAAGGTACCTGGATTCACTGAAGACGAAGAAGGAGTACTATGGTACAAAGGACGTATCTATGTGCCAGCAGATTCAGAGCTGAGGGAAATTATCATGAAGGAAGCTCATGATACTCTTTATTCTATCCACCCCGGAGGAACGAAGATGTATCAGGATTTGAAAGAGCAATTTTTGTGGCACAAGATGAAGAGAAATCGAAAGCTACATCGCCAAATGTGACATCTGTCAAAGAGTCAAAGTAGAGCATCAGAGACCTGCAGGACTGTTGCAACCATTGCACATTCTGGAATGGAAATGGGATTCCGTTGGAATGAAATTTATCACCGGTTTGCCTACTTCTAGTAGGGGAAATGACTCAATCTGGGTCATAGTTGATAGACTATCCAAGGTAGCCCATTTTATACCTGTCAAGACTACCTACCAGAGTGCAAAGCTAGCAGAGCTGTATATTGCTAGGATTGTTAGTTTGCATGGAACCCCCAAGACCATCATATCAGATCGAGGAACCCAATTTACCTCGAGATTTTGGCAGAAAGTTTAGGAAGGTTTAGGAACCAAGTTGAACTTCAGTACCGCTTATCACCCGCAAACTGATGGACAGACTGACAGAGTCAACCAGATCCTAGAAGATATGCTTAGAGCTTGTGTGTTCGAATACAGATCAAAATGGGAAGACTGCCTGCCTTTCGCAGAATTCTCATATAGCAACAGTTATCAAGATAGTTTGCAGATGGCACCATTTGAATTCCTATACGGAAGAAAGTGTCGTACCCCTTTGAATTGGTTACAAGTAGGAGAGAGTCAGATCTTTGGACCCGACATTCTCCGAGAAGCAGAAGAGAAACTTCACAAAGTCCTCAAGCACATCAAGACCGCCCAATCGAGACAAAAGAGTTATGCTGACAAGAGAAGGAGAGACCTGACTTTCAATGTCGGAGATTTTGTATATCTCAAGGTTTCACCATTGAAGGGAACTCAACGCTTTATCCTAAAGGGAAAGTTAGCCCCCAAATATATCGGACCTTTCAAAATTCTGAACCGTCGAGGAGAAGTATCATATCAACTGGAACTGCCTGAAGAGATGTCCGCCATCCACAATGTGTTCCATATATCGTTACTTCGCAAATGCTTGGAAGTGCCTGAGAAGACTGAAGTTTTCAAGAACATCGATCATAGAGCCGTGGAAATCAACAATGACCTGACCTATAGGGAAGTACCCATCCGTATCTTAGAAGAAGCATACAGAACCACCAGGACCAGGAGCATGAAGTTTCTCAAGATTCAATGGAGCAACCATACCAAGGACGAAGCCACTTGGGAGCGTGAAGATTATAGTAGGACATAGTTCCTAGATCTCTTTAGTCCATAGTTTTCTTTGTAAATCTCGGGACGAGATTTTGTTTAAGGGGGGAAGGTTTGTAACATCCCAAAACTTTAATCCAAGCTTATCAAGATCAAATCATCCAAAAATAGGGTTAACAAAAACTTTTCCAAATTAAATATGAAAGCATTCATATGTGTGTGCATTTAAACTAGGAGTTGATTTGAAGTGCCTTGTTTAAGTGATCCAATGCTTGTAAAATTTTCTTAGGTGATTTAAACATCATCTACATCATTCCCAAACTTTTCCTAAAGAAAATAAAATAGAAAAGAATTAGAAAGGAGGAATGGTCATTTTGGGCCATTTTAATCCAGTACACTACTTTGAGTGTTCCTAGCACTCATTGCTTGACAGAAACAATTCTTGATCTTTCTACCCCTTGCTAGTACACATAATGAGGTACCAAGGCCCACCTTTTGATCTGCTAAAAACCTTTTGTTACTTATTTTAAATGACATTTGAAAATTGAATCTCATGCATATGCATAGATCACCCCTATTTCAAAAACCATCTATTTGAGCTCCACTTTCAAAACCCTTGCAACCAGAGACTACCTAGCACTAGTGGAGAACACCCAAAAATTTTGAAACCAAAATTCAAAAGTTTATTTCTTGCGGCCATTTCCTCAAACACTTGGTAGACATATTTCAAACAAAACAAATTTCACTATTTTAAATAGTGTTCTGGCCAAACTTGTCTTCCATTTGGCCCCTTTTTACTCCCTTTGTCTCTAAATGATCTAGAAAAGCCATTTAAACCCACTCCCCTAGCCCCTAGTGGCATTGGCATGCCATGCCGAGCCACCCGTCGCCGGCCAACCTTGCCCTCACCGCAGCAGACCATCTCCCTCCCTCTCGCCATGTCTAGGAGGTAGCCAGGAGCTCACCGCCACCCTCTATCCCCCGCCCGAGCCGAGCCTCGCCATGGACCACCGAGGAAAGCCCGGGCCCAGTGCCACCGCACCATGCCGAGAACGCGCTAGAGCACCGCACCCGGCACGCGTGCACAGACCGCCGCTCGACCGCAGCCCGCGCCCACCGCTCCGCCACGACCTAGGGAACACCCCAGTCACCCCTGTTCGCCGCCCAACGCACCACAGCCACCGCTCGCCGTGGACACCGCCGCCTCTGCCGTTCAGAGCGCCACCTCGCCCAGATCGCATACCACCGCCCCTACGGCCACATTCACTTCCTAGAGCAGCGCCAGGAGACCTCCTGTCGATCGCCACCCTCCGCCATGCCTCTAGCCGGCCGTAGCCATGTCGCCACCGTCGCCTGCCCATCCCGCTCGGTCTCACCGTCGGGCCTATAAAAGGAGACCTCCCCAGCTTCTTCTCACCACACCACTCCACTCCCCTCACCTCACTGAACCTCACCCACCTCTAGACGGAGCAAGGGGAGCAACAGCTCGCCGGAATTGGAGCCGGAGCAGCCGTAGGAGGAGGAGAAGGGCGCTGCTGATTGCGACCACCCCAAGCTCCGCCGCAACCGCTCCTCGCCTCGCCGTCGTCTTCCAGTTTGTTTGCCCGCCTCGTCGACCCTGCTAGAGCCCTGGTACGTCCCTAGAAGACCCCCACCGAGCCGCTAGGGTTCGAGCTCGCCGGCGACCTGTTCGTCGTCGACGATGACCCTGAGCCGTAGATCCCAGTTCTAATCCTACGGCCCACAACGTGCGTACCGTTTCATGTGTTATGACCCACTGACAAGCGGGACCCCCCTGTCAGCTGAGCCCCGCGCCATGGAGCGCCACTGGGCCGGCCCAAGTTCTTTCCGGCGCTAGCCCACCCGTTCAAATCTGGATTTTTCTTTTTAGTTAAGTCTAGTTTCTGTCGACTAGTTTAGAATTCAATTCAGAGGGTTTTATAAATCGAAATTGCATGAAACCAATTTTGTCTGAAAGGTATTGAGATGATCTATCCAAGCCTGTTGGATTTATGTCAATTAGAGTTATAGATCTCTCCTAATAAAAATAACAAAACAGAAGCATTTGCACCTTGCAACATTTTTATAAAATCAACCAAGTTGCCTTTTGAGTTGATTCCAACTCTCAAAAATCACATTTCATCACATCTATCTAAATATGAAACAATATTAAGGTTTACATGCAGTGACTTTGGAGTAGTACCAAAATAATGCTATATAGGCATTTCTAGTCACTTTAAATCATTAAATAATAAACTTAAACCAAAGTAATATTAATTCAACCTTTAAATCTCCTTCCCACATGTTAGAATATGTGGTGATAACATGTGTCCACATGATCCCATATTTTAAGTGGTGAATATTAAATCTTAGTTAAATTTTCAATGAGTAGAAATTACTTTTCTAAATTAAAAAGAATGAAACTATTGAATTAAACTTGTGATGATAATAGATCATCAAATATGTGCCTTAGAATGCTACTTAGCCTAGTTAAGTATGGTTTGTTGATTGTGTACTCCGTATGTATTTATAGAAGATAGTACCGACCAAGCTTACGAGGAGGAGGAGTGCTATCAAGACGAAGACGAAGAAAACTTCAACCACTGCACCAACCAAGGCAAGCCACCATTAACAGTGCAAGCTAATGTAGTAAACTGGATTTAAGCTAGTTAACTTGATCCAAGATGCTTTAGGCATGCTTTGATCACACCCCTTTAACTATTAGTTACCACAAGCCTTTTTTACAAGATTTACCTTCTTTAGTTTACACAAAGTCCCTTACTTGTTTTGAAGGTAGCATAAAAAGTATAAAACCTGACCTATTTAGAAACCTTTAGATGTCATTCTATGGCATGAGATTGAACCCATCACTTCCACCTTAGTGAACACTCTTAACTTAGAAGTTTAGAGTAGATCAAAAACTTGAGTCCCCTTAGGTGGTAACACTTGGTGAAAATGAATTATGTAAACCTTGGAATGATGAGTCATTCTATTGAAATGTTTTGACATGTGTTGAGAAACACAAATGGTTGATGATGATGAAAATGATGAGGCATGAGCCTTAACCCTTTTATAAAACTGATGGTTGGATTTGGATGCGATACCATTCTAAATTTACCGTACAACCACATTACCTGAATTGGGTAAGGCTTAGATGGAAATTTATATGCATTAGTATTAGTTCCCTCATGGGAGAGGTTTGAGCTGAGGCTACCTCTGATGATGTCCACCTATGTAGTGCCCAAGATGACTGATGGTCGTGGTTGGGAGGCCATGCTCATAGGAGAGGTGCTTGTACTAGGGTGTGTAATGGGAAGGTTATGTTTGATTATCTGCATACTAAGTATGATGATTCAGGGTTATCCCTGACAGATGTATCGAATCTTGTGGTGAAAGTGTACCACCTCTGTAGAGTGTCAAACTATTCGAGTAGCCGCGTCCGCGGTTATGGACAGTTGGAATGGACATACTGTTTCGTTGTCAGATGTTTTCTAAATAACTTGAAATGAATGATGAACTTTGACTTGACCACAACACGGTTGTGTTTATGACAATAGCTTCCCAACTTAAGTGATTCTAGAGTTTTACAATATCTTTCTTTGCTTCAGAACTCAGCTTAGGTTTCAAACTTAAATTTATAGTTAAACTTAGATTTAGCACTTTAACTTAGAACTATAGTACCTGTTAATAGTATTTTGCAAGTACTTAAAGAGTACTCATGGCTTTTGTCCCTGGCTATTCTCATGGCCATACTATGAAGGAGACTATCAAGAGGATGGCCATCAGGATGACTATGATAACTAGGACTATCTGCCTTCGTCAGCATTGCCTATGCCCCTGAAGATGGCCCCACCGCTACGCTTATCTTTTATTTCTGCTGCTTGTTGTATTAAAGACTGGATCATGAGATCCTTATTTGTGTAAGACCTTATGTATGGTTTGTAATGGATGATGTACTGTGATATCCAATCCGTTATGTCTCGCAAAAATGGTAATCCTGGGATTGCGAGGTATGGCATAACGGGCATCTGGGATTAAAAATCCGGGTGTTGACACCTTCCCTGGCCCGGTACGTCTTCGTCTTCGTCGTCTTTGCAGGCGATGCGAAGCAGCACCGTGTTTGCAGCTCTGCCGTCGATCCGCGTCGCCCGCTCACCGTCGTCCGTCGCATCCCAGAGAGGATAAGAACCTCGTCGAGCATGTCTCTGTTGCCTCATCCTCATCTCCTCCTCTTCCCTCCCTGGTGCTCTCCCTCTCGTTTCATAGCCCGGGCCGAACCCTAGACGCCCAGACCTTGTCGGCGCCCCGCCATCCCAGGCCTCCCCGGTCCCTGCTGAGCATGCTGGGAGCTCCGTCGTGCTGTCTTCTCCCTCTCCGTCAAGCCACGCAAGCAAAGACGGCCACAACCGAGCTAATCGTGAAGTTCGTCTCCGACCTTGGCCACCGCTGTTCGACTCAATTTCGGCCGCGTCCGAGCTTGCCTAGCCGAGCTGGCCCCTGTCCTGCGTTGATGGTGAGCTAGCGGTGCTCCGGACCTCTCCGTTGCTTATCTCCCGCTATGTACTGCTACTGCGATGTGTGCCGTCGCTGTCCGCCACAGGTGGTCGTCACCGGTGAGGTTTCCGGCTACCCCAGGTCCTCGCACCGCCATATTTGGGTAGCCCAGGAGGAGGAGCTTCCTGTTTGCACAGGGTCCCATCTCCGCGCGCGCCGTAGCGCCTCCGCTGGGTGGTCGCCGACGGCAGAAGACGACCACCGCGTGGGTCAGCACGGGTCAATCTCGATGCGGGCCCCACCAATGAGGTGGCTCGCTGATGTGGCCTAGGCCTAGCAGTTAGCATTAGAGGCTAGCCACTGCCCCGGTGAGGAAAGTTTCAGTGCCCACGCTAGCGTCATAGTGACATCAGCATGAGACAGTAAAGGTTTTTAAATTGTTTTAATAATTTCAAAAATTGGTTAAATCTTATAAAATTAATAAGTAATTATTTATAGATCAGAAAAATATGTATAGTATATCAAAATATTTAGAAAAATGAGATCTATCTATTAGCATCAAAATCATGCATTAATCAACAACTTTAATTAGAGAACAAAGTGAACCCTCGTAGGTGATTCCTAGGTCTCTCCTGTATTAGGGTTTGGACCCTTCGGATCCTGCTTAACCTGTCAAGCCTATTTTAGGGTTACATTTCAATGCTATTAAACTTTCCATACCATCATACTTACTTGAGCATTGCATTGATGCCACGTGTTGATTGTTTCCTCTTTCTTTCTGGTGTTTGCTTCTTTCCAGTAGAATACGATACCGACTCCGAGATCGAAGACCGAGGTTAACACCATCGAAGGTCGACGAACAATAGTTGATCAACTATAATTAAGTCCAGTACAAGATATCCGAAGATCTGCTTATTGGGTATCAACAGGCAAAGGAAAGCATAGCCCCACACATAAAAGAATCCTATTATTTCGAAAGTATTTCAATTCTTGCCATGATGCATACGATTCTACTATGGTCTTTTAACGATAGATAGAGTATCCTATCTGTTGCATTACTCCATTGAGCTTATATTACCTGATCCACTACTCCTAGCATAACTAGGTTTGGCTTGTGTGCACTGCTAGAGCTATTATCCGTGTCTTGATTAGCAGTGCTTGGCTGTCAGTGTTGGTTCATCCAGATGATGTATCAGATGCAGAGAATCTAGCATGACATGAGAACGAGGTATACTGATGAGGTGAGATCAGTGGTAAAGGTTAAACATGCTAAGGCTTGTATGGGAGGCCAAAGTGGGATGTGGTTTTTGTAGTCTCATGCTCGCCACCACTAGGAACCGAGTTCTTGTCTTTGGACCAAGACGAGCGTATAGCCACACGGGGCTTGGGAACCCCTCCACTGATTAACTTGCCTAGTAGATTCCATGAGTCACATATTTCAGGTGTTCCATTCGACATATGCATAAAAAACATTTTGAAAGCTTTGGCGGGTGAAGGTGCATCATAACAAGTAGGTAAGCGTGGCCAGGGTTGCTTGGGGTGGATGGAGCCCCTGGTAAACCAACCTCGCCTCACATCTCTAGGGACCGCCTTCGGGATTTGACCCGTTATAGCGGAACCATCCTTAGGGCGTGACTCATGGTCTCAGTGAAAGCAAGGTAAAGGTCATGGCTAACCACCCTCTGCCGGCCTTCCAAGGAAGAGGGCTAATGTTCTATCATTAAGAGTCGGTTGGTACGTGTGGGTAAAGTTGTACACCCCTGCAGGGTTAAATCTTTTCGAAAAGCTGTGTTCATGGTTATGAATGCTTGGTGACCGAATTCTAAGATCATAGTGAACATTAACCTAATCGTAAAAATTGGCAGTTCAACGTGTGCTTAAGGATGCTTCCTCATGGGTACGAGGGGGTGATCCTAGTTAGGATATGACAATGCTCTGGTGGATATAAATATGACGATTAATGCTTCAGAGATGTCGCTCTCTTATCCCCTTTTAAATATTCTGAATAGACGAGCTTTTTCTCCCTCTTGTTTTACAAAACAAAGTTGTCTTTATGCAAAATAACCCCACCAGCCATAAGTCATGCGGGAGTACACCCTGTACTCACCCTTGCTTTGTTGATACTTTTGTAGCAGAATAAGTGTTCCCCTAAAGACCTATTCCATACGACATTGACACTGACGAGTAGCTTGGGGTTCTCGGCCGGCAGCATAGAATCTATGGGCTGGGACGTCATCTTTATGCTTCAAGCCTCTTAGGCCATTTGTTAAGTTTTCTATACTTAATAGCATAATTTTCATTCCATTGTTTGATGTTTTGTGGTTAGTGACCTCTGCTTGTAATATTTTGGTTCTTCGATCAGTTATGAGCTTGCTATAATAATTTTTGTGTCGCAGGGTTACTGTTGTGTTACCGATTTCTCACTAGATATCCTCGAGGTCTAGGTTAATCTTATGGCAGGCTAAGGTCTGGATTTGTTTAACCCTGATCCCCGGGGTGTTACAGATTCAACTTCAGCATGCATTGTACCACTAGTTTGAAAGATGCTGCATCACCACACCCACTTGGATTTGTGTGTGTAAGTGTGCATCATTCTGGTTTTGGATAAGTACACATGCAATGATGCCACTCTAGCATGTGGTGTCCAACCATGTCTAGGAACCCTAGCAACATGCTTGGATTCAACTTCAGCATCCATTGTACCACCAGTTTGAAAGATGTTGCATCACCACACCCACTTGGATGTGTGTGTATCAGTGTGCATCATTGTGGTTTTGGAGAAGTACACATGCAATGATGCCACTCTAGCATGTGGTGTCCAACCATGTCCAAAAACCCTAGCAGCATGCTGGTATTCAACTTCAGCATGCATTGTACCACCAATTTGAAATATGTTGCATCACCACATCCACTTGGATGTGTGTGTATGAGTGTGCATCATTGTGGTTTTGGAGAAGTACATATGCAATGATGCCACTCTACCATGTGGTGTCCAACCATGTCCAGGAACCCAAGCAACATGTTGGGATCCAACTACAGCATGCATTGTACCACCAGTTTGAAAGATGTTGCATCACCACACCCACTTGGATGTGTGTATATCAGTGTGCATCATTGAGGTTTTGGAAAATAACACATGGAATGATGCCACTCCTGCATGTGCTGTCAAACCAAGTCCAGGAACCCTAGCAGCATGTTGGGATTTAACTGCAACTTGCATTGTACCACCAGTTTGAAAGATGATGCATCAGCACACCCACGTGGATGTGTGTATTAGTGTGCATCATTGTAGTTTTGGAAAAGAACACATGGAATGATGCCACTCCAGCTTGTGGTGTCCAACCATATCCAGAAACCCTAGAAGCATGCTGGGATTAAACTAGAACATGCATTCTACCACCAGTTTGAAAGATGCTGCATCAGCACACCAACTTGGATGTGTGTGTATCAGTGTGCATCATTGTGGTTTTGGAGAAGTACACATGCAATGATGCCACTCCAACATGTGGTGTCCAACCATGTCCAGGAACCCAGCAGCATGCTGGAATTCAACTTCAACAGGCATTGTACCACTAGTTTGAAAGATGCTACATCACCACACCCACTTGGATGTGTGTGTATGAGTGTGCATGATTGTGGTTTTGGAGAAGTACACATGCAATGACGCCACTCTGGCATGTGGTGTCCAACCATGTCTAGGAACCCTAGCAACATGCTGGGATTCAACTGCAGCATGCATTGTACCACCAGTTTGAAAGATGCTGCATGATGACCCAAAAGTATAGGGGGTGTATCGCAGTATTTTCGATAAGTAAGAGTGTCGAACCCAATGAGGAGCAGAAGGTGCTGGCTAGTGGTATGGATCAGAAATTCTCTGCAAATACTTAGCAAATAGATGTTTAGGGTTTTTTGATAAAGCAAGTAAACGAAGTACGAGTAAACAAAAGATAATAAGATTAGATGTAGAAAGTGGCCCAATCCTTTATGAGCAAAGGACAAGCCGGTTGTATTACACATGGGAAGACTGCCAAGTGCTTTCGCTTCATATAGTTTATTAATCTTCTTTAGCTTGCTAAGTGTTGTGTGGGTGAACCTGTGCTAATGTACCGACCTTCCTAGGACTAATAAATACTTGTGATTATACCCCTTGCAAACATCCGTAAGTACAACAAAGTAATTAAGGTAGAAACCTAACCACAACTTTAAACTCTAAGACCCTGACGTCCCTTGTGCAATGGTTTCCTAACGGGGGTTCAGGTTTCTGTCACTCTGGTAACCCCTACGGTTAGTAGCCAAATACACAATGCATTCCCCTAGGCCCATATAGGTGAAGTGTCATGTAGTCGACGTTCACATGACACCACTAGAAGAAGTACACCACAACTTAAATAACAATCTATTGAATCTTTCTCAACGCAACTCCACTACTAAGAACAAGACTTCTCCCATGTCCTCAAGAACAAAACGAACTACTCACAAGACATCATATGAATCATGATCAGAGATGGAATAATGATGTATAACAATCTGAACATAAACAATAATTCAATGGTTCACTCAATAACATCAACTACAAAGGGTAATCAACACTGGGAAAGTTTCCCCTAAGAACTAATGCAATATTCAACTCAATTGTTACAGCAATATGGAGATGGTGATGATTGTGCTGATGATGATGATCCCGATGAAGTCCAACTTGATGGTGGTGTTGATGGCGACGATCTCCCCTCTCCAGGAAGGAATTCCCCCAGCAGAATTCTATCTATCGGAGAGATCTTTCTCTCTCGGTGTTTTCCGCCCCGCAGAGGATGCGGAATCTTTCTATGGTCGCTCCCGGAGTATTAGGGTTTTAGGAGGGTTATATACAACAGAGGGGAGAGCCAGAGGTGGGCCACGGAGGCCACACCACCTGGTGGTGCGGCCTAGGGTGGCCTGCGCCAGGGGGTGGTGTGGGCCCCGTGTGGCCCATCTCCACTTCTCCTTCTGGCTTCCTTCGTCTTCTTGATAAATAGGATTTTCCGTATATTTTCCTGGATTTTCTGATCTTCGCGAATTTTTCCTCCAAACAACACCTTTTCCATTAGAATCCCGACTACAGCGGTCCATGCTCCAAAAGTCATCAACCATGCAAAAACAGATGAAATAACATAAGTATCATCTCTTAATATGAAATATATCAATGAATAACAGTAAATTATGATATAGAATAGTGATGCAAAATGGATGTATCAACTCCCCCCAAGCTTAGACTTCGCTTGTCCCTCAAGTTTAAACGAGCTCAATAAACATGACCTCAGGTTTATGGAGTGAAGAGTCGATAAAAGAATATGGACAAGAAGCATCACATTCATCAATACATAGATCATAATAGAAGACAACTCACTATTATATAATTTAACTTGCAATAAGTGAAGGAAACACAATAAAGATACATAAAGTGAATCATAATTGGTAATAGCAAACTTAGCTCTCGGTCGAAGAATAGTTGACAATTTGCTAGTATTCAAAAAAAACTGATTTTCAATGATAGCTTTCAAAGTATTTATCACCAAGATAAGAGCAATGTGCAAAACTAGGAACACAAGAAACATGATTGAATAAATCATCATATCAATGAATGAAACACAACAACTCAAAATACTTGCTGAGATAGAAGGGAATAGGTTTACTGACTCGACTAAAAAGTAAAAGAAAGGCCCTTCGCAGAGGGAAGCAGGGATTGCAAGTTTCATAAAGAGCTCCCAAAAATTATGATACTTATTAGCTTTCAGCTCTCATTGCCCCTATCATAGGCATCTTTAGGTGGGTAAGGTTAAAGTGATCAAATACGAGGATATGCTTGACAAGTTGTAAATTGAGAATCTCATGTCCCTTGAATACGAGGGCCGCTCCTCATGCTACTCAAGTTTAGTCACCGATAAGTTCTTGTCATCCTAAGCACATGTGTATCATAGAGAACCGCCAATGGGGTACCCCTTGCCCGATGATACGGAAGAATCCCCATATCAAAATGACAAGGCAAGCAGACAACAAACATCTCAACAATCTTCTTATTTACCATGGGAATAAGGTGCTTTTTTTCTCTTTCCTCTTTTCATAATCTCTTTTTTCTTTTTCTCTTTTTTCTCAATATCGGACTCCTTTTTTTATAAGAAGAATGCTTCATAGATGCTCGTTATGGTTACGCTGCAGGTTTCCACCATGTCAGCATGGATTAGACCAGCGGCCCAGGCGTTCTCTAACACACATGCATAACTCCATGGACTTACAAGCTCCCCTTTCATTTCACACCGACAACATCCATAGACAAAAGAACATGATATCAACTAGGTACAAAGTACCAGTGCAATGTTGAAAGCGTTCCCCATGACAACATGGTTCTGCTAATTCACAATTTACAAAGCGCAAGCATATACGCAACACAGATGTGCACAATGGTTCAAGTTTATTAAATGCAAGAAAGTAAAGTGTGCCATCAAGTTCGTGAGAGCTTTAATCACTAATTTTCACATAAGAAATTTAATTTGGGAGGTAGATAAAAACATGAATTTACTTGGAATAGCAATAATGCTAATAGGTAGGTATGGTGGACTCAAATGGCATAGGTTTTGGTTTTAAGGAGGTGGATGCACGAGAAGTAATCCCTCTCAGTATAGGTTTTTGGCTAGCAAGGCTGGGTAGCAAGTATAAGAGTTGAAGGAAACAAACAAACATACAAGTGATAAAGACAAACATGCAATCTTCCTTGGAAGCACAAAAGATCTTAACTAGAGAATACTAAACTTATGAGCAAATCAAGAAAGAAAGATGATGAAATTATATTTCTTTTGAGTACTTTTATCTTTTCATTCAACTCTCAAAAATAGTGTTGCTACTGACCAAGCCAGGTTTGCCAAAACCAACTAAATTAACTCAATGATCCCAAAGTGATACCAATACTAACAACAAGATCAATCATATAACCGCGAATTGAAAACTAATATAAGCTATGCAAAAGAGTAAATTATAGAACTTCTCATTAATATTCCATAACGGCAACTCACACCAAGGGATACATATCTAATGAGAGAGGGGACACTTCCATAATGCAAACCATCCTACACGATAACTTCTCTATTCATGATATGACTCTACTAAAAAGGTAAAAAGATAGAAGATAGTGATGTGATACCGTGGCACTCCCCCAAGCTTGCAACAAGCCAAGGGGATGCCAAACCTGATGACGAATTACTCCTTCGGTGGTGGTGGTATCCTCTCATCATCGTCCGAATTCCAGGGTAAGGGCTTCCCATCAACAAAGGATATCGTGGTGTCCAGCATCCTGAAACTTGCAGCAGCACTTATGCGTTTAAACCTAACCTCATACTCAAAGTTTTGATTTTGAACGTCGTAGAGCTATGCTTGCAGTTCGTTGGTTTTTTGGCAGAGTGAGAGGACTTCATCCTTGAGCTCAGCAGTCTCCTCTTGGTGCTCGGCGATGAGTTCGGAACAAATCTTATGGGTGATATCCACTTCGCGTTCCGCCATCTTCTTGTACCTAAAGACTACTTGCTCCAGTGCTTCCATCCTGTCCTCCAGACTTCCTTCACCCTTAGGGCCTTGAACCTCTTTTATCCGGACCTCCCCATCTTCAAGCAACAACTCCTTGGGATGAATCTTCAACTCTCTCATGTATGGGTTGATGATATCCTCTAAAGAATCTTCCTTGGCTGATCCAGAGGAAGACATTGTGGCTCCAAATCTGGGACTCTACCTGTCAGAAACAAATCAAAACGAAAACACGAGGAGAACACGATATACGAACCTCAGGGGATCCGGGGGATTATATATTATGAAGTTTCACACCAAAAGGAAGGTACTGGGAGAAAACGGGTCGGATACAGAGTCCGGAGTGGCCACACCACCTGGTGGTGCGGCCAGGGGTGGGCCCGCACCACAGGGTGGTGTGAGCCACCCCAGCTCTGTTTTCGTCCCTCTTTCGTTTCGTAGCTTCCCTTATTGACTAAAAACTGCAAAAATATAATTTGACGGATCTTTCGTGGAGGTTTTCTTACCAGAACTGTTACCTATTAAAAAATGGAGTCTGCAGGTCTCTGAATTTGGTCCTTGATAAATTTTTCTGGAGTTATAACTTGAAAGGCATGAACATCTTCATTGTAGGAATCTCCAGCAATATAGTGCTTGAGTCGCTGCCCATTCACTACTTGTGTAGTATTACCGTTTAAAGAAGAAATTTTTATTGCTCCCGAACGATACACTTCTTCAATAACGAAAGGTCCTTTCCATTTTGACAGTAGTTTTCCTGCAAAAAATCTGAGACGAGACCTATACAATAGAACTTTCTCACCAACATGAATTTCTCTCTTAAGTATTCGCTTGTCATGCCATCTTTTAACTTTTTCCTTAAAGAGCCTAGCATTCTCATAGGCTTCACTCCTCCATTCATCTAAAGAACTTAAGTCAAATAATATTTTCTCACCAGCGAGCTTACAATCTCTATTGAGTTCTTTAACTGCCCCATAAGCTTTGTGTTCTAATTCTAAAGGTAGGTGACAAGCTTTCCCATAAACCATTTTATAAGGAGACATCCCCATAGGGATTTTGTAGGCAGTCCTATAAGCCCATAAAGCATCATTCAACTTTTTAGCCCAGTTTTTTCTAGATCTATTAACAGTCTTTTGCAAGATGGATTTAATTTCTCTATTTGATAACTCTACTTGCCCACTAGTTTGGGGGTGATAAGCTGAAGCAATTCTATGATTAATATCATATTTAGCAAGGGTCTTTCTAAAACCACCATGAATGAAATGAGAACCTCCATCAGTCATTAGATACCTAGGCACTCCAAACCTAGGAAAGATAATATCCTTAAGAATTTTTAGGGAGGTTACCCGTCAGCACTCTTCGTAGGTATCGCTTGTACCCACTTAGTAACATAATCAACGACAACAAGTTTATGAGTATAACCTTTTGAGGGAGGAAAAGGACCCATAAAGTCAAATCCCCAGCAATCAAAGGGTTCAATAACTAGAGAGTAGTTCATAGCCATTTCATTGCGTCTATAAATATTACCAACACACTGACACTCATCACAAGATAAAACAAATTATCTTGCATCTTTAAAAAGGGTAGGCCAGTAGAAACCTGATTGCAGCACTTTTTGCGCAGTTCTATCTCCTGCATGATGTCCTCCATAAGCACTGCCATAACATTTACGCAATATCTCCTTTTGTTCATATTCTGGAACACATCTTCGCATAATACCATCCACTCCTTCTTTATATCAGTGTGGGTCATCCGAAAAGTAATGCCTCATATCATAAAAGAACTTTCTTCTTTGCTGAGCTGTAAAAGTTGGAGGCAAATACTTGGAGACAATAAAGTTAGCATAATCAGCGTACCAAGGGCTCCTTCGTGAGCTTAGCCCTACCGCAGCCAACTGTTCATTTGGGAAACTATCATTAACAGGCATAGGATCAAATGAGATATCTTCCAATCGAGATAAATTATTAGCTACAGGGTTTTCAGCACCTTTCCTATCTATAATATGTAGATCAAACTCTTCTAAAAGCAACACCCATCTAATAAGCCTAGGCTTAGTATCCTTCTTCGTCATAAGGTACTTAATAGCAGCATGATCAGTATGAATAGTGACTTTTGAGTCTACAATATAGGGTCTAAACTTATCACAAGCAAAGACGACAGCTAGAAATTCTTTTTCAGTAGTAGCATAATTCCTTTGAGCAGCGTCAGAGTCTTACTAGCATAATGAATAATGTTTCGCTTTTTATCAATTCATTGCCCAAGGACAACACCTACAGCAAAATCACTAGCATCACACATTATTTCAAAGGGTAAACTCCAATCAGGTGGTTGAACGATAGGAGCTATAGTTAAAGCCTTCTTAAGAGTTTCAAAAGATTCCTTACAATCATCATCAAAAACAAAGGGCACATCTTTTTGAAGAAGATTAGTGAGGGGTTTTGATATCTTAGAGAAATCTTTAATAAACCTTCTATAGAAACCAGCATGACCAAGGATACTATGAATACCTTTGATGTCTCTTGGGAAGGGAATTTTCTCAATTGCCTCGACTTTAGCTCTATCCACTTCTATGCCTCTTTCGGAAACCTTATGCCCAAGGACAATCCCTTCATTAATCATGAAGTGGCATTTCTCCCAATTAAGAACAAGATTAGTTTCTTCACACCTTTGCAAAACTTTATCAAGGTTGTGTAGACAATTATCAAAAGAAGTTCCATAGACAGAGAAGTCATCCATGAACACTTCCACAATTTCCTCACAAAAACCATGAAAGATAGCAGACATGCATCTTTGAAAAGTAGCGGGAGCATTACATAAACCAAAAGGCATACATCTATAAGCATAGGTTCCGTAAGGGCATGTAAAGGTAGTTTTTTCTTGATCTTATTCTTTAACAGCAATTTGAGAAAACCCAGAGTATCCATCAAGGAAACAAAAATGAGTCTTTTTAGACAACCTTTCTAACATTTGATCAATAAAAGGGAGTGGGTAATGATCTTTCTTAGTAACTTTGTTAACCTTTCTGAAATCGATACACATCCTATAGCCTACTACTATTCTTTGGGGAATAAGCTCATCATTATCATTAGGCACAACAGTAATACCTCCCTTTTTAGGGACACAATGAACAGGACTAACCCATTCACTATTAGCAATAGGGTAAATAATACCAGCATCAAGGAGTTTCAATACCTCATTTCTTACCACTTCCTTCATCTTAGGATTTAAACGTCGTTGGTGCTCTACTACTGGCTTTGCATCTGGTTCTATATTGATAGCATGTTGACATATAGTAGGTGAAATCCCTTTTAAATCATCCAGAGTATAGCCCATAGCCCCTCGGTGTTTCTTCAAAAGCTCCAATAACCTTTCTTCTTCCTTCGCTGAAAGTTTAGAGCTAATAATAATAGGATATATCTTTTTATCATCAATGTAAGCATATTTAAGATCATCAGGGAGAGGTTTTAGATCGAAAACCGGATCCTTTTTAGGTGGCAACGTGGTACCCAAGTCTTCTACATGCAAGTTATGCTTAAGCATCTTAGGCTGATTACGGAGAATCTCGTCAATCTCATTCCTTTCTTCCATGAAGATTTCACTTTCATGATCCTCCATAAATTGCTGCAAAGCATTGTTAGGAGCAAGAGAAATAGAAGCAAGTTGTTCAACTCTAAAATCCTCATTATGAGTTTCCTCTTCACAAGGTTCTTTAGTAAATTTCGAAAAATTAAACTCATAAGATTCCCCATCAAACTTAGTCAAGATTTTCTCCCTTTTGCAATCTATAATAGCTCCACAAGTACTTAATAAAGGTCTACCAAAAATGATAGGATTAGTTTTACTAGCAACTGAACCAAGTACTAGAAAATTAGCAGGATACTTAATCTTACCACAAAGAACTTCCACATCTCGTACAATACCAATTGGAGAGATGGTCTCTCTATTAGCAAGGTGAATAACCACATCAATCTCTTCCAATTCGTAGGGAATAATTTCATGCATAATTTCTCTGTAAAGCTCATAAGGAATAGCACTGGAACTTACACCAATATCACATAAACCATAATAGTAATGATCACCAATTCTAATGGAAAGCACAGGGACACTAGCCTTTTTAGTTCTATTAGGATGTGAAACAATGTTAGAAGCATCCTCACAAAAGACTATGTGTCCATCTTCTATGCTTTTAGTGACAAGGTCTTTCACAATTGCTACAATAGGTTCAAAGTTTATTTGTTCATCAGGTTTTATAGTTCTCTTTGCACTTTTAGTGATTACACTAGTTATCATAGGATGGTCCTTTACCTTATCCGGGAAGGGTTTCTCGTTATAAAGTTATGGTAAGATGTGATCATTAGTGTAAAACTCAGTACTCCCAACAGGAACACAGTCAACAATATCTTTATAAGGCGCATGGTACTTGCTCCATCCCCTTTTCGGGATTTCAATATAAGAAACAAAAGCCTTAAAGCAATTTGTAATAACTTGTAAATCAAGACCATAAGTATTATTAATATTTTCAAAGTTATCAGTACCCATAAAAGATTCAAGGCATTCATAATCATAATTTATACCTGACTTCCTACCTTTGTCATTCTCCCAAGCTTTAGCATTATCTTGAATACGGTCCAGAAGATCCCATTTAGCTTCTTCTTCCATGCGAGTGAATGATCCAGCACAAGAAGCATCCAATAAATCCTTATCATGTAGAGGGAGCCTTGCATAAAAGTTATTGATAATAATATTGTTGGGGAGCTCATGAATGGGACATTTGAGGATTAGTAACTTCAATATCCCCCAAGCTTTAGTTGTACTCTCTCCATCAAGAGGACAAAAGTTGTCTATTTGATTCCGATCTTTATGAATCTCACTAGGAGGATAAAACTTTGAATAAAAGAGAGGTACTATTTCCTCCCATTCCAGAGCTTGACCATTATTTAGCAGCTTATACCATTCCTCAGCTCTTCCTTTTAGTGATAATGAGAATAAATTCTTCTTAACTTGATTTGTAGTAATACCTGCACACTTGAACAACCCGCATAATTCGTGTATAAAGAAGAAATGATCACCAGGATGGATAGTTCCATCCCCAACATAGTAGTTATCCATAACACGATCAATAATTCTTGTAGGTAGTTTGAAACCATCATTCTCAGCATGTGGTGATTCATCTACTACCTTAGCAGTGGTAGTAGCATTACCAAATAAGAAACTCAGTGAATTATCCATAACGAAAATAAAGCAACTAATAGAAGTAAACAATACTCACGATAGAAGTTTCCTTTACCAGTTCCACTCTCCAATAGCACTTCACTCCCCGGCAATGGCGCCAGAAAATAGTCTTGATGACCCACAAGTATAGGGGGTGTATCGCAGTATGTTCGATAAGTAAGAGTGTCGAACCCAACGAGGAGCAGAAGGTGCTGGCTAGTGGTATGGATCAGGAATTCTCTGCAAATACTTAGCAAATGGATTTTTAGGGGTTTTTGATAAAGCAAGTAAACGAAGTACGAGTAAACAAAAGACAATAAGAATAAATGCAGCAAGTGTCCCAATCCTTTATGAGCAAAGGACAAGCCGATTGTATTACTTAAGATGACCAAACGTTCTCGAGGGCACATGGGAAGACTGTTATGTGCTTTCACTTCGTATAATTGATTAATCTTCTTTAGCTTGCTAAGTGTTGTGTGGGTGAACCTGTGCTAATGTACCGACCTTCCTAGGACTAATACATACTTGTGATTATACCCCTTGCAAACATCCGTAAGTACAATAAAGTATTTAAGGAAGAAACCTAACCACAACTTTATACTCTAAGACCCTGAGGTCCCTTGTGCAATGGTTTCCTAACGGGGGGTTCAGGTTTCTGTCACTCCGGCAACCCCTACGATTAGTAGCCAAATACACAATGCATTCCCCTAGTCCCATACAGGTGAAGTGTCATGTAGTCGACATTCACATGACACCACTAGAAGAAGTACACCACAACTTAAATATCAAACTATTGAATCTTTCACAACACAATTCTGCTACTAACAACATGACTTCTCCCATGACCTCAAGAACAAAACAAACTACTCACAAGACATCATATAGATCATGATCAGAGATGGAATAATGATGTATAACAATCACAACATAAACAATAATTCAATGGTTCACTCAATAGCATCAACTACAAAGAGTAATCAACACCGGGAAAGTATCCCCTAAGAACTAATGCAAGATTCAACTCAATTTTTACAGCAATATAGAGATGGTGATGATGGTGCTGGTGGTGATGATGGTGGTGGTGATGATGATGATGATGATCCCGATGAAGTCCAGCTTGATGGTGGTGTTGATGGCGACGATCTCCCCTCTCCAGGAAAGAATTCCCCCGGTAGAATTCTGTCTGCCGGAGAGATCTTTCTCTCTTGGTGTTTTCTGCCCCGCAGAGGCGACAGAATCTTTCTGTGGTCGCTCCCTGAGTATTAGGGTTTCGGGAGGATTATATACGCCAGATGGGAGAGCCAGAGGTGGGCCAGAGCGGCCACACCACCTGGTGGCGTGGCCTAGGGTGGACCGCGCCAGGGGGTGGTGTGGGCCCCCTATGGCCCATCTCCACTCCTCCTTCTGGCTTCCTTCGTCTTCTGAAAAAACAAGATTTTCCGTATATTTTCTCAGATTTTCTGATCTTCGTGAATTTTGCCTCGAAACAACACCTTTTCCATCAGAATCCTGACTGCAGCGGTCCATTCTCCAAAAGTCATCATCCATGCAAAAACAGATGAAATAACATAAGTATCATCTCTTATTATGAAATATATCAATGAATAACAGTGACTTATGATATAGAATAGTGATGCAAAATGGACGTATCACTGCATCACCTCACCCACTTTATTGTGTGTGTATGAGTGTGCATCATTGTGGTTTTGGATAAGTACACATGCAATGATTCGACTCTAGCACGTGGTGTCCAACCATATCCAGGAACCCTAGCAGCATGATGGGATTCAACTGCAGCATGCATTGTACCACCAGTTTGAAAGATGCCGCATCACCACACCCACTTGGATGTGTGTGTATGAGTGTGCATCATTGTGGTTTTGGATAATTACACATGCAATGATTCCACTCTAGCACGTGGTGTCCAACCATGTCTAGGAACCCTAGCAACATGCTGGGATTCAACTTCAGCATCCATTGTACCAGCAGTTTGAAAGATGCTGCATCACCACACCCACTTGGATGTGTGTGTGTATTAGTGTGCATCATGGATCCACTAGAGTCATTGCATGTGTGTTCTTTTCATAAACCGCATGGATCCACTAGATGTCATTGCAGGTGTATTCTTTCCCTAAACCACATGGATCCTAACCTTAGCCCGAATGGTGGCCATTAGATCGAGTCTTCTAGAAGGCACGTCCAAAGACACTTGTTCTGCATCACGATTGATACATACCGTTCGATCGGAATGATTGCGATGGTTCTTCGTAAGAGCAATCTGCGAGTAGGCTGTTCTGCGACATGATTGTCCATGCTTACCGTCCGCTTACTCTGGACAAACTAGCAAAACCACGCGCTCCCACTTGCCAGTGTCACGTGTTCCGTGGGCCCACCTGCCAGTGTCACGTCCCATTTACTTCTCTTCTTTCCCCTCGAAGCCTCTTTCCCCACCAATTGGAGCTTGCAAGTATGAATAATGGTGTATGAACATTGAGATTCTATCTTATTCATCTTGTTAAGTTAAGTAGTTCATTTGGGCTGGGTGCAAAAAATTAATCCACAAATTGTGTTTCTGTGTTTTGTGCAACAAATGCCCCGAATGTTGGTGTTACCTGCAATTTTATCTACATATTCCACACATTCGTGTGCTCCCAGGAGTCGTATTCTAGTGTGCACAACCATTGTCCATAATTAGTGCGCAGGCGTGATGACCTACAACTATAGGGGTGTATCACAGTATTTTCGATAAGTAAGAGTGTCGAACCCAACGAGGAGCAGAAGGTGCTGGCTAGTCGTATGGATCAGGAATTCTCTGCAAATACTTAGCAAACAGATTTTTAGGGATTTTCGATAAATCAAGTAAACAAAGTACGAGTAAACAAAAGACAGTAAGAATGAATGCAGCAAGTGGCTCAATCCTTTATGCAGCAAAGGACAAGCCGGTTGTATTTCTATAGATGACCAAACGTTCTCGAGGACACATGGGAAGACTGTCAAGTGCTTTCGCTTCATATAGTCAATTAATCTTCTCTACCTGTTAAGTGTTGTGTGGGTGAACCTGTGATAATGTACTGCCCCATCCAAGACTAAATACATACTTGTGATTAAACCCCCTTGCAAACATCCGTAAGTACAACAAAGTAATTAAGGTAAAACCTAACCACATCTTTAAACTCTAAGACCCTTACGTCCCTTGTGCAATGGTTTCCTAACGGGGGTTCAGGTTTCTATCACTCTGGCAACCCCTACGATTAGTAGCCAAATACACAATGCATTCCCCTAGGCCCATATAGGTGAAGTGTCATGTAGTCGATGTTCACATGACACCACTAGAAGAAGTACACCACAACTTAAATAACAATCTATTGAATCTTTCTCAACGCTACTCCACTACTAACAACAAGACTTCTCCCATGTCCTCAAGAACAAAACGAACTACCCACAAGACATCATATGAATCGTGATCAGAAATGGAATAATGATGTATAACAATCTGAACATAAACAATAATTCAATGGTTCACTCAATAGCATCAACTACAAAGAGTAATCAACACCGGGAAAGTTTCCCCTATGAACTATAGCAAGATTCAACCAATTGTTACAGCAATATGGAGATGGTGATGAGGGTGCTGATGGTGATGATGGTGGTGATGATGATGATCCCGATGAAGTCCAGCTTGATGGTGGTGTTGATGGCGACGATCTCCCCTCTCCGAGAAGGAATTCCCCCGACAGAAATCTGTCTGCCGGAGAGATCTTTCCCTCTCGGTGTTTTCCGCCCCGCATAGGCGGCGGAATATTTCTGTGGTCGCTCCCCGAGTCTTAGGGTTTCGGGAGGAAGATATATGCTAGAGGCGAGAGGTTGGAGTGGGCCAGGGTGGCCACACCACTCCCTGGCGTGGCCTGGGTTTGCCCGCGCCATGGGGTGGTGTGGGCCCCCTGTGGCCCACCTCCACTCCATGTTCTGGCATCTTGAGTCTTCTGGAAAAATAGAATTTTCCGTATATTTTCCCGGATTTTCTGATCTTCGCGAATTTTGCCTCCAAACAGCACCTTTTCCATCAGAATCCCGACCGCAATGTCCATGCTCCAAAAGTCATCAACCATGCAAAAACAGATGAAATAACATAAGTATCACCTCTCAATACGAAATATATCAATGCATAATAGTGAATTAAGACATAGAATAGTGATGCAAAATGGACGTATCAACTCCCCCCAAGCTTAGACTTCGCTTGTCCCCAAGCGAAACTGAGCTCAATAAACATGACCTCAGGTTTATGGAGTGAAGAGTCGATAAAAGAATACGGACAAGAAGCATCACATTCATCAAATACATAGATCATAATAGAAGACAACTCCCTATTATACAACTCAACTTGCAATGAGTAAAGGAGACACAATAAAGATACATAGAGTAAATCATCATTGGTAATGGCAAACTTAGCTCTTGGTCGAAGAATAGTTGATAATTTGCTGGAGTTCACAAATAGCTGGTCTTTCGATGAAAGCTTTCAAAGTAGTAAACTTCAAGATAAGAGCAATGTGCAAAACAAGGAACATAAGAAACATGATTGAATAAATCATCATATGAATGAATGAAACACATCAACTCAAAATACTTGCCGAGATAGAAGGGAGTAGATTTACTGACTCAACTACAAAGTAAAAGAAAGGGCCCTTCAAAGAGGGAAGCAGGGATTACAGGTCTCATAAAGAGCTCCCAAAAATTATGATACTTACTAGCTTTCAGCTCTCATTGCCCCTATCATAGGCATCTTTAGGTGATTAAGGTTAAAGTGAGGTCCAATCTGAGTTATATGTTTGATAGACTATAAACTGAAGATCCCAAGTCCCTTGAGTACGAGGGCCTCTCCTCATGCTACTCAACTTTCGTTACCGGTAAGTTCTTGTCATCGTAAGTATGTGTGTATCATTAAGAACCGCCAACGGGGTACCCCTTGCCCGATGATACGGAAGAATCCCCATATCAAAATGACAAGGCAAGCAGACAATGAGTATCTCAGCAATCTTCTTATTTACCATGGGAAAATGGTGCTTTTTTTCTCTTTCCTCTTTTCATAGTATCTCTTTTCTTTTCTTTTCTTTTTCTCAATAGCTATCTCTCTATTTTTTAATAATAAGAATGCTTCATAGATATCATTATGGTTACGCTGCAGGTTTCCACCATGTCAGCATGGATTAGACCAGCGGCCCAGGCGTTTCTCTAAGACACATACATAACTCCATGGACTTACAAGCTCCCCTTTTATTTTACTCCGACGACATCCGCAAACAAAAGAGCAAGGTATCAACTGGGTATATATTTACAAGTGTTGAAAGCGTTCCCCATGACAGCACGGTTCTGCTAATCCCCAGCCTATAATTTGCAAGCATATAACTTTCATGGAGAGTTCACAATGGTTCAGGTTTATTAAGTGCGGAAAATAAAGTGTGCCATCAAGTTCGTGAGAGCTTTAATCACTAACTTTCTCATAACAAGTTTAATTTGGGAGGTAGATAAAACAGGAATTTACTTGGAATAGCAATAATGCTACTAGGTAGGTATGGTGGACACAAATGGCAAAGGTTTTGGTTTAAAGGAGGTGGATGCACAAGAGGAATTCCCTCTCAGTACAGGTTTTTGGCTAGCAAGGCTGGGTAGCAAGTACAAGAGTTGAAGGAAACAAACAAACATACAAATGATAAAGACAAACATGCAATCTTCCTTGGAAGCACAAAAGATCTTAACTAGAGAATACTAGACTTATGAGCAAATCAAGAAAGAAATATGATGAAATTATTTTTCTCTCGAGTACTTCTATATTTTTCTTTTCAACTCTCAAAAAGGGTGTTGTTACTGACCGAGCCAGGTTTGCCAAAACCAACTAAATTAACTCAATGATCCCAAAGTGATACTAATACTAACAACAAGATCAATCATATAACCACGAATTGAAAACTAATATAAGCTATGCAAAAGAGTGAATGACAGAACTTCTCATTAGTACTCCATAATGGAAACTCACACCAAGGGATACAAATCTAACGAGAGAGGGGACACTTCCATAATGCAAACCATACTACATAATAACTCCTCTATTCATGATATGACTCTACTAATAAAGTAAAAAGATAGAAGGTAGTGATATGATACCGCGGCACTCCCCCAAGCTTGGAACAAACCAAGGGGATGCCAAACCTGATGACGAATTACTCCTTTGGTGGTGGTGGTATCTTCTCAATGAGCTCTCTGATAAGTTTCCCAAAGTCCTCAATCTCGAAGGTGAGATTGCGAATCAGCTGTGAATTTTGCTCAATGCGGCTCATGATCATGTCGTGTTGAGAATTCCAGCTCTTGCTATTCTTTCCCCACTCTTCCTCCTTGAAGTCTTCTTTTCCTGCATGGCTAGAACGAGGCAAATCCAAATTGGAGGGTAATTTCTCCTTGGGCATATTCTGGTATTGATGCTCATGGATAAGAGTGTGGAAAGGATTCTTGGTGCGTGGAGGAAGTGACCAGGGATCTGAACGGTGATGAGGAGGCTTCCCTCCAATGGCTGGATTTGCCACCACTCTGATGCTTGCAACGGTAGTGCCGGTGTGTTTTGCCTCCTCTTCACCTTCACTCTTGATCTCTTTCTCCTTCCCGGGGTCTTCGAGGTCTTCCTCCATAGGCTCCTTCCCTTTATCCTTGGCGGACACCATTGTGCTTCTAAGTTTTCAAAGAGTATGTCCTGGCAGAAACAGATCGAAACAAAAACACGACGAAAACACGATATACGAACCTCGGGAGATCCGGGGGGTTATATATTACAAAGTTTCATATCAAAAGGAAGGTACTGGGAGAAAACGAGTCGGAGGCGGAGTCCGGAGTGGCCTCACCACCTGGTGGTGCGGCCAGGGGTGGACCCGCGCCATGGGGTGGTGTGGGCCACCCTGGCTCCGTTTCTGTCCCTTCTTCGCTTCGTAGCTTTCCTTGTTGACTGAAAACTGCAAAAATATAGTTGGATTGTATTTTCGCGGAGCTTTTCTTTCCATAACTGTTACCTAGTTAGAAACAGACTCTGCAGGTCTCTGAATTTGGTATTTAGTGGATCCTTCCGGAGTCAACACTTGAATCATCAATATCTTCATCTTCATAGACTTATTATTGGAGTCATAAAACCTTTCTCTTCCTTATTACACCATTATCTCCACTTTCCTGGAAATTTCTTTCACATAAAACTTCACACAATTCTTATTAGCAACATTAGTATAAGTGAAGTGATAAAACCTTTTGAGTCCAACTTTAATTGAAAACCATCAAAACAAAAGCTACTATAGCAAATCCTTCCGAAAACCCAAAAAGAATTCAAAAAGGAAATCGAATAAAGAAGCAAATGCAAGATTGGCTAAATCTGTCAAAACAGACCAGCAGGTAAAGATCAATTTTTTCGAACATCTTCTGTTGCTCAAATCAAAAAGTGCAAAACTAACTAAAGTTAAATAACAGCCTGGGGCAGAACCTCAAAAAATTACAGCTCAATCCGACAGACAGAGGCCTCTCACGAATTTTTATGGTGAAACACAAAAATCTTTTTCGGGACAGCAACTTCCCCAAATCTTACTTCTCTCTCATTAGAGGTTGATCTTGACACAAAAACCAAACAAAACGGATAAGGAGCGGTTATTACCAAAGTAATAACTTCCAAGACTCAAAGAAACAAAAACAAACTGAAAGCAAAAACAAATTGGGTTGCCTCCCATAAAGCTCTTTCTTTATAGCCAGTGAGATGGGCATGATAATTTTGAAGAAGCTCTCATAGGGATATGATTTGAAGTGAAAGAGAGCAATAAGAAGCAAAAACACACACACATTTAAGTCTAACCCACTTCCTATGCAAGGGGATTTTGTAAACAAACAAGTTATTGCAACCAAAGGCAACTTGCATAAGAAGGCAAAAGAAGTGCAACATAAAAACTTTCAGCATAAAACGGGGAAACTTGATATTATTGAGATGCATAAGAACACTTTTCCCTTGCTCATAATAACTTTCAGTATGATGAATAAACTTAACAATATAGCTATCACAAGGACTATCATAGCAATGATCACTTATTCTAACAGAAAACACAGGAATACTAGCTCTCATAACACTACTGTGTGAAACAATATTAGAGGTATCCTTACAAAGGATAATGTGTCCCTCTTTTTCATATTTAGCAACAAAGTCTTTCACACTTGCTACTATAGGTTCATCAACCATTTGTTTATCAGGTTCAACAGCCTTATTCATACTTTCATTAACCATACTAGCTATCATAGAATGCTCCTTTACCTTAACTGGGAAAGGCATTTTCTCAATATAAGGTTTAGGTAAAACATGACTAGCAACATAAACTTCAGTATTTCTTGCAGGAACACTCTTAGCAATATCTTTATAAGGTTCATGATACTTATTCCACTTCTTTTTAGGCACTTCAATGTAGGAAGCAAAAGCCTTAATATAAGAAGCAATAGCTTGAGAGTCTAGACCGTAAGCATTTTTAATATTTTGAAAGTCATCAGTTCCCATAAAAGATTCAGTGCATTCATAATCATGATTTATACCTGACTTTCTACCTTTGTCATTCTCCCAAGATTCAGCATTGTCTTGAATACGATCTAGAAGGTCCGATTTAACTTATTCTTCCATACGAGTGAATGATCCAGCACAAGAGGCATCTAATAAATCCTTGTCATGTAGAGGGAGCCTTGCATAAAAGTTGTTGATAATAGTATTGTTGGGGAGCTCATGAATGGGACATTTGAGCATTAGTAACTTCAATCTCCCCCAAGCTTGAGCTGTACTCTCTCCATCAAGAGGCCAAAAGTTGTATATTTGATTCCGATCTTTATGAATCTCACTAGGAGGATAAAACTTTGAGTAAAACAGAGGCACTATTTCCTCCCATTCCAAAGCTTGACCATTCTTCAGCAGCTTATACCATTCCTCATCTCTTACTTTCAGTGATAATGAGAATAACTTCTTCTTAACTTGATCTGTAGTAAAACCTGCACACTTGAACAACCCGCATAATTCGTGTATAAAGAGTAAATGATCACCGGGATGGACAGTTCCATCCCCAACATAGTAGTTATCCATAACACGATCAATAATTCTTGTAGGTATTTTGAAAACATCTTTCTCAGCAGGTGGTGGCTTATCTACTACGTTAGCAGTGGTAGTAGCATTACCAAATAAGAAACTCAACGGATTATCCATAACAAAAATAAAGCAACTAGCAGAAGTAAACAATACTCACAGTAGAAGTTTCCTTTACCAGTTCCACTCTCCAATAGCGCTTCACTCCCCGGCAACGGCGCCAAAAAATGGTCTTGATGACCCACAAGTATAGGGGGTGTATCGCAGTATTTTCGATAAGTAAGAGTGTCGAACCCAATGAGGTGCAGAAGGTGCTGGCTAGTGGTATGGATCAGGAATTCTCTGCAAATACTTAGCAAACGGATTTTTAGGGGTTTTTGATAAAGCAAGTAAACAAAGTACGAGTAAATAAAAGACAGTAGGAATAAATGTAGCAAGTGGCCCAATCCTTTATGCAGCAAAGGACAAGCCGGTTGTATTTCTATAGATGACCAAACGTTCTCGAGGACAGATGGGAAGACTGTCAAGTGCTTTCGCTTCATATAGTCGATTAATCTTCTCTAGCTTGCTAAGTGTTGTGTGGGTGAACCTGTGCTAATGTACCGCCCCATCCAAGACTAAATACATACCTGTGATTAAACCCCCTTGCAAACATCCGTAAGAACAAGAAAGTAATTAAGGTAAAACCAAACCATAGCTTTAAACTCTAAGACCCTTACGTCCCTTGTGCAATGGTTTCCTAATGGGGGTTCAGGTTTCTGTCACTCCAGCAACCCCTACGATTAGTAGCCAAATACACAATGCATTCCCCTAGGCCCATACAGGTGAAGCGACGTTCACATGACACCACTAGAAGAAGTACACCACAACTTAAATAACAATCTATTGAATCTTTCTCAACGCAACTGCACTACTAACAACAAGACTTCTCCCATGTCCTCAAGAACAAAACGAACTACTCACAAGACATCATATGGATCATGAGCAGAGATGGAATAATGATGTATAACAATCTGAACATAAACAATAATTCAATGATTCACTCAATAGCATCAACTACAAAGAGTAATCAACACCGGGAAAGTTTCCCCTATGAACTATAGCAAGATTCAACCAATTGTTACAGCAATATGGAGATGGTGATGAGGGTGCTGATGGTGATGATGGTGGTGGTGATGATGATGATGATCCCGATGAAGTCTAGCTTGATGGTGGTGTTGATGGCGACGATCTCCCCTCTCCGGGAAGGAATTCCCCCGGCAGAAATCTGTCTGCCGGAGAGATCTTTCTCTCTCGGTGTTTTCCGCCCTGCGGAGGCGGTGGAATCTTTCTGTGGCCGCTCCCCGAGTCTTAGGGTTTCGGGAGGAAGATATACGCCAGAGGGGAGGGGCAGGAGTGGGCCAGGGTGGCCACACCACTCCCTGGCGTGGCCTGGGCTTGCCCGCGCCATGGGGTGGTGTGGGCCCCCTGTGGCCCACCTCCACTCCATCTTCTGGCATCTTGAGTCTTCTGGAAAAATAGAATTTTCCGTATATTTTCCTGGATTTTTTGATCTTCGCGAATTTTGCCTCCAAACAGCACCTTTTCCATCAGAATCCTGACTGCAGCGGTCCATGCTCCAAAAGTCATCAACCATGCAAAAAAAAGATGAAATAACATAAGTATCACCTCTCAATACGAAATATATCAATGAATAATAGTGAATTAAGACATAGAATAGTGATGCAAAATGGACGTATCAAGGCGCGTGCCCATGCCAGTTTGATGAAACGCGGTTGCGGTTGTTGTGTGCATGTCATCGTCTTGTTTCCAAGCGCTTCGCTTGGCTTTCCCAGGCGTTTTTTTAAATGTGTGTCTCTGGAACCGCTTCCTCTGCCAGTTAATGGAACGAGGCCACATGAATGCCATCACCCATGGCCGGCAAGAAGCAGCAAGACTCATCATGGACTAGTCACCCTGAGGGACTTGTCCAGAATATAGGTGACATCTTCCTTTTGATGGACGAATTCGACTACTACGCCGCCTTTCGGGTAGTATGCAATGCCTGGCGCGGCTGCACGGAGGAGCACTTTATGCCAGCCAACTTGATTTTTCTGGAGCACCAGTTGTCGAAGGAGTATCTAGTAGATGACACCGCCATCACGTTGCTAAATGCGAGAACTGGCCACCACTTTGAGAAGAAGATTAGCCGGGCTATTCGTAGGTGCTTTCTTGATATTCATCTGTAAATATGCGATCCTTTTTTGCATTCACATCCTATACTATCTATTTTTCAAGTTCTGTTTCTTCGTCCACTTATTGCGCAGGGTTTTGCTCCATGGTTTACCTTGATTGATTTTCAGTCTGTTTACCTTGATTGAATCTATGTTTCTCCTCTGTCTCTCTCTCTCTCTGGAAGGTACTTTTATGTTGTAGCACAACCGGTGGCCTCCTTGTACTTGGACAGAGCAGCCATACAGGACCCGGTTGTACAACCCCTTCTCGGGCAGTATCAATCACCTAAGGGCGGAAATACCGACCGAGCAGGTGGCTTCTATTGTTGTGACGATGTTCTCGGCATTGATGGTGTTTACATCAAACAATCAGAACACCACCATTCGGTGGGCGGATGAGGGCACGGAGGAAGGTATTCACCTGGTCTTTGGTGAAGGGTCGTACTCGTCGTATGACTTTGCGGAATGCTGGAGCATGACTTCTTACGTCGGTGATGTTTTCATCGCAGATAGATACGGGTCTGTCCTCTCGACTATGTGTGGTGCTGCTCATGGAGATGTCCAGCTGCAGCGCTCCGCACGGACCCTAGAGATGCATCCCACCATTGCATGCCCTGTTCCATGCTGCCAGTTCCTAGAGAATCTTTTTACCTCAACGAGTCCGACGGGGAGTTGTTGTTCATTGTGAGTGGACGGATCTACGGCAACAGGCCAGTTGTTTACCGGGTTGATACCTCGAACTGTCTCCTTCAACCAGTTAGAGGCATCAGAACTCGTGTTCTCTTTGTTGCTGACAATCGGTGCATCTGCGTCGATAGCGCCAGGGTACCCACGGTGCAAGCAGGCAGCATATACTATGCTGACCTATCCAAGATTAGATCTTACAACTTTGAGGCTCTTGCATGGGAAGAGGAGCCGAGGGTTGTACATGGGTATGGAGTAGGAGGATTATGGATCAATGGCCGTCCTTTCAAACTCAATCGATTGCGGGCGGAGTATTGCAGAGTTTTCAAGCATTCTGAGCTATAGATGGTGTCGTCTTATGGCGAGGATGGTACCACCCACTACGATTACTACGACGGCTATCCGTCAGATTGATGGATCATCTGGGTCTGATCCTGATGTATTCTCTTTAGGTTAGCTCTTTGGGTGTTCAGTTTGTTTAGTGAACGTCTATGAATTGTGAAAGTTCTATGGTGCTCGTGTAATACAATGGATGTTCTCCCTATTTCCAGAAGATCGTGTGTTGTACCTCTTACAATTTCACTGTTTTCTCATGTACGTGTAGTAATTCTGATAGATGCTTGGTTCGTAACAATCCTCAAACAACTTACAACTGTGAATTATAGTAGATTATTACAATCCTCAGTAAACTTGACAGTAATAAAATGAAGCATAAAATTTGTACTCGCACTAAACACAAACAAAATTGCAACTAGCCTAAACAATATCTAAACCCAGATCACACCTACTGTAAACATCGGTAAATCACCCGCTTGTAGCCTGAACTTCTTCTTCCTTGATAGTAGGATCTGCCATCCTCCGTGCTGCTCAGCTCGTCAGCGGTGGAGGCAGGATAGAGCCTCACAACGGCGGCTACGGCATGCGGCATTGGAGCTCGGGATCAGTGAATGGGCGCAGCAACTTGGCGCCAGAAGTCAAATGTCCGAAGGGATCGTTCTGTTTGAGGGTGGATTCCGACGCCGCTAGTGCTAGGGTTCATGCGAAAGGAGGGAGTGGATTTCTGAATTTGGTCAACGCACCAAGCCCCATAGTTCCTCAATTTTCCTAAGAGGTTGCCGTGTTGGCGCTCGCGTCACAAACAGATTAGTGACATGTGGGTCCCGACCGTCTACTTCACGGGGCAGTTTAACGAAATGTTTGAATTTGGTAGGGCTGAGATGAGTTTGCCTCGAAATGGCCCCTCTAGGTAGTTGGCAGCCCAACTTTGCGAAACTCGGCAATTACAAGCAAGTCGGGACCCGCGATGCACTCGCCCATGAACTTTCAGGCCGCAAACCAACAAGCCCCTTTGAAATGGTGCTAAATCTGTCAAGTGCTGCTTATTATGAACTGGGAATCAACTGATATTTTCTATCTTATTCAGTTCTACTGAATCCTTCAAATGCTAGTGAATCTGTCAAATGTTCTGTTCTTGCTATTACTAAAGTATTTTTTAGAACTAAGAGTGATGTATTGGTACTTTTTTAGATCAAGACTGGTAGATGTTCTTGCTCTTCTTTTGGAACATGGCCAGGATATGGTCTCTCTGTCCTTTTTGATTATGGCCTTGCTACATCTATTGAATTTCAGTGTCTGCATTGTTAAATCTATCAATTCTTTTGGTCATTATATATACTGCAAATCGGTCATTTTGAAATGTTGTCGAATCTGTCAAGTGCCGCTGATGATGTATTTGGAATCTATTGATATTTTTCTGTTTTATTTAGTGCTGCTGAATCTTTCAAATGCTAGTGAATCTATCAAATATTCTATTGTTTTTATTACAGTTAAAGTATTTTGTAGAACTAATACTAATGTACTGGTACTTGTTTAGATCAAGGGCAGTAGATGGTCTTACTGTTCTTTTGAAACTTGGCCTTGTCACAATCTAGACGAGGCTTGGGGCATTTTGGTTTCCATATGTGGGTCACACAGTCATTGATGTGAGTAGAAGGTATGCATAGAAAAGCAGGCTTGATCATCAATTTTGCTTGCTCCAGTGATCGAGTGTGTTTAGAGAAAAGCGACTGATCCCACATCAAGATTTTTAGTGCTGAAACAAGAATTGATTCTCGCAGTCCTGCTATTGAATTTTAGAGTCTGTATTGCTGAATCGGTCACTTTGAAATGCTACTGGATATGAACTGGGAACCTGTCGTTATTTCACCAAGCATGATGCAATTTAGGCCATGGGTTCTTGTCTCTCTAGAAGTTTCAGAAATTTTAGCAGGGTTGCCAAACTTTGCAAAGGGGTACCATCCTAGAAAGTTCATATGAGGTTCAACATCTTGGTATTTTGGTACGTATGAAGTACCGAAAAATGTAAGTGACTCAACCTCAACTTACAACTACTCTGTCTAACTGATGTGAATATGGACAAAGTTGAGGCCATTAGAATACGAACTGGAGAGAGTAGTATAAAAATGGAAGCAGTAAATAAATCATCTCTCAGTTCTAATAACTGAGATGTGATTAGAGAACACTCCATGGCATTGTGCCAGCCTAGAGTAGCTATAGTACTCCCTACTACATAACTCTAGTCGGCGTGCTCGATGCAGTACGCCCAACCGAATACAGTCGAAGGAGAATGGAAAAACCCCCTCCTTCAAAGAGCCATCCCCAACTCCGCGAGGCGGCATTTGGATCTTCTCGAGTGTGCACTTCACACATTTTTTCTTGCCATCTCACCTGCATCAACGATCCTTCCAGGCTTCCACCCCTCCCCTCCAAATAAGCCTACTAGTCATACAAAGATCCATCCTTGCCCCCAATCCATCCGTACGTGAGGATCGTGGATTCGAGGCACAACCGGCTGAAGAACGTCTGGACGAAGGTCGGTGACGATGTATTCAATGAAATAGCTAAGCATCTGGACACTACCAGCGCCATCTGGCTGGCCACATGCTCCAAGGAGCTATACCGCCAAGTCGCTGGCGGAAAAGGTAGTAGATGCCCCAATGATATCTGTTGGACTTTGGTCTCCTACAAGGACGTCTACAACCACAAGATCGCATGCAACTACCGCCGGTGTGTCTACACGGATCAAGGATGCGAGTTCACATGTGTCAAGAAAGTGTTCGTCGAGCACCTCATATCTGCCAACTCGATGATAGTGCCCAGATACAGCCCCAAAAATGGGACCTGTCTGTGCCGGTTCATGCACCGGGCTCGCTTAGAGCTAAGGTCACCAGCATCAGGAAGGTGGGCAAGCTAGTTGTCGCCCAAATTGACGGGCATAGCACGTACTTGCTCGCGTCCATCAATCCGGTCAGGTCGGTGGCATGCGAATCGCCGCGGTACGAGGTGAGGTTTTGGTTGTTGGTCCTGTTCGCTAGTTTCAATCTGGTTGTAGTGACGAGGTCATCAGAGACAACGATTAGGCCGTCGTCAGCCAACGCCGCACAGGAAGTGCTCACGTCTTTTCTGTCGAAGCCACGACTTTATTGGCATACTACTGAACCTATCGTCGCACAATATTCATCGGTGATATATCACATCTTAATCCTCTTGTGATGATCCTACTATGAGTGTATGTAATGTTGTACTAATTAGCTAGTTTATGTTGGTGGCAGATTCCCTTCATAATTGGAATTGCCGAAATTAAGGATCCCGAATTTCCTGGTTTGTCATATGAATTTACATGTATGCTACTGACCTAGAGGCCGACATGCGACAATGAAACGAGATACATGTCCTAGGCAGGAAATCAAGCGCGCAGCCTGGCCAGCACTTTGACATGCTGAAGCATTCTCTTTTCTTCGAGTACATATGATGGGACATGTAGTGGTTCCTAGCTTAGTGTAAGCTTGTAGTTCTACACCTCTACTAAGTATTTTGTATGGAGTTCATATAATGCTAATGTATTTTGTAGTAATACCTATGTACTAGGACTTGTTCAAATCGAGTGGATAATATGCATGGTCTCGCTTTCCTTTTGAAACTTGGCCTTGCCGCATTGTTGTACATCCATTGAATTTGAATGTCGGCATTGCTGAATTTGTCAATTCTTTTGCTATTGGGGGGATACCCCCGGGTAGGGTCACTCCGGGGTATAACGCCGAGTTAGCCGAGGTCCGGCAAGGTCAAAGGGGATGCTGACCGGGTCACCTCAAGGCAGTCCGAATCACGGAGTAACCCGGACCAGGGGGGTTGACTAACATTGTCTCGTCCGGCTTAAGGAGTAAGTTGGATGTGCTTGTCTAACTCGTATACATGAACAGGTGTGGCCAGATCTACTATGATCCGGGTCCTCGCTTAGCTTCTGGGAGAAGGAGGGAATCTCTCTGGTCAAAAAGAAGGTCCGGTACGTACTGCATGAGCGGAGAAAGCAAGGGCAGGACCACCGGATCATGGCCGACAAGGGTGACGACGCTCATGTCGTCTGACATGGGCGCCGCAGAGGCTTACGTCGCTAAATCATGTGTGACGCGGGGGAAAAGCACCCCGGTCGGGTTACCACTTTGGGAGGGGGCATATTCTTAGGAATATGCCTCCACGTATGCCCTAGGCCAGGACCGAACCTCCTCTATATAAGGGGGGTTAGGGTTCTGGTAGAGGGGGTTGGTTGAGCACTAGTTGGTTTGGAGATTCCTTAGGGCTAGTAGATCTAGGCAAGAGTAAGAGAGCTCCTTCTTCCTCCTCTCGCCAATACAGCTCAAGGAGCACTTGTAATCTTGGAGATATAGCAATACAAACTTCTGTGTGGAGAATCACTCCACTATCCCTCCCTGGATTCCCCTAGCGTGTATTAGTCCCCACCTTTAGCTTATCCATGGCATCTGCCGTGACACCACCACGACAGTTGGCGCCCATCGTGGGGATAGCGGCACTAGCAGAAGTGAAGATCTGGACGGGAAACCTCATCGGCACCACGAACGCATTGTCTCAGGGCTCGTTCAGCGATTTGGAGCGCTGGATTTCATCAGCGACAACGCTGGCTGCTTCGGCACGCGCCCACTTCCGCACAACGGCCTCTTCGTCAAGCTCGGTGCACACAAGGTCTACGTCGTTGTGGACGTATCATGCGTTCATCCGCGCCACGTTGTTGATGCGGGGGAACCACCCCTCACTATGGCTCGTGGGGCGCATATCGCTCGCTCCCCGGACCATGCAGAGGTGATGATGACTGTGCCAGGTGCAGGCGCAAGCAAGGACCCAGCGCTAGACCCGGAGGTAACACCTAAGGCACCGAGGAAAGGTAGAGGACCTCCACAAGAGAGGCCTGAGAACGTACTGAGGGAAGCTATGGATTGCTTGGCTAACCCGGTAGCAGCAGTGGTAGGTCAAGCTCGAGGCCGAGCTAGAGGAAACTCGGCAAAAGATACTGGAGGGCACAAAGAAAATAGCCGCGGCTCAGCAGTCACTGAACATGACGCTGCGTGAGTACGCAAAGGCAAACAAAGTTGATGCAGTAAAAGTAAAAGGGAGAAATCTCATAAGCGAGATGAACAGAGAAGGTGATGATGGAGCAGAAGGGTCGGATAACTATCTGTCTGTGGGGTTGCCGAAGTATAGTAACCCGGCGAAGAACCTCGGAGCAGCAGATGCGACTGCGTTAGAGTTAGAGGATCAGACGGGTGAGGCCCATCAAAAAAAGCAAGATAGGGTTAACGAGCTGGTTCGGATCGCGAACAGGCAGAACGAAGAGCTGCTGAGAGCTAACCCGGAGAGAGCTGGAGCTTCCAAAATCATCCATTCGGTGATGGGTAACCCGGAGAAATCCGCTGGAGCCGCATCATCGCCTCATGGCGGTCCAAGAAGAGAAGAGGTAGTAACCTCGGCCCGACGGAACAAACAGATTGTCCCGTACGACCCGACGCGTGCAGGAAAAGAAAAAGAGATACGGAAAAATGATGATCGACGGAGTGTGAGCCGAGGTGAAGCTGGCCGAGGTAATCACGACCAAGGCAACGCCGGTCAGGGGAACACTGCCAACGGCAATGCCGGACAGCGTAACTCCGCAGGAGCAGGACAACCGCAGCAGTGGAATATACCGAGGCAAGAGCAAAGCGCCGGCCGAGGTATGCAGCAGAAAGGTGCACAACAAGAGCAAAACCGGTACAACGACGGTGATTCTGAGTTGGTGAACGCAGGATACCCCAGACCGGACTATCATGTGATAGGGTCTAGATTAGGAAGCAGGGATTTGATGCCGGATGATGCCAGATTAAAACTGGATCGCCTGTACAGGTCGGAACAGATCGAATGTCAAGGTCCTCCGGGTCCGGCATGCTTTGGACCCCGGATCATGAAAGAGCCACCGGTACCCAACTTCCAGTTACCCAGGGGCACGAAGACGTATGACGACAGCACCAAGCCAGAGGATTGACTGATAAACTATGCTACGGCGGTAAAAATTGCAACTGGCAACTTGAGATGGGCTATACGTTACGTGCCCCAGATGTTGGAAGGCCCGGCCAGAGTATGGCTGAATAATTTACCACCTGGAAGCATCAACTGCTGGATAGATTTTGAAGAAATGTTTATCAGCAACTTCTCAAGTACGTATCAGAGGCCGAATAGACCGCAGACCCTAGCAATGTGCAAGCAAAGACCTAACAAGACGGATCGTGAATTCTTGACCCGATGGTGTACCGTGAGAAACTCGTGTGAGGGCGTCATAGAGTCGCAGGCCATAGCATGGTTTGCGCAAGGGTGCAGATATGGCAGCAAGCTGTGGATGAAGTTGCAAAGGAAAATGCCAGTTACGCTGGTAGAGATGATCCGGATTGCTGATTCGTATGGTTTGGGCGATCCGACTCAACCTAGGCTCGCCTCAAACGAGTCAAACAAGGAATACTATCAGAGGGATGGAGTTGGGTCATCCCGGAGGAATGATTATAGAGGAAAAAGGAGAGATGACAGACCGGACCATCGCTACGGTTCGCAACAAGTTGCAGCAGTGAATCAAGATCAATCCGGAGGAGGGAGCAACCAACGCTAGAGAACTGGAGGGCAATGGACTCCAAGAAATGATGGCAAGAAGACATGGACTCCAGAGCAAAAGAAAGCGATTGGCGGAAAAGAAAAGGACCGAGGTATACCTATGAGTCGATGCTGGACCAGCCGTGTAAGTTTCACACGCCAAATTCGAATAGCCCGGCGGGTCACACAACGAGGCAATGTGAGTGGATGCGAAAGATAGAGCAAGGTGGTTCGGGGAATGCTGAGGCACCCCGGAATGATCAACCTCGGCAAGAGTTACCCCGGCAGCAATTGCTCTCCGAAGCGAACACGCAGCAGCTAATGTTGCCTCCCCCTCCGCCGAGGTATGACAACAATGAGAGAAGGGATGCAGTGCATCAGGTGGAAAATGCGCAACAACCGGATCAAAGGTACCCTAGAAACGAGGGAAGGAATGAGTACAGGGAACATCACCAGAGTTATTGTGTGTTCACGACTAAGGAAACAGATAGAAAGAGCTTGCAGCGCCGACATATGGAGGTCAATGCGGTCATGCCAGCGGTGACGAGGTACATGCCTTGGTCGGACCAGGAAATCACCTGGAACATCAAAGATCACCCTAAACTTATGCCGAGTCCAGGTTCGTATGCGCTAGTACTAGATCCGACATTCATTGGACCGAACATCAACGTGAGGTTCTCCAAGGTTTTGATTGATAATGGGAGTAGCATTAACATCATGTATGCGGATACGATGCGCAAATTGGGCATCTTGGAGAACATGCTCCAGGCTACGAGAACAACTTTCCATGGCATAGTACCAGGCATTTCTTGTGAGCCCATAGGCAAAATCCGGGTCGACGTGCTATTCGGCACAAGGGATAACTGCCGAACTGAAAATCTAGAGTTTGAAGTGGTGAACTTGGAAAGTGCATATCATGCGTTACTCGGAAGACCAGCATTGAACAAATTCATGGCAAGTTGTCACATCAGTTATCTGAAGATGAAGTTGCCCGGGCCAAATGGAGTGATTACCATTACTGGAGATTTCCGATGTTCCATGGAGTGTGCTTCAGCCGGGTCGAACCTAGCCGAGTCACTTGTGATTGCGCAAGAGAAAAGAAAAATCCAAGAGGTGGCGGCACTAGCTCAGTCCGCGCAGCAATATATGCCGGCGTTAAGTAGTCCGCATGGTTGCGTTTCGTTTCAAGCCGCAAAGGACACCAAGAAGATTCCAGTTGATAGCATTTTCCCAGAGCGCACCGTCACAATTGGTGCCGGGTTAACTGACAAATAGGAAAGCGAGCTCGTCAACTTCCTCCGTCAGAATCGGGATATTTTTTCTTGGTCTACACAGGACTTGCAAGGTGTTCCGAGGGAGTTGGCCGAGCACTCTTTGAACGTAAGACCCGGAGCAAGGCCGGTGAAGCAACCTCTCCGCCGCTTCGCCGAGGATAGGAGAAAAGTCAGTGGAGACGAGATAGCTCGGTTACTAGTAGCAGGATTTATCATGGAGGTACTATATCCGGATTGGCTCTCTAATCCGGTGCTGGTAGAAAAGAAGAAGGACGATCCGAACGTGGCAGTGGTTTGGCGCATGTGTATCGATTACACGAACCTGAACAAGGCATGTCCAAAAGATCCATTTCCACTGCCAAGGATAGATCAGGTCATAGACTCAACCGCGGGATGCGAACTATTGTCATTCATTGATGCATATTCTGGCTTCCACCAGATACCTCTGAACCCGGATGATCAAATGAAGACTGCGTTTATTACCCCGTATGGGGCTTATTGCTATCGCACTATGCCGTTCGGTTTACGTAATGCGGGTGCAACGTACCAAAGATGTATGCAAAAATGTTTGCACGACCAAATAGGTCAAAACGTACAAGTATACGTGGATGATGTGGTTATCAAGACCAAGGAAAGCGCAACGCTCCTTGACGACATAAGGCAAACATTCGCGAACTTGAGAAGGTTCCGGATGAAGCTTAACCCGGAAAATGTACCTTCGGTGTCCCGGATGGAAAACTACTCGGATTTCTCGTCTCCAGTCGAGGTATCGAAGTTAATCCAACTAAGATCCGAGCCATCGAACGAATGGAGTTGCCGAAGTGTCTTAACGATGTCCAGAAGTTCACTGGATGCCTGGCGTCGTTGAGTCGGTTTGTATGTCGGTTGGGAGAAAAGGCACTGCCTCTCTACCAACTCATGAAAAAGTCGGATAAGTTCGTTTGGATGCCACAAGCCGATGAAGCCTTTGCCCACTTAAAGAAGATGTTGGCCACCGCGCCAGTGTTAGCCTCTCCACTATCAAAGAAGCCAATGTTGCTTTACGTAGCCGCAACCAACCGAGTTGTAAGTGCAGTAATCATAGTGGAGCACAATGAAGAGGGTAAGTCGGTGTAGAGGCCAGTATATTACCTGAGCGAGGTATTGTCTGCCTCAAAACAGAACTACCCGCACTTTCAAAAGGTGGCATATGGCGTCTATATGGCGGCAAAGAAGTTAAAGCATTACTTTGAGGAGCACCCCATCAAAGTAATATGTGAAGCTCCCATATCCGAGATAATGGGTAACAAGGATGCGAGTGGCAGAATCGCAAAATGGGCAATTGAGCTAGCCCCTTATGCGCCCCAATGCGACAGAAAAGAAGCGATCAAATCTGAGGCTGTGGCAGACTTTTTTGTGGATTGGGCCGAGGTACAATACGAACCACCGCCACCGGATCCGAATTACTGGAGGATGCACTTTGACGGGTCGAAAACCAAAACCGGACTAGGCGCCAGGGTTGTGCTTACCTCGCCAAAGAAGGACCAGCTAAAGTACGTATTGCAGATTCAATTCACAGCATCGAACAATGTCGCCGAGTATGAGGCTCTTGTGCATGGGCTCAAAGTGGCAAAAGAGATTGGCATACGTCAGATAATATGCTTTGGCGACTCGGACCTAGTGGTGCAGCAGGTGTCCGGAGTGTGGGACGCCCTGGATCCAAACATGGCACTATACAAATTTCACGTGCAGAAGATATCTGGTTACTTCGAGGGGTGTGAATTTCACCATGTACCCTGAGTGGAAAACGAGGCTGCCGGGGACTGCGTCAGCAAACCCGGGGACATCCTCGGCAAACCCGGGGACTACCTCGCTAGACCCGGGGACTGCTCAGCGTGATCCGGCTGAAGTTACGCCAGTGGATCAGATGGAAATTGATGAGGAGATATTCCCTCCATGAGCCATACCAGCTTGGGCACTGCCTATATTCCAATTCCTGAAAGATGGAACATTACACGCTGAGGAGGTGTTAGCCAGGCAAACTCAGAGGAGAGCGAAAGCATACACAATCATCAATTCCGAGTTGTACAAACGGAGTGTAACCAATGTCCTCCAACGATGCGTTGACCCGGAAGAAGGGCTTGATATCCTCCGAGATATACACCAAGGAGAATGTGGGCATCATGCCTCATCCCGAGCCTTGGTGGCAAAGGCGTTCCGGCATGGGTTCTACTGGCCAAGTGCCTTGGAACAAGCAGAAGATCTGGTGAGAAAATGCAATGGTTGTCAGAGGTACGCCACCAAGACACATATGCCTATGTCGAAACTCAAGACCATACCAATCACGTGGCCATTTGCTGTATGGTGCTTGGATATGGTTGGCCCGTTCAAACCAGCGAGAGGAAACATGACACACATTTTGGTCATGGTGGACAAGTTTACGAAATGGATTGAAGTGAAACCTATAATAAAATGTGATGGAGCTACGGCCGTAACGTTCCTCAAAGACATCATCTTGAGATACGGTTATCCACACAGTATTATAACCGATAATGGAACAAATTTTGCGGAAGGAGCATTTGCGCGCTTTTGCCGAGATAAGAAGATCCGACTCGATGTCGCCTCGGTAGCCCACCCCGCATCGAACAGACAAGTGGAAAGATCCAACGGATTAGTATTATCCGGGATAAAACCCCGGCTCATTGAGCCGCTGCAAAGATCAGCGAGGTGCTGGATAGAAGAACTACCAGCTTTACTGTGGAGCTTAAGAACAACTCCGAATCGATCAACAGGCTATACGCCATTTTTTCTGGTATATGGGGCAGAAGCTGTATTACTAGCCGACATAGAGCATGATTCGCCTAGGGTCACCCAATACACAGAAGCCGAAGTGCAAGAAGCCCGGCAAAATAATGTTGATCTGCTGGAAGAAGCGAGAAGCGCATCGCCCGGATCCGCCATATATCAGCAAAATCTCCGACGCTATCATAGCCGGAAAGTGTGCCCCCGAGTCTTTTGGGAAGGCGATCTGGTGCTCCAGTTGGTACAACGTACTACTGGCATGCATAAATTATCCCCCCATGGGAAGGGCCATTCATTGTGAGCAAAGCATTGCACAATGATTCTTACTATCTCATAGATGCAAAGCCACAGGAAAAGAACAAGGCGGACAGGTCCGGAGAGGAATCCAAGCGACCGTGGAATGTAGCACTACTTCGTCCCTTCTACACTTAGCTAAGAAGTGTATGTATCCGAGTCATCTCATATGTCAGTATGTATGTCGGCAATGAGCTTATCAATGAAATAGCGCCTCGGCGATAACCAGGACTGCCTTAATAATGTTTGTCGTAATTTCTTATGCGGTAGCTGGAATAAGTCGTTCTACTTAACCCGGATTAGTAATGTGTGAGCACCAAAAACCCAACCCTTTGACTTGCTGCTGTCCAACAAGAATTGGCTTCATGGCAAGCAAGGGAACAAGTTTGGAATTGCTTGGCACATGAAAAACGAATTTATTCGAGCTAACGTTTGTTTTTTCGGACTAACCCTGTATTTATTTTTAAGTTATTATGCTAAATTATTTTGAGTTAAGCCTAAAGGTTTCTAAGTATTGTAAAAACAATTTTTGAAGCTCGGATTCGTAAGTCGTAAAACCGAATCAAGGTAGACACGGACCGAGCCAGAGAATTGGACGAACAAGAAAATAAAACTCGGGGACTACGCCCAAGTTCATCCGGCATAGAAATTTAGTAGCAAAATATTACATGTCCAACATACAATTGCACCCGGCATATCGGGGATCTGATAAATTTTCAAGTTTTTTAGAACTAAGGAGCAGCAGGAGGAGCAGGTTCGTCATCGTCGTCGATGTCTTCAATATCTGAAGAATCATCTTCTCCGCCCTCATCCGACCCATCTTCAACATTCTCATTTTGCTCGTCCCCAGCGGATTCCAGGAAGCTTGGCCCTTCAATCAAGTGATGAATAGGAGAATATTCGACGAGGCTGTAGGCGCAAGCCTGGCGCCGAGCTACCCACTTCGGATCACCGGTCCATCTGGATCCGGTATGCCGGCGTGTGAGGAGGCTGAGGTCGATCTTCTCGTACCATGTGAGAATATGATGAAGGATGGTGTCAGCTGCGGCACGACCAGCGGACTCTCTCTAGAGGTCAAGCTGGGTCTCAACTTCCATTAATTTCTCGACGAGAGTTGTGATGGTCTCCGGGCTACTCTCTTCGGGCCAAAACGTATTGAAGATACGCACTGCAACGTCGAGGATATCCTTGCCATAATTCTTGATGGTCTCCACGCGAGAGGACAAGCTGACCAATAGGTCCTCCATGTCCAAGGGAATGTTCTCACCATCAGGAGCAATGGGGGTACCCCTCTCTCGGTGAAATTTGGCAACAACAGCGCTAGCAATCGCAGTACCCTCTGGAAAGTGGTCTGGAAACAAGGCAAAAGAAGAAGGTAAAGAAAATACATACGAGTTAATCCGGAGAGTTATGTCGGACAAGGGAAAGGAACTTACGAGAAATATGGCTATGGATCCGGGTCAACTCCTTGATGCAGGCATCGCGTCTTTTGCGAAGTTGCTCGAGCTCAGCGTTCGCCGACCCGAGCTGGAGGTCGGATTCTCTGAGTAGGTCCTGGTCCTTGGAGATTTGGAGAGTAAGGCTCTCACGCTCTTCGGTGAAGTTGTGGCCAACTTTTTGTAGCTCGGTTCTGTGCTGGGCCTTCATCTTCTCCATCTCAGCCTTGAGCTTGGCTATCTCATCATCCTTAGTCCGGAGGAGGGCAAGTTCATCATTCTTTTTCTTCAGCTCAGCTTGATGCTGCCCTGCTTGTTCGAGAAAATGCAGCATCATATCAGGCACGGGCACACTATCCTCAAGCGATGCTGAAATAGTATGTTGACCCGGCAGAGCCGAGGAGTGAATGTTTGCTGAGCCAAGGAGAAGAAGAAATGGAAAACACTGAGAGGTCGAACAAAAGAGAACATACCCCGGATTTCCTCCAAGTTCTTCCGCATGATTTTGTTCCCAGCCTCCACCCCAGCTGAGAAACCGAATGAGGAGATTAGTTCGGTGGAAGAAAGTGAAGAAAAACGGAGAGGTGCCGAGGGAGAAAATTACCTCACTTCTCATGTTCTGCACCAAGTGCAACATGTTCTGCGCGTAGGATCTTGTGGGTATCAAGCAGGCGTTGAAATTCGGCGCTCTAGCGATTGGTGGTTACCTGAAAGAAGTACAGAAGTGTAAAGTTAGCTTGGCGCATATTCGAAGTGTACAAGATCCGGGCTAAGTGAAACTCAACCCGGCTCTAGGTGTGTGCCTATTCGAAGTGTACAAGATCCGGGCCAAGTGGAACTTAACCCGGCTCTAGGTGTGTGCATATTCGAAGTGTACAAGATCCGGGCCAAGTGGAACTTAACCCGGCTCTAGGTGTGTGCATATTCGAAGTGTACAAAATCCGGGCCAAGTGGAACTTAACCCGGCTCTAGGTGTGTGCATATTCGAAGGGTACAAGATCCGGGACAAGTGGAACTTAACCCGGCTCTAGGTGTGTGCATATTCGAAGCGTACAAGATCCGGGCCAAGTGGAACTTAACCCGGCTCTAGGTGTGTGCCTATTCGAAGTGTACAAGATCCGAGCCAAGTGGAACTTAACCCGGCTCTAGGTGTGTGCATATTCGAAGTGTACAAGATCCGGGCCAAGTGGAACTTAACTCGGCTCTAGGTGTGTGCATATTCGAAGTGTACAAGATCCGGGCCAAGTGGAACTTAACCCAGCTCTAGGTGTGTGCATATTCGAAGTGTACAAGATCCGGGCCAAGTGGAACTTAACCCGGCTCTAGGTGTGTGCATATTCGAAGTGTACAAGATCCAGGCCAAGTGGAACTTAACCTGGCTCTAGGTGTGTGCATATTCGAAGTGTACAAGATCCGGGCCAAGTGGAACTTAACCCGGTTCTAGGTGTGTGCATATTTGAAGTTTACATGCAGCAACGTTGGTTTTCTAATGAGCATCCGGCCGAGTAACAAGCTACTCCCCCGGAGGCTCGGGGACTAATGGTTATTATCTACAGCATGTAAAGGACTTTTCCTAGACCTGGCTATTATCTACGTTGGTTTTGAAGTTTACATACCTCCATCATTCGCCTCACGAGGTTAATTGCCTTGGCGGCAGTATTCATCTGAGCAGAAAATTCTGCGGGGCCGAACTTTTCTGGGAGATCGTCGTTGTGGACGAACTCCGCCTTGTTCCAGTTCATAACGAACTCGATAAGGCTCGGAGGGTACCGTTCGCCAGTGGGCATGTGGGGTGCCACCAAGCCCTTCGCATGAGCTTCCTTCCTCTCAACTAGGGCAAGAGGTGGGCTGGTGTGCAGAACCATCTGCTGTGCATCTGTTGGCTCGGCAGGAACATCCGTCGCTGCTGGTGATTTCTTCGGAAGCATCGACGACAGGGTTCGCTGCCCGGCCTCGACAGATGTAGACTTGGCAGTATCCGAAGCCATTTTGCCCTTAGCTTGCTAGGAAGAAGTAACCACGGTGGATTTCCCTTTGGAAGCTGCTGGAATGGTTCCTCGCCGAGGCTGAGATGACTCGGAAGAGGCAGAGGAACTTGGCACTGGAGCTGTCGTTGGTTTCCTTGGTGCCGGGGCAGGTGCTGGCTCGGTTGCTGGTACTGGAGCTGCTGCTGGTGCTGGTGTTGTGATAGACTCGGTGGTTGCTGGTTGCGGCAATGCCGAAGTGGTGGACGCCGTCGCCTCGGCCGATCCGACCCCTCCCGCTCTGAGGTCGCGTTCCTCTTGATGAGGTACTGCGGAACCCGAAGCAGCCGCAGAGCCCTCCGGAATAGGGCTCAGCGGGCGTGACTCGTCGTCACGAGGAGGAGAAGGGCCGGACCGAAGGGAAGAAGAGATGCTCGATCCGCTCTGAGGGACCTCCACAGGAGGCCCTAAAAAGAGAATAATGTCAAAAGAGAAATTGCCACGATGCAAGGAAAAGTGAGTTGCGCAACGAAAAATGACTTACGCATCCGAGGTTTCGGCCTCCTTGGGTTTCCGGGCCCTCCGTACCGGGGCTTTGCCTGCCCGCTTGGAGGCAGTCTTGTCTCCTGCCTTCTTTTGCCTTTTTGTGGGCTGAGAAGGTTTGGAGGAAGAACTTGATGCGACTCAGCTTCTTCTTGGCATACGGAACCGGCTCACCCGTAGCAAGTGGAGGATCCTCGTGGATATGCCCACCGGGGTTAGCTGATGCCGGAAAGGCAAAAGAAAGAGGGAAAGCCTCAAATGGTTCAATCACGTCGATATCCGAGTCATCCTCATCATCGGGCCAATCTCTAAGAGAAGAGAATTTACCGCTGGGTCGTTTGGTGGCGTCGGTCATAGGGAGGAACATCTCCTGGTCCAGCTCCTCCTCATCCAGGATTTCTCGGTCCGGCGCCCACTTAAGGGTCGGATCCGTACCATCCTCAAGAGTTTGCTGAAGGAACAGCTAAGAAAAAGCATGAAGAACAGAGTCAGAAATATAACAAAAACTGACACATACTTCATCCGAATTAAGTTTGCCCCAGGAAGCTTACCGCCGGAGGGAGCTTGTCACGACAGTAGTGCTCGATTCCCCACGTCCATTCGGCGTAGAAATCCTTGTGGGTGGTGAAAAGAGCCTTGACCCAGCGAAAGATCTCTGTGTTGCTCAATTCGAAGGAGGAGGTTCGGTTGGGGTCACGGCCGAAACTCATATGGCACAACTTGTGGGTGCGCTTCTGGAGGGGAGAGATTCTGTTGCGCACGAACATGATCATAGCATCCTCGTTGCGCAATCCGAGCTTCTTCAGCTCCACGAACCTCTTGTTAACTTGGTTGGCCAGAGCGGTAGGTTTCTTGGGGACCTACTCCCAGAAATCCGTGTCAGGTAGACCCAGAGCGTAGGGCAGCAACCGAGGACATAGAAAAAGGTCCGGGCCCATCCTTTGCAGGAGTCAAGCCCGGTAACCCGGAGAAAGACCGAAAACCTCCGGGGTGAGATGGAGGCAGCTCTGAACTGGGTGAGCTGCTTGTCCTCCGACTCAACGTGGATATTGGGGACAATGTTGCGATGGAGGCCAAAAAACCGGATCCATAGCTCCTTCGTGGGCCATAGTCCAGTGTATCCCTCGATCGTAGAAGCAAAGGCGGAAAGAGAGGTGATAACGTTTGCTGGGAGATGGTGCGGCTGCAGGTGGTATGTCCTAACCCAATCCCGGAAGAAATCGCTCACCGGGAGACCAAATCCCCGTTGGAAGAGGGACAGGAATACAACAAACTCGCCCGGATTGGGTGAGGGGGCCAGTTCCGAGGAGGGGAGACGAGCGGTGACACCGGCGGGAATGCGACTGGTCCGGTAGAGCCAGTCAAGGTCATCTTGATAGACCCATGACCCGGCCCACGCATCGCGGTCCGTCGCGCCGGTGTCCTCCTCCATCTCCTGCTCGGCGACGACGAGCTCCTCCTCCGTCATCTCGTATCCGCTATCCTCGCTGAAGCTAGCGGCGGCGGGGATCTGAGGCCTAGATTGGCGAGGACCCGTGGCTGAGCAGTTGCGCAGCAGTGGCTGTGAAGCAGAAGCACGGGGAGAGTGCGGCGGCGGCGCTGCTGCTGGAAGCACCGGCGACGGCGTGGTTGCAGGGAAGACGAAGGAGAAAACACAACGGGAAGAGGGGCACAGAGGTGGAAAAACGTTAAGGGATGCGCCCCTCCCCTATTTAACCACCCCCAAAGATCGATGAGTGGGATCGCGTTGCGCCAACGAGCCACAAGGTGTGGCCGTGTATCACCGGCATCAGCCAATCAGAGAAAAGCCACACAGGGGGCCACAAAGTAGAAGCAATCCCATGACGCGACGCGTTGTTGCGGTAAACGAGGAGGCATGCATGACGTGACCCGCGCATAGTGATAACTGACAATTAGCGGCGGTTACTGTGCAGGCCCTTAAAATAAGACGAGGTAATGATTAGCCTCCACGTGGGTTGGTGTATGAGAGAAGGAAACGGGGCCCGGACCAAACCATGATAACCATGGGATCCGAGCCAAAGTGGTGACCCGACCGGCAAGTGAAAACTTGGAACGTGCTAAGGGAACGTAAATCCATATAGTTCGAGATAAGGAGCTAACTCAGAATTAAATGTCCGAGGCTCGAACATAAATGAACCTGATGTGGCCTTAGCGGCCAAGGCAGCTAAGACCGCACCAGCTTCGGGGACTAATATTGGGGGGATACCCCCGGGTAGGGTCACTCCGGGGTATAACGGCCGAGTTAGCCGAGGTCCGGCAAGGTCAAAGTGGATGCTGACCAGGTCACCTCAAGGCAGTCTGAATCACGGAGTAACCCGGACCAGGGGGGTCGACTAACATTGTCTCGTCCGGCTTAAGGAGTAAGTCGGATGTGCTTGTCTAACTCGTATGCAGGAACAGGTGTGGCCGGATCTACTATGATCCGGGTCCTTGCTTAGCTTCTGGGAGAAGGAAGGAATCTCTCTGGTCAAAAAGAAGGTCCGGTACGTACTGCATGAGCGGAGAAAGCAAGGGCAGGACCACCGGATCATGGCCGACAAGGGTGACGACGCTCATGTCGGCGATGGGCGCCAGCGAGGCTTACATCGCTAAAGCATGTGTGACGCGGGGGAAAAGCACCCCGGTCGGGTTACCACTTTGGGAGGGGGCATATTCTTAGGAATATGCTTCCACGTATGCCCTAGGCTAGGACCGAACCTCCTCTATATAAGGGGGGTTAGGGTTCTAGTAGAGGGGGTTGGTTGAGCACTAGTTGGTTTGGAGATTCCTTAGGGATAGTAGATCTAGTCAAGAGTAAGAGAGCTCCTTCTTCCTCCTCTCGCCAATATAGCTCAAGGAGCACTTGTAATCTTGGAGATATAGCAATACAAACTTCTGTGTGGAGAATCACTCCACTATCCCTCCCTGGATTCCCCTAGCGTGTATTAGTCCCCACCTTTAGCCTATCCATGGCATCTGCTGTGACACCACCACGACATTCGCTCATTTTCTGCCACCATTGAATCAACCACTTTAAATTGCTGCTTAATCTGTCAAGTGTTGCTGAATGTGAACCAGACGCGTGCTCATCGCCCTTGTACAATGTGCTGATCACTGCCTATTACCCGACAGTAGAGCTGGGGTTTTGGACTGGTGCAATCTGCAGTTCCTCCATGCCTAGGAGTTGGGCGGTGTCGGGCATCATCCGGAGGAAAAAGCATTCCTTTTTGTTGTTCCATGAACCATCTCATATTACCTAGGGCCTTCATTACTCAATATGCATCAATCGCGGGGCAGAATACCCAATTGACACAAAATTTATTTAACCCGCTTAGGGATCTCTGTGTGTTGGAGGGTGGATTTTGGATGCATAGTAGTGCTAGTACTTTAGAGTATACTGGTAATACTTGTTTAGCTCAAGAGAAGGAGATGGTCTTGCTTTGTCTTTGTTTTGTCGTTGCTATTACCAAAGTATTTTGTTGAACTAATAGTGATATACTGTTACTCGTTTAGATCAAGTGCATCAGATTGTCTTGCTTGTCTTTGGAAACCTAGTATTTTCACAATTATCTAGATTAGTCTTGGGCATTTTGGGTTGCATATGGGGGGTCACACAGGCATTGATGAAATGAGGTGGTATTCACACAAGCAAACTTGATTGTTAGTTTTGCTTGTTCCAATGGTCGAGCCTATTCAGAGAACACGACAAACTGATCATGCACCAAGGTTTTTTTAGATGGGACAAGAACTTATTATCTCTATACTACTATTGAATTTCGAGCAGGAAAGCTACTGAATCTCCCAACTGTCCTGTTACTAAAGCATTTTGTGGAAATATTGTTGTACTGGTACTTGTTTAAATCAAGGGCAGTAGATAGTTTTGTTTTTCTTTTGGAACATGGCCTTGTCACAATCGAGATCAGACTTGGGCATTTTGGGTTGCATATGGGAGTCACACATGCATTGATGTGAGAAGAAGGTACTCAAAGCACACTTGATCATCAGTTTTGCTTCCTCCAATGGTCGGGTGTGTCTAGTGAAAAGGGCAAACTGATCGCGCGACAAGGTTTATAGAGCTGAAACAAGAACTGGTTCTCTCTGTACTGCTATTGTATTTCAGTGTCTGTATTGCTAAATTGGTCACTTTTGAAATGCTGGTGAATTGGTCAAGTGGTGCTGAATATGAAATTCGAATCTGTTGATAATTTTTCTATCTTATTATATACTGCTTCATTTTGACATGAATATCTGCCAAAAGGAATTATCGATTTTCACCCTCCCTCTCTTAGGTCTTTGTTTTGAATCTGGCCGAGCACATCACAATGCAATTTTTATTAACCAGAAGAAGAAATCTAGTAGCTCATTCGGCCCTTCTTTAGCCCAGAACATTTTAATTCGGTATTTTCGAGGTCAGGGGACTGCTGACCACATCCCAGTGAAATTTGAGAAAGGATACCATGGAGCATAGCCGAGAACATATAATTCGGCCTTTTAGGGGTCAGGGGATTACTGAGCACACCCTACTGAAATTTGAGAAAGAATCCCATGGAGCATAGCCTATGGAGTATAACCCACGTAGAGCAGCCTATGTAGAATAGCCAAACTCTTTTTAATTCAGCCTATGCTATTTTTTCTATAAATATCTTTGTTGTAGTGGCAACACACTCTGTGTATGCTTATTTGATTTGAAGGTCTTTTGTTCGAATCGCATGTGTGTGTGTCTTGGGTTTACATTGTTTCTTCTAGCAATATCGCATTATGGAGAGGCTGATATCATGGACCATCAGCCTGTAGTGTCCCTCGAGTTTATTTTTGAGGGTGAGTTTGAAAAAAAGTTTAAATACTTGTGCAGATAGGCTGGCATCGGGGACCCACCAGACAGAACATACAAAGCTGCATCGGGGACCCACGAGCCAGAACATACCAGAGAGGCTGACATAAGGGCCCCGGCAGTAAGACCATACACGGTTGCTACAGTGAAAACAGCGGACGCCGAAAAAAAGTCATCATACAAACGTTGCACTTATAGAGAAGCTGACATATCGGACCCAGCAGGACCAAGCATAGCCCATGAAATTAGCGTGTCAACCCCAAGCATAGCCCAAATCCTTCTAATTCAGCCGTTTCGTGGTCTTGTGGCCATCGACCATAGCCCATTCAATTTAGGAGTGAGCCCATGGAATATAAGCCATGATGAATAGGGCATCCTCCCCGAGTTAGCACAGAATCCTTTTAATTCGGCCTTTATGAGCATATTTTGTACTCTGAGGCTGACATCTGGGACCCAAAAAAGTCCAACATACACACGTTTCTTTCAAATAGAGGCTGTCATCTAGGACCTAGCATAGACACGTTTCCTACACATATGAGGTTAACATATGGGGCCTAGTAGGTGGCCAAGGTCAAAACAGCGAACACGGCCAAAAAAAGTCCATCGTACGCACGTTTCATTTATAGAGAGGCCGATATGTGGGACCCAGCAGTGCGACCTTAACAAATGTTGCATCGAGCGAGCGAGAAAAAATTCAGCATGCACACGTTTCTTGTAATGAGAGGCTGAAATGAGGGACCCAGCTGCGTGATCAAACGGCAGATTCGTCGAGCAATGCTATCTATTTCAGAATAGGGTAGCGCTAGAGAAGAAAAAAATCCATCATACCCACGATTGTTCTAATGTGAGGATGACATAAGGGACCCACCAGCCTGAATAAACGGCTGATGTAGCGAGAAATGCTATCAAGTTCGGAACAGGAAGGCGAGGCGGAGGGCAAAAAAATCCATCATACACACGTTTCTTCTAATGAGTGGATGACATGTGGGGCCTAGGAGGATGATTAAACGGTAGATGCAATGAGCAGCGCTATCAACTTCGAAACAGGGTAGCGTGAGCGAAGGAAAAAATTCCATCATACACACGTTTCTTCTAATGAGAGTATGCCATGTGGGTCCCAACAACCTGATTAAACGGTTGATGCATCGAGTAACGCTATCAACTTCGAAAAAGGGAAGCGTGAGCGAAGGAAAAAATTCCATCATACAAACGATTCTTCTAATGAGAGGCTGACATGTGGGACCTAGCAACCTGACTAAACGGTAGACGCTTCGAGCAACGTTATCGAGTTCAAATCAGGGAGGCACGACCGAAAAGTATGGTCCTCTAGAGACACTGACGTTTGGGACCCACACGCCTCAAAAGAGTTTGCCGAGTCAACGTCGCGCGAGGAAATGAAAATCCTGCTTCTTCCATGCGCCAGCCGAGCTTCCTCAATGTTTTTAGCGGTTCCGTCATAGTAGAGGGCCACGAAACCGGAAAAAAAAGTTTTCCATCAGCCACGGTCAAGCTGAGGAATTCATGGCAGAAGACGCGCCTTCTTTGACGACCATCGGGCCAAGTCATTGCGGAAGGAAACATTTCTTGTAGTGGATGATCGAAGAATTCACTAGTAGGGAAAACCTTATAGCCGGATTCCTTACCGCCGGCAAAGTGGGCACACGGGTCACCGGAGGTAAGGCCATCCAGGCCTTCTTCGCGTTACTGCCGGTGAGAAGAAAACGACAGCGTCGGGGCTGGCCTAATTACCGCTGGCAAAGAAGTCGGGTGCGCACTGGGGCTGTTGTGGGCCGCGTTCCCTCGGATGGGACAGCCTTTACCATTGGCGAATGAGACCCATATGCACTAGGGATACGGTGGGTTGGATGGGCCTACCCAGGCCGAAAAGCAGTTATCCCTAGCGAATTAGGCCCTTTGGCGCCGGGGGTAAGTGGGCCGCTGGTCCACCTGTCATAGCGCATCGTCTCAACGACAACTAACCCCCAAATCCCCCTATTAGGCCATCACCGACGAAATATCTCTCACAACCCTAGCTAGCCGTCCGCCTTGCCATCAAAGGGAAGGAGGAGGAGGCACCCCTCCCTCCGCCATCTACCTCTCCACCGAAGGGTAGGAGGAGGAGGCGCCCCTCGCTCCGCCGTTCACATTGCTGTCACCGTCTTCCCTGCCAAAGGGAATGAGGAGGAGGCGAGCCTCGTCGTCACCATCCTGCGTCCGCCTCGTTGTCGCCGTCCTGCGCCCATCTAGGTTTGATTCGCGCCCATCCAATAGTATAGTCGATTAGTGTCAGGACCAGAAGTTTGATTCTTGCCTCGTTGAAGGGAAAGAGGATCACCAAGATCAAGAATTTGTGGGTAATCCGAGATAAATTGGGTAAACTGCATGAAGATAGTAGCAATGGCTTGGCATTGTAATTCTCCTAGCAGCAGTGGTCATGTAGAATGTAGCAGCAGTGGCACTAGCAGCAGCGGATCGGTTTGTTAAAGACAGGCCTACCCAATTGAATCATGCATGAGGCTAATTAACACAATGATTAGGCCGTTGTCAGAAGGGACATGAGAGAAAAAGGCTTGCACGAAGGCATCTATCCTTGTCTACGGTCATTGGTACTAGTTAGTTATTTATGAATCTGACAGACTCGTTCATCGTGCATATGACCTTTGTCACCTTATCACTTAGACAGACATGTTGAGGGAATTCTAGCACAGTAGGCAAGTTTGCAAGCAGCAGTGCTAACCGCTCTTGGTAGTTGACCAACATGTAGCGTCGCATGCTATTAGTGGAATGGTAGTATAGAAAATACTGTATACAGACAATAGGTAGTAGCGAAATGCTATTGTGACTCATTTCCAATTCAGTGGGTAGTAGCGAAATGCTAGCTTACCTGATCTCTTACTATGTATGTAGCTTCTAGTTTACTAATGTATGTAGCTTACCTCATTCTGTCTAGTGATCTCTTTCTAATGTATGCAGCTGCTAGTTTACCACTGATTAGTCACTTGATTCATGTTGCTGCATACCAGAACACACACTCATTTATCAAGCCAACAACATTAGCAAGTCAACAGCAGTAATCAGATCAAGGAGTAAAATAGGCTTCCAATAGAAACGATTGCTAGAGGCAACCCATGACACCGGTTAACTATACAATTATCAATCATCTCTAGATCCTTGGGACACACGTGGCCCTCCCTGTGATAAAATGCCAAGAAGTCACTGTTACTGTACTACTAACCACAAAAGCATCTATTACTAAATTCAGTTTTAGAAAGAGAGAGGGAAAAGGAAGGGTAGCTAAGTGGGATTTACTTGCTTATTATCAACTTCTTCTTTTGCATGTTTTGCTAACTTAAATTAGCTAGTGGTTTTATTTAAATGCCCTTGCCACCATTGTAATCTACTTCCTAGGTAGCATAAATAGTTGATGCACTTATACTGAATGATGGTTTCTAGAAAAGGTTGCACTTGCACTTGTACTAAATGAAGAATTACACTTGTACTTGTACTTAAATAGTTGATGCACTTGTACTTCTACATTTCAGAAAATGTTTTCAGAAAAGGTTGTACTTGAACTTGTAATCTACTTCCTATGATTCAGTTACTTGTACACTATTTTTGCTAATATGTCTGTTTGCATGTTTAAGTAGTATGTCACAGTTAGAGCTGAAGTACCACGGTGCGTACAAGAAGCCGACGAGGATCCCCACTTGGGAGGCTAAGATCACCGTCACTAGGATTGGGCGCCACCTTGGGACATGGCGGTCCCCCGAGGAGGTGGCACGTACCTACGACTGCATGGCAATCCAGCACTTCGAGGCGAGGGCGATCCTAAACTTCCCTGAGAATCAAGCTACGACCATTCAGAATAGGCCCCTGGATATGAGAGACACCACAATGGCGAAGGAGAAGGAGCACCGACTGGTCGAGAGACAGCTTGTTGACTCCATGGTCAAGACACTCCGCGAGGATCCCACGATGATGGCGCAGTAGTACGAGGATTTGGCGGCCATTTAGCGCCAGCAACCCGTCTAGGAGGCGGGTCCCTCTAGGTCCGACGGTGTGGGCTCCTCCACCGCATGCCCTTAGGGCCCGTACTACGGGTTCATCCCCGACGACTTTACCGTCACACCCACATAGTCTGCTGATCTGTCTTCCTTAGGTTTGTCGTCCGGCGATGAAGACTCCTGATCTAGCTAGACTTTGTCATATATTACTTATCCTGCTGGACTTTGTCATATATTACTTATCCTGCTAGACGTGGATTAGCTACTTGTCATATATTACTTATCCCGCTACTTAATTACTTTACAACTGTGTTTACTACACGTCTTCTTTTTTGATAAATATAGAATGGATCAAGTGTGCAACAACTATGCACAACCATTGGGGAGGTGCCTGGACAAGAAGTTTCCCATAGTGCTCCCTATCGGGTTTTAGGCTAGGACGGTATGTGCTCTAAGATACACAATATCATGGATGTTTCTATATAGAATCGAAAATAAACCATGGACTTTGTTGTATCATTATTGTTTTACTCAGTCAATCCCTTGCGCTTAGCGACGGGTCTTCATCGACCATTTAAGTAGAAACACCATTGACGATGTCGTGTTTGAGGTCACTTTGATGTCATATGCTCATCTCAACAGGAGTTACGTGGTTATAGTCACCAACATAGCGATCAGGACATATTTTAGTGGACATGGCTGGATAAACTTCTTGAATGAGCATAACATGCAATACGGAGACAAGATAAACATCTTTCTCATTCATCAAGCATCCGTAATCTACTACATGTACACACCCCTGATGATGATATCCAACAGTAAGCTAGTTATGTAGTTGAGACCATCCTATTATATGTCGTTTACTCTATACATGCATTCTTTTTATGTGACTTTCTTCTCAATATATGTAGATTGAATTATAGCGAAGAAGCTGCGGCAATTGTGGTCAACATAGTTGGCATTGCATGGACATGAAGATTACCATACCGCTCCATGTGAACTTTGGTGTTAGGACGGTATGTTCTCTGAAATTCATGTGAAGAATGTAAATATATGTATGTTCAATGAAAATCAGGATTAATGTTTCTGTCCTATGATTTTTACTCAGTCAATCCCTTGCGGTGCACAACATGGCTTCATGGACCATCTCCATAGAAGCATGGATGAGGTTGCCGTGTTTAGTCTCACTTTGACACATCATAATCATCCCGATAGGACATACCAGGTTAGGGTCACCAATGAGGAGGCCCAAACATGTACGGGAGTTCAAGTTTTTGCTCAGTCATACTTATGCCACATCTATTTCACTTGCTTTCCTCCCGACTCTTACGACGAGGGTGAAGATGAGTGAACTCTAGATAATGCTATATAAACCAATGTTGAACCAATGTCCTAGCTATATTGAACATTTGGTGGATATTTCTACTATTTCCTATGTTCAGATGTATTTTGTTGTCATTATCATGTATACTGTGTATTCCTATATTCATCTGTGTATTCTATCTATTTTTATTTTTTCTCTGCATAATATTGCCGATGAACAAATTTTATTAGCCCTGGCGAAGTGTTGTGCGCCAGTGTTAGGGGACATCATCCCGACGAAATGGGATACTGGATGGTGGTATGCGCAGTTATCGCCAGCGAATTGTGTAATTCGCCGGCTGTAATGCATTACCATCGGCGAGATGGTTACCAGCGAATCCCAACTCGCTGGTGGTAGATGATTTGGGTGTGCCAGCGGTGAGCCTTTCCCTACTAGTGATTCTTCTCTACTACATCATACCATTGCTATCTCGGTAACAAGTATCTTATTCATGCATACTATTCTTCCATCCAATGTATTGTCGGTTGCATCTTGGCATGAATTTATTTGTTTGTAAATGTTGCGGTTCTTGCAAGGATCTTTGAAAGACTTCTCTATCCTTATTGCTTATGTGAGTAATTTGAGATGATGCATATAATGGGGAGTATATAAAATCATGTTCATGATTGACCAATTCCAAATATGCCTTGTAGCAATTTATTGCATATCAATTCCTCAAGGTACTATCATGTGCAATATTGTTGAAATTGCATTGAATCCTTCCTTTTGATACTTGTTGCCTTCCTCAAAATATCCCAACTAGCATTAGTTCCCTTAGTGTTAATTGTGATATTTTTGACGTTTTTCTTTTTCTTTGGTGAAGTTCATTAGTGTACCATAAGAGAAAATAGAGCCATGGGCTATATATGCACTTAACAAAAAATATCATGTTTGGTATATCTTATGACTTCGTCTTGGATATCATGTTTTCTTATTTTTATCAACCTCTTATGTGTGGATTTTTTTGTGGATTATTCTCATGTTTTGTCCACTTAGAAACTTATATACATGAGAGTGTTAATCTCTCGCCTTAATATCCTTGCTCTTTGCTGGCCATCTCTCTTATCCTCTTGGTTTTTAATGGTATTGGTAAGGTCTTGACTTATGAGTGCTCGGTTTACTTTTATTGCATCTTCACGCACTCATATCTCATATCTGGTTTCTTTTGGACAAAAGCATGTCTTGTCAAGTGTATTGATTTATATCTATACTCCTTGTTTCTTGGTTGTGTTCTAAATGATATAGAAGGAGTGAGGATTCCATGTTTGTGCATATTGTATTCAAATGAAACAACTAATTTATGCATGAACCTTGGGGAGCTTCCTTATTTCATTTACAGCACTATGTGTCCATTTGATTATTTGGATCTTTCTATTGTTTGTTTCATCTGTTGAAGTTTCTTCACCTTGTTATCCTTTTAGCAATCTTTGATCCTCAATATAGTTTGATTTCCTCTAAGTATTCTGCATTGGATATGTGCATGTGATTTTACTCATATTACGAGTAATGCACACCTTGGGTAGGAACTCGTACTATATTGTCCTTCTAACCTTGTCATCCATTTTGGTACTTGTTGTCAATGGGGGATAAATTTAGAGGGTTTAAGGGAAATGGTTTTATACTTAAGTTTGGTTTTTTCTTAAGTGTTTGCCTTTCATACATTTCATATTTTTATGTTGTGCATGGTTGGATATATAGTGTAAACTCTCCCGAAGGTTATGCTTGACAATGTATGCAATGAAATTCAAGTTCATCACACGTGCATATATTTTGGAGGAGTTTTCTCTATATATGTTGGTTCTACTCACATCTCCTGCATTAGTTGTAGTTTGTGTGAGCAGAATCGATTTTGATATGGGCTAGTATCTTTGTGTTACGTAACCATATCAAATACAACTTCTTGTATACAACTTATTCTCGGATAAGCTACGTACTTGTTTCAAATATTCATTATATAAACCCTCTTTTTGTGATTGTTATCAATTACCAAAATGGGGGAGACTAAAAGGGTAATTTCCCCTATGTGTGGTTTTGGTGATGAATGACAATCCCTATGGACTAATATTTTCATTAAGTTTTATATGAAGTAATACTCCATAGGTAATGCTTGTCATCCATGTGTTGTATTCAAGTATGGATGCCATGAAGATAAATATATACCTTGAGTATTAGCATCAAGATCATCGAGTTGAAGAGAAGAATATGATATAATCAAGATCTTTAGAGTGTGATCTCAATAGAATAATTCAAGATATGGCTCTAAGTCGGTGTCATGATATCCTCATTAGTTGAGATATGGTTGACTTAGATTTAGGACATGTAATCAAATAAAGAGTTCTTTATATACCTCAAGTTATTGAGATGGAGCATGAGAGATACATGGTTGACTAATACAAAAAGTGAAGAGTGATTTCAAGTTGGTCAACACATGAAGCATAAAGAATGTATCACATGGATCTTGTGGTATGGTAAGCCTCATTAATTATGCATCATGAACTAACCCATTATATATGTGCCTTTGCGTTTTCTATATGGAATAGGTATCTTTCCATGGGCATGCTTCAAAAGTGAAGATTTCATATAACTCATGAGAGGATGACATCAAGTAGTGATTGTCATCAAGGTTGAGAAGTGCAAGTTCAATATAAGCATCTAAAGGAGATCATATGGTTGAAGCTTGCTATCCATATTGGTGATAATGGACATGTGAAGACATGCCTTAATGAAGCTATCCCATAGTGGTGTATGGGAGAGAAAATTATGAATCTTCACAAAGCAACAATGATCAAGTTAAGAATTGTCATCAATATCAAGTAGGATGCGCAAGGAAAACATATGTCCTTGCTAGGTTTTCCTTTTACCGATCTCAAGGTGGTTGCTGGGAGACCGGGTTATAGGATAGATAGCCGCACTATCAAGAGGGGCTTTCAGTTGGGTAACTTGATCATATCGTCTTAGGGAGCTCAATCCTTTGCATACTTTGCATCTTCCTATTTTGTTTCTTCTTGGTGTTTCTCCATGTGAGGTTCTTGATCTTGTTGCTAGCTCTTCAACATGCCCAAGTTCATCGAAAACAGAATTCATATGCATCTTCTATTGCCTTTTCGAGTTTGGAGGTTTTATTTTTTCTTCTTTTAGGGAGGCTTCATACCTTCCTTCATTTGGTTCTATCCTCCTTTGGTGGACTATGATGTTTCTCTGTACCATATTGTAGAGCTTGTTGTCCTTGTCAAAACAAGCCCAAGACCATCGAGTCTGGATGCAAAAGTTATTGCGTTTTTGGTGAAGTCTGTTGCATCCCGGTTGTGGATCTAGTTAGATCGGTTCCCACACTGGACGGTCCAGTGCTAGCGCCGGTAGACCGGCTCGTAGACCGGATTTCCCGGTTTTTACGATCGAGTCTATTTCGAGATGGTATACTGAGTTGTTCCAGTCTATAGTCCAGCAGACCGACCTAGGGACCGAGTTTGTTGGTCCTGTGGCCGGTCTGACCGACTTTTAGACTAGGTCCTCGCATGAATCCTCCAAATGGCCATATTTGCTTTCCCCTATATAAAGGGTTTCTTCCCCAACATTTTTAAGTTGTTATTGAGCACGAAATTGACCACCATTGTTGACCCCTTGAGGTTTCTTCCACTCCCTTCCCTGCTATGATTGTTACATCTCTTTGAGGTCCTTGGAAGAGGTGATCTAGATCTACAATCCCCACAAATCAATTACTCCTATGAGTGAGGGGACCCATTGGATCTAGATCTTGAAGTCATTGGTTGATTTCCACCATCGTTTATTCCTCTCTAATTCCTCCCTAGAACTTGTTGCTTTGGTGGGACTTGACAGTGAGGGATTTGAACACCCTTGGTGTTCTTGCTTTGTATTCTTACATAAGTGTTGAGCTCTCCATTACGATTTGTTCGAGTGAGAGACCATGATCTTGTTACTCTTGGAGGGTGACCTCCTAGTTGGCTTGGCGGTTGGTACCGTAGTGTCCTCTTTGTGGATGATTGTGAAGAGTCCCGGGATTCTTCTTCATGGAGCTTGTGAAGTGGTTGTGGATCTTGCCATCTCCGGAGTGGAGGAAAAGCTAGCCATAAGGAAAGGGACTCTTCCTTCGTGGGATGGACTCATATAATAAGGTGAGCCTTCATGGCGTTGGGAAATCCTTCATGGAGTCCCACACCTCTCCAACGTGATGTACCTTCTTGTAAGGGAACACGGGAATACATCTTCGTCTTCGCCTATCTCGGTTATCTCTATACCTGAGCTTACTTTCCTTGTGATAGCCATCGAACTTGAAGTACTTATATCTTGTGCTATCTTTCTTAGCTTAACTTGTTATTGGCGCACTTAGTTGAGCCTAGTGTGATTAGGTTTTGTGCTTGTAAAATAAACATTAGTTTAATTCTGCATTCTATCAAGCCAAAACCGTATTAGTTTTAAAATTGCCTATTCATCCCCTCTAGGCGACATATCTATCCTTTCAGATAGTAGCACTAGTACAAATAGGGCCTATTAAGGCCCCCCATCACACACGGAAGAACCTTTCCATGTGAGGTGCAGAGGAACACTGATGCCCAAAAAATGGACCATTTGCACTCATCCCAGTCAGCCCCCGCGTGGGGATATAACAAACGACAAACTTTCAATGACTTTTGAAAATATAATGCACACGCTTTTTCCACGAGTAATCGTCAGTGAAGTTTTCATTTATCGCCTACGGTTATCTTCTACAAAATCGCATCGTTTTAACCTAAACGTTTCTTCCTCACAAAACCGTCAGTGAAGTTTTTAATTTTGCAGATAGTTTATTCTATAGTACATGTGTGTGTTTTGTTCCCGCTCGATACCCATGCAGTTCCTGGTAGCACTACATGGCAGAGTACGGGCCCGTGCGGATCTAGTACTTCTGCTGCCCGGTGAAGGCGCAACTCCCTCTGCTGCCCGCAACGTGGAGTTGTCGATGGAGGTGCACATTGGGGATTCGCTAGAGTTCTCCATCAAGTCATGGCACCATCATGTATTCATGGATCCTTGTTGCTTGGACAGCTTGGAGGCTCTTTCCTGCGACTACTCACATACATACATGATGTACCAAGTGACATTATATTTCTAGAACTGCAGTCTCCAAGACCCCATGCCGAAGAAAAAAAGGCGTAGGGACAATAGGAGCCCCACCGGTGATGCTGAGGCATCAATCTTTGACAAAGTCCCGGCTGACAAGTCCGAATTTTAGTTTAATTAGTTATTGTATTATCTATCTATTTGTAATAATGATGGAAAATGTTATTGTGTGCCACCTCACACACATATTAGTTAGTTTTCTACGTATTGAATATATACTAGACTTCTCTCTACACCCTCCAGGGCACGACTATGGGACCAACGGTTGCATGTCATCGACGATTAGGAGATCATCTAGTCATAGAGACAAAGCCATTAGTTATAGCACCTCCCGGGGCGCAGCCGTTCGACAAAACACTTGACAATTAAATGTGAAATATCGATGTAGTCGAATGTGGTAGGAAAGCGTACTCCAACGTGGGTGGTAGGTGTAGCATCCCAATGTTCTAAACCTTGTAATGTTACCTTAATAATAAAGATCTATGCTATCATATATATGTCTATCTGCATCATCATAATATCATGCTCATGCCGTCATGCCATATTGCATTTGAGCATCATATTTAAAATAAGCCATTTGGTTCTTCTCCTCAAATTGCATTTGTCTTATTAATTTCTTGCTTCTTGATATAATGTATTTGCTTCTTGATAGAATGCTTGATGCCCAGTTCGAGTTGGGGCATATCTTTATTTCCACCATCCACATTACCACATCCACATGTTTCCTTTACACCATCTCCACCATACTAAATATCTATGAGAAAATGCATTTCTTTGGTATTTCACTCTAGCTCATACATGTTGGGTATGGATCTTATTTTTGCCTACTTGCTCTCATATATGATCTATATTGTTTTCACAATATTTATATGGGATCCTACATGGTTATCTTTTGGATTCTATGTAGTAGTAGAAACTAGAATACAAGCCATGTTCTATTCAAAATGGGAGCCTAGTTGAATTCGTAAAGTCATAGTAAAACCCTAGTGGTCTAATACACACTAGTGTGGTTTTTTAATTCAATTAGCCTTTATTTAAATAAGGCATGTTCTATGTTGCTTGTTTCCACTTGAAGCATGGTAAGATGCTCTCTTGATCTAGCTTGTTTACAAACTAGATCAAAACACCTCCATTGGATGACCCATGCAAGAGGATCTTTTCTCTTCCTCCATTGGGTATTTTTTTGGATTTTTAAAACCATGGCTTCATAACATATATCAAGCAAACAATGAAATAAAAGAAATCAAATGAGAGAATCCTATCAACTAAGCTCACCATCTTCCCTAGGTTTGACATGCTTTCTTTTGGGCTAGTTTGCATGGCTTGTTTCCAAACCATTTTGAAAAGAAACAAAAGATATAGAAACAAAGCCCTAACTACCTAACCTAGCCTAAACCCAAACCAAACCAACACCTCACCTTGGTCTGGTTGAACCATACCTAACACCACCAGCCAGCTTAACTAAACCCTAACCTTAGGCCTAATCCAAGCTAAACTGTAGTACCCCGGTAAAACCACTACTTGAAAATCGCTGTATTTTTGTTTTGTTTTGTTTTGTGCATCATCATGATCACATACTGATGTCATCATGCCACATTGCATTTGAGCATCGTCATGTCATCATGCATGGTTTGTCTAAAACTATTTTCCTAAAGCCTATTTTGTTTTCTAGATATTCCCCTCCTTATTTCAAATCAAACTCCGGGCCTACCTGGATATTTTATCTGTGTAAAAACTAATTACCACTATCTTATAAATAAATAAATAAAACTTATATTATTTTTAGGAGGCAGCCAGCCAGGCCCAAAAGCCCACCGGTCAACTCCAAACCCTAAACCACACCTAGACCTTACCCTAATTCAACCTAGCCGCCCCATCCCTCCACCCACTGCCGCTGAGCACCCCCCACACCACCCTTTTCCCTAGATCGAACTAAGCAATCGATCCAACCCAGTGGACACACGCCTAGCCCCACCCGAACGCGCACACACATGCACCCTGGGACTCACGCACGCAGCACGCGGTACGCGGACATGCTCCACGATCACGCCTAGCCCCAACTACCTGCCCTGTCTCTCTCTCGTTCGCCACCAACCGAGACCGAGTCCCCACCTACCCCCGCTTCCTCCCTCACCATCCCCGCGATCCCCTCCAACCCAGGCCCCGACGCCGCTGTCCTCAACCTCAACCGTGCCGCCGCTAGCAGGCTCCTCCCTGAGCCCTCCTCCTCCGCGACCCTCAACACGGGCCCTCTCCTTCCCTTCGCCAGCCTCTCCCTTCGAGCTAGCAAGCTCGTGTCATCACCTCCTCGCTGCAGAGAACGCCACCACCGAGCTCCACCTCCGCTACGGAGCCCTCTCACGGCTCCCCTTCTTATGTGCACCTCGACCGGCCCCGGCCGCCTCTACGCGTGTCGTCCGTCGCCTCGCCGCCCTCTGCGCCAACCTCGCGCCGGCCTTCCTCTGCATTGGCGTCACGCCTCCTCCTCCGGCCAAGCTTCTTCCGCCACCCCGCTCGGCCCCATTGCTAGGGCTCGGCTTCACGAGCTTCCCATGCAATCTCGCCGTGGCGCCTCCTCGACCTGGGAGCGCCGCCCTGGCCTGAGCCTCTTCCGTGCCAAGCTCCACCGTGCACCAATCGCCGTTCCTGTCCTGCTTCTGACGTGAGCAGAGCTGCAGTCATAGCACCTGGCCTGTGACTCTATGTATCTATAACCTTCCTCCTTGGTTGTTTATGAAGAGGAAGTTCATTATGATGCCAGTGCTCATCCAAGGCCCGAGGCAACCCGGCAACGACATTGATGTGTACCTAAGGACATTAGTTGAAGAACTTTTACAGCTGTGGGCCAAACCAGGTGTACGTATGTGGGATGAGCACAAAGGGGAGCCATTTAACCTACGAGCATTGCTTTTCGTAACCATCAATGATTGGCCTGCTCTTAGTAACATTTCAGGACAGACAAACAAGGGATACAATGCATGCACACACTGTTTAGATGAGACTGAAAGTGTATATTTGGATAAATGTAAGAAGGTTGTGTACCTAGGGTATCGTCGATTTCTTCCGAACCTGCATCCAGTAAGAAAGAAAGGCAAGCATTTCAAACGTCTGGCAGAACCCCGGAGGAAGCCTGTCCTCCGTACCCGTGAGGAGGTATTTGGTATGGTCAAGGACCTAGAAGTAATCTTTGGAAAAGGTCCTGGCAGTCTATCTGTTCCGAATGACGATGCCGGACACGTGCCCATGTGGAAGAAGCAATCTATATTTTGGGACCTACCCTATTGGAAAGTCATAGAGGTCCACTCTTCAATCGACGTGATGCACGTGACGAAGAATGTTTGCGTGAACCTTCTAGGCTTCCTAGGAGTGTATGGGAAGACAAAAGATACACCGGAAGCACGGCAGGACCAGCAACGTCTGAAAGACCCTGAAGAGCCTATGCATCCTGAGAACGAGAAGGGTAAACGATGCCACTTAACTCCTGCCACCTACGCTCTTACTAAAGTAGAGAAGTAAATCTTTTTTGAATGCCTAAGAAGTATCAAGGTCCCGTCTGGCTTCTCGTCGAATATAAAGGGAATAATAAATATGGCAGAGAAAAAATTCCAAAACCTGAAGTCTCATGACTGCCACGTGATTATGACACAATTGCTTCCGATTGCATTGAGGGGGCTTCTACCTGAAAATGTTCGAGTACCCATTGTGAAGCTATGTGCATTCCTCAATGCAATATCTCAGAAGGTAATCGATCCGGAAAGCCTACCGAGTTCTGAGACAGATGTGGCCCAATGTCTTGTCAGCTTTGAGTTGGTGTTCCCACCATCCTTCTTCAATATTATGACGCATCTCCTGGTTCACCTAGTAGAAGAGATTGCCATTCTCGGTCCTGTATTTCTACACAATATGTTCCCCTTTGAGAGGTACAAGGGAGTCTTAAAGAAATATGTTCATAGCCGTGCTAGGCCAAAAGGAAGCATCTCCAAGGGCTATGTAATAGAGGAGGTCATTGAGTTCTGTGTTGATTTTATTCCTGACCTTAAGGCGATTGGTGTTCCAGAATCACGACATGAGGGGAGACTGCGTGGAAAAGGCACCCTAGGATGTAAAGTAATGATATGTAGGGACGGGCATTCTCTCAATCAAGCACACTACACGATTTTACAAAGATCTATCTTGGTTGCCCCGTATATCAATGAACACAAGAATTTAATCGCCTCAAACACCGGGCATCGATGAATGGATTATATGTGAACACATGGCGAGTTTTGGCTGGCTGCAAAGACTTCTCACGAATAACACCACTGTTGGGGATCAGCTGTACTTGTTGGCCAGGACACCATCTTCGATTGTATGTACTTTCCAAAGTGCAGATAAATGGGAATACATTTTACGATAGGCCAAGATAAAAGAGCACCAACCAAACTATTGGTGTCCGCGTCGATGTAGCAGAAGACAATGGGCAAAAGACCACGTATTATGGGTTCATAGAGGAGATATGGGAACTTGACTATGGACCTAATTTTAAGGTCCCCTTGTTTTGATGCAAATGGGTCAAGCTAACAGGAGGGGGGGTTGAGGTAGACAAGAAGTACGGAATGACAACGGTGGATCTCAACAATCTTATGAAGGTAGACAAGAACTTAGACGAACCATTCGTCTTAGCCAATGATGTAGCTCAGGTTTTCTATGTGAAGGACATGTCTACCAAACCGAAAAAAAGAAAAATAAGCAAATGATACATCACACGATGAGCCAAAGCGTCACATAGTTCTTTCGGGGAAAAGAAACATCGTGGGAGTGGAGGACAAGATGACATGTCAGAAGATTATAATAAGTTTGATGAAATTCCGCCCTTTAGAGTGAAGACTGACCCAACCATCCTGTTAAACGGTGTTGATACTCCATGGTTACGGCCGACGCGATCATAAGATTGACTATATGTATTAATTGAGCCATTTTTGGCACACATATGTATCTCAACATGGAAATCAATGTCATATTTCTTCTGTTAACAGTATATGTATTAAATGAGCCATTTTTCTTCCTTCTATTTCTTCCCTCCATTTTTTTCCTGCCATTTTTTCCCGCCATTTTTCTTCCTGCCATTTTTTCCTGCCATTTTTCCCGCCATTTTTCTTCCCGCCATTTTTTCCCGCCAGTTCTTCCCGCCAGTTCTTCCCTCCAGTTCTTCCCGCTAGTTCTTCACTATATATATATGTAGGGTTGGCCTCCATTGTCATTGCACATCTCTAGGCTCATATGTGCAACCTCATCACTCTTTCCCATGGCTTCCACCGTAGCACTAACCCCCAGGGAGGGGGAGGCGCTTTGCGCCTCGAACTACCCCTGCCCGCCGGGCTACTATGTCCCCGTCGGTTGGATGCTGAGCGCCGGAGGCGTGCCGGTTCCTCCTGTCCCTCTAGGTGTGGCGCGTCGGATGGCCATCACGAACCACTACTACTTCGAGCTCACGCCGGAGCAGCGGAGGAATCCCAGATGGCATCCCTACTATTTCCCTACTTGGGAAGCCTTCTTCGTGGATCGGCGTGAGAGGGCGCTCGCCAGGCACGAGGAGGATGGCCCACCTCCTCCGAACTTCAACGAGGCCGGCCGTCGGCTATGGTGGCGCGGTCGGACTCTTCAGAGCGTCATGGCCTATGACACTGCCTCCGACTCTAACCCCCGTCTGCGCTACCCTCAAGTCCAGCCCACGCGTACTCAGCCTTCAAGGTTCAATTACGGTGACTCCGACGACAACAGTGATGACGGCGGCGGCGAGTACGGCGACTACAGTGGCGAGTATTGCAGGTGTAGGCAGGAGCATGACTGAATCACTCCAACATTCCGAAACAAGTTCGGTCGATTGTTACTTAATCTGGCCATGTATCTTAATTTTCAGTTCTTTTATGTATCTTAATTTTCAGTCGTGCTTTATGTAACTTACTATTAGTTGCATTCTGTATTTTAATTCCAGTTCTATCTCCTTCACAAAATGACCTATCTCATTCGAGGTTTCTTGGCTTTCGGGTCAAATGACCAATGTTATGGCTAGAATCAAGGCATAGTTTGTGATAATATGGCCATATTGTGCATACATGTGCATCATGGCATGGCAAACAATGTTGCAAGAGGAAGTTTTCCTTTTTATCGCACTATGAAGGCATTTTCCATTTTCCGAGCATAAGAAACGGACGGTTTTGTGAAGCAACCACCAAATGGCTAATTCAAAAAACCACCACCACATTTTACAAAAATACTAGACCACCTTCTATGGACAATGTACCAACAGGGGGATCTGAAACCTTTCCGTCCACCTCTGGTGAAAAAGACAAATTCCTGCCGAATCGGTAGGAATTTGGTCAGATATGAACTACAGGTACATGATACGATGCTCATGATTTTTTACAAAAATCATTTTTAGGTTCACAATATGCTATTTTATCAAAAATCCAATACAAGTTGAGCGAGGATTTGTCAGATTCAAGTGTATACAAAAGATGCGGCATTTAAATATCCAATCAATTCAAAAATGTTAATACAAAATAATGAGCCACCACCCCAACTGCCGCCGCCACTCCAGCCGCCTCGCGTGTGCCCCCGGCCAGAGGTACACCCCGCCTCCCCTCCCCTTCGCTCCCCCGGCCCGTCCGCTCTGGCGACTTCACGTCGTCCCATCTGTGCCCAGTGACCTCGCCCAACCTCGTCTCACCGGCGCCGAGCGACCTCGTTCTCGTCTCCGCTAGAGCTCCCTGGCCGCAGCTCGCTGGCGTAGAGACCCGGTTGATTTTTATTTATGTGTATAGGGAGCCGGCCGATTGCTTTTTGTTTGTGTATACAGGGACTTGATTGATTTTTATTTTTGTATATAGAGACTTTATTGCTTTTCATTTGTGTATTCAGGGGATTTTGTTTACACAAGATTATTTTGTAAGCTTATGGGCCTCCTAGCACAAGATTATTAGTAGTAAATTTTTTGTTTACAATATCGGAGGGCAGGCTTCAGCCTGTTTAAGCCTGCTTGCTGGCCTCGCCTTTGCCGGCGAGGACACGACGATGGTGTTGCGCGAGCCGAGTCGCAGAAAGAAGACGGGACCGTGGCACACGGCGAGGCGGCACAGAGTGGCGTGGAAGGGCTTGTCGAGGAGGTGGAGATGGCTGAAGAAGGGGATGGCCCTCGGGCTCGGCGGGACCCTTATTATTATGTTCTTCTTCTTGCCGGCGATGACGAGGAAGCAGAAGAGGAGAAGGGAGGCGAGGGAAACAAGCACGGCCATCATGGAGTAGGCATTATTATTATTCAACTCCATGATTTGCTGATTCGAGCTGGGAGGTTAATTAGCTACAATATTTGGCGTCTAGAACTCTAGATACATGCGAATCTAGACAAATGCAAGTCACTTATTTCTGGACGGAGGGAGTATAATATTGCTGGCTGAAAAGTACCACCCCAGAATTGCCAGAAAAAAATGATCTGAGCAAAATAAATGTCAGCACGATCATTTATAACATCTCCGTCTCGAAATAGATGTCGGAGATTCGTGTAGATTGTTTAGTATATAGATACATGCGAATTTATGGTGCTTCAAATCATTGGTTTGCAAGTTGATCAGCCTGATCTTTATGTGGCAAACAACATGAACAACTATTCTTAGCTTTCACATATATATTCATGTCTAAATCTTTAACTTAATTATAGTTTGGCCACCTGATAAAGTTAAATCTTTAACTTAATTATAGCTTTCACATATATATTCTTAGACTTCCCCTTCCTTCTTCCCCCCAGCCAGATCGAAAGTGCGCGCGTAGAGAAAAGCGCCGCCGCTTTCTGGAGCATCCTCCGGTCAGCCACTTTAGCTAGCCCCTCTCATATGCATCCGGGATTTCTCCGAATTAGGGTTTGGACCCCTCGAAACTCGTTTAAAATGATCAAGCATCCTTAGAGTTTTAATTTCATTTGTGTATTTATTTGTGTATTTTTGTATGAATAATATGTATCTTTGTGTATGAATCCAAGTCCACTTGGAATTTTACTCTCTTACTCTAGATAATATTATTGTTTTAGAAACTATGGATCCACTTAGTAGAAACCTTGAAGAAGAAGAAATAATGGAGAACATTATCGATGAGGACACCTCACAATATCTAGACTTGGAGGGACATGATGACAACTCAAGTAGTCATGGAGAAGACGAAGACTCTGGTGAACGCAATTTAGTGATTACAAAGTCCGGCGAGGTATATGCATTGATTAAGACTCTGCTGACTTCCACCAACAATCTTCTTCTACATGTATTAATTAACGCTTCTTTCTTCTTTTAGCCCTCTGGATCGACCAGCCAGCAACAATCTTCTTCTACGAAAAAGAGCAAGCGAGGCGCGAGCCATCGGTTGAAAGATCGTGCAAAGTTCACGATCGGCGATCCGTGTTGATGGCAGGCCGATGGAGCCCAAGAAGGCCGCAGACAAATTTGTATGCGTCAGCTGGAGTTCTTGTTAGGGACCAAATCCCAATCATAATTGAATATTGGAATAAGCCAAAGAAGGGCGGTACCTTTGTCGATGAAAGATCCAAAGAAATGCTTTGGAATTATTTGTTGGTAAATTTCACCCTTCCGCCAGAGGAGGATGAAAACAAAACCGTTATAAAGGAAAAGGTCAAAGAGTGGACTCTAAAGAAGATGGTGACGCTTTCCAGAATCGGAAGACAAAATTGAACAAATTTGTCAAAGCTCATGAGACTCGATTTCAAGACGCATATTATGCGAAGATAAGACCTCACCGCGCGAATTTGTGGCATACAAGGAAGGTGCTATAGCTACAAAGAGGTCGAAACCAATACGCTAAATGCCCGAAGAAGGAATATCACCAGAGGACAGGTCGTGTGGCTACATATCTCGAGAGGCCTAAGTGGGAGGAAGCTGAGAAGGCCCCTGCACAGAGGATCACACCCTGCACATGGGTGGGACCTACGTGCAAAGACTTGGTTCTACGGAATCGGGGCAAGGTTGGACCCAGAAACATGATTGTGTATCTTCCCAACCCTCCTTGCCAAACCCGTCACTGAACTCATCACGGCATACGAGGAAACAGCCGCCAGGACCTTCCATACCGACAGAGAGAATGACCAGCTCACACGCGCCATCGGTAAAAAAGAACACCCTGGACATGCACGAGGCACAGGGGGTATGACGTGGAAGGATGGGTTTGCCGAGTGGAGCGACTCTTACAGATGGCGCAGCAGAAAAGAAAAAGAGCGTACAGAGCGGATGACACAGATAGAACATGCACTTGTGGCGCTGAAGGCGCAAGTGAATGCACAACAGAGCCATCAAGCTACTGGCCCATCTCAGCGGCACGAAGAGCCTGCATTGGAAGCTGCCGGCGGCCCAGACTCTGCGTGGAAAAGCAGCATGGCTTCCACGGAGAACGTGCAGCCCACGCTTGAAATGTCGGGTCCTCGATATCCCTTGGATGAGATCACGGAGAGCAAACACGCTGAGCTGCATGTGAAATTAATGGGCTTATCCATTAAGGTGGCTGTCGGCTATGCCTTACTTCCTGTAGCTGGTGGAACTTACCACTGCCGACCGATTCCAGATGGCTATGCTATTGTCCAGGTGGATGAGGTTGTGAAGGAATATGAGGAAGCACAGCTTGACCATGCTACAGGTGAAGGGGAAACTCAACTCAAATTTGAAGTGAAAACAACCATTCTTTGGAAGAAGGAACACATCGTGCTTCCAAATTGGAGGCCACTGGCACCCCCGCCGTCTCCGTAGCGTCAGCAGTCTGAGCCGCTTCAGCCATCTCCTGCACGGCAGACATCTCCGGTGTGCCAGCCATCTCCGGCGCGCCAGCCATCTCCTGCCCGTCAGCCATCTCCGGCGCTTCAGCCATCTCCTCAGCGTAAGCGGAAGAGCACTGCCATGAAGAGCATCACTAGCACTGCCACAAAGAGTTCAAAAAACTACGTCCTGCAGCCTTCCGCCAAGCCATTGCCGGTTTTACCGTGGAATCGCAGCGACGAGGAGACCAATAGGATCTCGGAAGAAGAGGTCAAGAAATTCTTTGCACCTAGACGGGCTGAGCCAAAGGAGAAAATAGATCCGGCGGTGGTGGAGAAGTTTTACAAAAATCTTTTGAAACCTGAAACCCCACTTGTGCCGGACTACGAGCGCCAGATTTTGAAGGCGGATGCAAGGCGCCGTAGGGAGACTGAAAGTAGCGATGTGCGGCACCCCAGAAAACAGTTCCCATGCTCGGAGAGCAGGAAAACCAATCATGCGCCCCCCTCCAAGTGTTCGACACACGGGACGCTCCTCCCGTAAATGATTACGAGGCAGAGCTACAAAGAAAGGCCAATGAGATGGGGATGACTTACATTGCATACTTGAACATCATGGGAGACAACTTGCCCAAATGCGATGCCAACCCCATACAGCCATGGAAGTATGGGAAGAATCTCGTCAAGAAAGAGGAGCTCAAGAATCTACCAACAAAGATGCGAAGATTGCACAAGTGGTACCTTGATTTCTGCAAGATGAGAAAGGAAGAATGGATCACGGCGCATATAAGATATCAGATTTTCTTGTGCGGAGACGACGAGATCGCCTTCAACATTCAAGACTTGCATTTTCTATTCAATCAGAAGGAACTCGACAAAGCTGCCATCAGCCTTTATTGTGTGTAAGTACTATTTCTGTATTTTCTATCTCATCTCATTCACTTCATTAATTGCATGTATATATATATGCTCACCATATATGTATGTACTATTATGCAGGAAAAAGGTTATGGAATGCATGAAAGGAGGACCTTTTGACATTAGGTTCGTTGACCCAAATAGAGTTCATGAAGAAGTTGTAAGAACCAAACCCGGGCAAACAGAAGATTTATTGCTAAGGTCTTTACTGAGACAACAAACCAAAAGGGAAATACTATTGCCTTACAACTTCTCGTGAGTACCCTCTCTTGTACACATTCTGTTTCGCTTACTCGATGTTAAGTGTAACTGATGATGAGTTATGCGTCGTAGGTTCCACTTTATTCTGCTAGTCATTCAACTCGACTCAGAAAAGTCCTTGTCATGGACTCGTTCTAAAAAGAAAAGAGCTATTGGCGGACTTTAGAGAGATGCTCGGAGGTAATTTCAATCATATTATCGCACTAGATCGGCAACTTTCATGACAACAAGTAATTAATTACTCCTTTATCCATTTTCTTTGCGGACAGGTTTGGAAAGGTTCACGGGCAGGGCCGTGGGTGAATGGTCAGAAGAACTAAAATTTGTAGACCAAAATGTAAGTAATACTAGCTAGCTAGGTCTGCGTATCTCTTTGATTCTGCTTCCAATTCCATTATATCATGCTTTATTGATTATTGTTTTGATTGAACTCTCTATTCTCGTAAAGTGCGCGCATCAGGGACACGGCAATAACTTATGTGGGTACTATGTTTGCGAGTTCATTCGCAACACGATATGTGCGACGGGCCAAGCCGCACTAGAACAACTTAGAGTAAGTAAACAAAGTACACAACATTATTTTATTACCATCAATTGTGTTGAGTTTTATTCTTATATATATATTGATCCCATTCTTCATATATATTCAGATCGAACGGATGCGGGACCAACTCCTACCATTTGACCGCATACGAGCCATTCAAGAGGAATTGGCGGGGTTCATACTTGATGAGGTCGTCACGCCTGGTGGAGAACTCTTTAGATATCCACCAAAATGAACGTTGTATATATGCTTGAACATGTTTGTCTTGTACTTGATGCTTCAACGTTTACGGAGAATACCACACAATGACGATGTTGTGTATAATAATAGTTGCTTAATTATTCATGTACTCGTATGTACCGATGACGATGTATGTGTATACCGCTCCCGATCGATTCCCCTCCCCTCCCGTCCCCGCCGTAGAAATACGCCTTAAGCAGGCAGCGTAACTTCTCGCCGCGACAGAGATTTAGGCCGTTTTCCTGCCGCAGCAGAGATTTATCTCCTTTTCCTGCCGCGGCATAGAACCTTTAACACCGGTTCGTGTTACGAACCGGTGTTAAAGGGAGGGGCCTGAGCCCTGCAGCAGCCCCACGTGCGCCACCCTCTAACACAAACCCTCAACAGCGGTTCTACAACCGTTGTTAGAGGGCCCTCCAAACCGGTGTTAGAGGGGGGTGTGCACTAGTGTTGTGTAATGTTATTACTTCGTTTTCCACCCGCACGCAAGTGCCTGGTGGGCATCTTTGAATCGTTTCTATGCGGGTTTGGCGGGAATCACTAAAACTTGCATAGGGCTAATTCGAGGGTGTTACAAAATGGTATCAGAGCTCAGCAGTTACGATACCCCACTGGTCCAGCCTTTAGGATAACCTAGCTAATGGATGTTGTACAGTGTCAAAACTATTTTGCAAAATCGGTTGGATAGATCTGATTAGGTCTGATTTTACTCCTTATCCTTATGGTATTCTCCTCTTACCTTTGCGTGTTTGAATCTGCTCTCTTATCTTTTCTCCGAGTCCAGAATTCTCGTGGTTGGGTTTCTATCGTATCTTTAGGGTTTTGATTCTTTGTATGTTCTGGTGTTTTTCAATGCGACGACATCATCTACGCAAGATCCGATGAAGATATGCATCAATCCTTTGTTTCTGAAAAACACTTGTGAATATCTTCAGTCTAAATTCTGGGAATGGGGTGCACGATTTTTCTACTGTAGGTGCGGAGTAATAGTTTGGGTGCGTGATGGATTGGCCCCCATGCCGACTACTCATTCTATTCTCTCTCGTAAATTGAAGTGGATTAGGTTGCATCTTTTTCTCTCCTTCTATCGAAGTTAGAGGTTGCTTTATTTCTCGATGCCTTTATCTGCGTCCGTTGTTATCCAGAGTGTTCTCTTGACGATCGTGAGCAACAACCCTTGTTAGTGGTGTCGCGAGGATCTACACGAAGTGAGAAGATTTAGATCGTCGGCCTTCTTCCCCATACAATTGAGGCGGATCTCGAGGGCGAGATCCATTGTTAGTGGTGTCGAATTGTAGCACCCCGGTAAAACCACTACTAGAAAATCGCTCTGTTTTTGTTTTGTTTTGTTTTGTGCATCATCATGATCGCATGCTCATGTCATCATGCCACATTGCATTTGAGCATCGTCATGTCATCATGCATGGTTTGTCTAAAACTATTTCCCTAAAGCCTATTTTGTTTTCTAGATATTCCCCTCCTTATGTCAAATCAAACTCCGGGCCTACCTGGATATTTTGTCTGTCTAAAAACTAATTACCACAATATTATAAATAAATAAATAAAACTTATATTATTTTTAGGAGGCAGCCAGCCAGGCCCAAAAGCCCACCGGCCCCCTCCAAACCCTAGACCACACCTGGACCTAACCCTAATTCTACCCAGCCGCCCCATTCCTCCACCCGCCACCGCTGAGCACCCCGCACACCACCCTTTTCCCTGGGTCGAACTCACCAACCGATCCAACCCAGTGGACACATGACTAGCCCCATCCGAACACGCACACACATGCACCCTGGGACTCACGCATGCAGCGCGCGGTACACGAACACGCTCCCCGATCGCGCCCGGCCCCACCTACTTGCCCTGTCTCTCTCTCGTTCGCCACCAACCGAGACCGAGTCCTCACCTACCCCTGATTCCTCTCTCCCCATCCCCGTGATCCCCTCCAACCCAAGCCCCGACACCGCCATCCTCAACCTCAACCGCGCCGCCATCAGGCTCCGCCCCGAGCCCTCCTCCTCCGAGCCCCTCAACATGGGCCCTCTCCTTCCCTTCGCCAGCCTCTCCCTTCGAGCCAGCAAGCTCGCGTCGTCACCTCCTCTCCGTAGAGAATGCCACCACCGAGCTCCACCGCTGCTGTAGAGCCCTCTCGCGGCTCCCCTTCTTATGTGCACCTCGACCGGCCCTGGCCGCCTCTACGTGTGTTGCCCGTCTCCTCGCCGCCCTCTGCGCCAACCTCATGCCGGCCTTCCTCTGCATCAGCGTCACGCCCCCTCCTCCGGCCAAGCTTCTTCTGCCACCCCGCTCGGCCCTGTCGCCAGGGCTCAGCTTCGCGAGCTTCCTCGCCTTCCGTCCACAGGCATCCGCCAAGGCCGCCCTCCCTGCAAGCTCACCGTGGCGCCTCCTCGACCTAGGAGCGCCGCCCTGCCCCGAGCCTCTTCCGTCGCCTTTGTCGTGCCAAGCTCCACCGCACACCGGTCGTCGTTCCTGTCCTGCTTCTGACCGCAACCCCGCAGGTCCCGGCCACCGCCACTACTCGAGCTTCCCTCCCTTCCTCGTTCTGCAGCAGGCAGCAGGTGCCCAAGCTCGCCCACGTCCTACCTCTGCTTCCCACGCTGACCCCTGCCTCGTTGTGCTGCTGGTTGTTGGCCAAGCCTACACTAGGCTACTCTGTTCCCGGTAGCGTCTGGGGGCCACATGAACGAGTCTCTGTCAGCCGTTGTATCCTATCTGCAGGGCGTTCATGTTAATGTTTGAACATCACAAGGCCTCCTGAAAATACTCAAGTGTCCATGTTCTGCCTTGCGTCGTGTTGCCTGCGCACATGTTGCTGCGGTCCGATGAGGTTGGGTGGATGAGTTGCTCCACATCGTGGTGTCATCCGATTCCTCGCCAAGATCTTCCGAAGACAAGGATACAACCCAAGATCGCCAACGACCACCGATGCCGAACTCCAAGACCGATCCGATGCTGCACCCCGTGGCTTTCTACATGGGCCACCACGATCGACTTCCCCAGATCCGGAGACCGAGCCTCAGCACGCCAAGGTCTTTTCCCCGGAATCGCCATGACCTCCGTCACGGAATTCAAAGACCCTGTTCCCGGAGGCGAAGACCTCGATCCCGGATCCGAAGCCCGAACCCCGGCACCGGCTTCATGCTCTCCTTCACGAAACCCCAAGGCCCGGTTCCAGAGTCCGAAGACCGAACCAAACCCTCGGACCCCAAACCCCGTATTTTTATAATATATGATATCCACATGTCTCATATAATTGTTCATACTTGCATGCATATTGTGGGGTTTGGGGGCATTATGCCGATTCACTCATAATTAAATTTGGAGGCCATATGCGGGCTATTCTAGTCTTATATTGGCCCCCATTTAAATTTTTGTAGCGAACCGATGTTATGTTTTGCCTTGTTAAGACAACATTTAAATTGCGGGGTAACTAAACAACATGAACCTTCTAATTAATTATCGGGACCCCGGTTCCGCTTAATATTGCCTAATTACATCGCATATTTGCCATGTCATGCACCATACCTGCATCATGCCCGATCTTCTGCTGTAGTATTAAATAGTGCATCCGGTGTTTCTTCTAGTGTTTCGCTTTTTCACGGATTAGGCCGATGGTTTGATGCGAGTGTCGACCCGATCTTCGGTGAATCTTCGACAGTGTTTTCCAGGCGAGCATTCTCTCCCTTTCTACCTATTTTGCATTTATAGTCTTTATTTCTTCCTGTTGATCTATTGCTATCCGTGTCACGACGCTTTAGTGTTCCGTACCAGATATATTCCTTGCAGCCTTTATATTGCCTTGGACACCTCCTATTACCTGTTGTTTGGTAGATAGATGGTCTTGCGAGTCGTAGTCACTTGCTCAGGTGCGATCCCGTGTCGTGAAGTACCACATAGTTGTTGGAATGTTGTCATATGCTTTACGGCGGAGAGGATCGTGACTTTAAATACAACTATTAAATTGCTGGGATAACTAATGAAAGAGGCACTGGTGGGCAATATATACTATTTGGTTTTTCATTTCCACTTGTGTCCCGTGGGCACCGGTTGGGTTTTGATTTGATTTTTCCGAGGTTAATCGTGTGTGTGTTGCTATTTGTGCACCCCTGCAGGGTAAATCTTTCTGAAAGCCGTGTCCGTGGTTATGGACGACTTGGAGCACAATATCTCGATCATAGACAAGCATAACTAAAGTAGTGCTATAAATTTGACTTAATATGTGACTAGTAATCAGCTTCACTACAATGGAATGGATAATAAAAGTGCCAACAACTAGTGGAACTGGGGTGTATCGTGTCATGTTATACCTGCCTAGTAAGTATCGCAACTCCAATGGAATGAAATAAAAGTGCCAACAACTGCTGGGTTTGGGATGTCACATGCTAATTGTATCTGACTAGTAAGTACTGCAACTACAAGTGAATGGTTAACTAAAACTGCCCACTACTTATGCTATCAGGATGACTCATGCTATCTATATCTGACTAGTAAGTGCTTCAACTATAATGGAATGAATAAAACCGCCAACTGTGTGAGTTCCTCGGTTTGACTTACTCGTTTGGTCTCGAGGGGGAAATGCCAGGATGGGTATGATTGGTGGTAGTATCAGGTTGGTCCCGAATAGGTCTCTCTTATCCCTCTCTAATAGCCGACAGTTGCATCGAGTCTCTATAGGTTGTTTATGCATGCTACGCTGCCGCTGCAGTCCACCATACCTATGTAGGCGAGAGCCGCCGAATTCTAGCCTCACCGTGTACTAGCCTCAGTACTGACCGCTCCCTTTTTCCTTCGCCCTTTGTCGGCACCCCTTTTGTTTAACAAGTATAAGTTCGACGTCGTTAGCAGGGTTACCCTTCTGGCTTGGCCTGGGCAGGGTTATGGACGCTATTGGTTATTCTTTAGGGCTCTTAGCCCCATTTGCCTCTTATCCGTACTTGGATGTTGTATCGTTTCAAGGTGATTTGGATCTTTATATTGTATATCTGTATTTTTGACTCATGGATTCGTTATTGTATATATATGTTTCTTGGGTTCCATTGTGGACTATTGTGTAATGTTATTACTTCGTTTTCCACCCGCACGCAAGTGCCTGGTGGGCATCTTTGAATCGTTTCTATGCGGGTTTGGCGGGAATCGCTAAAACTTGCATAGGGCCGATTCGAGGGTGTTACATAAACTTAGCTCTAACTCAACCTACCCTCTATCTAACCATGGCTGCCACATAAAGCTTGGCCACTAGTGCACCATGTCACCCCCATCCCTCCCTTGATGATCAAGACACAACACAGCGACACCCCACGCCCTGGACCCCTCCCTTTTCCTCTCTGAGCAAGAAACATAGAGATAGAGATAGATAGAGAGAGAGAAAAGCCGAGCCACCCTCTCCATATTTTTCTGATGCACCACAACCATGTGAGATGCCTCCCATTTATACCAGCCTCCTAGGCACCTCCCCGGTCCAGATGAGATCGAGATCCCAACGCCTCCTTCTTCATTCCTTCCTCCCTACCATGGCCATGGCCAGCTGAAACCCTAGCCCTAACCTCACCTTGCTAGCCGAAGGAGAAGAGGTGGCAAAGGTGTTGAGGAAGCCTAGTATGCTCCACTGTACCTGCTTGTTCACGGAGACGAAGAGGACTAGCCACCATAACCGAAGAACGCGAGCAAGCCAAAGGAAACCCTAGAATTTCTGCTTGCGAGCCCTGCCTCATATCACCTTCGCCTCGAGCTGTTCCCACGACACCGACGTCCCCGTGGTGAGCTTGCGAACCTCCCAGACATGCCCTCTCATGGGCCAGGAAGCGAAACTGCGAGGGGACATGTCTAGGAGCTTGTCTAGCTTACCATAGGCACATAGACGCGCTGTTGGAGCTAGAGGTGGTGGTGGGTCGTAGATGTGGTAGAGGTCGCAGTGCTCCTAGAACTTTCAGTCATGATGGAGATGCTCCATCTCTGGCATGCACTAGCGTGGCTGCAGTGTTTAGGAAGAAGAAGGTGAGGTAGGGGAAGCGGTAGTGACATGGGTATACCCTACATGCACTCAAGTTTGGTATATACGATCTAGATACGCAGAAGCCCACGGCGTTTCTAAGGCCCAATGGAGAATTCGAGTGGCCCACGGACTCTCGATTGCTTGTGAGAAAAGAAGAAGCTTAAGATAGAAAGTTCAAATAGAAAACCTTAATCTGTAACCGACTCGACCTACTACCCGAGACCTTGCCTGTCTATATAAAGGCTAGGAGGGGGCGGCGAGGAGGACAATCACCACCCTAGTTTCCACAACTCTCGCCAGATTGCATCTGCGCGCCCTTGTAATCTTCGATTCCTTCGTTAATTCCAAGAGCAGACAAGCAGGAGTAGGGACCTCTACGAGGTCTGAACCTGGGTAAAACTTGCGTCCCTGTGTGCTTGTTTGCTAGCAGATTGATGCCTCCAGCGCTCCCTCCTTCTCCAAAACCCAAGTCTATAATAATGGGCATTGACGAGTTAAACCCTCATCAATTGGCACCGTCTGTGGGAATCGGGGAGTGTTGATGTCGCGGCTTCTTCAGCCCCGTCAACCGCGATCTACAACTCCGCAACAGCGGAGATTCGCCTGCTCTTCGGCGCGTTCAACTTCACTATCCACACGCCATCCACTCGCCCGGCTTTCGATTCTGTGGGCGATGGGATCAGCCTGGCGATTGGGAGCTTCCGTTTCCAGGTTAGTCAACTGGGCACGCTTCACATGCCTGACCAGCCGACGGCACCCGCGATTGCTCCAGCATCGTGGTTCCCGCCACCAATCGGCACCCTCAGCGAGCTCAATGCCTCGACAACAGCTGGGAGACGGATAGCGACAATAGTCGTGGATCCGATCTGGGTGACCTAGCCACTGAAGACGGAGCGTATGGCTCTGGATCTAAAAGTTGCAGGAGCAATAGCTTCCCCAACCACTTCATGTGCGATTTCATCAACGCGGGCGATACTACCGCCAATCGCGAAAACATTGGCACCGGATCTGGCACCGGACCGCCCGACGGCAGCACGCCCAACGACACCGGACCAACCAACGACAGTACGCCCAACGACGGCCCCACCAACGGTGGCAACAACGCGCCCGTTAACAGCGGAAACGGTGGGGGACCGACGCTCATGGAGAATGAGAACACCGGCGAGCGCATGCAGATCCACCTCAATGACAACGAGTGGGCCCGGTGTCGCAAAGATCTACGGGGCAATCCTCTACCCCCCCAACACACCGCAGGACATGCCGATGGGTTACCATTGGCTGTTAAAGGAGGAACTCAAGCGCCAGCAATAGGTGATCGCGCAACTCGAAGCACGCAGAAAAGCAGCGGATGAGTCGAGTCTTCGACGAGCTGGGCTCTCCTCCCACGGAGGATCCTCCTCCAAAGGCAATGAGTACGTTGCCAACAAGAGGCGATCTCGACTGGCCCACCTCACCGAGCAAGAACGCGTGGAGGTTGCGAAAGTCCTCGACTTCAGCTCTATGATAGTCGACACGCGGGGCAACGTGCTCCCAAAAACGCCGCAAGCTACTGTAACGGCGGCCACCATGTACCTCAACAACCAGCCTCCGGCTGGAGATCCGTGAACTGCCATGCACCAATCTACGATCGCGGGGCTGGGATTAATCGAGGCCGCCCTCGACAAAGAGCCAACACCGGAGCCGAAGAAAAGTAAGGCTCTAGAAAAGTACTACTCGTACTCCTCCAGCGACGATAGGCACGATCTGTCACGGTGGCGTCGCTTGCGGTGGCATGACCGCGACTACGATGCGCGCGATGACCTCACGCAGCGCAAAGTCGACAAGATGCAGGCAAGACGTGCTCGTTCGACTGACTCTAAAGAAGACGAGACTGAGCTCTGCGGCGCCAGATGCTTCAGTAGGGCCATTAGGCAGAAGCGATTGCCTAAGGGGTTCAAACTCCCATCGGAGAACCCAAAATTTGATGGTCTACATGAAGGAAATATGCCCTGAGAGGCAATAATAAAGTTGTTATTATATATTCCTTATATATGATAGATGTTTATTTTACATGCTAGAAATGTATTGATTCGGAAACATCAATACATGTGTGTTTAATAAACAAAAAGGGTTCCTAGTCATGCCTCTCTTATAGACTAGCTTGTTGATTAACAGGATGATCAAGGTTTCCTGATCATGGACATTGGATGTTGTTAATAACAAGGTTACACCATTGGTGGAATGATGTGATGAACATTCATCCGAAGTATAGCATTACGATCAAGTCATTATGTTTATATTGGTATAACATCATACGAAGTACTCTTTATCCTTATACCATGAGATCATGTTAATTGCTAACACCGGAAGAGTATCTTGATAACATCAAACGTCACACCGTAACAGGGTGACTATAAAGATGGGTTCAGTACTACGAAGGTGTTATGTTGAGGCTCATGGATCAAGAGTGGAATTTGTCAATCCAGATGACGGATAGATATACTCTGGGCCCTCTTGGTGATATCACATTAGGATAGCTTGCAAGCAAGTGATGTGATCACTAGAATGTTATATCACGGGAACGAGAAAAGAGTGCATGTTGGTAACGAGTTACCGATGATCGAATCTCGGACATGTAATATATCGAGAGACAAAGGGATTTAGTTATAAGCGTTAAAGGTTCTCACGATCACAGGAGTCATCGTTGAATGTGTAGGAGTCAGTACGGATCTCCAGGTCCCGCTGCTGATTATTGATCGGAGAAGGGTCTCGATCATGTCTACATTATTCGCAAACCATAGGGTGGCACACTTAAGAGTTACCGGACACCATTTTGGAGCACATATGTTTCAGACGAAAGAATTGCAAAATGCAGGAATTGTTTCAATAGAAACCGGAAATTGTTTCGGGTGAAATTGCAGAAGGTGGTTCTGCATGTGATATTGAAATATTGCAAGGGGCTATATGTGAATGTTTGTTAATTAAAGTAATTAACAAAATTCTGAATAAATTTAATAAAAAGAGTTTTATTAAATGAGAGAGCAGTAAATTTGGAGAAATTTAATGCATTTAAAGTGGAGACTTTAAAAGGGAATGTGAAGAGGCATTTTAATGTGGAGGGGTTACCACCACATGAATGGGGGAGGTGAGGGGTCACCCCCATGCGCCGGCCATGGAGAGAGGGGGCACCCCTCCTCCTATAAAAGGCCACCATTCCTCCTTCATCCACACACCTCCTTGTGAATGATCTCTCCCTCTAGAATTATTCCCCATGGTCTCGGATTAGCGAGATACATGTTCCAGTGGCATTTTGCGGAAGGAGTTGATGCTTCCGCTGGATCGCTGGAGCGAGGAGGTGGAGGTTGTCCGGGTGTGTGCGAACGTGTGCGCTGCTGAGTTGTGGCGCTCGGACTTCCTCACGATCTTGAGATCGGCAAGTGTACGACTACATCAACCACGAGTTCCTACTCGTTAACAAAGCTCGTTGTCTACGAGGGTAAGTTCTCGTTGGATGTATGTCCACCCGTTGGTTTGTACCTAGTAGATAGATCTTGGCGTGTAGTTCACACCGTAGGAATTTTTTTGTTTTCTATGCTATGGACCCAACGTTGTATCAGAGCCTGATCTATGCGTAGGTGCTTAGCACGGGTAGTACACATATGGTTGATATGTGGGCGATGATGATCATGTTATTGCATCTTCTATGTATTTTGGATATTGGTGGCATAGTGGGATGAAGCGGCCCGGACCAACCTTACATGTCATCGTACATGAGACCGGTTCCACGACTGACATGCAACTTGTTTTGCATAAGTGGATGGCGGTGTCTGCTCCTACTATAGTCAATATCTGATTTACAACGAGTTTCTAATAACTTAGTTATCCTCGTTGTGGTTCATGTTCGTAGGTAAGAACGGTTCTATCTCCGAAAGCCCTAAGCCACGTAAAACTTGCAATTGATAAATTAGAGGCGTCTAGTTTAGATCGTTGCTGGGCTAGTGTGTTGATATGGTATTTTTGTAAGTAGATGCATGATGGATACTCTTACAACACACTCAACGTGTAAGTTCCATAGACCTTGGCCTTACACACAAAGGAATGATAGAGATCATACCATGATGCAAGTGATAGAGATCAAATGCATGGACCATATCATCTCACTTTACACATTAGATGTTAGCATCTTATACTGCTAGTTTGGCGCGTTTGATAGCATTATAAGATGATCCCCCTTTTAGATATCAAGATAAAAATGTGTTCTTCCTTGAGTATGCACCGTTCTATGGATCGTGTTTCGAGACATCACGTGATGATCGGGTGTACTCGAATCTACGCTTTCATAGGAACGGGTGTAAGACAGTTTTACACACGCGAATACTAAGGTTCTTACCTGGCGAGCCTAGCATGTACAGACATGGCCTCAGAACATGGACCGAAAGGTTAAGCATGAGTCATATGGTTGATATGATGCCCATATAGATGCTCGCCTTTGAAGCTATATCGACTCACATGATGATCGGACTTGGTATAGTGGATTTGGTTCATGTAATCACCGAAAGGACATGAGGGATGTTGTTTTTGAGTGGGAGTTCATTAGTAACTTGGATTAGTTGAACTCAATCTATCATAAACTTAGTCTAAATAAACTTTACAAATTCTGTTGTAGATGGCACCACCTGCTTTTAATTTCAATGCGTTCATGGAGAAAGAGAAACTTGCTGCGAATGGTAGCAACTTCACCAACTGGGCTATGAATTTGAGGATTCTCCTCACTGATGCACAAAAGCAATATGTGCTAGATGCGCCGCTAGGCCCCCCACCAGCTCCTGGTGCCCCTGACGAGGAAAATAATGTCTATGTGACTCGTCAGGAGGACCACAACTTAGTTCATTGCGGCATACTATATGGGCTAGAGCCAGAACTTCGAAAGCGTTTAGAAAATGGCAATGCCTTTGATACCATGGGAGAATTGAAAATGATTTTCGATACCCATGCTACCGTAGAGAGTTATAATGCTACAGAAAAGTTCTTTAGCTGCATGATGGAGGAAAACAGCTCCGTTAGTGAGAACGTACTCAAAATGTCTGGGTACACCGATAAGCTTGTGTCCTTGGGAATAACGATTCCCATTGACTTAGGCATACATCATGTTCTCCAATCTCTGCCACCTAGCTACAAGAGCTTCGTGATGAACTATAATATGCAGGGCATGAAGAAGTCTCTTCTCGAGCTTCTGTCAATGCTTAAGACTGCAGAAGTGGAGATTAAGAAAGAACATCAAGTGTTGATGATCAATAGGACCACCGGTTTCAAGAAGGACAAGAAAGGCAAGCACAAGGGAAAGAAGGGTGGCAAGTCATTTGCGCTGAAAAGAAACCCGGCTGTCCCTAAGTCATTACACCGAAAGTGCTACTATTGCAAGGACTAGCCATTGAAGAATCGCCCCAAGTATTTGGCGGATAAGAAGTCCAGCAAGGCAAACAAAGGTATATGTGATATACATGTTATTGATGTGTACTTGACTAGTACTCGCAGTAGCACCTAGGTATTTGATACCGGATAGGTTGCTAATATATGTAACTCGGTTCAGGGGCTACGGAACAAGCGACAACTAGCAAGGGATGAGGTCAGGATGCGGGTCGGCAATGGATCAAGAGTTGATGTGATCGCCGTCAGGACGCTACCTCCCCATTTGCCATCGGGATTAGTTATAAACCTAAATAATTGTTATTTGGTGCCTGCACTGAGCATGAACATTGTATCTGGATCGTGTTTGATGCAAAGTGGTCATTCCTTTAAATCTGAGAACAACGGTTGTTCGATTTATAAGAATGATATCTTTTATGGTCATGCACCTATGTTGAATGGTTTATTTCTATTGGATCTCGATAGTAATATTACGCACATTCATAATGTTAATGCTAGAAAGATTAAACTTGATGATGATATGTCTACATATATGTGGCACTGCCGTCTAGGTCATATTAGCGTTAAACGCATGAAGAAACTCCATTCTGATGGACTTTTGGAATCACTTGATTTTGAATCATTTGATACATGTGAGCCATGCCTTATGGGCAAGATGACTAGAACGCCATAATCGTACCTTATTGGATATGGTTCAATCTATGATGTCTCTGACTGACTTACCTCTGTCATTTTGGGGTTATGCACTGGAAACAGCTGCATTCACTTTAAATCGGGCACCATCTAAATCCGTTGAAACGACACCGTATGAATTATGGTTTGGAAAAAAACCTAAGCTGTCATTTCTTAAGGTTTGGGGATGCGATGTTTATGTGAAGAAACTTCAACCGGATAAACTCGAACCCAAAGCGTAAAAATGCGTCTTCATAGGATACCCTAAGGAAAAAATTGGGTATACCTTCTATCATAGATCCGAGGGCAAGGTTTTTGTTGCCAAGAATGGATCCTTTCTTGAGAAGGAGTTTCTCGCGAAAGGTGTGAGTAGTCGGAAGGTAGAACTCAAAGAGGTTATTGAACCTTCTCTTCATGGAATGGCGAGTGGCGCAGCACCGGAAGTTGTTTCGGAGTTGACTTCACCTGATGAAGAGAGAGCTAATGATAATGATCATGAAACTCCGAAAGAGGACACTACCGAACCTCGCAGGTCAAGCATGACACGTGCAACTCCTGAACTGTACGGCAATCCTGTTGTGAATTTCATGGTTGATGAAATGGATGACCCTGTGACGTATGAAGAAGCGATGATGAGCCCGGATTCCAACAAATGGCTAGAAGCAATGAAATCCGAGATGGAATCCATGTACGAGAACCAAGTTTGGAACTTGGTGGACTTACCTCACGGCCGAAAGGCCGTTGAGAATAAATGGATTTTCAAAAGGAAAACTGATGCTGATGGTAACGTGACCACCTATAAGGCTCGACTTGTCGCAAAGGGGTTTCGACAAATTCAAGGAGTTGACTACAATGAGACATTCTCTCACGTAGCGATGCTTAAATCGGTTAGGATTATGTTAGCAATTGCTGCATATTTCGATTATGAAATATGGCAGATGGATGTCAAAACTGCGTTCCTCAATGGTAAGATTAAAGAAGAGTTGTATATGATACAACCTAAGGGTTTTGTCGATCCTAAGGATGCTAATAAGGTGTGCAAACTTCAGCGATCCATCTATGGACTGAAGCAAGCATCACGAAGTTGGAATCTCCGCTTTGATGAGGTGATCAAAGAGTTTGGATTTGTCCAAACTTATGGAGAGGCTTGTATTTACAAGAAAGTGAGTGGGAGCAATGTGGCATTTCTGATATTATATGTGGATGTCATATTATTGATTGGAAATGATATAGATCTTTTAAACAGTGTTAAAAGTTATCTAAACAGCAAATTTTCCATGATAGACCTTGGTGAAGCGTCATATATATTAGGCATTAAAATCTATAGAGATAGATCAAGGCGCCTAATTGGGCTATCGCAGAGTACATACCTTGATAAGATATTAAATAAGTTTAATATGGACGAAAGTAAGAAGGGGTTCTTACCTATGTTGCAAGGCAAGACATTGAGTAAGACTCGTAGTCCGCCACGGCGGAAGAAAGAGAGATGATGGATAAGATCCCTATGCCTCGCCATAGGCTCTATTATGTATGCCATGCTATGTACAAGACCGGATGTGGCACATGCTATTAGTTTGACTAGTAGGTACCAATCTGATCCAAAGTTCTAACACTGGATAGCGGTAAAGAACATCCTCAAGTAATTGAGAAGAACTAAGGATATGTTTCTCATATACGGAGGTGAAGAAGAGCTAGTCGCTAAGTGTTATGTTGATGCTATCTTTGACACCAATCCGGATGACTCTAAGTCTCAATCCGGATACGTATTTCTCTTGAACGGAGCAGCAGTTAGTTGGAGGAGTTACAAACAACCTGTGGTGGCTGGATCACCAACGGAGGCGGAATATGTTGCTGCTTCAGAAGCGGCGCAGGAGGCAGTTTGGATGAAAGAGTTCATTATGGAACTGGGTGTGGTTCCCAGTGCGTTGGACCCGATGGTGATCTATTGTGACAACAATGGAGCCATAGCCAATGCAAAGGAACCAAGGTCTCACAAGAATTCCAAACATATTAAGTGCCGGTTTCACTCCATCCGCGAGCATGTCAAGGATGGAGATATAAAGATTTGTAAAGTACACACGGACCTAAATGTAGCAGATTCGTTGACTAAAGTTCTCCCTAGGGCAAACCATGATCAACACCAGAACTCCATGGGTGTTAGATTTATCACAATGTGAACTAGATTATTGTCTCTAGTGCAAGTGGCAGACTGAAGGAAATACGCCCTGAGAGGCAATAATAAAGTTGTTATTATATATTCCTTATATATGATAGATGTTTATTTTACATGCTAGAAATGTATTGATTCGGAAACATCAATACATGTGTGTTTAATAAACAAAAGGGTTCCTAGTCATGCCTCTCTTATAGACTAGCTTGTTGATTAACGGGATGATCAAGGTTTCCTGATCATGGACATTGGATGTTGTTAATAACAAGGTCACACCATTGGTGGAATGATGTGATGAACATTCATCCGAAGTATAGAATTACGATCAAGTCATTATGTTTATATTGCTATAACATCATACGAAGTAATCTTTATCCTTAGACCATGAGATCATGTTAATTGCTAACACCGGAAGAGTATCTTGATAACATCAAACGTCACACCGTAACAGGGTGACTATAAAGATGGGTTCAGTACTCCGAAGGTGTTATGTTGAGGCTCATGGATCAAGAGTGGAATTTGTCAATCCAGATGACGGATAGATATACTCTAGGCCCTCTCGGTGATATCACATTAGGATAGCTTGCAAGCAAGTGATGTGATCACTAGAATGTTATATCACGGGAATGAGAAAAGAGTGCATGTCGAATTTAGATCAAACTAGGTATGGAGATACCGATGATCGAATCTCGGACATGTAATATATCGAGAGACAAAGGGATTTAGTTACAACCGTTAAAGGTTCTCAGGATCACAGGAGTCATCGTTGAATGTGTAGGAGTCAGTACGGATCTCCAGGTCCCACTGCTGATTATTGATCGGAGAAGGGTCTCGATCATGTCTGCATTATTCGCAAACCGTAGGGTGGCACACTTAAGAGTTACCGGACACCATTTTGGATCACATATGTTTCAGACAAAAGAATTGCAAAACGCAGGAATTGTTTCAATAGAAACCGAAAATTGTTTCGGGTGAAATTGCAGAAGGTGGTTCTGCATGTGATATTGAAATATTGCAAAGGGCTATATGTGAATTTTTGTTAATTAAAGTAATTAACAAAATTCTGAATAAATTTAATAAAAAGAGTTTTATTAAATGAGAGAGCATTAAATTTGGAGAAATTTAATGCATTTAAAGTGGAGACTTTAAAAGGGAATGTGAAGAGGCATTTTAATGTGGAGGGGTTACCACCACATGAATGGGGGAGGTGAGGGGTCACCCCCCCAGGTACCGGCCATGGAGAGAGGGGGAACCCTCTTCCTCCTATAAAAGGCCACCCATTCCCTCCTTCATCCACACACCTCCTTGTGAAGGATTTCTCTCCCCCTCTAGAATTATTCCCCCATGGTCTCGGATTAGCGAGATACATGTTCCCGGTGGCATTTCGTCTGGAAGGAGTTGCTGCTTCCGCTGGATCGCTGGAGCGAAGAGGTGGAGGTTGTCCGGTGGCTTCAACGTGTGTGCGAGTGCGGATGCGCTGCTGAGTTGCGGCGCTCGGACTTCCTCACGATCTTGAGATCGGCAAGTGTACGACTACATCAACCACGAGTTCCTACTCATTAACAAAGCTCGTTGTCTACGAGGGTAAGTTCTTGTTGGATGTATGTCCACCCGTTGCTTTGTACCTAGTAGATAGATCTTGGCGTGTAGTTCACACCGTAGGAAATTTTTTGTTTTCTATGCTGCAGACCCAACACTACAAGACCTGAAAATCTGGTTGGAGGACCACATCTCCTCCGTCAGACTACATGGAGGGAGTCGAAGCACGACCATGCAATGCCTGCAGCTACAGCTGCAGGGCGCCTCTCGCGCATGGCTCAACAACCTCCCGTGTGGATCCATTCGCAGCTGGGAAGAGCTGGTCTACAGCTTTGTGCGCAATTTCAAGGGCACTTACAAAAGGCCCGCGTCAATCGAAGAACTGAGAAGCTGCCAGCAAAGATCAGGCGAATCGCTACGCTCATACATCCAGAGGTGGTCTATCATCAAGAACTCTCCAGAAAACATCACGGAGGACCGCGCAATCGACGCGTTCAACAGCGACATTCGCCGTAAAGAGCTTAGGGAGGAGCTGGGCCGCTCAAAGCCCAAAACGATCAACCACCTGATGGAAATCGCGAATCGGTGGGCTGACGAAGAAGACTCGGTGAAAAACCGTACCTACTCCGATGAAGACGACGACCTCGGGCGCATATGCGCCACCGAGGTAAACGTCGGATGCGTGTCTACGACGATCGTGACAAGGTCAATATGGTCGCAGCCGGCTACACCGACAAACGTGACGACAACTGCAATAGTGGATACTACGACAGCGAAAAAACCACGTAGGTGTGGCAACGCCGCAGTCGTGAAGAGGCACCTGCAACATCTATCGAGGACAAACTATCTGGACCATGCAACGTGCACTTCTACATCGACAAGAACGATGGTAAGAAGAAATCCAGCCATCTTCTCAAGGACTGCCACGAGTTCCTCAAACTCCACGAGGGCCTGGCCTGGATGAATCACCGGCGGTCAGGGCTACGGAAGCCCCTAGTTGCGCCAGGGCACATGGAGCTCCTCCACCACCACCCGCGGCTGCGCCGGTCCAGCATCACAGAGGCGAGCCATACCCACCAGCCGTGGGCAACATGGGGATGATCCAAAAAGGACGTCCCTCAAATCGAGTGCAGAAGGGCATCACTCGCCAAGTCAACTTGGCGATAAACTCTCCACCTTCCACCACTAAGTACCTCAGTGGAAGCGACTCCTGCATCACCTTCGACAAGCATGACCACCTGCGCCAAGTTCCTCGTCCAGGCCACTGTCCCCTCGTACTCGAGGCGCAGATTGGGGGCTTCGACATGAGTCGCGTCTTCATGGACGGCTGCAGCGGCATTAACCTCATGTTTGACAGTACCTTCCGTGTGATGAGGATCCCTCTAACGTGTCTGGAAGTTTCAGACACGACGTTCCACAGCATCGTCCTAGGGAAAGGCATATATCCCCTGGGCAAAATCAACCTTGACGTCATCTTCGGCACGCCGCAAAATTTTCAGCGAGAGCGCATCGACTTTGAAGTCGTCGACTGGCCTTCACAATACCACTTCATCCTTGGACGTGCCACATTCGCAAGGTTCATGGCAGTGCCACACTACGCCTACCTGCAGATGAAAATGCTAGGTCCAAACGGCGTAATCACAATCAACAGCAACTTCGAGAGGTCCGACAGCTATGACAGGGAATTCAACAGAATCTCCTAGTCCTTTGGCATGCAGGAGGAACTCGCGAGATTAAAGGAGTCAACAGACAAGAGTCTGCCTCCCCTGAGCAGGCCAAGTTCACCTGACCTGTCCTTCGACTCGTCGGTGCACACGAAGAAAGTCCAGGTCCACCCAACGGACCCGACCAAGACGACCCTCATCGCCAACAACTTGAGTTCCGCATAGGAACTCGCACTCGTCGAATTCCTCCATGAGCACTGGGAGATCTTCGCTTGGTGTCCAGCGGACATGCTAGGAGTTCCCAGGGAATTGGCCGAGCACTCACTCAACGTGAATCCAGACGCAAGGCCAGTCAAGCAGACAATTCAGCGATTGTCTGAACCAAGGGGAAAGGCAGTCGGATTGGAGATCAACAGGCTCCTTGACGCAAATTCATACGCGAGATCACAGAAAGCACTTGGCTTGCTAACAGAGTGCTTGTGCCCAAAAAAGACACGGATATCCTGCGGATGTGCATGGACTTCACCTCCTTAAATAAGCACTGCCCAAAGGATCACTTCCCATTGCCACGAATCGACCAAATCATCGACTCCACCGCGGGATGTGAGCGTCTCTGCTTCCTCGACGCCTACTCAGGCTATAATGAGATTCAAATGAAGGAGGAGGATCAGGAGAAAACGGCATTTACAATGCCCTTTGGTGTGTTCTGCTACAACACGATGCCCTTCGGGCTAAAAAACACAGGAGCCACCTATCAGCGGTGCATGCAGGCTTGCCTCAAGAATCAACTTGGTCGCAACATCCAATTCTATGTTGACGACATCATCATCAAAACCAAAGAGGAAGCCTCACTAATCGAAGATCTACGCGAGACCTTCGCCAACCTTAACCGCTACCGGATCAAGATCAATCCGGATAAATGCGCCTTCGGCGTGCCATCTAGGCAGTTACTCGAGTATCTCATTTCCGCGAGAGGGATCGAAGAAAATCCGAAGAAAATAAAGGCCATACTGGCCATGGAGAAGCTGAAGAACATAAGAGGCGTCTAGCAGCTGGCTGGGTGAATCGCGGCGCTCAGTCGATTCATTAGTCCCATGGGCGAAAAGGCATTGCCCTTCTTCCAACTTCTCCGCAAAACTGACAAATTCGAGTGGACAGATGAGGTGCAAGAAGCATTCGAGGACCTCAAACATTTACTATCCACTTCGCCAGTACTGGTGACTCCACGCGAAAAAGAGCCGATGTTGCTCTACATCTCCGCCACCAACCAGGTGGTCAGCACGGTGTTTGTGGTGGAACGAGCCGAAGAATACAAGGTCCACGGTGTCCAGCGCCCAGTCTACTACCTCAGCGAGGTGCTCACGCCAACAAAACAGTGGTACCCGCACTACCAGAAGCTGGCGTACGACATCTTCATGACAGCCTGGCGACTGTGCCACTACTTCCAGGAGCACTCAATCGTGGTGGTCAACGACGCCCCGCTCGGGCATATACTCAATAACCCTGATGCCACCGGGCGAGTCGCGCTTTGGGGAATCGAACTGTCTCCACAAGACATCACATACAAAAAGCATGATGCGATCAAGTCGCAAGCCCTCCCTGATTTCCTCGTGCACTGGATGGAGAACGAGCTCCACGACAAGCCAGATATGTTCTACCGCTGGATAATGCACTTCGATGGGTCCAAACAAAAGGACGGAGCTGGCGCAGGTGTCATACTAACATCGCCCCAGGGAGACAAGCTGAAATACATTCTGCGAATGCAGTTCACCGCCTCAATAATGAAGCTAAGTACGAATCTCTGATCCATGGGATGCGGAATGCAAAAGCCTACGGCGCCAAAACGCTCGTCATCTACGGCGACTCCAAACTGGTGGTCAACCAAACGATGCACGAGTACGACGCACTAAACGACAACATGATCGCCTATCGCGACCTCTACGACACACTCGAAGGGGACTTCGACGGCTGTGAGCTGCGACATGTGGGTGATGGCTCAATACACGGCACCCAGCAAAGTGCTTGGTGCGTGTTGTTGATGTAGAGCTCGTTGGGAACCCCAAGAGGAAGGTATGATGAGCACAGCAGCAAGTTTCCCTCAGTTATGAAACCAAGGTTTAATCGAACCAGTAGGAGCAAGGAAACACCTCAAAGGTGTTACTAGCTGAGCTTTGGCAGGGCGCACTACCGGTGCTAGTAGCAACGTGGAGACCTGCACAACACAACCACAGAACTTTGTCCCCAACTTGCGATGAGGTTGTCAATCTCACCGTGTTTTGCGGAAAACAAAGGATTAAACGTATCGAATGGAAAGAAGTAAAAGTTTGCAGAAAGTAAACACAAAGCAGTAAAAGTTTATAGATTGTATGTAAAGTAAAGGACCAGGATCCATAGTTCACTAGAGGTGGCTCTCCTTAGATAGATAACATGTTGGGTGAACAAATTGCAGCGGGGCAATTGACAAACACCGAGAAAACAATACATGCATATACTAATCATCTTGACTCCTTTGAGACTTGATTGGGCAATACAACATAATACATAGACCGCCATCCAACTGCATCTATGACTAATAATCCACCTTCAGGTTATCATCCGAACCCCCTCCAGTATTAAGTTGCAAGCAACAGATTATTGCTTTACGAACTGCGTGTAAGGTAAACAATACGATTGTTCTATGAACAAAGGATTGTTGTTTTCTCCCTAGTAGCAACAACACATCTAGTACCTTAGATATTTCTGTCACTTCCCCAGATTACCAGAGGCATGAACCCACTATCGAGCATAAATACTAACCCTTGGAGTTGCTAGCATCTACTTGGCCAAGATAGCTACTAACAACGGAAAGCATGCAAGATCACAAATAACAAAGACATGATAGAATCAATAATCAATCTAAAATAGCATCTCAATATCCATCGGATCCCCGCAAACACAACATGTATGAATTACAAATAGATGATCTTGATCATGAACGGAGCTCACAAGATCTAAACATGAAAGCACAAAGGAGGAGAAACCAGCCATCTAGCTACTACATGGATCCGTAGTCCAAGGATGAACTACTCACGCATCACACCGGAGGCTTGCATGGTGATGAAGAAGGCCTCCAGGGTGAATTCCCCTCTCCGGCAGGGTGCCGGGAAGAGCTTCAGATCCCCCCTGATCTAGGGACAGAGATGACGGCGGCTACAGACTCTATCGTGGATTTTTTGATCCGGTACCTAGGGTTTTCGTCCCAAGGACAATATATAGGCGGAAGGAGAGGCCAAGGGGGTGCCGGGAGCGGCCACACCACCCCCTGGCGCGGGCCAGGCCTGGCCGTGCGGCCAGGTGGTGTGGTGGATCCTTGGCCCTTCTCTGTCACGTATTCTGGCACTTGATCCCTTCCGGAAAAATAGGCACTTTGGCTTTTGTCCCATCCAATTCCGAGAATATTCATTTTCTGACTTTCCTGGAACCAAAAAACAGTAGAAAATAGGCAGCTGGCACTGTGGCTCTTGTTAATAGGTTAGTCCAAGAAATCATATGAAAAGTACTCCAAAGTTGGAACAAAACACAAGAAAGTGGATAAAACCAAGCATGGAACATCAAAAATTATAGATACATTTGCAATGTATCAGTGGGTCGCGAAAGCAATGAAGAGGCGGATCTCCTTGCCAATATTGGCACCACCTGCGCCCCCATACCACCTAGGGTATTTTCCGAGTGCATCTGTGAATGCTCCATCAAGCCAAAGGCTCCAGAGAAGAAAGCAAGCGCGTCAACGGACTCGGGGGCTACGCCACCCAATGAGCCAATGGCACTTGACGACTTGGATCTTGATACAGGACTTGAAGGACCAATGGGAGTCATGATGATCGAGCCATCTTGGACACAACCCTACATCACATATCTACTCAGCAAGAGGCTGCCAGATAATCTGACTGACACGCGACAGAACGCGCGATGATCCAAGGCATTCGCCATCATCAACGACGAACTATACAAGCGCAACATCACAGGAGTGCTCCAACGGTGTGTCTCCAACAGGGACGGAAGGGCCGTCCTCCTCGACATCCACAAAGGCACTTGCGGGCACCATGCTGGCAGTCGCGCACTCGTCTCCAAAGCTCTACGAGATGGATTCTACTGGCCCACGTCCATGTGTGACACCAAGGACATCGTCCAGCACTACAACGCTTGCTAGTGATTCATGGACAAACCTCACGAACTTGGCGCAGAACTCCGGCCAATACCATTGGCTTGGCCCTTCGCGCAATGGGGACTCGACATGGTCGGCAAGCTCCCAAAATCCTCACAAGGAGGTTACGTCTACCTCTTGGTCGCAGTCGACAAATTCACCAAGTGGATCGAGGCAATGCCGGTGACAAATCAATCAGGGGCTAGCATTGTCATGTTTTTCGAGTCCATTGTCTACCGCTTTGGAGTGCCACATAGCATCATCACGGACAATGGGATGAACTTCACCTCCAAGGAGTTCTAGGAATTCTACGAAAACCTAGGAATCAACATAAGCTACGCCTCGGTGGCTCACCCGCAGACCAACAGTCAAGTCGAAAAGGCCAACGGCCTCGTCTGTAGCGGAATCAAGAAACGACTCCTCTGGCCACTCGAACAAACCGCCGGATGCTGGCCAGACGAGCTGCAATCCGTACTCTGGAGCTTGCGCACAACTCCAAACAGCACCACGGGATACACCCTATTCTTCATGGTGCACGGTGCTGAAGCGGTGCTACCCGCAGAAGTATGCTACAAAGCGCCGCGGGTGGTCGCTTACAGCGAGCAGGAGTCAACTCTTGCACTCGAAGACTCTGTCGACCTCCTTGATGAGGCACGAGAAATTGCAGCGGAGAGATCAACGATCTACCAGCAAAGCCTCCACAACTACCACAGCAGAAGGCTACGCCCAAGGTCCTTCGTCGAAGGAGACCTGGTCCTGCGACTCAAGAAACATGGGCATCTCAAGATCGAGTCTCCTTGGAAGGGACCTTACGTCATTACAGAAGTAATCCTAGGTGGCGCCTATCGCCTTAAAGATTTCAAGATAGGAGTCGCATACTCCAACCCCTGAAACATCGCACAGATGCGTCGCTTCTACCCCTAGTCGTTTTTCTTTTACATTCACAAATAAGACTATTCAGCCAGGCTACTTAGCCACACATTGTACCTCGTACTATTCTGGGAATAAATAAAAGCTAAGTACCCCAAAACTCTGGTTTTTCCTCATTTTTCTTGCAATTTTATAACTTGGGGGTTGTGCCACCCTTTACACTTTTGTTCTACAAACACATCGCAGTTTCCTGAGTAGCTGACACAATATTAATCAAACCCTTGATAAACACCAACCCAGTTGCAACGCACCTGATAGGTTGGCAAGGTGCTGAGATAACACAAGTCAAGCTAACGAAAAGGAACTGCAGAGTACAAATACACTCGCAAAATATAAAAGCTAGCAAGCTCTTCAAATATCAATGGATATTGATTACATCCAACATATTCATACGAACTTTACAACACTTGTACAATTATGTGCAGGATACAAGTCATGCTACTGCTGCAACAGAAGAATGTTCGTTTGTTCCTCAAAGAAGTCGACAATTTCTTCTACTGAGCGGTCAACCGCTTGGTAGTGCGGAACCATGTCCCAAGTCATACCTTCTGACGGAGGCGGCGGCCCACCAGCAACAGCTGTGACATCTACATCCGGCCTATGCAGTCGCACCAGCAACAACACAGCCTCAAGCGCCAGCTACTAACTGTTGTCGTACGCACTCGCGAACCACACTCAAATCCTGGAACTTTGCCAGAAGAGCCAACAGGCTTGACGGAACGGCGTCCAGCGGAAACATCGTTTGGTAAATATGCCTAAGGAACGACTGTGCTTTCTTCAAAAAATGAAGTACTCGAGAACCACGATCCTGTAGGGTCGCAAGCGCGATCGCACGATCATGGTCCGCCCAAAAATACCCACTCGCCTGCAGTTGCTCCTGCATCAGGTCATTCATTCAAATAGTAATCCGGTCCTTCTCATCCTATGGATGACGAGCACTGACAACTACACCAAGCAAAATGGCCAAGTGTGAAGACAAGGCATCGCCGAGACTGACTAAAAGAAAAGATAAGAGGGCATAAAGATAACATTTGAATTGCTCACTCAGCTGCGCCACCTCCTCCAAGAGATACTTCTCACGGGTGGTGGCCTTCTCCGCCTTCGACTTCCATACATCTGCGGTACCGTGGTGGATGGGCAACTCACGCTCCAATTGCTTAATGTGATCGCGCAATCGCGAAAGCAAAGACACTCCTACAACTTTGAGCGTAGCTGCGCCAAGGTTTCATCGGTGGGCGGAGGATGATGGGGACCACTGTCAACACCCGGATTTTTAATCCCAGATGCCCGTTATGCCATACCTCGCAATCCCAGGATTACCATTTTTGCGAGACATAACGGATTGGATATCACAGTACATCATCCATTACAAACCATACATAAGGTCTTACACAAATAAGGATCTCATGATCTAGTCTTAATACAACAAGCAGCGGAAATAAAAGATAAGCGTAGTCTTACACAAATAAGGGGCACAGGCAATGCTGACGAAGGCAGATAGTCCTAGTTATCATAGCCGTCCTGCTGGCCATCATCTTGGTAGTCTCCTTCATAGTTTAGCCATGAGAATAGCCAGATACAAAAATCCATGATTACTCTTTAAGTACTCGCAAACCACCACTAGCAAGTAGTATAGTTCTAAGGTAAAGTGCTAACTCTAAGTTTGACTATAAAGTTAAGTTTGAAACCTAAGCTGAGTTCTGAAGCAAAGAAAGATAAAATAAAGTCCTAGAATCACTTAAGTTGGGAAGCTATTGTCATAAAAACAACCCTGTTGTGGTCAAGTCAAGATTCATCATTCATTTCATAAGTTGTTTTGAAAACATCTGACAACGAAACAGTATGGCCATTCCAATCGTCCATAATCATGACGCGGCTATTTGAATAGTTTGACACTCTGCAGAGGTGGTACACTTTCACCACAAGATTTGATACATCTGTCAGGGATAACCCTGAATCATCATACTTAGTATGCAGATAATCAAACATAACCTTTCCTTTACACACCCTAGTATAAGCACCTCTCCTATGAGCATGGCCTCCCAACCATGACCATCTGTCATCTTGGGCGCTGCATAGGTGGATAACATTGAGAGGTAGCCTGAGCTCAAACCTCTCCCGCGAGGGAACTAATACTAATGCATATAAACTTCTGGCTAAGCCTTACCCAATTCAGGTATTGTGGTTGTACGGTAAATTTGGAATGGTATCGCATCTGAATCCAACCATCAGTTTTGTAAAAGGGTTAAGGCTCATGCCTCAACATTTTCATCATCATAAACCATTTGTGTTTCTCAACACATGCCAAAACATCTCAATATAATGACTCATCATTCCAAGGTTTTCACAATTCATTTTCACCAAGTGTTCCCATCTACTCTAAACAACTAAGTTAAGAGTGTTTACTAAGGTGGTAAGGTGGGATCAATCTCATGACATAGGATGACATCTAAAGTTATCTAAAATAGGTCAAGTTTTATAGTCTTTATGCTACCTTCAAAACAAGTAAGGGACTTTGTGTAAAGTAAAGGAAGTAAAGCTTGAAATTAATACTTGGGGTAAAGAATAGTCAAAGTAGTTTAATCAAAGCATGCCTAAGGCATCTTTGCTAAACCATCTAGTTTAATCCTAGCTTGCTAAAAGTAGCTTACTAAGTATAATACTTGCCAGTGATAGCTTGCCTTGGTTGGTGCAGTGGTTGAAGTTGTCTTCCTCCTCTTGGTAGAACTCCTCCTCCTCGTGAGCTTGGTCGGTACTATCTTCTATAAATACATACGGAGTACACAATCACCAAACAATACTTAACTAGTCTAATTAGTACTCTAAGGCACACATTTGATGATCTATTATCATCACAAGCATCACAAGTTTTATTAATTAGTTTCATTCTTTTTATTTAAGAAAAGTAATTTCTACTCATTGAAAATTAACTAAGATTTAATATTCACCAATTAAAATATGGGATCATGTGGACATATGTCATCACCACATATTCTAACATGTGGGGACGTAATTTAAGGGTTGGTTCACAATTACTTTGGTTTAAGTTCATTATTTAATGATTTAAAGTGACTAGAAATGCCTATATACCATTATTTTGGTACTAGTCCAAAGTCACTACATGTAAACCTTAATATTATTACCTATTCAGATAGGTATGGTGAAATGTGATTTTTGAGAGTTGGAATCAACTCAAAAGCTATCTTGGTTGATTTTATAAAAATGTTGCAAGGTGCAAATGCTTCTGTTTTGTTATTTTTACTAGGAGAGATCTCTAACTCTAATTGAATTAAATCCAATGGTCTTGGGTAGATCTTTTCAGTAGATTTCTAACAAAATTGGAATCACTCCATTTGGTTTTGTGAATTCCTCTGAATTGAATTTCAAACTAGGGGACACAACTAGGTTTAAACTAAAATGGAAAAATCCTAATTCAAACTATCTGGGTCGCACGGGAACGCTAACGGGCCGGCCCAGTGACACTACGTGGTGCGGGGCTCAGCTGACAGTGGGTCCACCGGTCAGTGGCTCATAACGCGCGAAGCGGTACGGGGCGATGTGGGTCGTTGGATTAGAACATGGATCAACGGCTGGGGATCATCGTCGACGACGAACTTGTCCCTGACAAACTCTAACCCTAGCGGCTCGGTGGGGGTGCATAGGGGGCGTACCAGGGCTCCAGCAATGACGGCGATGGGGGCAAACGGACTGGTGGTCGACGGCGAGCTCAGGGACGGTCGAGGCAGCTCCGGGGGTGGTCGCAATCCGCGGCGCCCTTCTCCTCCAGAGGCGGCCTGCTCCGGTGCAATTCCGGCGAACTGTTCCTCGCACTGCTTCGGCTAGAGGTGGGGAACGGTCAGTGAGGTAGGGGAGGTGAGTGGTGTGCTGCAAATGGCTGGGGAAGGCCTCTATTTATAGGACGACGACGCGACCGAGAGGGATGGGTGAGCGGCTCCGGCGAGGGTTGCACAGCGTGCTAGCAGCGTGGCTCGAGGTAGGGGCGGTCGCTGGTCTCCTGGCGGTGCTCTATGAAATGAATGCGGGACTAGGGGCGGTGGTATGCGGTCGGGCGGAGCTGGCACTCTAAGCGGCAGAGACGGCGGTGTCCACGGCGAGCGGTGGCTGTGAGGCGTTGGACGGCGAACGGGCATGTCTGGCGTGTCCCTGGGGTCATGGTGGAGCAGTGGGCGTGGGTTGTGGTCGAGCGGCGGCTTGTGCACGCGTGTCGGGCGCGGCGCTCTGGCGCGTGCTCGACATGGCATAGACAGGCAGTGCACAGCGGTTCCTCGGTGGTCCATGGTCTGGCTCGAGGAGGGGAGGGGACACAGAGTGGCGGTGAGGTACTGGCTAGCTCGTAGACATGGCGAGAGGGGGCGAGGTGGTCTTCTGCGGTGAGGGCAAGGTTGGCCAGCGAGTTGGTGCTCGGCATGGCTTTGCCTTGCCACTAGGGGGTAGGAGATGGGGTTTAAATGGCATGGTTAGATCATTTGGCGACAGAGGGAGTGTTTGGAGGAAAATTGGGTGCAAAACCCTGTTGCAAATAGTGAGCTATATTTAGAGTTTAAACCCTGCCTGCCAAGTGTTTGATGAAATGTCCGCAAGAACTTTCTTTTTGAATTTTGAAAAGATTTTTGGTGGGTGTGCTAGTACTAAGATTGAGACTCTGTGGGTGCTTGGGTTTTGAAATTTGAGCTTATTTGAGTGGTTTTTGAAATAGTGGGATCTTCCCATATGAAATAGATTCAATTTTCAAATGTTAATTAAATATAGTGTTTAAATGTTTTTGGCAGATCGTAAAGTGGGCCTTGGTACAACATTATGTGTACTATCAAGGGGTGCAAATATCCGTCATTGTTTCTGTTAGGTTTTGAGTACTAGGAATAGCCAAAGTAGGCATGATAGTTAATTTGGCAAAAATGACCATTCACTTCATTTATTCATTTTGAGTTGTTTTTCTTTGGGAAATGTTTGGGAATGATTTAGATGATGTTTATTTCACCTAATAATCATTTTACAATCAATGGATCACAGCACCATGGCAATTCAAACAACTCCTATTTTAAATGCACATACACATGAATGCTTCCATATTTTTAATTGGAAAAGTTTTTGTTAACCCTAATTTTGATGATTTGGATCTTAACAACCATGGATTAAAGTTTTGGGATGTTACAACCACTCGAAGGACCACTAGACGTACCCTATCACAAACTAAGCAAGAGCAAATAAGTGACCAAGAATACATTGATAAAAGGCACGAATGCATTCTAGCACGGCAAAGTCTCGACAGGGACACTCCCACAAAGGCACTATGCAGACTAAGGAGCATTTTGCTTCTTCGACATGGACTTTGACTTCAGGGGCTTCATCGCATCCGTGGTAGTCTCCGATGCCGTGGATTTGCCGGTGGCAGCTCCAGATGTTGCGGACTTCGCCACCTTCGCTTGCCCCCGCTCCTCAGAATACTTGGCGACTGTCTCGACAAGTTGAGGACCATATTTAGCGCAGCTACCAGCAAAGGGAGCAAACACTACCTGTTGGCCTCCGGCATCGACAGGCATCGCCTCGGAAACAGCGGCGGGGTCCATCTCCACGCCATGGGCTTTCACCATCGCGAGTGCCATGGTGGCGCCGACGGAATGCTGCGAGTTCCTGAAGTCCGCGGGAATACCTCCAGCGAGGGATTCCACTAGGTCTTCAAGGTTGTCAATCAGCCCGGCCTTGGGAGTTAAATCCTCGCGGATGCGACTAAGCACATCCTTAGCCTTCCCCAGCGTCTCCTAGAGGGAAAAGCTGCGGTCTTCGACTGCAGCGACGGCGCTGCGTACACAAAAGTGTTACTATAGCAACCACATGTCAAAACAAAAGAGCAATGTAAAATTCAGCTGAAAGAATACCTAAGAGGGACTTGGCAATAGAGAAAAGTTGCTCCTCGAACAACTTCTCCCTCTCAGCAGTGGAAGCACGGAGATCCTCTTCTCTCTTTCGTGACTCCTCCAAAGCTGCGATTGCCTCGTCGCGATTCTTTGTCGCTGCAGCAAGCGTCTTCTCGAGTGCAGCAGCACAGTGAAGTAGTTCATTGTTCTGAACTACAACGCACAGGGTGTATCATCAATCGAATTCATAAAATTCACGAAGACAAAGACGAAGTCAAAACTCACCTTCGACAACACGGTGTCGATTGTCTAGCAGAGCAAGCTGCCTACCCATGACAAGGACTTGCTCCGCTAGACGAGCAGCCTCTTTCACGATAAGCTGCACCATAGAAGAAAACAAAAGTTCAGCAACAGCACCAAGTATAAATTCGACTACCAAAACAGCAAAAGGACGCTTACATGATCTTCTAAAGACTCCGAAGATGACTGTTGCACAGTCATCCGGGCAACCATCTGGTGTTCCCCAGCATGCGGGGAACTCGATGAATTGTGCCTGGAGTGGGCTGCCAATGGAGGGGAAGAAGATTGTTCGGCCACTTCCTTGGCCTTGGAGCCTGCGACTCTGGACTCCTTCACAAATTGGACGTCGTCAGAAGGCGATGCTGCCGCTTGGTTACAAAATACATCAAGCCAAAACTTTAGGGAAAAAAGCAACTCCAAAAAGAAACCAAAATGAGGTCGTGAATGCAGAACTCACCAGCTAAATTTATCAAGGTCGAAGAATTGCTCCTCTGACTCCGACGACTCCTTCGGCAGTCGCAGCTTCTTCCGGGCAGGAGGAGCCATGGAGCGCACAGGAACAGCGGGGATGGGCTCCCCTAAAACAACAGAAGGGCCTTCTGGCATTGTCGGCGATGAGGCATCCGAGTCCTTGCTGCGGGAACGCTTGCGAGTGTCCTGATCGCTGGACTCGGGGGCTCCCTCCTCCTCTTCAATTGGGACGGTCGATTCCGACTCGTCTTCTTCATCCACTTCGTGAGGGTTAACCGCTTCAGGACGAGGGGGCAAATTGGGAGACACCTTCCACTCCTGCATTCAGAAGATACAACATTATATATCAAAGCATCATAAAAGGCAATCGAAAACGAAAACTACTTCACAATACAGTTCTACCTCATGAGGAGGGTTAGAGGCGTCGAAAGGAGGCACGACTTGTTCGCCTGGGAGAACCTCCTTGGCGGTGTATTTGGTCACCAGTCGCACCCTCTTATCCACCTCACTCGCAGAAATGCCCTCGGCAGATACGCAAGTGACATCATCAGCACCGGTCCATCGGAACATAGGGTGCACTCTGGCCTGCAGAGGCTGGACGCGGCGGCGCAACCAGGTGCGAATAAGGGCAGCGCCACCTTCTTCCTTGCCTATGTGTTTTTTGAGGTCGCAAACATGCTTATACAGCACTTCTGTTTCCTCGGACTCGCTGGGCATAATGACATTCTTCCAGGAGCGCCTCCTCTTGCAAGACGCCGCGGGATCAAAGGGCACGAGTCCGCAGTGCTCTCCGTCGGCCTTCTCGTCGCGGATGTAGAACCACTTGTCCCTCCACCCTTGGAAGGACGTGGTGAGCTTGATGGAAAAATAGGTGACAAAGGAGTCGACGTGGATCCCGCAGCCTCTTACGGCGTAGACTACTGAACCGGACGTCGACTGACGTTTTAGCTTAAAAAGCCTCTTGAAGAGGACAAAGTGCGGCTCGATTCCGAGCCAGCACTCACAAAGAGTAATGAAGCAGGATATGTGGAGAATGGAATTTGGGGACAGCTGGTGAAGCTGGAGCCCATAGAAACAAAGGAGACCGCGAAATAAAGGATGCAGAGGGAGAGAAAGACCTCGGATGAGAATGCAAGGAACATCACCCGGAAACCCGGAGGAGGACAAGGGATTACGTCCTCACCGGGCACTCGCGAGTCGTCTTCCACGGAAGGAAGAACCCCATCTCGATGATGAAGATGCAGATCGGCGGGCTTGATGATGGACGCCCGCCAGGCGCCATTGGTGATGCGGGTGCCAGCACCTTTTCTTCTTCCTAGCGCCAGCGGTGCTGGTGCCTACGGTGGTGGTACTGCCCTTCTTCGTGGCGGCAACAATGGTGGCCGCGGATCTAGCGGTGGTGCCTCCTTTCTTCTTGCCCATCTTCTGATGGCGGTGAGAATGGAGGAAGTAAATGGGGAAGACACAGAGCTGGTCCAATGCCACGAAGAGGAAGTACGCAAGGAAGTAGAGAGCAGCAACAATGGCAATGGAGGCACGAGCAAAGAAGACATATGGGAAAATTACCGCAGCTGCGCTGCTACTTAACCTCCTCGTAGACACCATCCAACGTCTAGTAGAAACCCTACTACACGCGTGGCGCACATCAACAAGCACGAACCGTCCCCCCACTATTCCCATTACGCGTAGAAATCGAGGAGACGCAGTTAAAACAGAAGATTACGCATGCCCGGTCAAATCAAAGTCAGAAAGTGGACCCACCACTCATCACGTCTCGTCAAAGTCGCTCACGCGGGAAACCGAGGTCATCATATCGTCAGCACTGACGTCATTGATTCAAGCACAAGAGGATTTCGACTACTTTAGTCCTTGCTCGAGTCTTCGACTCAACAAAGCACTCGGGGGCTACTCCTAATAGGAGCACTGGTCTCGCACCTGGAAGATTTTTTATGCAGGTATACGAACATTCTAGATAAACCTTTCACTCGGATCCTCGATTCGACTATGAACTACGGGTTACTCCCATAGGGAGCGCTGAAAGCATATTCGACTGAAACAAGCAACAAAAGACGACAGCAGTCGCAAATGTTTTTTAGTCCCCACTCGAGTCTACGACTCGAATAGGCACTCGGGGGCTACTCCCATAGGGAGCACTGGTCGCGCACCCTATGATTATTTTTCTGGTACATCATACCGTGTGTTTATAACATCCACACTCGAATGCTATGGCAACTCCACCTCATATTTTCCCTACAAAGAGATTACGTCTCCTAGGCCACCCAAATCATCTCCGCGATGAAAAAATTCGGATGCCGCGCTTACAGCATGAAGATAAGACCTGAATAAGGCCTAGAAACGCATCTGCAGCGCACTACCAGAAATATATCCGTACCCTACAGGTGCGATGAACATGCCTTGACGGACGCGTCGAGTGCTCGCACTTACATACTGGATTCGACTCCTGTAAGACCTCCGCGGCCTGAGTCAAATTACGCCAGCACTTTCCCGAATTCGAGTCTGGGGACTCGAGTTTGAGTAGATTGCGTTGTTTTGCCCTAAGGCAGTTAACTGATATCGATACATCGGTTAAATCAGGCACGTATATCAAAAATCCCTATGACACAAACAGAACACTCGAAAATGCTCAGTCATGCACTTGAAAGACTTCATAAAGTATCCAGTCGAAGCGATTCCACTAGACACTCGGGGGCTACTGACATGGGTATACCCTATAGGTACTCGAGTTTGGTATATACGATCTAGATACGGCAGAAGCCCACGGCGTTGCTAAGGCCCAATGGAGAATTCGAGTGGCCCATGGACTCTCGATTGCTTGCGAGACAAGAAGAAGCTTAAGATAGAAAGTTCAAAGGGAAAACCCTAATATGTAACCGACTCGACCTACTACCCGAGACCTAGCATGTCTATATAAAGGCTAGGAGGGGGCGGCGAGGAGGACAATCACCACCCTAGTTTCCACAACTCTCACCAGATTGCATCTGCGCGCCCCTATAATCTTCGATTCCTTCGTTAATTCCAAGAGTAGACAAGCAGGAGTAGGGACCTCTACGAGGCCTGAACCTGGGTAAAACTTGCGTCCCTATGTGCTTGTTTGCTAGCCGATTGATGCCTCGAGTGCTCCCTCCTTCTCCAAAACCCAAGTCCATAACAATGGGCATTGATGAGTTAAACCCTCGTCAGGTAGGTACAACTGGTACGACTTGACTTTCTCTAGATCGACGAGGCAGTGAGGTCCGTGGTTAGGGTTTTTGGACAAGGGATGGAGGTATCCATTTCTATCTAGTGACAGTAGAGGGAGGAAGAAGAGAGGGTTCCCAGAGATCTAGATCTCTAGCTGGAGGAGATAAGGAGGCCAGGGTGTAGGTGGTTGAGGAAGCACATGGGTTGTTTTGTTGTTTAAAAGGTGAGGATGGAGGTGGTCTCAGATCGGTTTTCTCTCTGTCTCTCTTTCTTGCCTTTTTATTGTAACACCCCAGCATTTAGGAACCAATGAAGGGTAGAAATAGGAATCTGTGCATATGCATGCATTCATCTATAAGAAAATCAGGCTAAATTTTTCGCCAAACAAAAACCTCATGAGATCAGAGTTTCTTCCACTATCTATAGGTAGGAATACCTCTCTGAAGTGAATGCTACAGATTTTGACATGACCTTTAGGCATTTTTGTGTTTTGGGGAATATTTTGAATTCAAATTTGAAATTCAAATCATTTGAATAATATTTGAAATTCAAATCATTTGAATAATATTTGAAATTCAAATCATTTGAATAATATTTGAAAATTAGAAGTTAGAATTATAAAGTGGTTTTCGAAAAAGATGTATTAACATTGTTTGATTATATATTAAGCAACAATATGAATTTAAGACAAGGAACTTCAAATAAGAAATGAATTCTTATTTCTTTTCTTTATTTCTTAGTAAATATTACAAGTGGAGATCATTACACTAAGACAGATAATTACAAGGAAGATAATCCAAAAAAGTGAATCTTTATTAAATCATAGAAATATTGTTACAAGATTCTTTACCAAAAGAATAAAAAGAGATTACCATAAGAATATATCCTATTTATCTAATCATATACTATATCTTGACCATCTAGACTTTGTTCCTGCAAAAATAAGATAAGCACACAAATAAAGAAAAAAAATTAGTGGATTAGTTTACTCTCAGTGGTGAACAGTGAGGTGCACCGTTCATATTACATCATAGAGTAATTTGAAGGGGCAATTTGCACCAAAGTATATCATCTGTTCTTTTAAGCAAATAGTCCTAGTGTCACATTATAAGCCAATTGGCCAAGTGTAAGTTTCACCAGGATAAGTAACAGTAAAGGATGGGAAAGTTTAAACCATATTTACTTGATCTCATCCATAGCCAAAGCAAACAGTAAAGCAGCTCACACACCTAAATGCATGCCTTGAGGTGTCAACAGCCGAGAGCAAAGGGGCATCTTAAATCACAGCAGTGTAGGAGCAAAGCAAGCTTTGTTATCCACTTCACAAAGAGAGAGCACAACATAGTTTGTCACCAGCCAAGAACAACACCAGATCTTGAAACCAAAACACCAGATCAAGCCATTTTCCACCACAAAAAACCAAGGAGATCACCAGCCAAGATGGTGACCTGAGGAGGGGGAAGTAATAGGTGGACAACAAGGTCACACAGAAGCAACATCACCAGGAGGAGCACGACAAGGCCATGAGGAAGCCAACACAAATCCAGGGTAACCACAAGCTAGAAATAGAAGGCAACATCAGTACAAGGCTACCTAGGTATATCCCAACATTTGATCTAATTATTTTCCATCTTACACATTCATTTCCTTGCAAGCACATGATAAGTGGACATATTAGACAGCAGATAATAAACAAATAGATCTGGCATGTGTTCTTGCACAGGTAGGGTCTTAGACCAACATCATTGAGCCTATGATCCAGTTCTCACTAGATTGATACACATTACAGTTGCTGGTACAGGGCACATTCCCAGAAGGGTATCACCTCTGTACCTAGCAAGATTAAGTCTGCTTGAGTACAAGCTCAAGTAGATCCACTTCAACACAGTTAATCATCTTCCTAAATGATTTAGGAATCATAAATAGGTACTTTATTATTGAAAAGAAAGTAAAGATCAACATTATATATTCCTAGACCACACTATTTAGAAATCACTGAGTAGTACTAGTACATAGGAATCATCTCTTTACAAATTATCTTCTTATTAATCACATAATAGAGACTAGTACTATATTTACACAGCAACATGATTAAATCATGAGCCTAAACATATTAGAACTTCACAAGTAAACAATTAACCAAGTATCAGTACAGAGAGCAGCCAACTTAACTTCATAGGAGTAAATCCACAGCCACAATAACTTAAGAATCCACAATTAACTAAGCATGCTTTTACAGAGAGTTTCATGACAGAACAAATAACAAAAGCATCAATAGCAGAATGTTCTCTAATAGAGAACAGAGTAACAAACATACTCAACAGAGATTGACACTACACTAGGCAAGATTAACCCTAGAGTATGCTAAATCACCACTTTAGGGGGTTATGAACCATAGAAATATAGGGATGAACCCTAAATGGAGAAATCCAGCGCAAATGACCATATGGCATGGATTAGAGGCAAGGTAGAGCACAGAGAGGAAGATAGGGCACTTACTCGAGGTCGTCGTAAGATTAGTGAAGAGGAAGTAGAGAGGAGGCCGGCGGTAAAGAGGTGGCGGCATGGGGAGCACCCCGAGGGGGCACTACAACCCACGTCTGCAGCGCGTTGGAAGCAGCCGGAGGGGAACACACCACGAGCAGCCCAGCACGTCGATGAAGAAGCACAGAGGTGGCCAACCCTAACCCTAGCCTCGTGTAGGGGTTAGCATGGCCAGGAGAGGGCACCGGCGATGAATCAGCTTGGACAGCGTTGTGCAGCGGCGTCGACTTGGTTGTCCTGTACCCCGGCGGTAGCCACGGCAGCCAGACTTGGCCGGAATCATGCGCAGCAGCGGTGGCCGGATGGAGCGCCAGAGAGAGTCGTGAGAGATATGGGTGAGGAAGTGAGAGTGCACGTAGGAGTACTGGGCCGGTGGGCTTCCCAGTACAGCCCAGGTGGTCTTTGACCAGGCCAGGTGGGTCGGATCTGGTTGGGTCGAGCCAGCCGAGTGGGCCGGGCCAATGTCTCAAAAGACGTATCTAAAAATAAATATTTACAAATATGCTCCTGAAACAAAATCAGCTCTAGAAAAATAAATATTTACAAATATTTACATGGTCCCATAAATTAGATAACAAGCATTAGGAAAACATAGATAATCATTCTCACTATTAAATAAACACTACAATAATCACAAATGGATGGATTTAAAGGAGGCACAACACATCTCACCAATCCCCTACATCTCCCACACCTATGGGGATTTACTCAGACATGAGAGGAAGATAAATGAAAGGCATAATTATATTGCAAGTAGGAATCATCTCAAAGTTATTGCAGCAAACCACAATAGCAATCAAAGATCAAATCAAATACAAACCAAAGGTAGATCAAAGTATCAAACCCTAATCTTACTAGTGCCAATCTCTCCCTCTCTCTAAGTAATGATGGGAATGATGGTGGAGTGTGTGGTTTGGAGGTTGGAGATCATCGAGGAACAATGTGAAGTTCTTCTCCTCTTCCAGCTCAGATCTAACCCCCTCTAGATGGCTTGCAACGGCTATGTTTTCTGTTCTGTTATTTTTCTCGTCGTCTTCCCTTCACGAAAGTTGCTTGTATTGATATATGGGAGCTGTCGGCATGTAATATGGGAGATGGTACAGGAGCGTCCCGACCGTACCGCTGGTCATTAATCATGTTGAACGCCTCCGATGAAAGGGGCTCCAATTGGGGATTTACTTCTTTGGATGCAATTAGTCCATAAATGCTATTAGATCTTCAATAAATGTTCATTACCTAAAAACCATCACAAGAAAATAAGGATTCACTAATTGCGACATTAACGTTAGTAGAAAGGGGTAACCTTCAGTGAAATCCGACAATAAATAAGAGGAAAACCAATAGTAAAAAGTGATGAAATTTGTAGCTATTAGCATCCCCAAGCTTAGCGGTTACTCACCCTCAAGTGACAAAGCTATAATGGGTAATAGAGAATAACTGAATCAATATGAAAACTTATAAGAGGTTGTATCATATTCCATTTTCTCAAATCCTGCAACCTTGAACATGAGCATAATATATCTGAACAATTGCACTTAAGTTCAATGCCTAAAGGCAAGTAACTCACTAGTTAATAGTTCTTATAACTCAAATGAGATTGTTAAAAATTTGGCTAGGCTTGGAAATCAATTTATTTTAGCACCTCTCTTTTTATGAGAGTGAAAAATGTTTTGAGCGAGGCCGCTTGAGTCAAAATTAAGGGTGCACAAGTATATGTCCAAAGAAGCATAAAATTAAATATTTTCATTAGCACCCACTTTGATAATCGCGGCTATCAAATACCTCTTCTTTTCCTTGTCTTTCAAGAACTCTAATTGTTCAATTTAGGTGGTGATAGTGATGCCAAAGATCAAAAGTATCGAATATTTTTAGCTCATATCTTGACGATAAAATCTTTCTTCCTTTCTCAAGGATCAATGAATATTTCTTTTGTAGACGCTTAATCAACCTTTTGAGAATACCAGTAATTTTCCCATATGGCGACACGTATGGCACTCATGTCATCAACTCATAGCCAAAATCCGAGGTTATACCATAGATCATTCAAAGGCTAGCAGAGTTGTTGGCATCCCAAAGGTGTGTATTTGAAACGTAGAACTTTTATTTCTTTCTTCTCTCTTTTTTTAAGTAGGTCGAAAAATGTTTTGGCATCTCCCTCTCCCACCATAAAAAGTTCGTTCTATCAAACAATTCTTTTTCAGAAGGTATCATCAAGTCAATGATTAGTATGTGGGATTGAGTACTACTAAGATTAAGCCCTTAAGTCAAAAACATCGCACCAAAGTTGTCGATAGACACTTTCTCTTATTCTTAAAAGCTTGGAATTTAATCCAAGGGGTAGTTTTTCAAACTGATATTAATTGTCGAAAGTCTTAACCAAAGTGGTGACAAAAACCTTTGAGCTCAAGTCTTAAAAGATAACGAATTAAGCTCGGAGTCGAACTCAAGTGCAACTGAACAGACATAAAATGTTCATGAGTAAGCTTACAGGAAGAAGGAAAATAGGAATTTAGTACCTCCTATTGCTTGCTCATCTCCTACTTGAGCCAACTCTTTGCGTTCGTCTCTATAGCTCAATCACTATAAGTGAGTACCCTATTGAAAAATCAACGAAAGCCGAGAGAAATTTGCACAAATACATTTAAAGGCTAGTCTAATATTTTTGGGTTTTCTTTTTATCAAATGCAAAACTGTAAACAAACATGCATTGAAACAAAATAAATAAAAAGAAGAAAGAAAATATGAATGCAAAAAGGAGGGAGGATGTTAACCTCCCCAAGCTTAGGCTCTTGGTCTATCTGGAATCAAACGTTGCCACCGTTGGGCGGCGGCTGCTGGTATGGGGAGTTCGGGTAGTGGTTCGGAAAGTCGGTCATGAAAGATGTGAAGTCTTGGATGAGGTTGGCTATGTTGGCGTTCGCATCATACAACGTGCTTTCTATGTTGTCAATGTGATGCACCACCTGGTCAAATTCGCCCCTCAGGGACATAGTTAAATCCCGGATGTGGTTGATGCATACCTTGTTGTTGGTGCAGAGGGAAAGGTTGTTTGTGTGGTGTTGTTGACCGTAGTCATCCCAACCTGCACCGTGCCAATCATCTCCACCTTGATCTTGCTGTTGTTGGCCAGCTGCTGCATTTTTCCCAATTGGGGTGACCTCCTTGCGGCATAGTCCTTCTTGAGAGGATTAGTGCCTGCTAGAACTCCTCCTCAGTAAGGACCCAACTTTGTTTACCTGGCAAACCAAAAGCTTGGACAAAAGGAAGCAAAACTTGGTGGAGATCAAAATAAAGCTGGTAAGCACGAAGGGAGCGTTCGGGTCTATAGACCCCCATGAACTTGGTGCTAGCCATATGAATGTCATCTAGGCTCTTATTGCCAGCCACAACTCTTTCCTGTGGTAGGACAAATTCGTTTGCGTAGGCGATCTATGTGATCAACCCACCACAACCAATGTCCCTAGCAGAAGCCGACCTTTGGCGACGAAAGTGCTGGATGAGCAAAGCACCTAAGTTTACCTTGTGCTCCATCTCTGGATGCAAGGCCATATGAATCCTTATTTCAGGGCCTTCCGCCCGACATCACCTTTCCCAAAAATATAATTCACTAGGAAGGTATGGAAATAACGGATAGTAGGATTCTGGATGGTGGTGCTCTTTTTGCGCAAATAATCAGTGTTCCTGTGGACAGAAATTTTCTCCCAAGAATGCATTGCCTCCATGTGCACATTGTCATCAATATCGAGTTCCCCCTCATGGGAGAATCCAAAACTATCACAAAATTCGTAGAAGGAAAGGTTGTTGAGCTGCCCATTGAGTACAAACCTTACAGTGCAATTACGCTCTTGTGCTTCGAGATCATCATGGAATGATGACAGGAACACGTATGTGCCGAGCTTGTAGGGTTCAACGGAGAGGTAGGAGAAGTTGACCATGCCAGTATGCACAATCATCTGCTCGAAGTCCTCCAAAAGACCTTAACGGGAGAGGAACTCACAGTTTACCCACTTGGTGGGCAAAACCTTGCAGTTTCTCACCCTCTCATAGCCTCGTCTCATGGCATCCCTCAAGTTGTCCACCTCCGAGCGCCTCTTATTCGAACCCGGTGGCTTGGCAGAGCCCGAGGCTCCTTCCGTACCCAAGCCCTTGCCCGGGTGGAAAATCCTTCCAATTTTATGCATTGTGCTATGATTTTTTTTAAATAAATATAGGCATCAAGTTTCTATCACATGAACAAATGATTATAGGTAGAAGTTACAAATCCTAACGTCAGAAATCAACAATAATCTCAAAATATGATGAACTCATCTAAATGGCCAATCTGATGAATTCAACCATGGATTTCAGAAAATAGAACATGGATCAGATGACAAACTTACCAATGTGAAGATTCCCCAACTCAAAAACACAAAATCAATGAAGAATCAAAGGTTCTAGGAGGCTAGGATTTGAGTTGGAGAGAGAAAGAACAAGGAAAAAGAGGAGGAAGAAGAAGGAGGCTGGGTGGGAGCCAGCCACCGTCGACCTTTACCTAGCGATGCAGTCGGTATGGGCGGGCGGTACGGGCGTAGCCCGCCCCTACCGGTGGTCGTCAATGTTGGGTCAAAGTTAGGATTTGAGATCAAACATGGTCGGTCTGGTACAGGCACTCGATACGGGCGCGTCTCGGCCGTACCGTTGCTCGTTATCAGTACTAGAAATCTTGGTCGACTTTGTTGAGGTTTGGTATGGGCGTGCGATACGGGCGTGACCCAGCTGTACCACTGCTCATTATCAGTCCTATACCCCTCACTGAAGTTGTCGAAATTCAGTACGGACACACGATACGGGCACACCAGACCGTATCGGCACTTGTTATGCGATTTGAACCTTTTTCTTCTCTTCGTTTTCCCTTGCTTCTTAACTTCTCTAAGGTAAATTCTTTGAACAACTCAAGACTTGAATAAATTTATTAGAACGTACAAATAATAAAATAATAAAAACTTAAACTTAATTTATTGAGAATGGCTTAACTCCCATTACGTATTCTATTCTAGAGTTTTGATTAGCCAAACTCCATATCATTAGCATTCACCTCAAGCCGCTCTTTATCTCCGGTTCTTGCTGCTTGAACATGCTTAGGCAGTGGAACATATTTTCCATTGTATTCCTATTTCTTTGGAAAATACCGAACAATCTGATCACCATATATATTGAAGACAATCTTACTTCTAGAGCAATCTACGTTAGCTCCAGTTGTGCTAAGAAAAGGTCTTCCAAGCATGATAGGAAGTTTGTCATCCTCAGGAACACCGAGAATAATAAAATCAGTGGGTATAACATGTTGATATATTCTAAGTAGAACATCTTCGATCATACCGACAGGTTATTTAGTTGTTTTATCCGCCATTTGTAAAGTGATTGAAGAAGGAGAGTATTCTCCAAGATTCAATTTTTTAAATAGGGAATAAGGCATAACACTAACACCCGCTCCTAAATCACAAAGAGCATTGAATATATTAGTTTTCCCAATTGCACATGAGATGGTTGGTATACCTAGGTCCCCAAGCTTAGCAGGCAGCTTATCACCAAAGCTTGTCATTACTACTACAAACTTAGTTACCTTTTTATTTCTATTAAGAATATCTCGCATAAACTTTTTGTAAGTAGGAACTTGGATAGCATCAGTTAAAGGAAGTTATAAATATAAGCTTCCCAAAGCCTCAACAAAAGAGTCATAAATAGCTTTATCCGGTTCATATTGAACTCGATTAGGATAAGGAATTTTCTTTTTGGTGGGTATTACCTTTTCTTTTACCTTTGTTGCTGGTTCAACACTCTTTTTGGTTTTCCATCTTACTGGTTTTTGCTTATCGACGTGTTCTTCACGAGGGATGATAACTTGCTATTCTTGTTCCTTTCCGAGATCGACTTCTTCCCTTGAATCGATTGTCTCAGAGTCTGAATCAGATGGTCTATGTTTGTCCCCTGCTTCCCCTTTCTCTCCAGTTTTGGAAGCTTTATTCTCCCTTTTCTGGGCCTCATAATCAATGTAATCTTGGGGATCAATTAAATCCTCTTCTTCCTGACTCATCTCCTAAGTCTCTCTTGCTTTTCGAGCTTGTTCTTCCTGACACCAAGGTGGTCCTTGTGTTCCTGAGTTTCTATACCACGTCTAGTAACAATGTTAGTAGAAATAGTGAAATTTCCTTGGCTCAAATCAAAGTTGGGGTTTCAATTATTTTATCACACCGAGTTTTAACCATACTTATATATCTATCTAAATGTTTTCTAGCTTGACCCAAGTCATCAAAGACTTAGGTTAGATCTCTTATATTATTTTCTTGCATCATGAGACGTTTATAATTTTTCTCACGGAACTAATTTTGTTGATATCTAAACTTCTGCATTACAAGATATATATCATATTCTATTACATAAGTTTGAAGAATGTCGATTTTATTTTCTCTCACAAGTTCTGAGGCTATACCTTTTTCTTCCATGGACTTGTTGAGTTCGGGTATAAGATTTGGTGGTATGTGAATCATACCTTTTCGTAGTTCAACATCCGCAACTGGATTGTATTGTTCATCATTAAAGGATCTTATCTCGAAAATCTTTACACATTCCAGCAGTGTTAGGTTGCATATAGCTCCTCATGTAGATAGATCAATCATTTATTTTGTCTCGTCATTAAGCCCACTATAAAAATATTGAATAATTAAATTCTCGTGAAAACCGTGATTTGGGACTTTCATAATCATTGCATAAAATATATTCCATTCTTGATAAAAGTTGTCTCCAACTATTTGAAGAAAGTTTGTTATACTACGTTTAATTTGCATGATTTTAGTGAATGAACAATATTTATGCATGAATTCTCGGATGCAATTGATGGCCCAAAATATACCGAGCTCGTTGGGGAACCCTAAGAGGAAGGTATGATGAGCACAGTAGCAAGTTTTCCCTCAGTACGAAACCAAGGTTATCAATCCAGTATGAGCAAGGAAACACCCCAAAGGAGCTAGCTGAGCCTTGGCAGAGCGCACTATCGGTGCTAGTAGAAACATGGAGACCTACACAACACAACCACAGAACTTTGCCCCCAACTTGCGATGAGGTTGTCAATCTCACCGGTTTTGCTGAAAACAAAGGATTAAATGTATCGAATGGAAGGAAGTAATAGTTTGCAGAAAGTAAACACAAAGCAGTAAACAGTTGATTATAGATTGAATGTAAAAGAAAGGACCGGGGTCCATAATTCACTAGAGGTGGCTCTCCTTAAGATAGATAACATGCTGGGTGAACAAATTATAGTGGGGCTATTGACAAACATCGAGAAAGCATACAAGCATATACTAATCATATTGACTCCTTTGAGATTCGATTGGGCATTACAACATTATACATAGACCGCCATCCAACTGCATCTATGACTAATGAACCACCTTCAGGTTATCATCCGAACCCCCTCCAGTATTAAGTTGCAAGCAACATATTATTGCATTACGAATTGCATGTAAAGTAAACAATACAATTGTTTTATGAACAAAGGATTGTTGTTTTCTCCCTAGTAGCAACAACACATCTAGTACCTTAGAGATTTATGTCACTTCCCCAGATTACTAGAGGCATGAAACCACCATCGAGCATAAATACTAACTCTTGGAGTTGCTAGCATCTACTTGGCCAAGATAGCTACTAACAACGGAAAGCATGCAAGATCACAAATAACAAAGACATGATAGAATCAATAATCAATCTGAAATAGCATCTCAATATCCATCGGATCCCTGCAAACACAACATGCAGAATTACAAATAGATGATATTGATCATGAACGGAGCTCACAAGATCTAGACATGAAAGCACAAAGGAGGAGAACCAGCCATCTAGCAACTACATGGACCCGTAGTCTAGAGATGAACTACTCACGCATCACACCAGAGGCTTGCATGATGATGAAGAAGGCCTCCAGGGTGAATTCCCCTATATGGCAGGGTGCCGGGAAGAGCTTCATATCCCTCCCGATCTAGGGATAGAGATGACGGCGGCTATAGACTCTTTCATGGAATTTTGATCGGGTACTTAGGGTTTCCGTATCATAGGCAATATATAGGCGGAAGGAGAGGCCAAGGGGGTGCCTGGGCTAGCCACACCATCCCCTGGCGTGGGCAAAGCCTGGCCGCGCGGCCAGGTGGTGTGGCCGCCCTCTGGCCCTTCTCTGTCTAGTATTCTGGCTCCAAGTGTCCCCCGGTAAAATAATAACTTTGGCTTTTGTCCTGTCCAATTCCGAGAATATTCTTTTTCTCACTTCCTGAAACCAAAAACAGCAGAAAACAGGCAGCTGGCACTGTGGCTCTTGTTAATAGGTTAGTCCAAGAAATCATATGAGAAGTACTCCAAAGTGTGGACAAAACATAAGAAAGTAGATAAAACCAAGCATGGAACATTAAAAATTATAGATACATTTGCAATGTATCAGCAATCTTCGAAGCTTTTTATAGTGTGATTAGGTAATGATTGTAACCAAGCAAAAGCATTAACTTTCAGAGACCAGCAAAAGAGTTTGAGGAGAACAAACTCTATTGGTAAACTTGCTGGTTTATGAGTAGCGCAAAGGTCATAGACCCTTGTCAAGTGGTCACTAGGATCTTCCTCTTCTTTTCCTGCGAAAGCAATTTCTTTCATCATATAAATTAGCTCAGGATATATTTCGAATTCCGACCGTCAAGTTCAGGACAAATAATAGGCATTTCCTTAAGTGCCTAGATGGATTCCCATATTCTCCCAAAGGTATCTTAGGTTTGGTCCCTTGAGTGATGGTCAAAGCTGCCATCAATGGAATCAGACGGTTCATGTCTATAGTACGTGAGTTATTAAATCTTTTAATAAATTCTAGGCATCTCTCGATCGGAACACGATCAATATACGGAGGTAAATAAGTTTTTCCTGATCGAGTGGTACCTTTGTTTTCAACGGAGATCATGAATGCTGTCAACAATTTCTATTGTCAAGAAACAACACTTAGCGCTTAGCTTCCTGGTAACAGCGCCAGAAAATATCTTGATGGCCTGCAAGTGCACAGGTTTGTCAGAGAATGTTTTCAGGAAGTATTAATTCCAGTTTTTATATCGATCCCAATAAGGAGCCTAGGTAAGTGATTTTATGTGGCGTTTCTGTCACACTCAAGGTGTCATAGGTCTTGAGTGAATTGATTGCAAAAGCTGATGGTGAAAGTGGTGAGTAAAAGATAGAGGAAACTTGCTTAGGAAATAAGTAAATTGCATAAAAGTAAAGATGTGAAAAGTGTGTAAAGGTCATGCAGATGAGAAGTTAGGCACGGAGAGAAATAGTTCATGATGATTGTGAAAGTGCCAAATGGATAAAAAGGAATAAGTGATAGTGATATTTCTTATTTATAAGTGAGTAGGCAAGAAACCCATATACCGACTAGGAGTCCTCATGGCCAATTTTCCCTAGTCCCAATGATCCATCTGCCTGTTACCACGGCCATGGTCAGCACATTAATTAAGGTCTTGCGACCGGATCAAGGCTATAATCTTGATGGTTCCTTGTTGTTCTCGAGTAGTACTAGCTCTTCATTGATATCGGCCATGTCACTTCGGGGTCACCGAATTGGTAGCATATAAGATCATACCTATGAGATATTTGGATCATGTTATCTAGGCCCTTAAATTAGATAACAAGCATTAGGCAAACATAGATAATCATTCTCACTATTAAATAAACACTACAATGATCACAAATGGATGGATTTAAAGGAGGCACAACATATCTCACCAATCCCCTACATCTCCAACGCCTATGGGGATTTACTCAGACATGGGAGGAAGATAAATCAAAGGCATAATTGTATTGCAAGTAGGAATCATCTCAAAGTTATTGTATCAAACCACAATAGCAATCAAAGGTCAAATCAAATAAAAACCAAAGGTAGATCAAAGTATCAAACCATAATCTTACAAGTCCCAATCTCTCTCTAAGTAATGATGGGAACTATGGTGGAGTGTGTGGTTTGGAGGTTGGAGATCATCGAGGAATGAGGTGAAGTTCTTCTCCTCTTCTAGATCTAATCTAACCCCCTCTAGATGGCTTGCAGCGGCAGTGTTTTCTGTTTTGTTATTCTTTTTGTTGTCTTACCTTCCTGAAAGTTGCTTGTATTGATATATGGGAGTCGTCGGAGTGTAGTACGGGCGGACGGTACGGGAGCGTCCCGACCGTACCGCTGGTCGTTAACCGTGTTGAACGCCTCCAATGAAAGAGGCTCCAATTGGGGATTTACTTCTTTGGATGCAATTAGGCTATAAATACTATTAGATCTTCAATAAATGTTCATTACCTAAAAATCATCACAATAAAACAAGGATTCGCTAATTGCAACATTAACATTAGTAGAAAGGGGTAATCTTTAGTGAATCCGGCAATAAACAAGAGGATAACCAATAGTAAAAAGTGATGAGAATTGGAGCTATCAGCCATATATATAGTGTGTATGTACCACTATGAATAAATGTAACCTTATTAATTCAAGTATCCTCACAATTTGAATCAAACCATGGCATGATCTAGAATGACTTCTACTACTACATAGCATGCAAAGTTGGCCATGTAGGCTTCCATAACAAATATTGTGAATACAATATGAGACCACATATGGAATCATGTAGACAAAAGAAAGGATCCAAACCAAAATATTTATGAGCTAGAACTAAATACCATATGAAATGCATTTGCACATATTTAAATGGGATGGTAGAATTTATGGATGGAACCAAAGGAAGGTGGCAATGTGGATGATGGAATTGTAATAGATATGCCCCCAACTCAACTTGGGCATCAAGCATTATATCAAGAAGAAACTACATTATATCAAGAAGAAAAAGATTAATAAGACAAATGCAATATGAGGAGAATAACCAAATGGGAAACAGGTTTTAATATGATGCTCAATGCAATGTGGCATGGTGACATGAGCATGATATTATGATGATGCATAAATGACAAGTATATGGTAGATTATTCTTTATTTATCATGTAGCATTACAAGAGGAAAGTGTAGTCGAGCGTGTTAGGAAAGATGTAACATCCCAATTTCAGCAACCCAGATTAGTTTTCTAGAATGCAAAAATCAAGGGGAACAAAAACTTATCTTGTTAAATGCTGCAGTGTTTGCTTTTTGTTTATATGTGCTTATGCATCTGAAAGTGTAGTAGATGATATACTCCTTCCCTCACCCTCAATTGACAAAAGCTATTTAATAAAACTGTCATGGCTCATCTTGCATATTCTGAAATGTTCTGGCATTTCAAAAACCTGAGCCAGGATGATTTTGCAACACTAACTATTTTAGTAGCTTCTATTGACCAACTATGGAGAGCTATATAATATAATCTCCTTATTTTTTGAAGACATAACCTTTAACTACTCTCACCTATAGGGTTTCCAAAACCTTTTATAAAGCTTTTGAATTCTACTCTTGGTAGAGATACAAAGGATATTACCTCATTCAAACTCCAACCCATTCAAAATACCCATCCTTATCTCAAACTTGTTTGTTAAGATAAATTGCTTTGATCTGCTTTTGACTTGCTTGCTTAGGAACCATAGTGATATAACCTAGGAGCTCATCCCCTAGGATCAAAACAAATTAAGATTACTAACCCTAAGCAAGTTACTCATAGCTTGATCTAACCTCTAGTCACTAATGTGATTATCTAATCCCTTAATCTCCTTCTAGAAGCTTCCAAGGACATGAAGACCAACTCCAAGCATGGATCCTTTATACTCAATCTACACTTAAACATCATCCATTTTATGATTATTGGAAACCTTGTAACCAATCAAAAACATTAACTCTTCCATTCTAGTCAAAACCCCTAAATCTACCAAAATTGACTGTCTAGAAAACTGTTATCACCTTCACATATTTGAGTCTCCCTTATTTCCAACCCTTGTGCATTTTTGGCAACGCACTTGAACCATATTATATACCATCATAAGGACTACCAAGGCCCAACTTTCCCTTGTCTAGATCATCCTCCAACCCACTTGTTCTTGATGGTTTTGCAGGCAAGAAAATAATCTTTTCTGCAAATCTTATCAACATGCCTACTTTGGCAGAAGCTCACATCTTCATACTATCTTATTTTGACCAACTCTTTGCATGACTGTGGTCTACTCATGAATTTCTACCAATCCCTACTTCACTTGTTTCAATTGGATCTTTGTGCTTTGAAAACCCACATGGTTTTGAAAGCTAGTTGATAATCTATTTTGACACCCTTGTTTTATTCATAGTTTGTCATCAATCCTTGGAGATATCAATCATGATCAACCTCAACTATTTGCTCAATCGTGATCTACATCACTTGATCTATCCATCCATATATCACATGACCCAAGGGGAGCTCTGAGCTCCAAGCGCCAACAAGGTTTTGAAGGTATAAAATTAACATTGCCCTAGATCCTTCATTCCTTGTATTCTTCCAAAATCAAGTTTGTTCATCAAAACCCAAGGTTGAAAATTATGGATATGGTGGACATCATGTACCATGGAGATATAAATTTATCCAATGAGTTCCATAATTGTTTTGGCCCAAGAACAATTTAATTCTTTTATTAAGCAAAAACTCCAAAACTTCTTCTACAAAGGAAAGTTTGTATTTATCCAAAACACTTGCCCAAGTTTAAGCACATTTGGGGCCTATGAATCATACCCTATATTCCCACTTCAAAAATAAATATTTTTTTAGAATTTTACTATTTATTTTTTGCCTATTTTCTCAAATGGCACAAATAAGAAAATAAAAGCTTTTAATATTTTCCTTTATCAATAAATCATGGGAAAGTTCACCAAAGTGTGAATTCATATATGGGACCTTTCCAAACCAAAAAACATCCTTGCCCAATTCAAAAATAAGAGATCAACTTCTGAAAACCATTTCAGCCCTTTTTGACTAAATGATTTTAAGTGGACTAAAAATCCTTGGAAAAATCTCGAACAATTCCTAGGGTTATGTCTTGACCTCATCTACATACCAATACCTTTTTATTACCTTGTAAAGACTAAATTCCTTGACTTTCTTCATAAACCTCTATCTAGCCAAAATTTGTCAATTTTCGAACTTATGCTTCAAACCCCCACCAAACCTCCACCAGATTGGTCAAACAAGTTTGCACGGCACTCTACCTCACCTCTTATCGAGCTCCACAAACCCTAGCTTTGAATTTTTGCACTTAGAAGAGAGGAGACAAGTGGTGTGCCATTTCATGTCCATTAAAAAGGCCTTGCAGCAACACCCCACCCCTCTCTGCCCTGTATATGACCAGAAACCTCTCCACCACCGCCCACAATAAAGCCAGCCCTGGTTTCACCTCTCCCCTTGCTTCCCTTGGACATAGTGCATCATAAACCATCCCCTTCGGTTTATAAGGCTACATGCCACCCTAGCGCCTCCCCTTTGGTTCATTTGCCCTCAACCTCTCCCACTTACCTCCCCTGAAAAACACTCCCTCTCCCTTGCTCTGCCTAGCCCAAATGAGGAAGGAGAGAGGCACCTCGGCCTCGAGCAAGATTTGGGCATAGCCTCTCCACCTTTGCCTCTCCCTCTCTGCATGTTCTTCTCCTGAACTCCCCATGATTTTCTGAACCTAACCATGCCCCTTTTCATCACCATGCAGCAGCCCCTGGAAGCATCTTCCACGAACCCAGAGGGCATTCACGCTGGTGCCTCTTTCCATGACTTCATAGGATGTTAGATCCATCGATGTTGCACCTTGTTCAGCTCCCCGTATCGCTCAGAGACCGCTCCACCTCTCCCCAGCGACATGCATGCCTCCTAGGCACACTCCTGCTCACTCCCGAGCACGGCTCTAGAACCTCTCCCCAAAAACGCAGTTGCGCAGATCCTCTCCTGGCGTAGAACCTCGCCTTCTAGCCCATCTCTGAGGTTGCCGAGGAGCTCCGCTTCCTCCTATAGCATCCCCTCCGTCTCCCGGTTCTTGTTAGCAAATCTACTGCACACTAGATAGGTTTTAGTTTTCTTTTCTGAACAATACAGCCAGGCAGCATGCACATGTCCACGTACTGGTTGCCTTAGTCGTTTTTCAGTTAGCTGACTAGAAGTAGATCAGCTTGCCAGATTTAGCGCCATGGGATGGCATGGATCACGCGATCATGGCGGGTTTGTAGTTAGGATCACGCACCTATAGCATCGTGGGATGGCACGACCGGTAAGCTCGCGTGTGTAACCAGTACCCTTTGTAATTCGGAAGCACGACCAAGTGTTCTGCTATATAATAACAGAAAGAACGAGAAAAGTTGTAGTTTAGTGCGTAATGCAAAAGGCCCTGTCTCTCTGTCTCATACTCTGAATTTCCATCACTCATCCACCATTGTTTGATCCTTTGCAACAAGAAGTGGTATCAGAGCGCTCCAAGTGCTATGGTGGTCATGGTGGGAACTCCACCGACGATGAGGGACGCGGCGACAATGGCTACGAAGGGGATGACACCTGATTCAGGTCAGACACCTGAGGGTTCTCACACCCTATTCATAGGCGCTCACTAAGATATGGAAGAAGGAGGGGGAGGCGTGGTGGTGAGATCGTGGTCCATGAGGTGGTACATGAGAGCGGCGGCGGTGGTGCCGTGAGCTATCCCACCCTCATGAAGACAAACTACTTTGAGTGGGCAATCATCACGCGTGTGTAGCTGCAAGGCGCCAGGCCGTGGGACACCGTCGACACCAATGACGCCACCGAGCGGTAGGAGCGGCTGGCGCTCGATGCCATTATGCGCTCAGTGCCACCGGAAATGGTGCATGTCCTTGCAGCGAACGATAATGCCAAGGCGGCTTGGGATGCCATCAAGGTCATGTGTGTCGGCATGGATCGCGTTCACGAGGCAGGCCGCCAGAAGCTGCAGAAGGATTTTGAGAATCTCTCCTTCAAAAGCGGGGAATCGATCAAGGATTTCTCCCTACACATCTCGAGCGTCATCAACGAGTTGCAATCCTTGAGCGACGCAACCTACAATGAGCTCACGACCATGCAGAAGTTTCTGTGTGTCGTCCCGCCCAAGTAGCGCAGATGGCATGTTCGATCGTGACCCTTCTCGATCTGAAGGACATGACGCTCAAGGAGCTGAGTGGTCGTCTCTCTGCATCAGATGGAAGAGGTGAGTCAGAGACAGACGTGGGTGGCCGACTACTTCTCACGAAGGAGGAATAGCGCTTGCCAGTATGGCCGCGATAATGGAAACAGCTCATCTGTCAGTAGCGACAAGGCTCGGGAGAAAGGGAAGATGAAGAACTTCCAGGGCGGCTCCGACCGTGGCACTGGGAGTGGAGATCGTGGCACCGGTGCCGGTGGCAACGGCGGAAGCGGCTCACCAGTGCCAAGATGCAAAGGCAAGTGTAGATATTATGGGATCGCCGAGCATTGGGCCAAGGAGTGCAGAAAGAAGGCATGGGACTGGGCGAATCAGGAGAAGCAAGCCTCGCAAGCCAACTTGGCATAGGCAGAAGTTGAGCAGCCAGGACTGTTGCTCGTAGCCTGCGATGTGTTGGAGGGCGTTGATGCCGTGCAGGTGCATGCCCCTGGGATGCGGGAAGTGCCAGAACTATGAGTATTCCTCCATGAGGAGCACATGGTGTCGGTGGCGACAGACGATGATCAGTGGTATCTGGACACGGTGCCAGTAATCACATGACTGAGCATCGTGATATGCTCACCCAGATCGATGAGACAGTGTGAGGCATTGTCAAGTTCGGTGACGGGTTCGTTGTTTAGATCTGCGGGAGAGGTGTTGTGGTGTTCTCGTGCAAGTCTGGTGAGCACCAGGCACTGTCAGACGTCTACTACATCCCGCAGTTGCGTACAAGCATCATGAGCCTCAGGCAACTCGATGAAAATGGATGCAAATCCATAATCGAGAACGGCAAGTTGTGCCTCTATGATAGGCAGCGACTCCTGCTGGCACGGGTGCGGCGGACCAGCAACTGGCTGTACACCGTGTCTCTAAACCTGACTACACCTATGTGTCTCCTTGCGAGCAACACCGATGAGATGTGGAGGTGGCATACAGGATTTGGCCATCTTCACTTCCACACTCTACATGATCTAGGTGCGAAGGGCATGGTGCGCGGGATGCCAATCATCCGGCACACGTACCAGTTCTATCAAGGGTGCATAATTGGCAAGTTGCATCGCGCATCGTTCCTGTGTGCATCGGCATACCGCGCAGAGCACATCCTCGACCTCGTCCATGGCGACCTATGCGGCCCCATCACACCGACGACCTCGAGTGGTAACAAATACTTTCTGCTGATTATTGATGACAAAAGTAGGTATATGTGGCTTGAGGCTATCAGGACAAAGGACAAGGCTTACTGGTACTTCCGCAAGATCAAGGCACACACAGAGCTGCAGAGTGGTGCCAAGCTCAGCGCGTTTCGCACAGACAGAGGCAGCGAATTTAACCTGAACGAGTTCTCCTCCTACCATGAGGCGATGGGCATCTAGAGGTGCATGACAACACCATACTCGCCCCAATAAAATGGGGTGGTTGAGTGATGCAACCAGTCTGTCATCAAAATGACACGCAGTCTACTGAAGGGCATGGGTGTGCCGAGCTCATTCTTGGGCGAGGTAGTGCGCACTGCAGTGCACATTCTGAACCGCTCGCCGATAAGAAGCCTGCAAGGAATTACACCTTACGAGGCATGGTAGAACAAGAAACCAATAGCGGACTACCTCCGCACCTTCGAGTGTGTACCCCATGTCAAGATCATCAGACCCGGGGTGACCAAGCTGTCAAACAGGATGTGCGATGGCGTGTTCCTGGGCTATGAGCTAAGGACAAAGGGCTATTGGGTGTACGATCCGATTGGCAAACGTCTCTACATCACCCGTGACGTGCGCTTTGAGGAAGATTGGCGTTGGGACTGTAGTGCGGGTGGTGATGGGGGTGTACAGGAACACCTCAGTGAGTTCACAGTGGTGTACTCTAACATCGGCAGGCCAAACACAAATGTGTTGTCCACGTCACCGGCTCCTACAACATCACCCAGAGCTGCTGCAATCCCAGCAAGTCCACCTCCATCAAGTTTTGTCACCCCAACAACGGGAACGCCGGGCTCGTCCTCAGACACTCTAGCAACACCTGATGAACCTGATAACGGATGGGTTTCACCACCTGTTGGTGAAAGCCGAGATTGAGAGGGGGTGCCACTCAGGTTCAAGTTCATGGAGCACCTGATGGAACATGCACCAGTGTGTATGCTGGCGTACAGCAGGCTCTGCCTATCCATAGCAGAGGATCCTGCGTTGGTGGAGGAGGTGCTCACTGAGCCAGCATGGCGCAGTGTGATGGAGACAGAGATGGAGTAGATCCGCTCAAACGACACCTGAAATTCTCATCTCTACCTAAGGGACACCATGCAGTTGGATTGAAATAGGTGTTCAAGGTAAAGAGGGATCTGGCTGGCAACATAGTCAAACACAAGGCAAGACTCATTGCTAAGGGCTACGCACAACGGCAGGGTGTTGATTTTGATGAGGTGTTTGCCCCTGTTGCTCATCTGGAAACAGTGAGGACGATGTTGGCGGTGGCAGCACATCTAAGATGGAGGGTGCACCACATGGATGTGCGCTCGACATTTCTGAACGGGATCTGGTCGAGGAAGTTTATGTTCACTAGCCAGATGGGTTCATCGACAATGAGAATTCAGACAAGGTACTGAAACTTCTGAAGGCGTTGTATGGTCTTTGCCAGGCTCCACGCGCTTGGAGCGCCAAGTTGGATGCCTTCCTAGCCTCACTTGGGTTCGAGCGTTGCCAGCTCGATCATGCTTTGTATCGGCATGGCAGTGGTGAGGATTTCCTGCTTGTAGGGGTGTATATGGATGACCTGATCATCACAGGAACCACTAGCGACACAATTGATTAGTTCAAGGGCCAAATGCAGGAACTCTTTCAGATGAGCAACCTTGGTCTGCTAAGTTACTATCTCAGCATCGAGGTACAGTAGACAGACGAAGAGATCAAGGTTAGTTAGGCCAGCTATGCAGGAAAAATTCTTGAAAATGCAGGCATGAGTCAGAGTAATCCTTGCTGCACACCCATGGAAAACCATCTGAAACTGACAAAGAACTGTGGGGAAGTGGTTGATGCAGCTGAGTACCGGAGTGTGATCAGAAGCTTGCGGTACTTGGTTAATACTCGACCTGATCTAGCATATGCAATGGGGGTTTTGAGCAGATTCATGGAGGCGCCTAGAAGAGAGCATTGGGAAGCAATCAAGCAAGTACTGAGGTGTGTAAAGGGAACACAAGGCTATGGTTGCATATACATAGAAGGAGGAAAGGCTGCAATGCTCACTGCATATAGTGACAGTGATCATGCAGGCAATCCTATTGATCGGAAAAGCACCACCGGTCTGGTTTTCTTCCTCGGGCAAAGCATGGTCACTTGGTCTTCACAGAAGCAAAAGATCGTGGTGATGTCTTCCTGTGAAGCTGAGTATATAGCAGCGGCAACAGAAGCTAGTCAGGCTGTCTAGTTGATAAGGTTGCTGTCAAAAATGATAGGAGGTGAGGCACATCAGGTGAAACTAAAGGTTGATAACAAGTTAGCGATTGAGCTCAGCAGGAACCATGTGCATCATGAGAGGATCAAACACATTGATTTGAGGTATCACTACATTCGAGAATGTGTTAAACAAGGAAAAGTGGACATTGAGCATGTCAGGATAGGAAATCAAGTTGCCGATGTTCTCACGAAGCCGCTTGGGAGGGCTCAGTTTACTGAGCTGTTTCACAAGATTGTAGTCAATCTTGTGCAGCGGATTAGGGGGTGATATGTTAGCTCATCTACTGCACACTATACAGGTTTTAGTTTTCCTTTCTGAATAATACAGCCAGGAAGCATGCACATGTCCACGTACTGGTTTCCTTAGTTGTTTTTCAGTTAGCTGACTAGAAGTAGATCAGATCGCCAAATTTAGTGACATGGGATGGCATGGATCATGCGACCATGGCAGGTTTGTACTTGGGATCACGCACTTGTAGTGTCGTGGGATGGCACGATCGGTAAGCTCGCGTGTGTGACCATTTCCCCTTGTAATTCGACAGCACGACCAAGTGTTCTGCTAGATAATAATAGAAAGAACAAGAAAAGCTACAGTTCAGTGCATAGCGCAAAAGGCCCTGTCTCTCTATCTCATACTCTGAATTTCCATTGCCTATCCACCATTGTTTGGTCCTTTGCAACGACAGTGCCCAGGTAACCCGCCCCGATGCGCCCTGATCCCCGCTAGGGTTCCCTTGCCCTTAAACATGGCGAGAGGTGGACGATGAGCGACTAACGTCGATCCTAACTAGATCCGACGGCCACCAGCCCTCGATACCCCTTTGCTCTCACCCGGTCGCCGACATGTGGGACCTACCCCGGTGGCCTTTGAATCCCCTTCCTGCCCAGCGCTTCACCTGCTGGGCTGGCCCAGTACACCGCGGGTCGGTCCGTTCAAATTTGGCTCGTGGCTATTTACCATTAAATTCAATATTTTCAAATTACTGCTTCTCATTAAATGGGACTGCTAGGATTAAATCAAAACAAAAATGGAAAACACCATATTTAGCCAAGATCTAAATTTCTACAAGTTCTCATATGTTTTGTTAAACATGCAGGACCACTCCCTTGCCAAAATTAAATACAAATATTTTCTGAGAATTAATACACCAAATAATGTCCATGCCCATAAATAAATTCCTCAGGGATTTTCATAGACCCAAAAGGATTGAAACAAGTTTCATCTGGTTGAAGGAAATATGCCCGGAGAGGCAATAATAAAGTTGTTATTATGTATTCCTTGTATATGATAGATGTTTATTTTGTATGCTATAATTGTATTGATAGGAAACATCAATACATGTGTGTTTAATAAACAAAAAGGGTTCCTAGTTATGCCTCTCTTATAGACTAGTTTGTTGATTAACAAGATGATGAAAGTTTCTTGATCATGGACATTGGATGTTGTTAATAACAAGGTCACAGCATTTGTGAAATGATGTGGTTAACATTCATCTGAAGTATAGCATTACGATCAAGTCATTATGTTTATATTGCTATAACATCATACAAAGTAGTCTTAGTCCTTAGACCATGAGATCATGTTAATTGCTAACACCAGAAGAGTATCTTGATAACATCAAACGTCACACCGTAACAGGGTGACCATAAAGGTGGGTTTAGTGCTATGAAGGTGTTATGTTGAGGCTCATGAATCAAGAGTGTAATTTGTCAATCCCGATGACGGATAGATATACTCTGGGTCCTCTCGGTGATATCACATTAAGATAGCTTGCAAGCAAGTGATGTGATCACTAGAATGTTATATCACGGGAACGAGAAAAAAGTGCATGTCGATAACGAGATCAAACTAGGTATTTGGATACTGATGATCGAATCTCGAACATGTATTATATCATGAGACAAAGGGATTAAATTGCTGACATTAAAGGTTCTCACGATCACAGAAGTCATCGTTGAATATGCAGGAGTCAGTATGGATCTCCAGGTCCCGCTTCTGATTATTAATCTGAGAGGAGTCTCAATCATGTCTGCATTATTCGCGAACCATAGGGTGACACACTTAAGGGTTGCCGGACACCATTTAGGAGCACATATGTTCCAGACAAAAGGTTTGCAAAGCGCAGGAAATGTTTCGATAGAAATAGGAATTGTTTCGATAGAAACCGGAATTGTTTCGGGTGAAATTGCAGAAAGTGGTTCTGCATGTGATATCTAAATGTTGCAAGGGGTTTTATTTGAATGTTTGTTAATTAAAGTAATTAACAAAATTCTGAATAAAATAAATAAAAGAGTTTTATTAATTGAGAGTTGCATTTAATTTGGTGGAAATTAAATACATGTGAGTGGGATTTTGGGTGGAGGCCATGTTTATGTGAGTGGAGGTTCACCACATGAATGAAGGAGGGAGTCCCACCTCATGCGCCGGCTATGGGAGGGGAGGGGTCTCCCTCCCTCCTATATAAAGCCCCCCTCTCCCCTCTCACAAACCACACCTCCTCATGAAGGATCTCTCTCCCCCTCTAGATATTTCCCCATGGTCTCGGATTAGCGAGATACATGTTCCCGGTGGCCTTGCGTCTCGAAGGAGTTGCTGCTTTCGCTGATTCGCTGGAGCGAGGAGGTGGAGGTTGTCCGGTGGCTTGAACGTGTGTGCGAGGACGGATGCGCTGCTGATTTGCGGCGCTCGGACTTCCACACGATCTTGAGATCGGCAAGCGTATGACTACATCAACCACGACTTCCCACTCGTTAACAAAACTCGTTGTCTTCGAGGGTAAGTTCTCCATGGATGTATGTCCACTTGTTGCTCTGTATCTAGTAGATAGATCTTGGCGTATAGTTCTCATCGTAGGAAAATTTTTGTTTTCTATGCTGCGGACCCAACACTGGTAGATATTCCTTTTACCAATCCCTGGACCTTGGTCCCATGCCAACTTGAGATATATTTTTCCTGTACTAAAAATAACAAAATTCCTTTGTTTCTTTCTTTAGGAAATCCCCTAAGCCAAACCATGAATTGAATTGACCTAATTCCAACTCTCAGTACTTTAAAAATAACTTGTGTAACTAAACTAGGAGCCCAACAATTACTGAGCTCTGGTTGAATTTTAATTAAATAAACACTTCTGCCTATGGTATTTCCACTAGATAAATCATTCCAAAGGCTTTACAAATCCAAAATTTATGAAACCAATTTCTACAGAAAGGTATTTTACATACACACCTTGTGTCCTTGCATTCATCTCAAAATCTTCTATATAATAAATCTAGTGAAAAAGACAAATTTACTACCGAACTGACTTTGGGATTTTCCCAAGGGCATTCTAGTAATTCATTTGAAGTGTTTCCAACTCTCAAATCACAAACACAAATATATACAATATACTCTAAACCCAAATTTATTTGAGCTATAGATGTTTTCTGGTGATTTATTCACCTAAACAAGGGTTATTTGCACTAGAATAATCTTATCTAATTAAAGAAAAGTGCAAAAATAGTGAAACCACTTTTGTTGGCCTTGATATTTCAATAACTATCTAATGATATCATCCTTGTACATTGATATCCTACAGACCCAAGCCTTAGTTCAAAACCCCCCTTATTAGGTGGTTTTTGACTTTCAAAACACAAAAGAAGTTCCACAAATGCTTTTCCATTACTTCCCTTTTGCAACAAACTCAAATTATCAAAACCTACTGAAGTGAATAATGTGTTGAATGTTTGTTTTCTGTATTGTAATAATGCTTGTATGCTTTATGTTGATTGTGGCTTTGTTTGCTTGCATGTGTTATCTTTGATGATGATAGTTGCGATTATATCGGAGACCAGGAGAAGTTGTTATTATGGTATTCTCAGAAGAAGTTCAGGGACATATATTGCCATATTGCTGATCGCAGGCAAGACACCTTCTTTCTCATAATCCTTGTCCTACTATTTTACTTATTCATATTTTACTTATTGTTTACGAAAATTGCATGGTTTATCGATATGATGATCTATACCTGGTAGTGGCTTGGCCCCTTCAAACCATTGCCCATTTTTACTATTCAGTACAACCCCCTTGATGACACCTACTTGTCCCTAGCATGGTAGATGGTGTATAATAGCATACCCCTTTGGAGACACTGGTTTAGCTTCAGTAAAACTAGAGGATGGGAAGACCCCCTAAAAAGTTTTACAAAATGTTTCATGATAAAACCTTGGTGAGGTCTGATCTACCAAGTGAAGCTTGAGAAAGAAAAAAGGTTTTGTTTTATAAAATGCTAAAAGAAATATGGAGGAAAAAGGTTTGAAAAAACGCACCCGTTTCTTTGAAGTTTTGCCAGAACAATTAACCCGTGCAACCACATTACCCTAGAATGGGACAGGGCTGGACTTGAAGTTTGTTACTTGATACATTGCAAATGTATCTATAATTTTTGATGTTCCATGCTTGGTTTTATCTACTTTCTTGTGTTTTGTCCACACTTTGGAGTACTTTTCATATGATTATTGGACTAACCTATTAACAAGAGACACAGTGCCTGTTGCCTGTTTTCTGCTGTTTTTGGTTCCAGGAAGTCAGAAAATGAATATTCTCAGAATTGGACGGGACAAAAGCCAAAGTAACTATTTTCCCACAAGACTCACGGAGCCAGAAGGAGAGTCAGAGAGGGGCCACAGGGTGGCCACACCCTCCTTGGCGCGGGCCAGCCCAGGACGCGCCAGGGCATGGTGTGGGCCCCCTGGCTGGCCATCGACCTTGCCTCTTTTGCCTATCAGAGCCTCCCGATACCAAAACCCTAGATCATCAATCAGAAATCCACGAAAAGTTCCACAGCGCCGCTGCCACCGAAGGGGAGATTCGGGGGACAGAAAGTCTCTGTTCCAGCAACCTGCCGGGACGGGGAAGTGCCCCCAGAGCCATCTCCATCGATCTCCACCGCCATCTCCATCACCATTGCTTATTCCCATGATGAGGAGGGAGTAGTTCTCTCTCGAGGCTAAGGGTTCTACCGGTAGCTATGTGTTCATCTTTCTCTCTCTATGCATGATCTTATTGAGATCATGAGCTTGTAATCTATAGATCTACCTTGCTACTCAAGTGCTTTATTAGATCTCTGCTCTCCCCATGCGTGTGAAAGTGACAACATGCACACCATGGTGGCACTTAGGCTAGAGATTACAAATACTTGTTATGAGTTATATTTGGAGTTGGATGTCTTTATGAAATTTTGGTGTTTGTTGGAACCATCTAGTGCTCAAGGTGACAGTGTGGGGTTTTCTAGATGGGAAAGATGAACTTTGAGGTGTGCTGTTATAGCCCTACCATCGATTAGAGTGTCCAACCGGAGAGTAGTTAAGAGTAGTATCATGAAGATGATATATTTATATGAGAGTGTTCACTAGTGAAAGTATGATCCCTAGGCCTTGTTTCTAAGCATTAATACACCGTTTGCTACTAGATCTGTTACATGCTTGCTTCCATCTTTATTTCAGTTTACTTTTAGTCTTTTCCACGCCATCAAGTTATTTTCTATCACCATTACCACTTATAATTATCCATACCACGTGTATTTCACTATCTCTTCGCCGAACTAGTGCACCTATACACCTGACAAGTGTATTGGGTGTGTTGGGGACACAAGAGACTTCTTGCATCTTGATTGCAGGGTTGCTTGAGAGGGGATACCTTTGACCACTTCCTCCCTGAGTTCGATAAACCTTGGGTGATCCACTTAAGGGAAAACTTGCTGCTGTTCTACAAACCTCTGCGCTTGGAGGGCCAACAACTGTCGACAAGAATAGAAATGTGTAGACATCAAGCTATTTTCTGGCACCATTGCCAGGGAGGTAAGGTAAAAGGTATTCACAGCGGAGGATTAAAGAAGAAGAACCTCCCACGGTAAACGCCTATTTTCTGGCGCCGTTGCTGGGGAGGTAAAGTAAAAGGTACTCACATCCTCCGGTGTGAGTGCTCGAAGTTATTTCCTTTAGATTCTGCAATTTTGTCTTTTTGTTTCTTGTTTTGACTAGTTAGGCTTAATGGAAAACAACAACAAAATTAGAGAGCTTTATAGTATTTCTCTGGAGTTAGGACATGAAGTGTTTGAAGAGAAAATTAAAAAACCTATGGAACTTTATTTGCATGCTAATAGCAATGTTATTAGTATGAATTCTTTGAACACCATTATTCCTAATGCTATGGAAAAGTCTAAGCTTAGGGAATCTAGTTTTTATGAAAATAATCTTTTTAGATCCCCAGCTTTGGAAGATAGCTATTCTATTGCTTATGATGATACCAAACCTCCAATATATGATGATTACAATGATGAGTATGATATTTTCAGTCCACCTACTACTGGGGAGAAAATTAATTATGATTACAATATGCCCCTATATTTGATGATTATGGTGATGAGAATAATAATGATAGCTATTTTGTTGAATTTTCTCCCACTACAATGAATAAGAATGACTATGCTTATGTGGAGAGTAATAATTATTATATGCATGTGGCTCATGATAAGAATGTTTTATGTGATAGTTATATTGTTAATTTTATTCATGATGCTACTGAAAGTTATTATGAGAGAGGGAAACATGGTTTTATGCATCTCAATAATATTAAGTTTTCCCTCTTTATGTTGAAAGTCTTGAAGTTGCACTTGTTTTGCTTTACTATGCTTGTTGCTTTGTGCTTTCATGACTCGTTTCTTTACAAGATTCCTATGCATAGGAAGTGGGTTAGACTTAAATGTGCTTTGAATTTTCTTCTTGATGCTCTCTTTTACTTCAATTCATATTTCTTATGTGAGCATCTTCTCAAACTATCAAGCCTAACTTAAAGGCGTTAAAGAAAAGTACTTATTGGGAGATAACCCAAAATTTTAGATTAGTCTTGGAAGTTATTACTTCAGTAATAACCTCTCCTTATCCTTTTGATTTGCTTTTTGTGCCAAGAGTAACCTCTAATGAGAGATAAGTAATGATTGGGAAAGTTGCTCTCCCGAAACAGATTTATGTGCTTCACCATAAAAATTCGTGTAAAATCTCTGAACGTCTTTTTGAGTCATGAATTTTTGTGCTTCTGACCCAGCTTGTTATATAACTTTAATTAGTTCAACACTTTTTGATTTGAGCAACAGAAGGTCTTCGAAAAAATCCGTCTTTGCTTTACCTGCTGGTGTGTTTTGACAGATTTCTGCCATTTTCTGCATTTGCTTCTTGTTGGTTCCTTTTTGAGTTCTTTTGGGGAATTGAGATTTTTGAGGGAAGTGCTACAGTAGCTTGAGTTTTAATGGAAATTTATTTGGTATTAGAACTGAACCTTAAGACCTATTATCTTGAGTGCACTAATGTTGCTAATAAAGATTGTGTGAAGTTTTGTATGAAGGAAAAATTTCAGGTGTATGGAAGGAATGAGTAATGAGATGAAGGATGGACTAAAGATCAAGCTTGGGGATGCCACGCATGTCACCCCAAGGAATATCAAATAAGTACAAGCATCAAAACTTGGGGATGCCCAAGGCATCCCCCTCTTCATCAATAAAAATCTCAGGTTTCTTCCAAACGCTTCATTTTTATTGTTTCATGCACAATTGTGTTGTTCTTGGAGCGTCTTCTTTTTCATTTGCGTTTTGGTTTTTTGTTTGCTTGGTTTTCTTAGTTTGCTGAATAAATTGGTTGGACCCCCTCTTTCATACATTGGTTTTCAAATAGTTTGGTTTGGTTTGAAAAAGAGTAGGAAAGTTCATGCTTATGTGGTAAAGAGAGCTTGTTTTTGACTGTGGCCTATGCTTTGTCATGGCATGCTTGATATTGTTTTGGCTTTATGCTTAGTATTCTTTGTTGTAGCATGACTTGTTATAAACAATTGAGATTGCTTAATGTGCCTTGGATGAATCATGCGTTGTTTTAGCATATTAAAGCATAGTATACTGGTATTCTCCTTTGATGCTTTATTTGGGTTGACTTGGCGCATGCTCACACCATGTTATAACTATCTCATGTCACTATAGCCTTTAGGATCCTTTAGTTTTCAACTTGTAGTATCACTTTATGCTTTGATCAATGATGTTTTGTCGCTCTGCATGATTATGGCCATTATTGCTCTCTTAGTTTGTCGCTCCCAGTCTTTTGCTAGACTCCGCAACCAAGTATGAGTTTCACTCATGCATCCAACTCCCTAAACCAAGTTATTCCAAAGAGTCCACCATACCTACCTACTAGATTAAGCTATTCCAAGTATATTCATGTTTTTGTTTACCTTCCAAATTAAACTTGTTATGAGAAAACTAGTGATTAAAGCTCTCATGAACTTGATGGCACACTTTACTTTTCTTGCCCTTAATAAACTTGAACCATTGTGTCGTCTATGTTGTATATGCTTGCACTTATTTGTTGGGGATTAGTAGAACCATGCTATCATGCGGAACGCTTTCAACATTGCACTGGTACTTTGTACCTAGTTGATATCATGCTCTTTTGGCTATGGATGTCGTCGGTGTGAAATGAAAGGGGAGCGTGTAAGTCCATGGAGTTATGTATATGTGTTAGAGAAACGCCTGGGCCGCTGGTCTAATCCATGCTGACATGGTGGAAACCTGTAGCGTAACCATAATGAGTTGTCTATGAAGCATTCTTCTTATAAAAAAAAGAGTCCTATATTGAGAAAAAAGACAGAAAGAAAAAAAAAGAGATTATGAAAAGAGGAAAGAGAGAAAAAAGCACCATATTCCCATGGTAAATAAGAAGATTGCTGAGATGCTCATTGTATGCTTGCCTTGTCATTTTGATATGGGGATTCTTCCGTATCATCGGGCAAGGGGTACCCCGTTGGCGGTTCTCTATGATACACATGTACTTACGATGACAAGAACTTACCGGTGACTAAACTTGAGTAGCATGAGGAGCGGCCCTCGTATTCAAGGGACATGAGATTCCTAACTTATACTTCGTCAAGCATGTACACCATAGTTTGTTCACTTTAACCTTAATCATTTCAAGATGCCTATGATAGGGGCAATGAGAGCTAAAATCTAAAAAGTACCATAATTTTTGGAAGCTCTTTATGAGACTTGAATCCCTACTTCCTTCTATGAAGGCCTTTCTTCCACTTATATATTGAGTCTCCACCTTCTACCTTTATGCACCTACTTTGAGAGCATAGTGGCCATTCTTAGTTCTATGTGCATTGTCCCAAGACTAGTTGATTGATGCATACTTTGATATTGCTTGTTTTAAACTATTGTATCTAGTCACTCTTATGAACTTTGAAGGTGTCCTATGCATTTATATTTGCTACTCTATTGAGGGACAAGCTGAATACTATTATGCTATGTTTTCTTTATGTGAAACAAACAAACGTCTTGCAAAGCATTGTTATTCATGAAACTTTTGTTTGTGCCTTTTCATGTTGCATCATAGTTTCTTTTTCTTATTGCTAGAACTTTGTCTTTCATGTTATGATTGAAGTACTATGATCCCAGCTATCAATGTTTTACAAATACTTTGATCAAGTTTATGATGGTGCATGTCACCTCAAAAATTATTCTTTCTTTTTATCACTTACCTACTCGAGGACGAGCAGGAGTTAAGCTTGGGGATGTTGATACATTGCAAATGTATCTATAATTTTTGATGTTTCATGCTTGGTTTTATCTACTTTCTTGTGTTTTGTCCACACTTTGGAGTACTTTTCATATGATTTCTTGGACTAACCTATTAACAAGAGCCACAGTGCATGTTGCCTATTTTCTGCTGTTTTTGATTCCAGGAAGTCAGAAAATGAATATTCTCGGAATTGGACGGGACAAAAGCCAAAGTTACTATTTTCCCGGAAGACTCACGGAGCCAGAAGGAGAGTCGGAGAGGGGCCACAGGGTGGCCACACCCCCCTTGGCGCGGGCCAGCCCAGGCCGCGCCAGGGCATGGTGTGGGCCCCCTGGCCGGCCACCGACCTTGCCTCTTTCGCCTATAAGAGCCTCCCGATACCAAAACCCTAGATCATCAATCAGAAATCCACGAAAAGTTCCGCAGCACTGCCGCCACCGAAGGAGAGATTTGGGGGATAGAAAGACTTTGTTCCGGCACCCTGCCAGGACGAGGAAGTGCCCCTAGAGCCATCTCCATCGATCTCCACCGCCATCTCCATCACCATTGCTGATTCCCATGATGAGGAGGGAGTAGTTCTCTCTCGAGGCTAAGGGTTCTACGGGTAGCTATGTGTTCATCTCTCTCTATGCATGATCTTATTGAGATCATGAGCTTGTAATCTATAGATCTACCTTGCTACTCAAGTGCTTTATTAGATCTCTGCTCTCCCCATGTGTGTGAAAGTGACAGCGTGCACACCATGGTGGCACTTAGGCTAGAGATTACAAATAATTGTTATGAGTTATATTTGGAGTTGGATGTCTTTATGAAATTGTGGTGTTTGTTGGAACCATCTAGTGCTCAAGGTGACAGTGTGGGGTTTTCTAGATGGGAAAGATGAACTTTGAGGTGTGTTGTTATAGCCCTACCATCGATTAGAGTGTCCAACCGGAGAGCAGTTAAGAGTAGTATTATGAAGATGATATATTTATATGAGAGTGTTCACTAGTGAAAGTATATCCCTAGGCCTTGTTTCTAAGCATTGATACACCATTTGCTACTAGATCTGTAACATGTTTGCTTGCTTCCATCTTTATTTCAGTTTGCTTTTAGTCTTTTCCATGCCATCAAGTTATTTTCTATCACCATTACCACTTATAATTATCCATACCACGTGTATTTCACTATCTCTTCGCCGAACTAGTGCACCTATACACCTGACAAGTGTATTGGGTGTGTTGGGGACACAAGAGACTTCTTGCATCTTGATTGCGGGGTTGCTTGAGAGGGGATACCTTTGACCACTTCCTCCCTGAGTTCGATAAACCTTGGATGATCCACTTAAGGGAAAACTTGCTGCTGTTCTACAAACCTCTGCACTTGGAGGCCCAACAACTGTCTACAAGAATAGAAGTGCGTAGACATCACTACTCTGGTGTGGGAATTCTCATAACTGCTTATAAGGGATAAGCTCTCTCTAATTCTAGGCTTCCTTTACAAAAAGGGTCAAATATTAGACACCCACCTATAGGAGGTAGGATCGCCTATGTGAGCGAACGGTCGATACTATGAGCCTCTCATTGAAAGTGCCCACTCTCGAGGAGTCGGAATGCGCTCTGGTTGGTCCTTGGCCCGGATGTCCCGGTGTTGAGGGGAACAAATCATAGGGTAGGGCCTATACTAGAGTGGCATCCGGAGAGTCTTGATCAGTTACTCGACCAACGATCCGTAGGTGATCAAGGCAGGGTACCCGGATGGTGTGGGTAATGTGTACAACCTCTGCAGAGTGTAAATCTATTTGAATAGTCGTGTCCATGGTCAGGGATGGTTGGGAAGGTTGCTATAGAGCGGTGCTGGTTTTGATTTCAAAAAGGACTTCAGAAAATCAAAGGCTTTGGAAATGATTTGACCATGGGATGGTCGGAAAGGAAGGAAAGGAGTTTGGTCATGAGATGACTGGAAGGAAGAAACAAATGGGTGACCTAGTCCTAGTGTTTTCCAAAAGTTTTCAAAATGTTTTAAAAAAGTTTTCAACAAAGATATGTAGATGCTATATCTACAAGAGAAACTATTTTAGAAGAGAACCTCTCATGGAGCCATCCTACTACCTCAACCATATTGCATACCCTCTTGATTAAAATTATTCTCTTAAGGTGGTTTTGTGAGTACATTCAAAGTAATCACTAACATTGTCCCTAGCTATTAACTTTGTCAGATATCAAGAAGATGGTGATGATGACGACTATGTGATCTTGGATGTTTTCCTAGTCAGTTGCCTATAGGTTAAGGCACGGCTCAGGCTCTACGCTTGATGAAGTTCTGCTGATGACTGGTTGATGTAGCCATAATGGCAAATAAGGTATGACTTGTATTCGCTTAAGTTTTGGATGTTTACTTTGATACTTGTCAGTTATGTGCCACGACTAACTGATCATGGGATCATGGTGGTGTGCATAACCGGGATTCTCAGAGGATTAATCCGGGGGCCCGACAAACTTGGTATCAGAGCCATCCTGACTGTTGGAGAACCTTAGTTAGCATGGTCGTTAGATAGGAAAACTATTTTGGAAACACCGGTTTTCGAAAACTGATTTCTCAAAAGCTTTTAAAAAAGTTATAGTTCTTATGCTCTCCTAATTCAAATGATTTCAAAAATTGGTTTCCTCTATCTCTCGTCCAAAATTCAAATCTACAGATTTCAAATAACTAGGATCTAGAACCTAGTGAAGACGATGAAGATGAGATGAAGAGAAGTAACTACCAGCAAACACAAGGAGACTACAAGATCGCCCTACCAGCAGAATCCTCATAACCAGAAGAAATCAAGTTCTACACTATCAAGAGCGTCCAATGACTCGGCGAAGGCTTCATACGCGAGATAGTGACCCAGACCACAATAACGTGACGTCCAGGATCAACATCCCGAAGATAGGATTCCCCAATATCACGAGTAGTTAACTCCTTGGTCCCTATAGTAGGCCATGTTTGCTTGCCTAAGTGCATGGTGTGTTGCTTGATGTGTGCTTCTTGCGTTTCTAGGTCAGGAAGAACACTTCGATCCCCTCGCTCTGTTCGCCTTGTATGTATGATCTGGCTTGTTTGACTCAATTAAAATGTGTTTTGAGGACTAGTACACCACCTAAGAACTCTGGTACTCCCCCTGTTAGTTGTGGCTAACGAGAACCCATACTAACCTCGGGAGTGATGAGAGGAAAGGCATCGCAAGAACCAGGAGTAGGACATCATCTAGATAGATTAACTCGAAGACTTCTCCTCAGTGGATGACATACCTCGTCCAACTCACCTCTCAATACTCGCCGACAGCGCAGCACTCCACTAATCATCTGCCAATTATAGCAAAAATCTAGTTGAAGCCGGAAGTCTACCACCGAAGGATCCTCATGATTCGCAAGAAACGACAAGACTTACTAACCTCTACAAGAAGTAAAGACCTGACTCCACTAACCTTCGGCATATTAGTGCCTCCGATAGCCCAAAAGAGACTAACTATTTTAGTAGACCCTCTGCCCAAACCAAAGGGAAGTTCCTCATCAGAAGGCCAGAGTACTCCAAAATCTTGAAGATAAGGATGCATGAAAACAGCGAGTCTACTTCGATAGCGAGCAAATGCAACACGAGAAATTCAAGTGAAGAGGACTCCTCCAAAGTTATATGCCTCTACTCTGACTGAAGACTAGTAAGAAGTGCCGTTAACTACTGACCTGCCAAAAATTTACCCCTAAGGCTTTCTTAGTTAACCACCCCGACAAGGTTTGAGTAATAGGGCGTAACTCGAAGACCTCAACCCAATACCCAGGGACATATAGCCTTCCTTTAGTATCACACCATCACTCCATGATGAAAGATCAGAATCATTCCCGAAGACCCTTAGTGAAACTCTAAAGTGGAAAGACTATGTATTTCCACTCAAATCCCGAAGACGGTGTACACGAAGATACTTCAGGAAGACTTATAAAGCCGACGTTCTTCTCCAAGAATAAACTTGAGAGTCATCAAAACCTTAGAGAATAGACCTCGTCAATAGCTGTCAGAAGTCTACTCAATCTTCCAGTATCAAAGAAGCCCTAAATCAAGACAACCAGAATACCTGAACTCGACAAGACTATGGAAGCTGACATAACTATCCTCCCAAGGGTTCGAAGAAGACTAAGGAGTAAATATCTAAGAATAATCCACGAAGATCCTCCTTGGCTATTTTAGTTGAAGACCCCCCCTAAAGGATCGCCGAATAACTAACCCCTCAGTTCTAACACGTTTAGAGGACTTGTGGCTTCCACATTTCTGAATAGGCTAAGTACGAATAAAAGTAGTATATGAGACTCATAAAACCTAGTTTGCGGATAACATATGGAGGTTTCATCTCCGCACAGAAGGTTGGTGATAGCCTTCAAACATCATCCGATAATTCCAAGAAGGAAGGGTTGTGTTATCTTCAAGTTACCTCAGTTTAACCCTAAGGGGGAAGACTGTGTCTTTCCCACAAATAGAATAACCATCTGTTAGAAGCAACCTCAGAAGTTTAGACCCGAAGTCGTGAACTAGGATACGATAAGCCCTTAAGAGAAACACTATAAAGCCTTACGTAAGGAAGATCATCCCTCGCAATCAGGACTGAAGTCTGCTCAACTCTCCATGCATCCAAGAGGACTGAAGCTCAACTTCACCGATATAGTAATCCCGTTCAAAGATGAAGTCCAAAAGTTAGTACGATTAATACACATAGTACGAATTTGAACCCCCAATCCCCTAAGTCTACTCTCCCGAATCTTGGGACGAGATTATTTTAAGGGGGAAAGGTCTATAACATCCCGATTTCAGCAACCCTGATTAGTTGTCCAGAATGCAAAAATCAGGGGAAAAACTTTTTCTTGTTAAATGCTTTAGTGTTTGCTTGTTGTTTATATGTGCTTATGCATCTGAAAGTGTAGTAGATTATAGACTCCTTACCTCACCCTCAATTGACAAAAGCTATTTAACAAAATTGTCTTGGCTCATCTTGCATATTCTCAAATGTTCTGTCATTTCAAAAACCTGAGGCAGGATGACTTTGCAACACTAACTATTTTATTAGATTCTATTGACCAACTATGGAGAGCTATATAATATAATCTCCTTATGTTTTAAAGACAGGACCTTCAACTACTCTCACCTCTAGGATTTCCAAAAGCTTTTATAAAGCTTTTGAATTCTACTCTTGGTAGAGATACCAAGGATATTACCTAATTCAAACTCCAACCCATTCAAAATACTCATCCTTATCTCAAGCTAGGGTTGATGATAACCGTAGGGTTAAGTAGATTGAATTGTTTGTTAAGATGAATTGCATTGATCTTCTAACCTAGGAGCTCATCCTCTAGGATCAAAACAAATTAATATTACTAACCCTAAGCAAGTTACTCAAAGCTTGATCTAACCTCTAGTCACTAATGTGATTATCTAATCCCTTAACTAGATCACTTTAGAGTTAATCTCCTTCTAGAAGCTTCCAAGGCCATGAAGACCAACTCCAAGCATGGTTCCTTTATACTCAATCTACACTTCAACGTCATCCATTTTATGATTATTGGAAACCTTGCAACCAATCAAAAACATTAACTCTTCCATTCTAGTCAAAACCCCTAAATCTACCAAAATTGACTGTCTAGAAAACTGTTATCACCTTCACATATTTGAGTCTCCCTTATTTCCAACCCTTGTGCATTTTTGGAAAACTGTTATCACCTTCACATGATGATTGGAAACCTTGCAACTGATACATTGCAAATGTATCTATAATTTTTTATGTTCTATTCTTGGTTTTATCCACTTTCTTGTGTTTTGTCCACACTTTGGAGTACTTTTCATATGATTTCTTGGACTAACCTATTAACAAGAGCCACAGTGCCAGCTGCCTATTTTCTGCTGTTTTTGGTTCCAGGAAAGTCAGAAAATGAATATTCTCGGAATTGGACGGGACAAAAGCCAAAGTGCCTATTTTTCCGGAAGTCATCAGATGCTAGAGTACGAGACGGAGATGGGCTAGGGGGGCACCACACCACCTGGCCGCGCGGCCCAACCTGGCCAGCACAAGGGGGTGGTCTGGCCGCCTCCGGCACCCCCTCGGCCTCCCCTTCCGCCTATAAGATGCCCTCGGGACAAAAACCCTAAGTACCCGATCAAAAATCCACGAAAGAGTGCAGAGTCACGACATCTCCATCCCTAGATCAGGAGGATCTGAAGCTCTTCCGGCACCACCGGAGAGGGAATTCACCACGAGGCCTTCTTCATCACCAAGCAAGCCTCCAGTGTGATGCATGAGTAGTTCATCCTTGGACTACGGATCCATGTAGTAGCTAGATGGCTGGTTCTCCTCCTCTGTGCTTTCATGTCTAGATCTTGTGAGCTCCGTTCGTGATCAAGATCATCTATTTCTAATTTTGCATGTTGTGTTTGCGGGGATCCGATGGATATTGAGATGCTATTTCAGATTGATTATTGATTCTATCATGTCTTTGTTATTTGTGATCTTGCATGCTTTCCGTTGTTAGTAGCTATCTTGGCTAAGTAGATGCTAGCAACTCCAAGAGTTAGTATTTATACTCGATAGTGGGTTCATGCCTCTGGTAATCTGGGGAAGTGACAGAAATCTCTAAGGTACTAGATGTGTTGTTGCTACTAGGGAGAAAACAACAATCCTTTGTTCATAGAACAATCGTACTGTTTACTTTACATGCAATTCGTAAAGCAATAATCTGTTGCTTGTAACTTAATACTGGAGGGGGTTCGGATGATAACCTGAAGGTAGATTATTAGTCATAGATGCAGTTGGATGGCGGTCTATGTATAATGTTGTAATTCCCAATCAAGTCTCAAAGGAGTCAAGATGATTAGTATATGCATGTATTGCTTTCTCGGTGTTTGTCAATTGCCCCGCTGTAATTTGTTCACCTAGCATGTTATCTATCTTAAGGAGAGCCACCTCTAGTGAACTATGGATCCCGGTCCTTTTCTTTACATACAATCTACAAATTGTTTAGTACTTTGTGTTTACTTTCTGCAAACTATTACTTCCTTCCATTCGATACGTTTAATCCTTTGTTTTCAGCAAAACACGGTGAGATTGACAACCTCATCGCAAGTTGGGGACAGAGTTCTGTGGTTGTGTTGTGCAGGTCTCCACGTTGCTACTAGCACCGGTAGTGCGCCCTGCCAAGGCTCCGCTAGCAACACCTTTGGGGTGTTTCCTTGCTCCTACTGGTTCGATTAAACCTTGGTTTCATAACTAAGAGAAACTTGCTGATGTGCTCATCATACCTTCCTCTTGGGTTCCCAACAAGCTCTACATCAACACCGCACCAGCATTTTTCTGGCGCCGTACACTGAGCCATCAAGCATTTTTTTGGTGCCGTTGCCCGGGAGTCAAGGACATCTTCACAAGGGGAGTCCCTCATAACCAATCTCTTTAATTTGTTATTTTTGTTTTGCTTAGTTTCTTTTTGCTTTGTTTGCTTGTTTCCTTATCAAAAACACAAAAAAAATAGTTCCTTTCTAGTTTGTTTTCTTATTTCAAAAACACAAAAAAATTTAGTTCCTTTCTTATGTTGCCACTATGTCTAGCCTTGCTCCAATCACTATGTCACCCGAGGAAATGATTTTCAATTTTAAACAAGGAATTGAGGAAAGTTTTAAGGAACCTTGGTCTAGAGTCTCTGATCTAGATGAAAAAACTGAGCCTAAAATGACTCAAAGCTTGTTCCTTAGCAGTTTTTACCTTGGGATTGCTCTTTGATATAGATATGCTTTAGATGTTGTTGTGGGAGGAGATTTCCTCCAATGTAATGAGGATGATGCTATTAATGCTATAAAGAAATTGATCCTCACTTACAACTTGCCTAGCCAAACTGGTATTTCTTTCGCAAGAATATTTGCCAGATTGAACACTCTTGAGACTAGCACTACTAGCTTAAAAGATTGCTATAATACGCTTAGGGAGCATCACAATTATGTTCCAATAAATTCTGAACCATCAAAGTGGCTCCCTACAGTAAAGATTGAGATAAACACTGGAACTTTTCAAGCTCGATGTGATATCATGTTTGAATTTTGTCTTATGCCCAAAGATATTTTTGAATCTTTGAACACTTGGGGGCTTACTGAAGGAGGAAAAGAAATATCTCTTTCTAACAATGCTACGATTTTACCTATTGGAATAGTTGAAGGAGTGTTTACAAAGATCCTTGGGAAAATGATTTTTACTGATTATCTTGTTATTGAATGTGCAGGAAAAGGACAAATTACACTTGGAAGGTCCCTATTAGAACTCCTTGGAGCAATAATAGATGTGGGAAAGGGGACCATGCACATTTCTTCTCCACCAAACAATCATATTTTCCCCAAGGTTAAGAATAAAAGTAAGAGAGGTAAGGGCAAGAAATTTGGTTTTAATGCTTCTTCATTTGAGAACACTTGATTTTTTCTCGCTTCTTATGCCTAACTGAAAGGCGTTAAAGAAAAGTACTTATTGGGAGATAACCCAAAAGCTTTAGATGAGTCTTGGAAGTTATTACTTAAGTAATAACCACTCCTTATCCTTTTTATTTTCTTTTTGTGCCAAGAGTAACCTCTAATGAGAGAGAAGTAATGATTGGGAAAGTTGCTGTCCCGAAACAGATTTCTGTGCTTCACCGTAAAAATTCGTGTAAAATCTCTGAATGTCATTTTGAGGCGTGAATTTTTGTCCTTCTGACCCAGGTTGTTATCTAACTTTCGTTAGTTCAGAACTTTTTGATTTGAGCAACAGAAGGTCTTCGAAAGAAATTGTCTTTACCTGCTGGTCTGTTTTGACAGATTTCTGCCATTTTCTACATTTGCTTCTTGTTGGTTCCTTTTTGAGTTCTTTTGGGGAATTGAGCTTTTTGAGGGAAGTGATTCAGTAGCTAGTGTTCTAATGGAAGATTATTTGGTGTTAGAACTGAACCTTAAGATTATTTATCTTGAGTGCACTAATGTTGCTAATAAAGATTGTGTGAAGTTTTGTATGAAGAAAAAATTTCAGGTGTATAGAAGGAATGAGTAATGAGATGAAGGATGGACTAAAGCTCAAGCTTGGGGATGCCACGCGTGTCACCCCAAGAAATATCCAAGAAGTACAAGCGTCAAAGCTTGGGGATTCCCAAGGCATCCTCTTCTTCATCAATAAAAATTCCAGGTTTCTTCCAAACGCTTCATTTTTATTGTTTCATGCACAGTTGTGTTGTTCTTGGAGCGTCTTCTTTTTCGTTTTCGTTTTTGTTTTGGTTTTTCGTTTGCTTTGTTTGCTTAGTTTTCTTAATAAATTGGTTGGTCCCCCTCTTTCATACTTTGGTTTGCAAATAGTTTGGTTTGGTTTGGAAAAGAGTAGGAAAGTTCATGCCTATGTGGTAAAAGAGCTTGTTTTTGACTGTGGCCTATGCTTTGTCATGCCATGCTTGATATTGTTTTGGCTTTATGCTAAGTATTCTTTGCTGTAGCATGACTTGTTATAAACAACTGAGATTGCTTAATGTGCCTTGGATGAATCATGTGTTGTTTTAGCATATTAAACATAGTATAGTGGTATTCTCCTTTGATGCTTTATTTGGGTTGACTTGGCGCATGCTCACACCATGTTATGACTATCTCAAGTCACCATAAGCCTTTATGATCCTTTAGTTTTCAACTTGTAGTATCACTTTATGCTTTGATCAATGATGTTTTGTCGCTCTGCATGATTATGGCCATTATTGCTCTCTTAGTTTGTCGCTCCCAGTCTTTTGCTAGCCTCCACAACCAAGTATGAGTTCCACTCATGCATCCAACTCCCTAAACCAAGTTATTCCAAAGAGTCCACCATATCTACCTACTAGCTTATGCTATTCCAAGTATATTCATGCTTTTGTTTACCTTCCAAATTAAACTTGTTATGAGAAAACTAGTGATTAAAGCACTCACGAACTTGATGGCACACTTTACTTTTCTTGCCCTTAATAAACTTGAACCATTGTGTCGTCTATGTTGTATATGCTTGCACTTATTTGTTGGGAATTAGCAGAACCATGCTTTCATGGGGAACGCTTTCAACATTGCACTTGGTACTTGTACCTAGTTGATATCATGCTCTTTTCTATATGGATGTCGTCGGTGTGAAATGAAAGGGGAGATTGTAAGTCCATGGAGTTATGTATATGTGTTAGAGAAACGCTGGTCATTGGTCTAATCCATGCTGACATGGTGGAAACCTGCAGCGTAACCATAATGAGCTGTCTATGAAGCATTCTTCTTATAAAAAAAAGAGTCCTATATTGAGAAAGAAGAGAAAAAGAAAAAAACAGATTATGAAAAGAGGAAAGAGAGAAAAAAAGCACCATATTCCCATGGTAAATAAGAGGATTGCTGAGATGCTCGTTGTCTGCTTGCCTTGTCATTTTGATATGGGGATTCTTCCATATCATCGGGCAAGGGGTACCCCGTTGGCGGTTCTCTATGATACACATGTACTTACGATGACAAGAACTTACCGGTGACTAAACTTGAGTAGCATGAGGAGCGGCCCTCGTATACAAGGGACATGAGATTTCTGACTTATACTTCGTCAAGCATGTACACCATAGTTTGTTCACTTTAACCTTAATCACTTCAAGATGCTTATGATAGGGGCAATGAGAGCTGAAAGCTATAAGTACCATAATTTTTGGAAGCTCTTTATGAGACTTGAATCCCTACTTCCTTCTATTAAGGCCTTTCTTCCACCATTATATTGAGTCTCCACCTTCTACCTTTATGCAACTACTTTGAGAGCATAGTGGACATTCTTAGTTCTATGTGCATTGTCCCATGACTAGTTGATTCATGCATAACTTGATATTGCTTGTTTTGAACTATTTGTATCTAGTCACTCTTATGAACTTTGAAGGTGTCCTATGCATTTATATTTGCTACTCCATGAGGGACAAGATGAATACTACTATGCTATGTTTTCTTTATGTGAAACAAACAAACGTCTTGCAAAGCATTGTTATTCATGAATATTTTGTTTGTGCCTTTTCATGTTGCATCATAGTTTCTTTGTCTTATTACTAGAACTTTGTCTTTCATGTTATGATTGAAGTACTATGATCCCAGCTTTGAATGTTTTACAAATACTTTGATCAAGTCTTTGATGGTGCATCTCACCTCAAAAATTATTCTTTCTTTTTATCACTTACCTACTCGAGGACGAGCAGGAGTTAAGCTTGGGGATGTTGATACATTGCAAATGTATCTATAATTTTTGAGGTTCCATGCTTGGTTTTATCCACTTTCTTGTGTTTTGTCCACACTTTGGAGTACTTTTCATATGATTTATTGGACTACCTATTAACAAGAGCCATAGTGCCAGCTACCTGTTTTCTGCTGTTTTTGGTTCCAAGAAAGTCAGAAAATGAATATTGTCGGAATTGGACGGGACAAAAGCCAAAGTGCCTATTTTTCCGGAAGTCATCAGATGCAGTGCAGACGAGAGAGAGGGGCCAGGCCACCACACCACCGGCCACGGCAGCCAGCGCCAGGTGGGTGGTCGCCGGCACCCCTCGGCCACCCCTTCCGCCTATAAGATGCCCTCAGGACGAAAACCCTAAGTACCCGATCAAAAATCCACGAAGAGTGCAGAGTCAGTCATCTCCATCCCTAGATCGGGAGGGATCTGAAGCTCTTCCCGGCACCCTGCCGGAGAGGGGAATTCACCCTGGAGGCCTTCTTCATCACCATGCAAGCCTCTGGTGTGATGTGTGAGTAGTTCATCCTTGGACTACAGATCCATGTAGTTGCTAGATGGCTGGTTCTCCTCCTCTGTGCTTTCATGTCTAGATCGTGTGAGCTCTGTTCATGATCAAGATCATCTATTTGTAATGCTGCATGTTGTGTTTGCGGGGATCTGATGGATATTGAGATGCTATTTCAGATTGATTATTGATTCTATTATGTCTTTGTTATTTGTGATGTTGCATGCTTTTTGTTGTTAGTAGCTATCTTGGCCAAGTAGATGCTAGCAACTCCAACAGTTAGTATTTATGCTCGATAGTGGGTTCATGCCTCTGGTAATCTGGGGAAGTGACCGAAATCTCTAAGGTACTAGATGTGTTGTTGCTACTAGGGAGAAAAACAACAATCCTTTGTTCATAGAACAATCGTATTGTTTACTTTACATGCAATTCGTAAAGCAATAATTTGTTGCTTGCAACTTAATACTGGAGGGGGTTCGGATGATAACCTGAAGGTGGATTACTAGTCATAGATGCAGTTGGATGGCGGTCTATGTATTATGTTGTAATTCCCAATCAAGTCTCAAAGGAGTCAAGATAATTAGTATATGCATGTATTGCTTTCTCGATGTTTGTCAATTGCCCCGCTGTAATTTGTTCACCTAGCATGTTATCTATCTTAAGGAGAGCCACCTCTAGTGAACTATGGATCCCGGTCCTTTTCTTTACATACAATCTACAAACTGTTTACTACTGTGTGTTTACTTTCTACAAACTATTACTTCCTTCCATTCGATACGTTTAATCCTTTGTTTTCAGCAAAACACGGTGAGATTGACAACCTCATCGCAAGTTGGGGACAGAGTTTTGTGGTTGTGTTGTGCAGGTCTCCATGTTGCTACTAGCACCGGTAGTGCGCCCTACCAAGGCTCAGCTATCAACACCTTTGGGGTGTTTCCTTGCTCCTACTGGTTCGATTAAACCTTGGTTTCATAACTGAGGGAAACGTTGTTGTGCTCATCATACCTTCCTCTTGGGGTTCCCAACAAGCTCTACATCAACACCGCACCAGCATTTTTCTAGCGTCGTACACTGAGCCATCAGCAACCAATCAAAAACATTAACTCTTCCATTCTAGTCAAAAACCCTAAATCTACCAAAATGACTAAGTCTAGAAAACTGTTATCACCTTCACATATTTGAGTCTCCCTCATTTCCAACCCTTGTGAATTTTTGGCAACACACTTGAATCATATTATAGACCATCATAAGGACTACCAAGGACCAACTTTCCCTTGTCTAGATCATTCTCCAACCCACTTGTTCTTGATGATTTTGTAGGCAAGAAAATAATCTTTTCTGCAAATCTTATCAACATGCCTACTTTGGAAGAAGCTCACATCTTCATACTATCTTATTTTGACCAACTCTTTGCATGAATGTTCTCTACTCATGAAGTTTTATCAATCCCTACTTCACTTGTTTTAATTGGAGCTTTGTGCTTCGAAACCTACATGGTTTTGAAAGCTAGTTGATAATCTGTTTTGACACACTTATTTTATTCAAAGTATGACATCAATCCTTGGAGAGCTCAATCATGATCAACCTCAAATATTTGCTCCATGGTGACTACATCACTTGATCTATCCATCCATATATCACATGACCCAAGGGGAGCTCTGAGCTCCATCCAACAAGGTTTTGAAGGTATAAAATTAACATTGCCCTAGATCCTTCATTCCTTGTATTCTTCCAACATCAAAACCCAAGGTTGAAAATGATGGATAAATATGGTGGACATCATCTACCATGGAGATATAAATTTATCCAATGAGTTCCATAATTGTTTTGGCCCAAGAACAATTTAATTCTTTTATTAAACAAAAACTCCAAAACTTCTTCTACAAAGGAAAGTTTGTATTTATCCAAAACACTTGTCCAACTTTAAGCACATTTGGGGCGTATGAACCATACCCTATATTCCCACTTCAAAAATAAATATTTTTTTAGAATTTTACTATTTCTTTTTTCCTATTTTCTCAAATGGTAGAAAGAAGAAAATAAATGCTTTTAATATTTTCCTTTATAAATAAACCATGGGAAAATTCCCCAAAGTGTGAATTAATATATGGGACCTTTACAAAACAAAACCATATTTGCCAGATTCAAAAATAAGAGATCAACTTCTGAAAACCATTTCAGCCCTTTTTGACTAAATATTTTAAGTGGACTAAAAACCTTGGAAAAATCTTGAACAATTCCTAGGGTTATGTCTTGACCCCATCTACATACCAATACCTTTTTCCCACTTTGTCAAGACTAAATTCCTTGACTTGCTTCATAAACCTCTATCTAGCCAAAATTTGTCAATTTTCAAACTTATGCTTCAAACCCCACCAAACCTCCACTAGACTGGTCAAAGAAGTTTGCACGACACTCTACCTTACCTCTAGTCGAGCTCCACTATAGCACTTACACTTTAGCAAACCCTAGCTTTGTCTTTTTGCACTTGGAAGAGAGGAGACAAGTGGTGTGCCATGTCATGTTCATTGAAAAGGCCTTGCAGCAGCACCCTACCCCTATCTCCGCCCTGTATACGACCAGAAACCTCTCCACCACCACCCACAGTAAAGCTAGCCCTGGTTTCACCTCTCCCCTTGCTTCCCTTGGACATAGTCCATCATAAACCATCCCCTTCGGTTTATAAGGCTATAGGCCACCCCAGCGCCTCCCCTTCAGTTCATTTTCCCTCAACCTCTCCCACTTACATCCCTCGAAAAACACTCCCTCTCCCTTGCTCTGCCTAGCCCGAGAGAAGAAGGAGAGAGGCACCTCGGCCTCGAGTAAGATTTGGGCGTAGCCTCTCCACCTCCGCCTCTCCCTGTCTGCATGTTCTTCTCCTAAACTCCCCATGCTTTTCTGAACCTAACCATGCCCCTTTTCATCACCATGCATCGGCACCTAGAAGCATCCTCGGCGAGCCCTGAGGGCATTCACACCAGCACCTCTTTCCGCGACATCATAGGATGTCTGATCCATTGACGATGCACCTTGTTCAGCTCCCCTTCTCTCTCAGAGACCTCTCCGCCTCTCCCCAGTGACATGCATGCCTCCTAGGAACACTCCGGCTAACTCCCGAGCATGGCTCTATGAACGTCGCTGGCAGATCCTCTCCCTGCGTAGAACCTCGCCTTCCCACCCATCTCTGAGGTTGCCAAGGAGCTCCACTTCCTCTCGTAGCCTCCCCTCTGCCTCCTGGTGTCCAGCTAAGCCGCCCCAATGTGCCCTGATTCCCTCTAGGGTTCCCTCGCCCTTTCCCATGGCGAGAGGTGGACGATGAGCGGGTGACGTTGATCCTAACTTGATCCGACGGCCACAAGCCCTCGATACCCCTTCGTTCTTGTCGGATCGCTGACAGGCTGGACCCGCCTGGTGGTCTTTGAATCCCCTTCCCGCCCAGTGCTTCGCCTGTTAGGACGGCCCAGTACACCGCGGATCGGTCCATTCAGATTCGACCCATGGCTCTTTTCTGTTATATTCAATATTTTTCAAATTACTGCTTCTAATTAAATGGGACTGCTAGGATTAAATCCAAACAAAAATGGAAAACACCATAGGTATCCCAGATCTGAAAGGATTGAAACAAGTTTCATCTGGTAGATGTTCATTTTACCAATCCCTAGACCATGGTCCCATGCCAACTTGAGCTATATTTTGCCTATAGCAAAAATAACAATATTCCCTTGTTTCTGTCTTTAGGAAATCCCCTAGGCCAAACCATGAATTGAACTTACCTAATTCCAACTCTTAGTACTTTTAAACTAACTTGTCTAACTAAACCTAGGAGCCCAACAATTATTGAGCTCTGGTTGAATTTTAATTAAATAAACACTTCTACCTATGGTATTTCCACTAGATAAATTATTCCAGGGGCTTTACAACTCCAAAATTTATGAAACCAATTTCTACAGAAAGGTATTTGACATACACACCATGTGTCCTTGGATTCATCTCAGAAGCTTATGTATAATAAACCTAGTGAAAAAGACAAATTTACTACAGAACTGGCTTTGGGATTTTCCCAAGGGCATTCTAGTAATTCATTTGAAGTCTTTCCAACTCTAAAATCACAAACTCAAATATATACAATATACTCTGAGACCAAATTTATTTGAGCTACAGATGTTTTATGGTGATTTATTCACCTAAACAAGGGTTATTTACACTAGAATAATCTTATCTAATTAAAGAAAAGTGCAAAAATAGCGAAACCACTTTTGTTGGCCTTGATATTTCAATAACTATCTAATGATATCATCCTTGTACATTGATATCCTACAGACCCAAGCCTTAGTTCAAAACCCCCCTTATTAGGTGTTTTTTGACTTTCAAAACACAAAATAAGTTCCACAAATGCTTTTCCATTACTTCTCTTTTGCAACAAACTCAATCTATCAAAACCTACTGAAGTGAATAATGTGTTGAATGTTTGTTTTCTGTATTGTAATAATGATTTGTGTTTATTGTGGCTTTGTTTGCTTGCATGTGCTATCTTTGACGATGATAGTTGAGATTATATCGAAGACCAGGAGAAGCGGTTATTATGGTATTCTCAGAAGAAGTCCAGGGACATATATTGCCATATTGCTGATCGCAGGCAAGCCACCTTCTTGCTCATAAGCCTTGTCCTACTGTTTTACTTATGCATATTTTACTTATTGTTTACCAAAATTGCATGGTTTATCTATATGATGTTCTATATATGGTAGTGGCTTGGCCCCTCCAAACCATTGCCCATTTGTAATATTCAGTACAACCCCCTTGATGACACCTACTTGTCCCTAGTATGGTAGATGGTGTATAACACCATACCCCTTTGACGACACTGTTTTAGCTTAAGCAAAACCAGAGGATGGGAAGACCCATGACAAAGTTTTACAAAATGTTTCATGATAAAACATTGGTGAGGTATAACCTACCAAGAGAAGCTTGAGAAATAAAAAACGTTTTGTTTTACAAAATGCTGAAATAAAGATGGAGGAAAATGGTTTGCAAAAACGCGCCCGTTTCTTTGAAGTTTTGCCAGAACAATTAACCCGTGCAACCACATTACTCTGGAATGGGACAGGGCTGGACTTGAAGTTTTCTACTCTGGTGTGGGAATTCTCATAACTACTTATAAGGGATCAGCTCTCTCTAATTTCGGGCTTCCTTTACAGAAAGGGTCAACTATTAGAAAGTCATCTAGAGGAGGTAGGATCGCCCATGTTAGCGACCGGTCGATACTGTGAGCCTCTCATTGAAAGTGCCCACTCTCGAGGAGTCGGAATGCACTCTGGTTGGACCTTGGCCCGAATGTCTCGGTGTTGAGGGGAACAAATAATAGGGTAGGGCCTATTCTAGAGTGACATCCAGAGAGTCTTGATAGGTTACTCGATCAAAAATTCGTAGGTGATCAGGGCAGGGTACCTAGATGGTGTGGGTAATCTGTACAACCTATACAAAGTGTAAATCTATTCAAATAGCCGTGTCCACGGTCAGGGTCGGTTGGGAAGGTTGCTGTAGAACGGTGCTTGTTTTGATTTCAAAAAGGACTTCGGAAAAGCAAAGGAATTGGAAATGATTTGACCATGGGATGGTCGGAATGGAAGAAAAGGAGTTTGGTCATGAGATGACTAGAAGGAAGAAACAAACGGGTGACCCAGTTGTAGTGTTTTCCAAAACTTTTTAAAATATTTTTAAAAAGTTTTAAACAAAGATATGTAGATGCTATATCTATAAGAGAAACCATTTTAGAAGAGAACCTCTCATGGAGCCCTCCTACTACCTCAGCTTATTGCATATCCTCTTCATTCTAATTATTCTCTTAAGGTGGTTTTGCGAGTACATTCAAAGTACTCACTAACATTGTCCCTAGTTATTAACTTGGTCAGATATCAAGAAAATGGTGATGATGACGACTATGCAATCTAGGACATTCTCCCAGTCAGTTGCATGTAGGTTAAGGCATGGCTCAGGCTCTACGCTTGATGAAGTTTTGCTAATGATTGATTCATGTAGCCATAATGGGAAATAAGGCATGACTTGTATTCGCTTAAGTTTTGGATGTTTACTTTGATACTTGTCGGTTATGAGCCATGACTAACTGATCATGGGATCGTGGTGGTGTGCATAATAGGGATTCTTGGAGGATTAATCTGGGGGGCCCAATAAAAGACCTAGGCTAGCGAGATTTAAAGAAAAGTTAAAATGGATGAATTAGAACTACCACAAAAAAAATACCTAGAGCTCATACACCATATATCACATCAGGCGGAGTGATAGATAGCGTTTGCACTACAGGTTGCTTGCAACCTTCATTTTCATGTTTATAAGCTTTGTCAGCGCTCTATAAACTGCCAAGGTGGTACTAAACAGCGAGACGGAATGCGTCTTACATCACGACGTCCTCAGGCAACGCATCCATTCTGAGTGTACGTGACTAACCTCTTTGTGCACCCTAGGTGTGCAGCTGTTAGGTTAAACACATGACGATTTAATCTTATTTTGCAGGACGAAGTTGTTAGGCAGAACATCTGGCAACATGGCTCATCCACCTTGCGGCAAAGGCACATTGGCACGCAACTAGGTAGTACTTGTGTTCCGCAATATAAGCTTTTTTAACAACTTCTTTTATCCAGCTATAAAAAGTCTTACACGTTGGCATCGTAAGCCTTGGTAAAACCTGTGCGTGATTATTGTTTGGAAATGTCTAACTCGTATCCTGTCGTTTTGCAACAATGCGTCTATTCAATAGGCACACACGCAGAACGTCTCATGACATAAGAAAACATAGAATACTCATGGATGAGGAGAGACATCAACGCGAAGTCAACGAAATAATAGGTCTAGCAATAACTCTTGGACATGCAATGATGCAAAACAAATAACTAATAGGCAAGTTACCCTTCAATTTTTCGCTCTATTTTATTAAAGTTAAATCGTACAGAGATGCGAAACCGGAGAAAAAAGAATATAATATTACACAAACTTGTCTTTAAAAGACAATAAATTCTTATATTCATCATCATCTCCTACTTATTAATACCTCCATCCTTCTTCTTCGCTCCTCCATGGAAGAGTCAAGAAGAAAAAGGATTTTCCTAATGTCCTATCTCGGCCATGAGCTTCGTCAGCATGTTCTGATTCTACTTCATGTCTGCGTGGATGGGAGGAAGGTTTCTCATAAGCGTGTTGAAGACTCTGAGTATGTCTTCATCGGTTAGCACCCACTGTCGATGTTGTAAGTAAAGATAGTACACTCCCTTTGTTTCCTTTTCTGGGGGAATCTCGACACCGTTATTCGAAGAGCGATCAAACACAGTGTTAGGGGTGACCCTCAAGGGTGGCCTGATCTTTCACCTATCTTCGGGAATCGAGGTGGAATCATGTAGGGAGAGAGAGGGCAAAGATCCAAGATAACACACTCTCGAATACCCAATAAACACATGCACAAGCGATACACAAAGCAACCTATAGCTTAAGTTGGTAGCTACCAATCCAACACAATCCCTTGGATCGGTGTCGGGCAAGAATTCTCTCTCTAACAGAAACGGCAAGAACGAGGATCTTGGTGAGATCTGGACAACTTTGATAGAGATCACTCACACCAAGGCCTTGTACAACTTGAACACAAGTAGGAAAAATCAAAGAGGTTTGTGATAATAGGTGCTCCTTATCAAGAAGTATGAGACCAACTAGATAGATTCCACAAGGGGTTCCTCTTCTAGTATATTATCAGGTCTAGAGTTTACAATGGAGGGGTTGGGATATTTATAGGACAACCACATAAAGAAGGGTTGTTTGGGCATAAAAGTGAGTATTTAGGGTGTTACATGGGCTATGGCCCGAGCTGGTGCGTGTAGCCACTCTGTAGGGTGGTAGTACCAGGATTGGGACTGGTAGTACCGGTCGTCAGCGTTGGCGGTCTATTTTGGAGTGATATCTCTGGGTTTTAGCATGTGTGGCGCTCCAGGTGTGGTAGTACCACTCGGTAGTACTGTTGGCGCATGACGATGTTAGTGAGCTTAGGAAGGGCTGAGAAGTAGTACCGCTCTTCTGGTACCAGAGGGTATAGAGGGATCTAGCTTGCTAGGACTGGCCCAAGCGGTATTACCGCAGTTGCTGGGCGGTGGTACCACTGGCCCGGTTGTACCGCCAGAAGGGGTCAGTAGTATCGGTTGTTCCTGGAAGCACTTGGTCACTTCAGCTTTTTCCTTGCTCCAATGATCTAGGGATTCAAACCTAATCACACATAGGGTACTCGAATGAAGTAGTAATCCATCCAAGGTAGACTCGAAGTCACATAGGTATATGTTCGAATTAACCTTATCATGGAGGAGCTTGGCTCGAGCGCGTGTCATTGGTCCACATGGGGGACTTGGCGTAGAGGATGGAGTGACATCAGAAATATGGGCCACATCATCTCCTCCCCTTGGGAAAGAGTTGTCCTCGACTCTTCATGCTCATCATCTCCATGGAACAGTGATAGGTTTGGCACATTAAAATTATTACTCACTAGGTACTTGGATGTAGGGATGTCAATGACATATGCATTGTTATTGATCTTCTTGAGGACTTTGAAGGGACCATCTCCTCGTGGCTTGAGCTTAGAATCGCTTTATTTGGGGAAGCGGTCCTTGCTTAGGTGTATCCACACTAGATCGTGTTCTTCAAAGATCATCTCCTTATTGATCTTGTTTAGCCTTGACGCTTGCCAAACAATTTGTTGTTCCATTGTAGCTCTTGTGTCTTTGTCAAGTTTCTTCATTGCTTAGGAACACTTTTCGATGTCCATATTAGTGCGCTCGTGAAGAGGAAACGGTAGGATGTCGAGCGCGGTGAGAGGTTCGAACCCATAGACGATCATGAATGGATTCTTCATTGTCATTGGGTGCTTGGCTCGATTGTAGGAAAAATCAACATGGGGAATGCATTCCTTCCAATACTTTAGGTTCTTATTTATCAACACTCAAAGGAGAATTCCAAGGATTCAGTTGACAACCTCGGTTTGGCCATTGGTTTGAGGGTGCGAGGTGGATGAGAATAGGATCTTGACACCGAGCTTGGCCATAAGCGTCTTCCACATATAGCTCATAAATTTGACATCACGACCGAAGAAGATAGTTCTTGGTACACCATGAAGATGGATGATTTCCTTGAGAAAAAAAATTTCAATGTGTGAAGCATCATATGTCTTATGGCAAGGAATGAAATGTGCCATTTTCAAAAAATGACCAACAACAACAAATATGGAATCATGGCCATGCTTTGATCTAGGCAATCCTAATAAGAAGTCCATGCTAATGTCCGACCAAGGTGCATGTGGAATAGGCAATGGAATACCATTTTTCCGAGACATAACAGAATTGATAGCACAATACCTCATCCATTACAAACCATAATAGTCTTACAAATAGTTGATCTCATGATCAAGTCTTAATACACATCAAAGCAGCGGAAATAAACGTAGTAGAGACTCCATCTTCATTGTCACAGGCAATGCTGACGATGGGAGATGATCCTAGTTATCATAGACATCCTGCTGTCCGTCCTCCGGATAGTCCTCTTCATAGTCTGGCCATGGGAATAGCCAGGGACAAAGCCATGAGTACTTTTAAAGTACTCGCAAACTATCACTAATGCAAGTAAGACAATTCTAGTAGGAGTCCTAAGCTCTAGGCTTGTTTGCAATAAGCTAGTTTTATTTCAGAAGTACTTAGTAGTAAAGCCTATTTTAGTTATCTAGATTACTCAAGTGGGAACCTAGTTTTCATTTCCACAACCCTGTTGTGGTCAAGTCAAAGTCATAGTCCAAGTCACAAGTCATTTTGAAAACATCAGACAATGGAACGGTATGGCCATCCAACTGTCCATGACCGTAGACGCGGCTATTCGAATAGTTTGACACTCTGCAGAGGTGGTACACTTTCACCCAAAAAATTGATACATCCGTCAGGGATAGCCCTGAATCATCATACTTGGTATGCGGATAATCAATCCTAACCTTTCAATTACATAACCTAGTATAGGCACCTCCCCTATGAGCTTGGCCTCCCAGCCATGGCCATCCGCCATCCTGGGAACTGCATAGGTGGACATTTATAGTCACGAGGTAGCCTCAGCTTAACCTCTTTTCCGCAAGGGAACCCATACTAAGACATATAAACTTCTAGTTAAGCCCTACCCAAATAAGGTATTGTGGTTGTACGGTAAAGCTAGAATGGTATCGCATCCGAACCCAACCATCAGTTTTTATCAAAGTCAAGGCACATGCCTCATTCATCATCATTTTCAAGTCATTGGGTTTCATAACCCATGTTAAAACATTTCAATAGAATGACTCGTCATTCTAAGGTTTTCATAATCATTTGATCCAAGTATTCCCATCTAAAGTGATAAATATTAGTTTAGCACTAGCAACTATCAATGAAGGTATCACTATTTAGGGGTACTAATGAAGTGTAACTACCTAAGCCTAATTCTATGCTCTTGATGGCATCTGTCCTACTTTTCCACTAATCACCAATAATTAACTATTCAAGAAACTTTGGTAAAGGGAAAAATAAAGCTTACAAGTAAAACTTGGGATTGGTAAAGTTGCATCTCAATAGCATGCATAGTTTATCTTGCATAGGTTAGCTTGCATAGTGGAGCTTCCATAGTAGAGCTTTCCTTGGTTGGTATAGTTGTCGAAGTTCTCCTCTTCTTCTTTGTAGAATTCTTCCTCCTCGTAGCCCGGGTTGGTACTAGCGTCTATAAATAAATACGAGGTACACAATCACCAAACAATACTTAACTACTTCTATTCAGCACACAAAGGTTCACACTACATGATCTAGCATCATCTCAATCATCACATGAAATATTGACATGGCCTTATTTATCTTATTTTAGAAATGCAATTTCTACTCATTGAAAAATACTTAAGATTTAATATTCTCCAATTATAAAATATGGGAACATGTTGACACATGTCATCACCACATATTCCAATACTTGCGAATGTGATTTAAAGTAGATGGCATATATTACAAAGTTTAATATGGCTATTTAATATAATTAAAATGACTAGAAATGACTCTATAACCATTCTTTTAATACTAGCCCAAGACAGCTGCATGTAAAACTAAATAATTTTACATATTCAGATAGAGCATGGCAAATGTGATTTTTGAGAATTGGAATCAACTCAAAAGCATTTATGGTTGATTTTATAAAAATGTTTGAAGTTGGAAAAGTCATTGTCTTGTTATTTTTACTATGGGTGCTCTATGAATTCAAACTGTTTGAATCCAATGAGAGTGTTTAGAGATTTTCATTTCCTTTATAAAAAAATTGGAATCATGCAATTTAGTTCATTAAATCTTCCTGAATTCAATTTTGAAATCAGCTACTAACATGGGTATACCCTACAGGTACTCGAGTTTGGTATATACGGTCTAAATACGTACAGGCCCACGGTCTCGCCAAGGCCCCAACGAAGGATTCGAGTAACCTGCGGACTCTCGATTGCTTGAAGAACAAGAAGAAGCTAAAGATAGAAAGTTCAAAGGGGAAAACCCTAAATTGTAACCGACTCGACCTGTTACCCGAGACCTAGCCTATCTATATAAAGGCTGGGAGGGGGCGGCGAGGAGAACACACGCAACCCTAGTTTCCACAACCCTTGCCAGATTGCATCTGCGCACCATTGTAACTTTCGACTCCTTCGATAATTCCACGAGCAGACAAGCAGGAGTAGGGACCTCTACGAGGCCTGAACCTGGGTAAATCCTTTGTCCCCTTTGTGCTTGTTTGCTAGACGATAGATGTCTCCAGCGCTCCCTCCTTCTCCAAAATCCAAGTCCATAACAATGGGCATTGATGAGTTAAACCCTCGTCAATTGGCGCCGTCTGTGGGAACTGGGAGTGCTGATGTTGCGGTTTCTTCGGCCCCATCAAACGCGATCTACAACTCTGCAACAGCGGAGATTCGCCAGCTTTTCGGCGCCTTCGACTTCACCATCACATCGCCACATTACTCGCCCGGCCTTCGACTCCGTGGGCGAAGGAATCAGCCTGGCGATTAGGAGCTTCCGCTTCCAAGTTGGTCAGATGGGCACGCTTCGCATGCCCGATCAGCCGACGGCACCGGCGATTGCCCTAGCATCATGGTTCCCTCCATCGATCGGCACCCTCAGCGAGCTCAATGCTCCGGCGGTAGTTGGGAACATGGTCAGCGACAGCAGTCGCGACTCCGATCTAAGCGATCTGGCCACTGAAGATGGAACCTACGGTTCCGCATCTGAAAGCTGTGGAAGCAACAGCTTCCCAAATCACTTCATGTGCGCCGTCATCAACGTGGGCGACACCTCTGCCAACCGCGGCAACAATGGTAACACCGGCAACGGCACCGACCCGCCCAATGCCACCAACGGCAGCAATGGCGGCAATGGAGGAGCAGTCGAACCCCCCAGCATAATCAACGAGCAAACCGGCGAACGCCTTGTGATCAGGCTCAACGAGCAAGAGTGGGAACGCTGCCGCGAAGCCCTACGAGGTGCACCTCTGCCCTTCGGGTCCCCGCAAGAACTGCTGATGGGCTACCACTCGCTCCTAAGGGAGGAATTCAAACGCCAGAAACAAGCAATCGTGCAACTTGAGGTGCGTAAAAAGGCGGCGAATGAGTCAAGCCTTCGTCGCGCTGGGCTCTCCTCCTACGGAGGATCTTCCTCAAGAGGTAACGAGCATCTCGCCAGGAAGAGGCAATCGCGGATGGCTCACCTCACCAAACAAGAATGCATAGACGCCGTGAAAGTCCTCGACTTCGGCTCTATGACAGTCGACAGAAGAGGCAACCTGGTTCCCAAGACACCACAGGCCGCAGTGACAGCGGCCACCATGTACCTTCTCAATAACCAGCCACCGGTTGGAGATCCCCGAACGGCCATGCACCAATCTACGATCGCGGGCCTGGGGCTAATCGAGGCCGCCCTCGACAAAGAACCAATACCAGACCCAAAAAGGGCAAAGCGTTAGCAAGACGCTACTCTTTGCCCTCGTCAAGCGACGACAATCACGACCTGTCTCGGTGCCGCCATTCAAGATGACACGATCGCGACTACGATGCACGCGACGAACTCACACAGCGCAAGATCGACAAGTCAAGGGCACGACGTGCTCGGTCAACTGATTCGGAAGAAGAAGATGGGGAGCTCTGCGGCGCTAGATGCTTCAGCAGATCCATCAGGCAAAAGCGAATGCCTAAAGGGTTCAAACTCCCATCGGAGAACTTGAAATTTGACAGTCTGCAGGAACCCAAGATTTGGTTGGAGGATCACATCTCCTCCGTCGGCCGCAGGCGATGCAATGCTTGCCATACATGCCGCAATTGCAGGGCGTCGCCCGGGCATGGCTCAATAACCTCCCACGCGGATCCATTCGCAACTGGGATGAGCTGGTTTACAGCTTCGTGCGCAATTTTAAGGGCACGTACAAACGCCCTGCTTCAATTGAAGAACTGAGATGCTGCCAACAAAAATCTGGCGAATCGCTGCGCTCTTACATACAAAGATGGTCCATCATCAAGAACTCCGCGGAGAACATCTCGGAAGACCGCGCGATTGATGCATTCAATGGTGGTGTCCGCCGCATGGAACTCAGGGAGGAGCTAGGCCGCTCGAAGCCCAAGACCATCGACCACCTGATGGAGATCGCGAATCGGTGGGCCGATGGGGAAGATTCGCTGAAGAACCGCGTTCACTCTGACGAGGAGGCAGAACTCGAACAAAGACGCGACCGCCGGAGTAAACGTCGTATGCGCATCTATGACAATCGCGATGACGTCAACATGGTCGTAGCCGGCTATGCCGATAGACGCGACGATAACCGCAACAGCGGCGGATACCGCGATTCCGGGAAAACCACGCAAGTGTGGCAACGCCGCACTCGCGATGAAGCACCCGCGACCTCCATCGAGGACAAACTGTCCGGGCCATGCACGGTACACTTCTACATCGACAAGCATGATGCCAAGAGAAAGTTCAGTCACCTCCTCAAAGACCGCCGTGAGTTCCTCAAGCTACATGAGGGGTTGGTTCAGATGAACCGCAATGCAGTCGAAAGAGGCTACGGAACCGCTCTAGGCGCAGTGGCACATGGCGCACCACCACCACCACCTGGGCCACCCCCGAACGGAGCTGCACCGGACCATCACCACGAAGGCGAACCATACCCACGGGCCATGGGTACCATGATGATCCAAAAGGGACGCCCCTCCAATAGGGTGCAAAAGGCCATCACTAGCCAAGTCAACTTGGCCACGCACTCGCCACCATCCACCACTGAGTACCTCAGTGGCAGTGAGTCGTGCATTACCTTCGATAAAAGCGACCACCTGCCTCAAGTACCTCGCCCAAGTCATTTCCCCCTCGTACTCGAGGCGCAAATTGGAGGCTTCGACATGAGTCGTGTCTTCATGGATGGCGGAAGCTGCATCAACCTCATATTCGCGAGTACCTTGCGAGCAATGAGGATCCCTCTAACCTGCTTGGAGGCATCGGACACAATGTTCCATGGCATCGTCCCAGGGAAAGGCGTATACCCCCTGGGCAAAATCAACCTCGACGTCATATTCGGCACGCTAAGGAACTTCCGGCGTGAGCCTATCGACTTTGAAGTTGTCGACTGGCTCTCACAATACCACTGCATCCTCGGGCACGTCGCGTTCGCTAGGTTCATGGCAGTACCTCACTACACCTACCTACAGATGAAAATGCCAGGTCCCAACGGCGTCATCACGATCAACGGGAGTTTCGAGCGATCTGACAGTTGCGACAGGGAATTCAACAGAGTCTCCCAGTCCTTCGGCATGCAGGAGGAGCTCGCGCGATTGAAGGAAACGACAGACAACAGTCTGCCCCCCTGAGTAGGCCAAGCTCACCTGACCTCTCTTTCGACTCATCTGTGCACACAAAGAAGGTGCAGGTCCATCCATCAGATCCCGCTAAAACGGACCTCATCCCCAACAACTTAAGTCCCGCATAGGAACTCGCGCTCGTCGAATTCCTCCGTGAGCACTGGGAAATTTTTGCCTGGTGTCCTGCGGACATGCCAGGAGTTCCCAGGGAATTCGCCGAGCACGCATTCAACGTCAACCCCGACGCAAGGCCAGTCAAGCAAAGAATAAGGCGACTGTCTGAGCCACAGGCACAGGCAGTCGGAATGGAGATCAACAGACTCCTCGAGGCCAAATTCATACGCGAGATCAAGGAAAGCACTTGGCTCGCCAATACGGTGCTAGTGCCAAAAAAGGACACGGATATCCTGCGGATGTGCGTGGACTTCACTTCTCTAAACAAGCACTGCCCAAAAGATCACTTCCCGCTACCACGGATCGATCAAATCATCGACTCCACTACTGGATGCGAGCGCCTCTGCTTCCTCGATGCCTACTCAGGCTATAACCAAATTCAAATGAAGGAGGAAGACCAGGAGAAGACCGCGTTTACAACACCCTTCGGCGTGTTCTGCTACAACACAATGCCCTTCGGGCTAAAAAATGCAGGAGCCACGTACCGGCGGTTCATGCAGGCCTGCCTCAAGGAGCAACTTGGTCGCAACATCCAAGTCTATGTCAACGACATAGTAATCAAGACCAAAGAAGAAGCCTCTCTAATCGATGACTTGCGCGAAACCTTCGCCAATCTCGATCGCTACCGGATAAAGCTCAATCCGGACAAATGCCAGCGTACCTGCACCCTCTGGCAATTGCCGGGTATCTCATCTCCGCGAGAGGGATCGAGGCAAACCCGAAAAAGATAAAGGCCATACTGGCCATGGAGAATCCAAAGAACATAAGAGGCGTTCAGCAACTAGCCGGGCGAATCGCGGCCCTCAGTCGATTTATCAGTCGAATGGGAGAAAAGGCGCTGCCTTTCTATCAGCTCCTCCGCAAAGCTGACAAAATCGAGTGGACCAATGAAGCGCAAGAAGCATTTGAAGACCTCAAACGCCTGCTATCCACCTTGCCAGTATTGGTAACTCCACAAGAAAGGGAACCACTGCTGCTGTACATCTCCGCCACCAACCAAGTGGTTAGCACAGTGCTCGTCGTCGAACGGGCCGAGGAAAACAAGGTCCATGGCATACAATGCCCGGTATACTACCTCAGCGAGGTCCTCACACGAACAAAACAGCGGTACCCGCACTATCAGAAGCTGGCGTAAGGTGTCTTTATGACTGCCCGGCGACTGCGCCATTACTTCTAGGAACACCTAATCGTGGTAGTCAATGACGCCCCATTGGGACATATCCTCAATAACCCTGATGCCACAGGGCGAGTCGCGCTTTGGGGAATTGAACTTTCTCCACGAGACATCACAGATGAAAAGCGCGGCGCAATCGAGTCACAAGTTCTCCCTGACTTCCTCGTACATTGGATGGAAAACCAACTCCCGGACAGGCCAGACATGTCCTACCTCTGGACAATGCACTTCGATGGGTCCAAGAGGAAAGATGGAGCAGGAGAAGGTGTCATACTGACATCGCCTCAAGGGGACAAGCTGAAATATGTCCTGCGAATGCAGTTCATAGCCTCAAACAACGAGGCTGAATACGAGGCCATGTTACACGGGATGAGGATGGCAAAAGCCTGCGGTGCAAAGAGGCTAATCATATATGGAGACTCCAAGCTGGTTGTCAACCAAGCAATGCATGTGTGCGACGCACTAAACGACAACATGATCGCATACCGCGACCTCTACGACACACTTGAAGGAGACTTCGATGGGTGCGAGTTGCGACACATAGGTCGCGAAAGCAATGAGGAGGCGGACGCACTCGCCAACATAGGCTCCACCTGCGCACCCATACCACTTGGGGTATTTTTCGAACGCATATGCGAACGCTCTATCGAGCCAAAGGCCGCAGAAAAGAAAACAAGCGCGACAACGGACTCGGGGGCTATGCCACCCAATGAGCCAACGACACTCGATGACTTGGAGCTCGACACACGACTCGAGGGACCAATGAGCGTCATGATGATCGAACAATCCTGGACGCAGCCGTACATTACGTACCTCCTCAGCAAGCGCCTACCGGATGACCCGACAGACGCACGACACATCGCGCGATGCTCCAAGGCATTCGCCATTATCAACGGTGAACTGTATAAACGTAGTATCATAGGCGTATTACAACGATGAGTCTCCCTAGCCAATGGAAGAGCAGTCCTCCTCGACATCCATGAAGGGACCTGCGGGCACCACGCCGGCGTCACGCCCTCGTTGCCAAAGCTCTACGAGCTGGATTTTACTGGCCCACGGCCATGCGCGACACCAAGGATATAGTCCAAAAGTGCAATGCTTGTCAGCGATTCGCAGACAAGCCACACGCACTAGGCGCAGAACTCCGGCCTATCCCATTGGCCTGGCCCTTCGCCAAGTGGGGACTTGACATGGTTGGCAAACTTCCAAGGTCCTCGCAAGGAGGCTACGTCTATCTCTTGGTCGCAGTCGACAAATTCACCAAGTGGATTGAGGCCATGCCAGTGACCAAGCAATCAGGGCACAGCGTAGTCAAGTTCTTCGAGTCCATCGTCTACCGCTTGGCCGCCGCAAGATCATCACCGACAACGGAACGAACTTCACATCCAAGGAGTTCCAAGATTTCACGAGAACTGGGATCAACATCAGCTACGCCTCAGTAGCACACCCGCAGACCAACGGTCAGGTGGAAAAGGAAAATGGGCTCGTCTGCAGCGGCATTAAGAAGCGACTCCTCCGACCACTCGAACAAGCCGTGGGATGCTGGCCAAACGAACTGCAATCAGTACTCTGGAGCCTGCGTACAACTCCAAACAGCGCCACCGGCTACACACCATTCTTTATGGTACATGGAGCAGAGGCAGTACTACCCGCCGAGGTACGGTACAAAGCGCCACGCGTAGTCGCCTACAGCGAGAAGGAGTCATCCTCGACTCAAGACTCACGACCTCCTTGACGAAGCAAGAGAAATTGGCGCAGAAAGATCTACGATCTACCAGCAGAACCTGCGCAACTACCATAGCAGAAGGCTTCGCCCAAGATCCTTCGTCGAAGGTGACCTGGTCCTACGACTAAAGCAGCAGGGGCATCTCAAGCTCGAGTCCCCCTAGGAAGGACCGTACGTGATTACAGAAGTAATCCCAGGTGGCGCCTATCGCCTTCAAGATTTAGAGACAGGAGTCGCACACTCTAACTCTTGGAACGTTGCACAACTGCGACGCTTCTACCCTTAGTCGTTTTTCTTTACTTTTGCATCGCAAATAAGGCTATTCAGCCAAGGCTACTTAGCCGCACATTGTACTTCGTACTGTTCTTCGAGTAAATAAAAGCTAAGTGCCCCAAAACTCCGTGTTCTCCTTTACTTTGTAAATTTTCATACTCGGGGGCTACGCCACCCTATACACATATGTTCTTCGAACAAATAACGCGACATCCTGAGTAGCTGGCACATCAATCGAACCCCTTAACACAAACTCAACCCAGCTGCAACGCACCTGACAGGTTGACAAGGGAACGGTACAAAGATGGTCAGGCTAACGAAAAGGACTCGCATAAGTGCAATGCACCCCACGATTAAAGCTATTTGTATACATTCAACAATAAATTATCTACAAAATATATATGAGCTTTACAAGACTAGTACACTTATGTGCAGGATACACATTTGGCTACCCTTGCAACAGAAGAACATTAGTCTGTTCCTCAAAGAAGTCGACGATCTCCTCGGCTGGACGATCCACCGCCTAATAGTACGGCACCATGTTCCAGGAAGATCCTGCTGGTGGCACCATTGGCCCAGAGGCAATAGCGGCGACATCCACGTCAGGCCTGTGCAAACGCACCATGGAGAGGGCAGCCTTGGCACTAGCCACCAACTGCTGCCTCACGCACTCGCGAACCACGGACATATCTTGAAATTTGGTCAGAAGAGCCAACAGGTTTGATGGAGCATCATCTAGCGGGAACATCGCCAGGTAGATGTTCTTCAAACATGACTGTGACTTCTTCAGAAAGAGCAGCACTCGCGAGGCACCGTCCTGCAGGGTCGCTAACGCAGTCGCACGATCATGATCTACCCAGAAGTATCCACTCTCCTGAAGTTGCTCTTAGGTGAGATCATGAAGGCGGATGGCAATCCTATCCCTCTCCTCCTGCGGACGGCGTGTGCTAACAACTACACGAAGCAGAAACAACAGCATGAGTACAACGTACCATTGCGATTAACTACAAAGGGAAAGACGAGGATGAGCAAACTAACATTTAAACTGGTCGCCCAGTTGCGTCACCTGGCCAAGCAGATATTGCTCGCGGGCGGCGGCTTTTTCAGCCTTTGACTTCCACATGTTCGCGCTACCGCGGCTCACGGGCAATTCACGCTCCAATTGCTTCACGCGATCACGAAGTCGCGAAAGCAAGGACAGCTCCTCTACCCTGGAGCATGGTGGTGCCATTGCATCCTCAAGAGATGGCGAGTGCAGGGTTCCCCCCACAGAACCACTTGATGTACCCTACCAAAAATCAAGCCAGAGGCAAAATAAGGCGACCAACTCAAAAGTCAAAAGTAACAGATGCATTCAGGATCAATAAAAGTATCTACAAACACATTCACCAACGGGCATGTTCTCCAATCAAAAGAGCAAGTTCATCAGCTATTACAAGAAACTAACTACGGAGCAGCTGGCTTCTTCGACTTCGATGACCTCGGGGGCTTCATCAAGTCCGTGGCAGTATCAGATGCCACTGACTTTCCGCCGGCCCCTGAGGCCGAAGTTTTCTCCGCCTTGTTTGTGCGATTGAGTTCCTCCGAATACTTGGCAGTTGTATTTATCAAGTAATGGCCATATTTGGCATAGGCAGTCGCAAAGGGAGAGAATACTACCTGCTGACCATCCGCGCCAACAGGCATCGTCTTCGACACCGAAGAGGAATCCACTTCGACTCTGGTGGGCTTGCACCATGGCAAGCGACATGGTCGTGCCAGCTGCGCGGAGGGAGTTCTTGTACGTGGCAGGCACACCCCCAGCGAGCGACTCCACCAGCTCTTCTACATTATCGACCAGCTCCGCCTTAGGCATCAACTCCTCCCGGAGGCGACTCAGGGTGGCCTTGGCTTTGGACAACGTATTTTGGACAGCGGCGCTACGATCTTCGACCGCAGACATCATACCGCCAGAAAGGCCATCGCGACCAAGGACTTGTGGATCAAAACTCAAGCCTCCAGCATCTACACCAAAATACACACATGGATCAAACTTCTAATGCCACTGGCACTATAGAGGAAGAGAAGAACATCAATAAAATATCTACCCGTAAAAGTACCTGAGAGGGCCTTCGCGACTGAGAATAGTTGCTCTTCAAACAACTTCTCCCTGGCCGCAAAGGAGGCACGCAGATCCTCTTCGCGCTTCTGGGCTTCATCACGAGCCGCGATTGCCTCGTCGCGCCCCTTCACAGCTGCGGCCAGCGTCTTCTCCAACGTGGCGACATCACGCAGTAAAGCATTATGCTCAGCTACATGGCAGTCAAAAATTTGGCTGTCAGTCGATTATACCAAAATACAGAGAAGACGAAAAGAATAAGTGTAGAACACTCACTCTCACCCACACGGTGGCGCGTCTCCAGCATCGCATGCTGGCGACCCATCGCCATCACCTGCTCTACCACCTGTGCGGCTTCCTTTACAAGGAGCTGTTGCACAAAACAAGGAGTCAGCAGAGGGCAACAAAGGGCGTTGACTGCCAAATTATAAAAGAAAGAAAGATATACATACATGGTCCTCCAGCGACTCTGAAGAAGATTGCTGAACCGTCATCCGAGCAACTACTCGATGCTCCCCTACGTGAGGAGAGCTCAAAGAATTGTGCCCGGAGTGGGCCGCCGCTGGAGGAGAAGGAGCGCGCTCGATCTCTATCTTGGCCTTTGAGGTCGCGACTCCTGATTCCTTCAAAAATTCGACGTCGCCAGACAATGACGACGCCTCTTGACTTCAAGGCAAAATCCGCACTCAGAAAGGGCAAACTCCAGGGCAAAGCCAACAAGAAGAAAACAAGAGAAGAATGAATGCACTAGCAAACTTACCAGTCAAATCTGTCAAGATCAAATGTGGCCTCCGTCGACTCCGACGAAGACTCCTTGGGCAATCACATCTTCTTGCGAGAAGACGGTGCCACAGTCCTCATAGGAACGACAGGAATTGGCGACTCCGCGCCAACAGCCGCGCCTCTAAAAGTGGAAGGAGTCGACGCGTCGAAATCCCCGCTACGCGAACTCTTGCGAGTATTCGGACTCGGGGGCTTCCTCTTCCACATCGGAAGGGACAGTCGACTCAGACTCGTCCTCTTCCAACGCTTCACGAGGAATAATCCCCTCAGGGAGGGGAGGCATGCAAGGAGACACCGCCCACTCCTGCATACAAAAAGTAAAGATCAGCAAACACAATAGGAAACGCAATCGAGAAAATAAGCTACTACGTAGCATAACCATACCTCGGAGGAGGATTCAAGCATCGAAGGAGGAACGACCTGCTCGGAAGCACATCTTTGAGGGTGTACTTCGTGACCAGTCGCACCCGCTTATCTACCTCACTCGTGGACATGGCATCAGCAGACACGCGAGTGGGATCATCAGCGCCACCCCATTGGAACATGGGATGGACCCTGGCCTGGAGAGGCTAGACACGACGACGCAGCCAAGTCCTGACAAGGGCGCAGCCTCCCTCTTCTGCGCCTATGCGACTCTGGAGGTCGCAGACGCGCAGATATAACACGTCTGTCTCCACGAGTTCGGAAGGCATGATCACGTCCTTCCAAGAACGCATCTTCTTGCAGGGAGTCGCGGGATCGAAAGGTGCGAGTCCAAAGTGCTCGTCCTTGGCCTTCTGGTCGTGCACATAGAACCATTTGTCCCTCCATCCCTGGACAGACTCGGTAAGCTTGATATCGAAGTAGGTGGCGGATGGGTCAACATGGATTCCGCAACCACCTACGTCATAAACTAAAGAGCCAGATGCGGACTGACGCTTCAATTTAAAGATGCGTTTGAAAAGTCCAAAGTGCGGCTTAATTCCGAGCCAGCACTCGCAGAGAGTGATGAAACAAGTAATGTGGAGGAGAGAATTTGGGGACAGCTGATGGAGCTAGAGCCCATAGAAACACAGAAGACCCCGAAGAAAGGGGTGAAGAGGCAAGGAAAGACCACGAATGATGAATGCAAGAAACATCACTCGATAACCAGCGGGAGGCACAGGAACGGTCTCATCGCTGGGGACGCGCGAATCGGCGACTGCTGCAGAAATCACTCCGTCTTGGCAAAGAAGACGGAGATCCGACTCCTTGATGATAGAGGGGCGCCATGCGCCATTAGTCACGCGGGTGCCCGTGACCTTCTTCTTCCCGACGGCGGCGGCACTAGTGACCGCAGCAGCGGAGCCACCTTTCTTCTTCGCTGCAGCGAGGGTGGCCGCGGAATCAGCGGCAGCGCCTCCCTTCTTCTTCCCCATTGCGCGGCGGCGATGAGAGCGAAGGAAATAGCTTGGGAACAAACGGAGCTGGTCCAGCGTCGTGGGGAAGATGGGCGCAGAGGAAAGCAGAAAAGCAAACGGCAATGGCGATGGCAGCAAGGAAGAAAGAGCACAGATGGGAAATTACCGCCGCAGCATCACTACTGAACCCCTGGAAGATGCAATCCAACGGCTGACAAAAACCCTATTGGACGCGTGGCACGCATCGCGTAGGACACGTGGAGAAGAGGAAGCGCGAACCGTCCCCCCACTTCTACCATTACGTGCGGAAATCGAGGAGGCATAGTTAAAAAATAAGATTACGCACGCCAAGTCAAATCAAAGTCAGAAAGTGGGACCCACGCTCCACAAAATCGCACGCGGGCAACTAAGGTCATATAAGCATCAAGCACGACGCTACCAAGGCTATGCAAAGGAGAACTTGACTATTTTTAGTCCTTGCTAGAGTCTTCGACTCCACCAAGCACTCGGCTACTCCCATAGGATACCGGCGCGCACCCTATGACTTTTCTTTTCTTGTTGCAGAACATGGATAATCACGAAAAGCAAATACAATCACCCAAACATAGTTCGATTATGGATATGTTACTCCCATAGGAAGCCGGAAACAGCGAGGCCAAAAGACGACAGCAGTCGCAAAAGTATTTTAGCACCTGCCTGAGTCATCGACTGAAACAAGCAAGCAAAAGACGACAGCAATCGCAAAAGTATTTTAGTACCTGCCCGAGTCATCGACTGAAACAAGCAAGCGAAAGTCAACAGCAGTCGCAAAAAGTTCTTTAGTCCCTGCCTGAGTCTTCGACTCAACCAGGCACTCGGGGGCTACTCCCATAGGGAGCGCTGGTCGTGCACCCTATGATTATTTGTACAAAAAACTGTGTGTTGATAACATCCACACTCGAAACTCATGGCAACACCGCCTCATAATTCTTCCCCTACAAAGAGACCGTGTCTCCTGGGTTACGCGAATCGTCTCCGCGATGATAAAATTCGGATGCCGCTCCTACGGCGTGAAGGTAAGACCTGAATAAGGCCTGGCAACGCATTGAATCACAGACTACCGAAACATACCCGCGCCTGCACACGATGAACATGCCTTGACGGACGCGTCGAGTTCTCACACCCATATAACTGGAATTCGACTCCTGTAAGACCTCCGCGGCTTGAGTCGAATTACACCAGCACTTTTTCGGATTCGAGTCCGGGGACTCGAGTTCGAGTAGATTGTGTTGTTTCACCCTAAGGTGGTTAACTGATACCGATACTTCGGTTATATCAGGCACGTATATCAACTATCCCTATGACACAACTAAAAGCGGTCGAAATATATACTCATTCAGGCACTCGAAAGACTTCAAAAGTCCCTAGTCGAATCTGCGATTCCACCGACACTGGGGCCATCGACATGGGTATACCCTACAGGTACTCGAGTTTGGTATATACGGTCTAAATACATACAGGCCCACGGTGTCGCCAAGGCCCAAACGAAGGATTCGAGTAACCTGCGGACTCTCGATTGCTTGAAGAACAAGAAGAAGCTAAAGATAGAAAGTTCAAAGGGGAAAACCCTAAATTGTAACCGACTCGACCTGCTACCCGAGACATATCCTATCTATATAAAGGCTGGGAGGGGGCAGCGAGGAGAACACACGCAACCCTAGTTTCCACAACCCTTGCCAGATTGCATCTACGCACCATTGTAACTTTCGACTCCTTCGATAATTCCACGAGTAGACAAGCAGGAGTAGGGACCTCTACGAGGCCTGAACCTGGGTAAATCCTTTGTCCCCTATGTGCTTGTTTGCTAGCCGATAGATGTCTCGAGCGCTCCTTCCTTCTCCAAAACCCAAGTCCATAACAATGGGCATTGATGAGTTAAACCCTCGTCAGCTGCAGAATAGGGTTTTGAAATAAAAAATAATCTAGATTTGATTTCGTGGGCACGTGCGGGAACGATATTGGGCCGGCCCAGCTACAAAACACGCGCACAGCAGGCTGCACGTGCTGGCCCCACGCGTCAGCGACTGTTCCTAAGCGAAGCGGTATGCGCTTATCTCAGCCGCACGATTAGAGCATGATCAACGGCTCAGCGTCATCGTCTCCGTCGCATGGCGTGCACGGGATTTGAACCCAAGCTCTACGGCGAGGGTCGTCGGGGGCTTACTAGGGCTCCATCTAGGTACAATAGTGCGGGCAAATGAACTGGTCGACAAAGGCGGTTCGAATGGTGGTTGCGGCAACTCCTAGGGCGGCTCCTATCGCTGGCTCCGTTCCACCACTATGGCGGCGGGCTCTGGTGAAATTCCGGCGCTGCACTCCTCGGCTTGCTCCGGGGATGGGTCTGAGGGGTTATTGGGTGAGAGGTGAGTCAAGTGGGGTGCGTTTTGAGGCAAGGGGCAGGGTTTATTTATACCCCAGTGAGGGGAGCATCGGGGCATGGCTTGGGCTCGTCGGCGATGTCACTATAGTGTGCTATCAGCATGGCTGAGGGTGTAGGTCAACGCAGGGTTCCTTGGCGATCGTCATGCACATAGTGTCATGGCGAGGTGCGGTCTCCATCGGTCAGGGGCATCCATGGCATCCTCGGGTACCGCGGGTGTTCGTCACAGCGTACGGTGGTCACGGGTCACGCGGGGTCAAGCGGGTGTGTCTGGGAGGTCACTGGCGTCATGGCGATTGCATTGATGCAAGGAAAGAGCAAGGCACGGCGTGATTACGTGGGATTGCTCGGTGCTCAGGCATGCGCTTGGCATGGCGGATAGGGAAAATGGGCACGGCTATGTTGGCGTCTCCACGGGTTGTCGTTGGTCGAGGCATACACAGGTGGGTGCGGTGAGGTCATGGCTATCTCCTAGACATCGTGGGCGAGGGTTGCGAAGCGTGTAGCGTCGCGTCCATGTTTGGCCGGCATGGCATGCTCAGGTACGGGCTGGCACTAGTCATTTGGTCGAGTGAGAGAGGCTCAGCTGCACGGGCTGGTACTGGGGTGATTGTGGAGTTGGTAGCTCTGTATTTTGCTCACTAAGTGTTCGATCAAATGGCCGTAAGAGAAAATTATTTGAATTTTCAAATTCTTTTTGGTGGGTTGGTTGATCATAAGCTTGAGAGTCTCTGGTTGCAAGGGTTGGTCAAGTGGAACAAGTTTTGATGGTTTTGGAAAAATGGCTATCTTGATACCTACACTAGATTCAATTTTGAAAATTCCCTCAAATGGATTTAAATTTGTTCTGGTAAGTATTGAAAGTTCACTTGTGTTCTTTGTCACTTGGTCTAGCAAGGTGAGAAAAGAAATGGGATGGTTTCTATTTGAAATTATTTAATAGAGATGCTCCAAGTGAGCTAAGTGTTAATATTGGCAAAAATGACCATTAGGTCACATGCTTTATATTTTTATTTTTTTGCTTTGGTTTTGTTTTGATTTGACCTAGATGATACTGTTTTGATCTTTAATCCAATCCTCATCATATATAACAAACAAACATGGCATATCATGCATTCATACATCATTAACAAACACCCACTTGCATTCATGGTTGTTTAAGATTAAAAGTTTTTGGTTAACGCTAATTTTGGTTTCTTGGAAATTGATATACTCCTTTTAATATTTTTGAGATGTTACAGTGCTCCACATATCTCTTAATCTTGGGCCAATAGTAGTGTGTGGAGAGCATGTTGTATGTCTTGTCGACCAAAGTAACCCATTAAGCCTCCACCATGAGACTCTTGGAGAAGTAAAATTTGGAGAGATGACTTCGCAATGCAAAGCTTGTTTTCTTTAAAGAGGAAGCTGTTGTGCAAATAGAAGTCATCAAATCCTTTCTGAATTGAACACTTATCAAATATTGGTCCAAAGACGGGTCAGAAGAATACAAACTATTGATATCATAAAGACCCAACACGTTCACTTCGAGGCGCACAAGAAGGCTAGTGTTTCTGCGAGACAAAGCATTCGCAACCACATTATATTTCCCTTCGTGTACTAAGAAATATAGGAAAAGGACTCCATAAATTCAACCAACTTAGTGTCCCGTTTACTCAAGTTGGCTTGACCCTTTAGGTATTTCAATGACTCATGCTCGGAATGGATGACAAACTCCTTGGGCCAAAGGTAATGCTGCCAAAATTGAAAAACATGAACCAAAGAAAAAAGTTCTTTGTCATAAATTGGGTAATTGAGCCATGCTCCATCAAGTTGCTAGCTATGATAAGCTATGGGACTTCCATTTTGCATGAGGACTCCTCCAATATCAATACCACTACCGTCACACTCTATTTCAAAAGTTTTTGTGAAGTCTGGTAAAGCAAGGAGTGGTGCTTCGGTTAGCCTATTTTTGAGATCACCAAAAGCCTTTTGATATGCTTTTCCCCATATGAAGGTGACATTCTTTTTGGTCAACTCATTTAGAGGGCTGGCAATAGTAGATAAATCTTTCACAAAACAATGATAGAAACCGGTTAACCCATGAAAACTTCAAAGTTCACTCACATTTGTGAGTATAGGCTAATATCGTATGTCTTTGACCTTGGAATTATCGACTTCAATGCCATTTGAAGATACAACAAAACCAAGAAAACCCAACTTTTCTTTAGAAAAAGTGCACTTGGGAAGATTAGCATATAGCTTTTCTTTTAGAATGATTTATAATACTTCCTTACCATGTTGAACATGATCTTAAAATTATTTGCTATAGACAAGAATATCATCGAAGTAAACTATAACATTTTTACCAATGAGATATCTCAAAATATGATTCATAAGATTCATGAAGGTGGATGGGGCATTAGATAGACCAAAGGGCATCACCCACCATTCATAGAGACCAAGCTTAGTCTTGAAGGTGGTTTTGCACTCATCACCCTCATCCATGTGTATTTGATGGTAACCACTATGAAGATCTATCTTAGAAAAGATCACGAATCCACTCAACTTGTCAAGCATGTCATCAAGACATGGTATTTGATGTCAATAATGCACGGTGATAGCATTTATAGGACAATAGTCCATGCACAACCATAACATACCATCCGTTTTCGGGACTAGAATCACGGGTGCCACCCTAGGGCATAATCTCTCTTGTATCAAACCTTTGGAGAGGAGGTGGTGAATTTGGCATTCGATCTCCTTCATCTCTTCTGGGTTCATATGGTAAGCGGTGTCGTTAGGTAGAGGTGTACCGGGGATGAGGTCGATGCGGTGCTCTATTCCACTAATAGGAGGTAATCCATGAAGTAGTTCTTCGGGAAACACATCATCTATTCCTGCAAAATAGCCATCAAATAAGGAGGAATATTTGTTAAGTCATTAGTTCCTTGTGCCAAGCCTTTTCATATGAGGACATAGTGCAAGATAGATGGGTTATTCCTCACTTCTCTCATCTCATTTTTGGTGGCAAGGAGAACACTCTTAGTTTTTCCACTCATATTTGGCTTTTGTCTCTTGCTCACTATATGGTGGTTCTCTCGCTCACCACTCATCTCACAAGATGTTTTTATGGCTTGCACCCTCGCTAAAGCCTTTGCATTGTCCGCAATTATTTGGCTAGGAGTCATTGGTTGCAAAACACATATCTTATCAAGCCACTTGAAGCTATAAACATTTGTGCAGCCATCATGGAGAGCACCTTTGTCATATTACCACGGCCTATCAAGCAACATGTGGCACACGGTCATGGGGACCATGTCACACTGAACCATGTCCTTGTATGGTCCAATAGAGAATGTAACTGATACGGTGTGCTTGATCTTGATGGATCCATTATCACTTAACCATTGCACATGGTAGGGGTGCTTGTGTGGGCGGAGGGTAAGGTTGAGATTTTCGCATAGCTCGGGGCTTGCTAGATTGTGAAAACTCCCTTCATGAATAATGACTTTGATGTACTTCCCATTCATGCCAACACATGTTTGAAAGATGTTTGATCTTTGATCTTCGTGCTCTTGGGCTTGTGTAGTCAAAACTCTTGTGATGACAAGCGATGGACTTGCGTCATGCTCACACATGAGAAGATTTTGGTCATCATTCTCAATATGTTATCTTGCAAGTGCTTCCTTTACTCTTGCTTCAAACTCTTCTTCACTCAAGTATTCCTCTTCACCATCATCATGTACGAACAAGACTTTGGTGTTACCACATTGGAAATACTCGCGTCCTTTGCCTCCACACTTGTAGCATTGCACTTGGAGAGATGTTGCATAATCCAATGGTTGCTTGCCACTTGGGGGTGGTTTTCTGATACATTGCAAATGTATCTATAATTTTTGATGCTCCATGCTTGGTTTTATCCACTTTCTTGTGTTTTGTCCACACTTTGGAGTACTTTTCATATGATTTCTTGGACTAACCTATTAACAAGAGCCATAGTGCCAGCTACCTGTTTTCTGCTGTTTTTGGTTCTAGGAAAGTCAGAAAATAAATATGCTCGAATTGGGACACAAAAGCCAAAGTATTTTTTTTTAAGACTCTAGGAGCCGAATACAAGATTTGAGGAGATCCGGCTGGCCACACCACCTAGGCGCTGGCTGGCCTGGCCGTGCCGTGGCATGGTGGTGGCCCAGTGCACCCCTCGGTCTCCCTCTTCCTATAAGAAGCCTTGACCTAAAACTTCGGGTTCGTTTTTCCATGAAAAGTTCCGTGCCGCCGCCACCAAGGATATTCGGGGACAGAAGTCTCTACCGCACTCACGGACGAGCCATCTCCATCGATCCCCACCATCATCTTCATCGACCATCCATGTTTCTTCCATCTATGAGTGAGTAATCCCCCGCTGTAGGCTATGGGGATGGTAGGGATTGGATGAGATCGTTCATGTAATGGCATCAGATTGTTAGGGCATAGTGCTTAGTATCTCTATTAGTGCTTTATGACTTTGTTGCAACTTTGTTGTGCTTAATGCTTGTCAATAGGGCCCGAGTGCCATGATTTCAGATCTGAACTTATTATTGATTCATTATGATAGTATTGTTCTTGGTCTTATCTACAAGTTGTATACACATGTCGTTGTCCGGAACCTATGGTCCCGAAGTGACAGAAATCGGGGTAGCCGGAAGGGAAAGGCTTTGATGTGAGGATCACATGTGTTCACAGAGTGTTAATGCTTTGCTCCGGTGCTCTATTAAAAGGAGCACCTTAATTGCCAGTAGTTCCCTACTGCAAACGCCCCGCTGCAAACGGGCTAGCAGGACAAAAGATGTTGTGCAAGTTCTCATTGCGAGCATGTATGACTATATATGGAACACATGCCTAGAATTGTCTAGTACTTGGATGATTTATCTTATTTATCTGCAATTGCCCTATGTTCTGATTGCTATGTGAATTGTCTTGTCCATGAAACGTCCGTCCATCCATCCCTATGCCTACCGCCCTCGAATCCCACTGTTTACTGCTTTTGTTACTACTGTTTTTGCTTTACTACTGCTGTTACTTTACTATTCCTACTACAAAATTATTGCTACTGATAAACTGCTGTGAGCAAGATTGTTTCCAGGTGCAGCTGAATTGACAACTCAGTTGTTAAGGCTGATAAATATTCTTTGGCTCCCCTTGTGTCGAATCAATAAATTGGGTCTCACTTCCCTTGAAAATACTGCGATACACCCCCTATACTTGTGGGTCATCAAGACTATTTTCTAGCGCCATTGCCGGGCAGCATAGCTTTATTTATCAAGTTCACTTGGAATCACTATTGTTCAAGCTAAGTTTATTTCTTCCTTGTTTGCTTCTTTCTTTATCAAAAATACAAAAAAAAATTAGCTCCTACTCTAGTTGTTGTTTTTGCTGGTCTGTTATTGTCTTGCTTTATCATGCTTGTTGGCAATGGTTGGGTTCTTTGAAACTGAAGCTTATTGGCAAGGTGGGTTCACGAAAGATCAAAAATATTATTATAAGGAACACCTCTTGTCACAAAAAGGGAAACACTTATGGGAACAAATTGATAGATTGTATACCATTGCTAGAAATGTGTGCTCTACTTATAATGTTACTTATTGCTGTGATGAGTCTTGTTGCAGAAAGAGGTATAAACACCTCCCTTTTCAATGTGAGTATAGTGATAATGATACCATATCTTCCTATGCTAAAGGAATTTATGACTTTTATGATGCGGAACAAATTGAAGAATTTATTGCTTGGAAGAGTGCTTTTGAACTTGCTAGTTTGCTTGAAAATATTGATGATTCACCTTACAAATATGAGGTGTATGGTATGCTTAAATTTTGCTTTGATAATTACAAGGATGAAAATGGCTATATTCTTGAGTATTTTAATAGATGCTTTCCACAAATGGAAGAGACTAATGCCTTGCAGGCTCCTATGGAAGAAGAAATTGATGAACCTGAAATCTCATTAGATGAAAAAGAGGAGGGGAGTGATGAACAAAAGGAGGAAGAATGGATTAGCTACCCATGCCTACCTTCTAATGAGAGTAACTCTTTATCCCTTACATTATTTGATTGTCCTCCATGCTTACTAAAGGAGGATGAATGTTATGTTCCCGAGGTTTCCTTTGAAAATGTTTATGATAAAGCTCTAGTGCTTGTAGATCATGAAAAGCATGCTTTATGTGATAGTTATATTGTTGAGTTTCTTCATGAGGCTACTGAAAATTATTATGAGAGAGGAAAATGTGGTTGTAGAAGTTTTCATGGTATTGAAACACCTCTCTATGTGCTGAAAGTTTTGAAGTTACTCTTGTTTTATCTTCCTATGCCTGTCACTTTGTTCTTTGCAAATTTATTTGCATACATGATTCCTATGCATAGGAAGTGGGTTAGACTTAAATGTGTTTTGAATTTGCTTCTTGATTCTCTCTTTTAGTTCAACTTATATTTCTTATGAGAGCATCCTCTCAAACTTTTATTCCTGAACATGATAATATGTCTATTATTTTTGGGAGACCTTTTCTTAAATACTGCAGGAGCTGTTATTAATTGTAATCAAGGGAAGGTGACCTTCAATGAACACATTGTCTATTTCCTCAAGAAGATTGAAAGTTGAATTCAATTGAACATGTTGAGGGTATTCAAGTTGGAGAAATATATTGTCCCATACGAAGAGAAAAATTTGAAACTATTATGATTGGGACCATTGCTATCAAGGTTGAGGTAACATAATCATTACTGGAATACAAAGTTTTGTCTCATATGAAATTGTTTTGGTAACAAGACCTGATCAACCTTGTTAACAAAAGGATTTCATTGAACAAAACAATGTTTTCACCATGATTATCTCCGCTTACTTCTATTTTATCCATTTTCAGTTTTTGCTTTTGCCTAACTTAAAGGCGTTAAAGAAAAGTACTTGTTAGGAGATAACCCAAAAGTTTTAGTTGAGTCTTGGAAGTTATTACTTCGGTAATAACTGATCCTTATCCTTTTTATTTGCTTTTTGTGCCAAGACTAACCTCTAAAGAGAGTGAAGTAATGATTGGGAAAGTTGCTGGCCCGAAACAGATTTTTGTGCTTCACCGTAAAAATTTCTGAGAGATCTCTATATGTCGGATTGAGCTGTAATTTTTTTTGCTTTTGCCCCAGGTCGTTATATAACTTTAGTTAGTTCAACACTTTTTGATTTGAGCAACAGAAGGTCTTCTAAAAAATTCGTCTTTACCTGCTGGTCTGTTTTGACAGATTTCTGCCATTTTCTGCATTTGCTTCTTGTTGGTTCCTTCTTGAGTTCTTTTGGGGAATTGAGATTTTTGAGGGAAGTGCTACAGTAGCTAGTGTTCTAATGGAAGTTTATTTGGTGTTAGAACTGAACCTTGAGACTTATTTATCTTAAGTGCACTAATGTTGCTAATGAGATTGTGTGAAGTTTTGTATGAACGAAAAATTTTAGGTGTATGGAAGGAATGCGTAACGAGATGAAGGATGGACTAAAGCTCAAGCTTGGGGATGCCACGCGTGCCACCCCAACAAACATCCAAGAAGTACAAGCGTCAAAGCTTGGGGATGCCCAAGGCATCCCCTTCTTCATCAATAAAAATCCTAGGTTTATTCCAAACACTTCATTTTTATTGTTTCATGCACAGTTGTGTTGTTCTTGGAGCGTCTCCTTTTTAGTTTTCGTTTTGGTTTTTAGTTTGTGTGGTTTGCTTAGTTTGCTGAATAAATTGGTTGTACCTCCTCTTTCATGCATTGGTGTTCAAATAGTTTGGTTTGGTTTGGTTTGGAAAAGAGTAGGAAAGTTCATGCTTAAGTGGTAAAGAGAGCTTGTTTTTGACTGTGGCCTATGCTTTGTCATGCCATGCTTGATATTGTTTTGGCTCTATGCTTATTATTCTTTGCTGTAGCATGACTTGTTATAAACAATTGAGATTGTTTAATGTGCCTTGGATGAATCATGCATTGTTTTAGCATATTAAAGCATAGTATAGTGGTATTCTCCTTTGATGCTTTATTTGGGTTGACTTGGCACATGATCACACCATGTTATGACTATATCAAGTCACCATAGCCTTTATGATCCTTTAGTTTTCAACTTGTAGTATCACTTTATGCTTTGATAAATGATGTTTTGCCGCTCTGCATGATTATGGCCATTATTGCTCTCTTAGTTTGTCGCTCCTAGTCTTTTGCTAGCCTCCACAACAAAGTATGAGATCCACTCATGCATCCAACTCCCTAAACCAAGTTTTTCCAAAGAGTCCACCATACCTACCTACTAGCTTATGTTATTCCAAGTATATTCATGCTTTTGTTTACCTTCCACTTGTTATGAGAAAACTAGTGATTAAAGCTCTCACGAACTTGAAGGCACACTTTACTTTACTCGCCCTTAATAAACTTGAACCATTGTGTCTTCTATGTTGTATATGCTTCCACTTATTTGTTGGGAATTAGAAGAACCATGCTTTCATGGGGAACGCTTTCAACATTGCACTTGGTACTTGTACCTACTTGATATCATGCTCTTTTGTATATGGATGTCGTTGGTGTGAAATGAAAGGGGAGCTTGTAAGTCCATGGAGTTATGTATATGTGTTAGAGAAACGCCTAGGCCGCTGGTCTAATCCATGCTGACATGGTGGAAACCTGTAGAGTAACCATAATGAGCTGTCTATGAAGCATTCTTCTTATAAAAAAAGAAAGTCCTATATTGACAAAAAAAAGAGAAAAGAGAAAAAAAAATACTATGAAAAGAGGAAAGAGAGAAAAAAAAGCACCATATTCCCATGGTAAATAAGAAGAATGTTGAGATGCTCGTTGTCTGCTTGCCTTGTCATTTTGGTATGGGGATTCTTCCGTATCATCGGGCAAGGGGTACCCCGTTGGCGATTCTCAATGATGCACATGTACTTACGATGACAAGAACTTACCAGTGACTAAACTTGAGTAGCATGAGGAGCGGCCCTCGTATACAAGGGACATGAGATTTCTGACTTATACTTCGTCAAGCATGTACACCATAGTTTGTTCACTTTAACCTTAATCACTTCAAGATGCTTATGATAGGGGCAATGAGAGCTGAAAGCTTTAAATATCATAATTTTTGGAAGCTCTTTATGAGACTTGAATCCCTACTTCCTTTTTTTTACAAAAGGCCTTTCTTCCACCATTATATTGAGTGTCCACCTTCTATCTTTATGCACCTACTTTGAGAGCATAGTGGCCATTCTTAGTTCTATGTGCATTGTCCCAAGACTAGTTGATTGATGCATAACTTGTTATTGCTTGTTTAAAACTATTGTATCTAGTCACTCTTATGAACTTTGAATGTGTCCTATGCATTTATATTTGCTACTCTATTGAAGTACAAGCTGAATACTTTTATGCTATGTTTTCTTTATATGAAACAAACAAACGTCTTGCAAAGCATTGTTATTCATGAATCTTTTGTTTGTGCCTTTTCATGTTACATCATAGTTTCTTTGCTTATTGCTAGAACTTTGTCTCTCATGTTATGATTGAAGTACTATGATCCCAGCTTTGAATGTTTGCAAATACTTTGATCAAGTCTTTGATGGTGCATGTCACCTAAAAATTATTTCTTTTTATCACTTACCTACTCGAGGATGAGCAGGAGTTAAGCTTGGAGATGTTGATACATTGCAAATGTATCTATAATTTTTGATGCTCCATGCTTGGTTTTATCCACTTTCTTGTGTTTTGTCCACACTTTGGAGTACTTTTCTTATGATTTCTTGGACTAACCTATTAACAAGAGCCACAGTGCCAGCTGCCTATTTTCTGCTGTTTTTGGTTCCAGGAAAGTTAGAAAATGAATATTCTTGGAATTGGACGGGACAAAAGCCAAAGTGCCTATTTTACCAGAAGACTCTAGGAGCCAGAATACGAGATGGAAGAGAGCCAGGGGCTGGCCACACCACCCCTAGGCGCGGGCTGGGCCTGGCCGTGCCAAGGCATGGTGTGGTGGCCCCAGGCACCCCCTCGGTCTCCCTCTTCGCCTATAAGAAGCCTTCTGACCTAAAAACTTCGGGGGGTTCGACGTTTTTCCATGAAAAGTTCCGCTGCGCCGCCTCCACCGAAGGGGAGATTCGGGGGACAGAAAGTCTCTGTTCCGGCACCCTGCCGGGACGAGGAAGTGCCCCCGGAGACATCTCCATCGATCCCCACCATCATCTTCATCGACCATCCATGTTTCTTCCATCTATGAGTGAGTAATCCCCCGCTGTAGGCTATGGGGATGGTAGGGATTGGATGAGATTGTTCATGTAATGGCGTCAGATTGTTAGGGCATAGTGCCTAGTATCTCTATTAGTGCTTTATGACTTTGTTGCAACTTTGTTGTGCTTAATGCTTGTCACTAGGGCCCGAGTGCCATGATTTCAGATCTGAACTTATTATTGATTCATTATGATAGTATTGTTCTTGGTCTTATCTACAAGTTGTATACACATGTCGTTGTCCGGAACCTATGGTCCCGAAGTGACAGAAATCGGGGTAGCCGGAAGGGAAAGGCTTTGATGTGAGGATCACATGTGTTCATGGAGTGTTAATGCTTTGCTCCGGTGCTCTATTAAAAGGAGCACCTTAATTGCTAGTAGTTCCCTAGAGGCCCCGCTACAAACGGGCTGGCAGGACAAAAGATGTTGTGCAAGTTCTCATTGCGAGCACATATGACTATATATGGAACACATGCCTAGGATTGTCTAGTACTTGGATGATTTATCTTATGTATCTGCAATTGCCCTATGTTCTGATTGCTATGTGAATTGTCTTGTCCATGCAACGCCCGTCCATCCATCCCTATGCCTACCGCACTCGAATCCCACTGTTTACTGCTTTTGTTACTACTGTCTTTGCTTTATTACTGCTGTTACTTTACTATTCCTACTACAAAATTGTTGCTACTGATAAACTGCTGTGAGCAAGATTGTTTCCAGGTGCAGCTGAATTGACAACTCAGTTGTTAAGGCTGATAAATATTCTTTGGCTCCCCTTGTGTCGAATCAATAAATTGGGTTTCACTTCCCTCGAAAATACTGCGATACACCCCCTATACTTGTGGGTCATCATTTTCCTTGAGGAATTGTTGGCTTGAAAGGAGGCTTTGGAGTACTTGAGGTGCTTCCTTTGATATTGGTCGATGTAGTGGTTGGATCTTGCTTATAGGTGAAATATTTGTTTGGCTTGTTATACTTGAGGTCCTCTTTAACTTGACATTCAGCCTTTGTTGCATTAAGCTCAACTATGTTGTTGTACTTTTGGAACTCGCGCAATGTGTCCGATAGGATGGTTCAAGCCAATGAGGAAACATGCCATGGTTTGCTCCTCATGCTCTTAGATATTGGCGTGGATCAGGTTTAGTTCCATTTCCTTGAAGTACTCTTCCATGCTTTTAATTCCTTTGTTTGGCATTTTAAGCTTGTTGAAGAGGTCATGAGTGTAATGCGACAAAACAAAACAGAAATGCATATGAGCCTTCATATCTTGCCAAGTGTTGATGGGAGGCTATCTTCTTTCTTCTCGGGTAACTTGGACTTGTTCCCACCAAAGGTTATCATAATCATAAAACTCGAGTGATGCCATATCCACCATCTTCTCATTGCTATAATTGTGTATGCAGAAGATTTTGTCAACCTTGAGTGCCCATAGAGATATTCCTCGGGGTCATTGGAGCTGATGAACTTGGGCATCATGAACTTGATCTTTCCAAATGTTTCTTCCTCTTAGCAGTCACAATGACAACGGTATTCATGATTGGGATGGTGGTGGTCATCCTCAGCATCTGAGCAATCATTTTGACGAGCTTGGTGATGACATTGTTGTTTATCTTGTGGTGGTTGTGCTGCATTTGGAGGTGGAGGAACTTGGTCCTCACAACATTGTTAGTGTCCTTGGGCCTCTTGGCGTGGGTGTGGCGGTGGAGGAGTCCCATGTCGTGGTTGTTGGCGAGGTTGAGGCGCTTGGGACTCAGGAGGATGATGCTGCCTCACGAGGATGATGCTGGTTTGGAGCCTCTTGATGCGGTTGTGGTAGTGGGAGAAACTCATTCCTAGGTTGTTGACGAGGTTGAGGCGCTTGGGACTCACAATGATGATGATGGTCTTGAGCCTCTTGACGCAGTTGTAGTGGTTGATGAGGCTAATGCCAGGTTGTTGACGAGGTTGATGTTACTCGTCATTTGCATTTTGACGCACGTGATGTTGTTGAGGTTGTTGCTCCTCATGTTGACCATGCTGTCGGCATGGACGTTCATGATGGCGATGATGGTGAGGAGGGTCTTCAAGAGCTTGACATCGGTTACGATCTTGTTCTTCCAATTTGGAGTCATCACTTGTTGTTAAGTGAAGGTCTTGCGGTTGTTGCTGATGCACTTGAGGTTCCACTTGGAGAACTAGCGCTTTCATGATGATGATGTCCTTCACGCCTTGATGGAGGCCTTGATGAGGAATCACCATCGTAGATTGAAGTTGTGGAGTCTTGTGGAGATGGCACATATTGCGAGGAGCTCACATCTTAAACAACGGGGTCTTCATTACGTCTTGGAGAACTTGCATGAGGGTCATGTCGATGCGAAGAACGGTGCCATGACGAGCTTGAAGCGCAAGAGTGTGGCATTGAGTTGCTTGCAACTCCATCGTGAAGCGTTGTAGAGTGTCGTTTGTCCCAGCGATAACACGTTGGAAAGCTTCATTTTGATATTTGAATTTGTGGTGCATGTCCTTTATTTTCCTCTCGAGGCCCTCGAAGAGGTTTCTATGCTCTTGAATTGCTCATCTTGGCGTGTCTCAAGGGCATTGCAACATCCACGAAATTCTTCTTGAATGGTGAAGTGTCTTACTCACGTGATGTACGGTCCTTCTTCCTCTTGTGGGGGTGGTTGGCTTGTCTCACCGTGCCTATCCATAATGCACCAAAACAAGGATTGTATATGAAAATGTAATATGTGGTGGGGGTTATCCTTTCACCTCATATTTAAGGATTGTATTGAACAAGTAATCGCACTTTAGAGATACAAACTTGCAAAGTGAAATCGCAAAGAAACCTCACACTAAGAACAACTAAGACTCTCAAAATCTTATGGTGGAAGGTTATAATTTCAGAAAAACCAAATGAAATTATCCAAAATAGGTTATTGTAAAAAGTGGAGAAGTATAAACAATCAAAATCAAAAAGGATATGATCTACAAAAACATGAGAACACACACGTGGAGATGAACGGGGTTAGTACGGCTATGGAAAATGAACATAAAATGTCCTAACAAAGACTACACTCGGTTGTCGTGCCAGCACAATAAGAGACTATGCCTTGTTTGCCAAAAGAGGATAAGCAACGGATTTATGCACTTGCCTTGGTCGCGCTTTCTCTCTTTGCTTACAACCTTAAGACTCTCTTTGTATTGGGAGGCTATGTGTCTTTCTATTTTTCTTTTGTTGTTTCTGTTTCTCTCTTTTTTATTCTATTTCTCCCTTTCCATACTACTAAGACAACTCTTGTATTAGCTTACTGACATGGATATACCCTACAGGTACTCGAGTTTGGTATATACGGTCTGAATACGGTGGAAGCCCACGGCGTTGCCAAGGCCCAAATGGAGAACTCGAGTGACCCACGGACTCTCGATAGCTTGCGAGACAAGAAGAAGCTAAAGATAGAAAGTTTAAAGGGAAAACTCTAATCTATAACCGACTCGACCTGCTACCCGAGACCTAGTCTATCTATATAAAGGCTAGGAGGGGGTGGCGAGGAGGACACACACAACCCTAGTTTTCACAACTCTCGCTAGATTGCATCTGCGCGCCCATGTAATCTTCGATTCCTTCGTTAATTCCAAGAGCAGACAAGCATTAGTAGGGACCTCTACGAGGCCTGAACCTGGGTAAACCTTGCGTCCCTGTGTGCTTGTTTGCTAGCCGACTGATGCCTCCAGCGCTCCCTCCTTCTCCAAAATCCAAGTCCATATCAATGGGCATTGACGAGTTAAACCCTCGTCAATTAGCGCCGTCTGTGGGAATTGGGAGTGCTAATGTCGCGGCTTCTTTGGCCCCATCAACCACGATCTACAACTTTGCAGCAGCGGAGATTCGCCAGCTCTCTGGTGCGTTCGACTTTACCATCCACATGTCGGCCACTCGCCCAGCTTCCAAGTCCGTGGGCGATGGAATCAGTCTGGCGATTGGGAGCTTCCGCTTCCAGGTTGGTCATATGGGCACGCTTCGCATGCCTGACCAGCCAACGGCACTCGTGATTGCTCCAGCATCATGGTTCCCGCCACCAATCGGCACCCTCAGCAAGCTCAACACCTCGGCAACAGCTGGGAGCACGGACTGCTGTCGCGGATCCGATCTGGGTGATCTAGCCACCGAAGATGGAGCCTACGGCTCCAAATATGAAAGTTGTGGGAGCAACAGCTTCCCTAACCACTTCATGTGCACGGTCATCAACACAGGCGACACTGCTGCCAATCGCGAAAACGCTGGCCCCGGATCTAGCACCGGACCGCCCAACGGCGATGAACCACCCAACAGCAGCATGCCCAACGGTGGCCCCACCAACGGTGGCAACGGCGCGCCCGTCAACAACGGAGCGGCAGTAGAACCGCCAACCATGGTGAACGAACACACAAGCGAGCGTGTCGTGATCAAACTCAACGACAATGAGTGGGCTTGTTGCCGAGAAGCTCTATGAGGCAATCCTCTGCCCCCCAACACGCCGCAGGACATGCTAATGGGATACCATTCGCTACTAAAGGAGGAATACAGACGCCAGCTACATGCAATCGTGCAACTCAAGGCGCGTAAAAAGGCGGCGGACGAGTCGAGTCTTCGAGGAGCTGGGCTCTCCTCCCACGGAGGATCCTCCTCCAAAGGCAGCAAGTACGTGGCCAACAAGAGGCGATCTCGAATGGCTCACCTCACCGAGAAAGAACGCATAGAAGCTGCAAAAGTCCTCAACTTCAGCTCTATGATAGTCGACATGTGTGGCAATGTGGTCCCAAAGACACCGCAAGCTGCGGTGACAGTGGCCACCATATACCTCCTCAATAACCAGCCACCTGCTGGAGATCCGCGAGCTGCCATGCACCGATCAACGATCGCGGGATTGGGGCTAGTCGAAGTAGCCCTCGACAAGGCGCTAGCACCAGAGCCGAAGAAAAGTAAAGCTCTGGATAAATACTATTACTCGCACTCCTCCAGCGAGGACAGTCACGACTTGTCATGGCGACGTCGCTCACGGCGGCATGACCACGACTACGACGCGCGTGATGACATCACACAGCGCAAAATCAACAAATCAAGGGCAAGATGTGCTTGTTCGACTGACTCACAAGAGGACGATACTGAACTCTACGGTGCTAGATGCTTCAGCAGAGCCATCAGGCAGAAGCGAACACCTAAAGGGTTCAAACTCCCGTCGGAGAACCCAAAGTTCGATGGCCTACAAGACCCAAAGATCTGGCTAGAGGACCACATCTCCTCCGTCAGACTACACGGTGGGAGTCGAAGCACGGCCATGCAATGCCTATAGCTACAGGTGCAGGGCGCCGCTCGTGCGTGGCTCAATAACCTCCCACGCGGATCCATTTGTAGCTGGGAAGAGCTGGTCTACAGCTTTGTGTGCAACTTCAAAGGCACCTACAAAAGGCCTGCATCAATTGAAGAACTGAGAAGCTGCCAGCAGAGATCTGGTGAGTCATTACGCTCATACATCCAGCGATGGTCCATCATCAAGAACTCCACAGAAAACATCTTGGAGGACCACGCAATCGATGCATTCAATGGTGGTGTTCGCCGCATAGAGCTCAGGGAGGAGCTGGGCCGCTCGAAGCCCAACACAATCGACCACCTGATGGAAATTGCGAATCGGTGGGCCAACGGAGAGGATTCGGTGAAAATCGCACCTACTCCGACGACGATGAAGACCTTGGGCGCAGATGCGACCATCGAGGCAAGCGGTGAATGCGCATCTACGATGACCGCGATGACGTCAACATGGTCGCAGCCGGCTACGCCGACAAACGCGACAACAACCTCAACAGCGGCTATCGCAGCGGTGGATACCACGACTCCGGGAAAACCACGAAGGTGTGGCAGCACCGTACTCACGAAGAGGCACCTGCAACAACCATCGAGGACAAACTGTCTGGGCCGTGCCACGTGCACTTCTACATCGACAAGCATGACGGCAAGAAAAAATCCAGCCACCTTCTCAAGGACTGCCGCGAGTTTCTCAAGCTCCACGAGGGTCTGGCTCGGATGAATCGCGACGCAGTTAACAGAGGCTATGGAGTCGCCCCAGGCGCCGTGGCACATGGAGCTCCTCCACCACCGCCCGGAATACCACCACCCGTGGCTGCACCGGTCCAGAATCATGGCGGCGAACCATACCCACGACCCGTGGGCAACATAGGGATGATCCAAAAGGGGCGTCCCTCAAATCGTGTGCAGAAGGCCATCACTTGCCAAGTTAACTTGGCGATCAACTGTCCTCCTTCCACCACTGAGTACCTCAGTGGAAGCGACTCCTGCATCACCTTCAACAAGCGTGACCACCCACGCCTAGTTCCTCGTCCAGGCCACTGTCCCCTCGTACTCGAGGCGTGGATTGGCGGTTTCGACATGAGTCGCGTCTTCATGGATGGCGGCAGCGGCATTAACCTCATGTTCGCAAGTACCTTGTGTGCGATGAGGATCCCTCTGACATGTCTGGAAGTTTCAGAAACGACGTTCCACGGCATCATCCCAGGGAAAGGCGTATATCCCCTGGGCAAAATCAACCTCGACGTCATCTTCGGCAGATGGCAACATTCGGCGAGAGTGCATCGACTTCGAGGTCGTCCACTAGCCTTCACAATATCACTAGATCCTCGGACGTATCACGTTCGTGAGGTTCATGACAGTGCCACACTACGCCTACCTGTAGATGAAGATGTCGGGCCCAAACAGCGTAATCACAATCAACGGCAACTTCGAAAGGTCAGATAGTTGTGATAGGGAATTCAACAGAATCTCCCAATCTTTCGGCATGCAGGAGGAACTTGCAAGACTAAAGGAGTCGATATACAATACTCTGCCTCCCCTGATCAGGCCAAGTTCACCTGACCTGTCCTTCGACTCGTCGATGCACACGAAGAAAGTCCAGGTCCACCCAACGGACCCGACCAAGACGGCCCTCATCGCCAACAACTTGAGTTCTGCATAGGAACTCGTGCTAATCGAATTCCTCCGTGAGCATTGGGAAATCTTCGCCTGGCGTCCAGCGGACATGCCAGGGGTTCCCAGGGAATTCGCCGAGCACACACTCAACGTAAATCCAGACGTAAGGCCAGTCAAGCAAACAATTCGGCGACTGTCTGAACCAAGAGCAAAGGCAGTCGGAATGGAGATCAACAGACTCCTCGACGCGAAATTCATACGCGAGATCAAGAAAAGCACCTGGCTCGCCAACACAGTGCTTGTGCCTAAAAAAGACACGGATATCCTGCGGATGTGCGTGGACTTCACCTCCCTGAATAAGCACTGTCCAAAGGATCACTTCCCATTGCCGCGAATCGACTAAATCAACGACTCCACCGCGGTGATGTGAACGTCTCTGCTTCCTCGACGCCTAATCGGGCCACAATCAAATTCGAATGAAGGAGGAAGACCAAGAGAAAACGGCGTTTACAACGCCCTTTGGTGTGTTCTGCTACAACATGATGCCCTTCGGGCTAAAAAAACGCAGGAGCCACCTATCAGCGGTGCATGCAGGCCTTTCTCAAGAATCAACTTGGTCGCAACATCCAAGTCTACATTGATGACATCGTCATCAAATCAAAAGAGGAATCCTCGCTAATCGACGATCTATGCGAAACTTTTGCCAACCTAGACTGCTACCGGATCAAGCTCAATCCGGACAAATGCGCCTTCGGCGTACCATCTGGGCAACTACTCGGGTATCTCATCTCCGCGAGAGGGATCGAAGCGAACCCGAAGAAAATAAAATCCATACTGGCCATGGAGAAGCCAAAGAACGTAAGAGGCGTCCCGCAGCTGGCCGGGCGAATCGTGGCGCTAAGTCAATTCATTAGTCGAATGGGCAAAAAGGCACTGCCCTTCTACCAACTTCTCTGCAAAACTGACAAGTTCGAGGGGACAGACGAGGCACAAAAGGCATTTGAAGACCTTAAACGTCTACTATCCACCTCGCCAGTACTGGTGACGCCTCGTGAAAAGGAGCCACTGCAGCTCTACATCACCGCCACCAACCAGGTGGTCAGCATGGTGCTCGTGTTGGAACGAGCCGAAGAAAACAAGGTCCACAGGGTCCAGCGCCCAGTCTACTACCTCAGTGAGGTGCTCACGCCAACCAAACCAGCGATACCCGCACTACCATAAGTTCGCGTACGGCATCTTCATGACAGCCAGGCAACTACGCCACTACTTCCAGGAGCACCCAATCGTGGTAGTCAACGACGCGACGCTCGGGCACATCCTCAACAACCCTGATGCCACCGGACAAGTCGCACTTTGGGGAATCGAGCTGTCTCCACGAGACATCACATACGAAAAGCGCGACACAATCAAATCACAAGTCCTCCCTAATTTCCTCGTGCACTTGATGGAGAACCAGCTCCCCGAAAAGCCAGATATGTCCTACCTCTGGACAATGCACTTCGACGGATCCAAATGAAATAACGGGGCCGGCGTAGGTGTCATACTGACATCATCCCAGGGAGACAAGCTGAAATACATTCTGCGAATGCAGTTCACTGCCTCCAACAGTGAAGCCGAGTACGAGGCCCTAATCCATGGGATGCGGATGGCGAAAGCCTGCGGCGCCAAGAGACTAATCATCTACGGCGACTCCAAACTGGTGGTCAACCAAATGATGCACGAGTGCGACGTGCTGAACGACAACATGATCGCCTACCACAGCCTCTACGACACACTAGAAGGGGACTTCGACCTTTGTGAACTACGGCACGTAGGCCGCGAAAGCAACAAAGAGGCGGACACACTCGCCAACATTGGCTCCACCTGCGCCCCATACCACCTGGGGTATTTCTCGAGCGTATCTGCGAACGCTCCATTAAGCCAAAGGCTACAGACAAGAAAGCAGGCGCGTCAATGGACTCGAGGGCTTCGCCACCCAATGAGCCAATGGCACTCGACGACCTGGAGCTTGATACATGACTCGAAGGACCAATGGGCGTCATGATGATCGAGCCATCCTGGACTCAACCCTACATCACATATCTTCTCAGCAAGAGGCTGCCTGACGACCCGACTGACGCGTGACATATTGCGCGATGATCCCAAACATTCGCCGTCATCAACAGTGAACTATACAAGCATAGCATCATAGGAGTACTCCAACGGTGCGTCTCCAACGGGGATGGAAGGGTCGTCCTCCTCGACATCCATGAAGCGACCTGCAGGCACCATGCTGGCAGTCGTGCCCTCATCGCCAAAGCTCTACAGGCTGGATTCTACTGGCCTACGGCCATGCGCGATGCCAAGGACATCGTCCAGCGCTGCAATGCTTGCCAGCAATTCATGGACAAACCACACGCACCTGGCGCAGAAGTCCGGCCAATACCATTGGCTTGGCCCTTCGTGCAATAGGGACTCGACATGGTCGGCAAGCTCCCGAAATCCTCACGAGGAGGTTACGTCTACCTCCTGGTCGTAGTCGATAAATTCACCAAGTGGATCGAGGCCATGCTAGTGACAAACCAGTCAGGAGCCAGCGCCGTCAAGTTCTTCGAGTCCATTGTCTATCGCTTCGGAGTGCCACACAGCATCATCACGGACAATGGAACGAACTTCACCTCTAAGGAGTTCCAGGGTTTCTGCGAGAACCTGGGAATCAACATAAGCTATGCCTCCGTAGCTCATCCATAGACCAACGATCAAGTCAAAAAGGCCAAAGGCCTCGTTTGCGGTGGAATCAAGAAGCGACTCCTTCGGCCACTCGAACAAGCCGCCGGATGTTGGCCAGACGAGCTGCAGTCCATACTTTGGAGCCTGCGCACAACTCCAAACAGCGCCACGGGATACAATCCGTTCTTCATGGTGCACGGGGCTGAAGCGGTGCAACCCGCAGAAGTACGCTTCAAAGCCCCAAGGGTGGTCGTGCACAGCGAGCAGGAGTTAACCCTTGCACTCGAAGACTCCATCGATCTCCTTGACGAGGCACGGGACATTGTAGCAGAGAGATCAATGATCTACCAGCAGAACTTGCGCAACTACCATAGCAGAAGGCTACGCCCCAGATCCTTCGTCCAAGGAGACTTGGTCCTGCGACTAAAGCAGCAAGGGCACCTCAAGCTCGAGTCCCATTGGGAGGGACCATACGTGATTACAGAAGTAATCACAGGTGGCGCCTATCGCCTTAAAGATTTTAAGAGTGGAGTCGCATACTCCAACCCCTGGAACGTCGCACAGCTGCGTCGCTTCTACCCCTAGTCGTTTTTTAATTACAAATAAGGTTATTCAGCCAGGCTACTTAGCCACACATTGTACCTCGTACTATTCTGCAAATAAATAAAGCTAAGTACCCGGAAACTCTATGTGTTCCTTGATTTTTTTTGGCAATCTTATCACTCGGTGGCTATGCCACCCTTTACATCCTCGTTCTACGAACAAGTCGCGGTATCTTGAGTAGCTGACACAACATCAATCGAACCCTTGATAAAACACCAACCCAGTTGCAACGCACTTGACAGGTTGGCAAGGTGCTGAGATAAAATAAGTCAGGCTAACGAAAAGGAACTGCAAAGTACAAATACACTCGCAAAACATATAAGCTAGCAAGATCTTTACATATCAATAGAAATTAATTACATCCATATGAACTTTACAACACTTGTACAATTATGTGCAGGATACAAACTAAAGCTACTGCTGCAATAGAAGAACGTTCGTCTGCTCCTTAAAGAAATCGACGATTTCTTCTTCTGGGCGATCAACTGCCTGGTAATGTGGAACCATGTTCTAGGTCGAACCTTCCGGCGGGGTCGGCGGCCCAGCGGCAATAGCTGCAACATCTACATCTGGCCTATGCAGACGCACCAGTGACAAAGCAGCCTTGGCACCAGCCACTAACTGCTGTCGCACACACTCGTGAACAACACTCAGATCTTGGAACTTCGCTAGAAGAGCCAACAGGCTTGAAGGGACGGTGTCCAGCGGAAACATCATTTGGTAGATATGCCTAAGGCACGACTGCGCCTTCTTCAAAAAGTGGAGTACTCGAGAAGCACGATCCTGCAGGGTCGCGAGTGCGATCGCACGATCGTGGTCCACCCAAAAGTACCCACTCGCCTGAAGCTGCTCCTGGGTCAGGTCATTCATTCGAATGGCGGTTCGGTATTTTTCATCCTACGGATGACGAGCACTAACAACTACACCAAGGAAAAAGGGCGAAGTATGAAGACAAAGAATTGCCACGACTGACTAAAAGAAAAGATAAGAGGGCAGAAAGCTAACACTTGAATTGATCGCCCAGCTGCGTCACCTCCTCCAATAGGTACTGCTCGCAGGTGGTAGCCTTCTCCGCCCTCAACTTCCATACATCCACGTTACCACGGAGGATGGGCAACTCACGTTCCAGCTGCTTAATGCGATCGCGTAGCCGCGAAAGCAGGGACAACTCATCCACCCTTGAGCTCGACTGTGCCAAGCTCTCATCAGTGGGTGACGGATCACGAGGATCACTCGAAGGACCAATCGAGGTACCCTATCACGAACCAAAAAAAATCAAAATAAGAGGCCGAGGATACATTGACGAAAGGCTTGGATGCATTCAAACATATCAAAAGTCTTGACTAGGGTACCCCCATAAAAGCATTGTTTCACAGACAAAAAGGTCAAACACTAGAACTATTACATATAAAGACTAAGGATCAGTGTGCTTCTTCGACTTCAACTTTGGCTTAGGGGGCTTGATCGCATCCGTGGCAGTTTCCGACGCCACAGACTTGCCGGTAGTACCCCCAGACGCCGTAGCCTTCGCTTGATGCTGCTCCTTGGAGTACTTGGCGAGTGTCTCAATAAGCTAGGGACCATAATTTTTGCATTTACCAGCAAAGGTAGAAAACACTACTTGCTGGCCTCTAGCGTCGACAGGCATCGCCTCAGAGATAGCGGCAGGATCCATCTCCATACCATAGGCATGTACCATTGCGAGTGCCATGGTGGCGCCGACGAAGCGCTGTGAATTCTTGAAGTCGACAGGGATTCCTCCAGCCAGGGACTCCACCAAGTCACAGAGGTTGTCGATCAGTCCGGCCTTGGGAGTTAAGTCCTCACGGATGCGATTGAGCACATCCTTGGCCTTCCCCAGCGTCTCCTGGAGGGATACGCTGTGGTCTTCGACTGCGGCAACGGCACTAGCCAATGCATCGTCGCGGCGAAGGGCCTGGGCGTCAAAGCTCAGGCCAACGGCATCTACATAAAGAAAAGTGTTGGTACGATACCACGATATCGAAGCAGGAAACAAAGACAATTCAGCAGAAAGAATACTTGAGAGGGACTTAGCAATCGAGACAAGCTGCTCCTTGAGCAACTTCTCCCTCTCAGCATTGGAAGAACCAAGTCTTCTTTGCGCTTCCACAAGTCCTCCTCGCGCTTTTGTGATTCCTCCAAGGCCGCGATTGCTTTGTCGTGACTCTTCGCTGCCACAGCAAGCGCCTTTTCAAGTGAAGTGGCACGGCGCAGAAGTTCGTTATTCTCAACTACAAGAGGGGATGTATCATAAATCGCATCCAGACACTTCACCAAGGCAAAATACAAAGATAATACTAACCTTCGACAATGCGATGGCGATTGTCCAGTCGCGCATGTTGTTGACCCATCTCCAGGACTTGCTCCGCCAAGCGACAGCCTCCTTTACGACGAGTTGCATTAGAAGAAACCAAAAGTTCAGCAACAACGCCAAGTATATATTCGACTGCCAACAGATAAAAGAGATGCTTACCTGGTCCTCCAGAGACTCCGAAGATGACTGCCTCGTAGTCGTCCGGGTAATAATCTGGTGTTTCCCAGCATGTGGGGAACTCGACGAATTATACCCGGAGTGGGCCGCCAATGGAGAAGAAGGCGACCGCTCGGCCACCTTCTTGGCCTTGGAGTCCACGACTCCGAACTCCTTCACAAATTGGACGTCGTCAGAAGACGACAACACCACTTGCTGGAACACACATCAAGCAAACGCTTCAGGAAAAACAGCAACTCAAAGAAGAAACCAAAATGAGGTCACAAATACAGAACTTACCAGTCAAATCTATCAAGGTCGAAGGATTGCTCCTCTAACTCCGATGATTCCTTTGGCAATCGAAGCTTCTTCCGAGCAGGAGGAGCCATGGACCGCACAGGAACTGTGGGAATTGGCTCCTCTGCACCAACAGAAGGGCCTTCTAGGGTCAACGGCTACGAAGCATCCGAGTCCTCGCTGCGGGAACACTTGTGAGTGTCTGGATCACTGGACTCGGGGGCTCCCTCCTCCTCTTCAAGCGGGATGGTCGATTCCGACTCGTCCTCTTCATCCACTTCGTGAGAAATAACCCCTTCAGGAAGAGGGACAAATTGGGAGCCACTTTCCAATCCTGCATTCAGAAGATAATTCATTATACGTCAAGAACTTAACGGCAATCGACAAAGAAAGCTACTTTGTAGCACAATTCTACCTCAGGAGGAGGATTAGAGGCGTCGAAGGGATTTATGACTGGTTCGCCTGGGAGAACCTCCTTGGCGGTATACTTTGTCACCAGTCACAGGCTCTTATCTACTTCACCCGTGGAAATGCCATCGGCAGATACGCGAGTGGCATCATTCGCACCAGCCCATGGGAACATGGGGTGGACTCTGGCCTGCAGAGGCTGGATACGACGGTGCAACCATGTGCAAATGAGGGCGGCGCCTCCCTCTTCTTTACCTATGCGACTCTCGAGGTCGCAGACGTGCTTGTATAGCATGTCCGTCTCCTCGGACTCGCCAGGCATCACTACGTTCTTCCAAGAACGCCTCCTCTTACACGGCATCGCAGGATCGAAGGGCGTGAGTCCGTAGTGCTCTCCGTCGGCCTTCTGGTCGTGGATGTAGAACCACTTGTCTCTGCACCCTTGGACGGACGCCATGAGTTTGATATCGAAATAAGTGGCGGAGGAGTCGACATGGATTCCGCAGCCTCCTACGTCGTAGACTACAGAGCCAGACGTTGACTGGTGCTTCAGCTTAAAAATCCTCTTAAAGAGGCCAAAGTGTGGATCGACTCCGAGCCAGCACTCGCAAAGGGTAATGAAGCAGGAGATGTGGAGAATAGAATTTGGGGATAGCTGATGCAGCTGGAGCCCATAGAAGCAAAGGAGGCCCCTGAAGAAAGGATGCAGGGGCAGAGAAAGACCTCGGATGATGAACTCAAGGAACATCACCCGAAAACCGGCAGGAGGGCAAGGAGTTACCTCCAAGCCGGGCACTCGCGAGTGGTCCTCCATGGAGGGAAGAACTCCATCTTGACACAGGAGATGAAGCTCGGAGGACTTGATGATGGATGCGCGCCATGCGCCATTGGTGATGCGGGTACCCGCACCCTTTTTCTTCCCAGCGCTGCTGGCACTGGTGCCCACGGTGGCGGAGCCGCCATTCTTCTTGGTGGTGGCAATGGGGGCAGCAGACCCAGTGGCGGCGCCTCCCTTCTTCTTGCCCATCTTCCACTAGCGGTGGGAGCGAAGGAAGTAACTGGGGAAGACACGGAGCTGGTCTAGTGCCGCGACGGAAAAATGCGCAAGGAAGCAGAGAGCAACAACAATGGTGATGGAGGCACGAGCAGAGAAAGGCAAATTGGGAAAATTACCGTAGTTGCGCTGCTACTTAACCTCCTCGCGGATGTTATCCAACGACCAACAGAAACCCTACTGGACGTGTGGTGCACATTGCCATCGACACGTGGTGAAGCCAAAACATGAACCGTCCCCCACTATCTCCATTATACGTGGAAATCGAGGAGACACAGCTAAAATAGAAGATCACGCACGCTCGGTCAAATCAAAGTCAGAAAGTGGGACCCACGCTCGTCACGTCCCGTCAAAGCCGCTCACCCTGGAAACTGAGGTCATCATATCGTCAGCTCTGATGTCATCAAGTTGAGCATCAGAAGATTTCGACTACTTTAAGTCCTTGCTTGAGTCTTTGACTCCACCAAGCACTCGGGGGCTACTCCCATAGGGAGCGCTGGTCGCGCACCCTACAATTTATTTTTATGCCGGAATATGAACATTAAAGGCATACCCACCACTCGAATCTACAATTCGATCATGGATGATGGGTTACTCCCATAGGGAGCGCCAGAAGCAAGTTCGACTAAAACAAGCAACAAAAAAGACAGCAGTTGCAAAAGTTCTTTAGTCCCTGCCTGAGTCTTCGACTCAACCAGGCACTCGGGGGCTACTCCCATAGGGAGCGCTGGTCGCGCACCCTATGATTATTTGTACATCATACTGTGTGTTGATAACATCCACACTCGAATGATATGGCAACTCCGCCTCATACTATCCCTACAAAGAGACTGCGTCTCCTGGGTTACCCGAATCATCTCCGTGATGACAAAAATTCGGATGTCGCGCTTAAAGCGTGAAGATAAGACTTGAACAAGGCCTAGCAACGCATCTGCTGTGCACTACGAGAAACATATCCGTGCCTGCAGGTACGATGAACATGTCTTGACGGACGCGTCGAGTGCTCACACCCATGCACAGGAATTCGACTCCTATGAGACCTCCGCGGCCTGACTCGAATTAGGCCAGCACTTTTCCGAATTCGAGTCCGGGGACTCGAGTTTGAGTAGATTGCGTTGTTTTGCCCTAAGGCAGTTAACTGATATCGATACATCAGATAAATCAGGCACGTATATCAACAATGCCTATGACATAAACAGAACACTCGAAAAATACTCAGTCATGCACTCAAAAGGCTTCATAAAGTCCCCATTCGAATCTGCAATTCCACTGGACACTCTGGGGCTACTGACATGGGTATACCCTACAGGTACTCGAGTTCGTTATATACGGTCCGGATACGGCGGAAGCCCACGGCATTTCCAAGGCCCAAATGGAGAACTCGAGTGGCCTGCGGACGCTCGATTGCTTGCGAGACAAGAAGAAGCTAAAGATAGAAAGTTTAAAGGGAAAACCCTAATTTGTAACCGACTCGACCTGCTACCCGAGACCTAGCATATCTATATAAAGGCTAGGAGGGGTGGCGAGGAGGACACATGCAACCCTAGTTTTCACAACTCTCGCCAGATTGCATCTACGCGCCCCTGTAATCTTCGATTCCTTCGTTAATTCCAAGAGCAGACAAGCAAGAGTAGGAACCTCTACGAGGCCTGAACCTGGGTAAACCTTGCATCCCTGTGTGCTTGTTTGCTAGCTGACTGATGCCTCCAGTGCTCCCTCCTTCTCCAAAACCCAAGTCCATAATAATGGGCATTGACGAGTTAAACCCTCATCACTTACAAACTATCCCTTTCCAAGGACAAGTGTGCAATGCTTATATAAACACAAAATGAGCTACTATCATAGGATAGGTGCAAACAGAGGAAGATAGTGGGTTAACAAGATGGAGCAAGTTATACCTTCGGTATTGTCATTGACGAACTTGCAACCTGTGTTTGGGAAGATGTTCGGGTGCCATGGTGTTAGCGAGCGCGAGGTGTATTGTTGCACAATCTTGTACATACACGATACACGAACAAACAAAGAAGGAAAGTCAGAAATCAAATTGAAGACAGAAACGAAAAAACTTGTTGTCTCGCTCTAGCGGTAGTACCGCCAGTTTTTTCGGTAGTACTACTGGGCGGTAGTGCTGCTGCTAGACCTATAGTACCGCACCGCAGATTCTTGTTCACGGAGATCTCGAAATTGTACAGAAAATTCTCCCGAAAATCCTCAAATTCGTGGAAATCTGATCAAAAGTGGGGTTGGGGAACCACAAGGAAGGTAGATCAACACCAAAAGCAACAAATCTATGGTCCAAATCCACAAAAACTCACCAAAACTCAAGATCGATCCTAAGGTCAAGAGGCTCTCTTTTTTGAAGAATTTTTCAAAATAATGGTGGATAGAACAAAAATTGGGGAGAAATTTTGATGAACGAGATACTAATATGTTAGGGGGTTACACTCAAGGGTGGCCCGATCTTTCACGAATCTCCGGGAATCAAGGTGGAATCGTGTGGGGAGAGAGAGGGTGAAGATCCAAGCGAACACTCTCCTGAAGAACCCAATAAACACACACACCAGCGATACACAAAGCAACATACAACTCATATTGATGGCTACCGATCCAACACAATCCCTTGGATTAGTGTCGGGCAAGAATTCTCTCACTAACCGACACAGCGAGAACGAGGATCTTAGTGACATCTTGACAACTTGGATATAGATCACTCACACCAAGGCCTTCTAAACTTGAACATAAATAGGCAAAATCCAAGAGGTTTGTGATAATAGTGTAGCATCCCATCTGTCTAACATCTGTAATGCTACATGGTCTAGTAATAAAATTCTACTTCCTACATATAATTGTTGCATCATAATTATATCATGCTCATGTCATCATGCCTCATTGCATTTGAGCATCATATAAAACCCTTTTCATTTGGGTCTTCTCTCATATTGCATTTGCCTATTACTTGTATTTTCCTCTTGATACATTGTAGTTGGTTCTTGATATATTGTTTAATGCCCAAGTTGAGTTGGGGGAATATCTCTTTTAACTCCACCTCCTTTCTTTGTCTCCATATAAACTCCACCATCCTAATTATATATGAGCCATGCAATTCTATTGGTATTCAATCTAGCTCATATGAGTAGGGTGGATCCATTTCTTTGCTACATTCTTCCATACTTGTCTCCATGTTGTTTTCACAATATGAATAAGGAGCCACATAGCCATCCTTTGCATGTTATGTGAGTAGTATTCCCTTATAACCTTCCATATGGCCTTATTTGCATTTGTGAGCTTATTTGAATTTAGAGTGGCTATATCAAATAAAAGTGGATCATACACACTAGCATGAGCCACCTTTATTCAAGTATGCTCATGAACCAAAATACACCATGTGGATGATAAAGCTTCCATAAACCTCTCTTTTGGGGATTTATCTCCATTTAGGGAGTTGGTTGGAACCATGGCCAATGTTATATTGTAGTTGTTTTCACAACTAGCAAACATATGTTCATACATGCATGGGCCATGAACACTTGCTTCCTCTCATTCCTTTCTCTCTTTTAATCTCACTTGGTTTTGTTTAATTTGAATCAAACCTAAGCATCTAAACCTAAACCTACCCATGCTTGTGTGCTTACACACATACACCACCCCACCACACCTACACCCCACGACCAGCACATGCCCCAACCCCTCTCTTTCCATCTCTAGCTAAAGAACAAGGAGAGAGGAGAGAATCCAAACCCTAGCCGAGCCTCACCTCCCCTCTCTGTCTTATCTCTCGCCAACAAGCCGAGCCCCACCGAGCCACCTTGCATCGTTCCTCTGGCCCAGCTGCAGGCACCCCCGGCCCTTCCCAAGCCGTGCCAGCACGTGAGCGGAGGGAGAAAGGTGGCCACCTCCACCTTTTCCACCCTAGCCACCGAGCCCATGTGCTACCCCCTCCCCTGCCCTTATCTACTCCCCTCTGTCGTGCGTCGTTCCCCAGATCTCCAGGGCTCTGCCGCCGCAGCCCTTCCCCATCTACCTGCTACCCCCTCTCTCTTCCATCTCCGTTCGGCCACCGTCGGCTTCGACTCGCCGCAGTAGCTAGGAGGGGGTGGGTGTGGCGTTGAGGCGTTGGGGAAGACCGAGGAGACCCTCTGGACCGTTCCCGTACACAGCAGCGAGGAGGAGGCGGCCGGTACACGCTGCACCACATCACGCCGACGCAAAACCCTAATCCGTCGGTCGCCAGCTTCCCCGGTGATCCCCTGCTTCCCGGCTCGATCTGCCACCATCGACCTCCCCGCGGTGAGCCTCTGAACCTCCCAGACACCCCCTCTTGCTGATCCACCCCCTGTACGCGCCAGTCAATCTGTCGAGCGCTCAGGCGGCGCTTCATCGCGTCCTGCTGCCGTGTTGCCGGTAGTGACTTCTGGCCGCATAGCCGTTCCCCAGCACCAACCTCAGCCCACCGCAGTGGTAGCCGCCGTCTACGCGCGCGCCGCGTCGTGGGTTCGATCCGCGCCGCGCCTCTGTTTGCCGTCCATGCGAGCGTCGTTAGTTTCGTCAGTCAACAGCGAGAAGAACAACAGTGCAACGTGGCTTCGTGTGGCCCTTTTTCGTTTACCCCCCCTGCCTTTTGTTTTTCCTCAACCCGCGGTCCATCCAGGCCCACCTGTCAGTCGCTGTGGCATTTTTACGAAAAAGTCTCGGTTCTTTTCTGTTTAATAAAAATCTTTTCCAGAATTTGTTTAAATGATTTTAAATCCAGAAATTAATAACTTTTTATTAATAAATCCAAATAATACAAATGATATATGTTTTTGAATCAGAAAATTGTGAGGATTTCAAATCTGCCATTTAAAATAATGTTTGACTAATTTTAATTTTCGAAATTGTTTAATTTCAATAAAAATGCCTTTTCTTAATTAATTAATAACTTTAATTCTATAACTCCAAATCTGACAAATAATATGTCTAAATCGATCAGCGCGACGAGCCCGTTCTAACTATGCATTCCATGATATGAATTGAAGCATGCATCATGTCATTGTTAAAAATCAGAACTGTTTATGGCAATAAAACTTGACCAAATAATCAATAAAATGAGTTATTCTTGTCCCCACACCTCACCCTTGCCATGCTACATTATTGCCATGTAAATTGTGCATCATTAATCATGTCATGCTTGTTTGCTTGTCGCATTTTAATCATATGCTTGTGCACTTTATTTATGTTGGCCTTGTTTGTTTGGTTCTTCTTTCGAATAGACGCCGAGCAGGGGAAATATCAGGAATCCTAGGAGTACTATCCAGATCCACCTCTCGCTTCAACTGAGCTGCCAGGCAAGCACTACCACATGCTTGCATACATATAGTACCTATTGCCTCTATCTTATTCTTGCATCATTGAGTCGCGATTGCATTAAATTAAATTCCAAGTACTGCATAGCCTTATTTTTAAACCCCACCGATCTTGTTCCTCCATCCTATGAGCCATTACTGCAGGAGTTGTTTGAGCCATGCGAGTTATAGAACAGCATGTGTAGGGTATGTGAGAGTCTGATAGATAACAAGGTACCTAAACAACTTAACCTGAGTAGTAATGGGATAACTAATGAAAGAGGCATCGGTGGGCAATATTTGTTATTTGGTTTTTCATGTCCACTTGTGTCCCGTAGGACCCCGAGTACTTGATTCCTGTTCCTTGACTATTCGCACTATCCACATTCGGGAGGCCTTATGGACCCTCCTGAGCTAGAGCTTGATTCATTTCTATTTCTTGGGGCCACAAACTAGTTTGGGGTTTTATTTATTATCCTATACTTATGCCATGCTTTACAACTTTATTTAAGATTGTGCATGGAGCACCTGTACTATTTTGGATCGCGCCACGTTTTCGCGGTATCGACAAGCCCAGTCACACTTTCAGGTTCCCAGTCGTTTACATCCGTCGTTGCAAACCCTGGGTCCGTTCCGGAGCTGGCCAACTTCATTGCGGGTAGCTTAGTGGGGTGGCCCCCTGAAATATTTTATGAATCCTGTGATCGCTTTGTCGTGAATGCCTTGTTTGGTTTTTGAGTTGGTTTTTCCGAGGTTGATCGAGTGTGTGTTGCTATTTGTGCACCCCTGCAGGGTAAATCTTTCTGAAAGCCGTGTCCGCGGTTATGGACGACTTGGAGCATAGTTTCTCGATCATAGACAAGTATAACTAAAGCACCGTCTTTAATTTGACTAAATATCTGACTAGTAAATAGTGCAATATTCATGGAATGAGTAATAAAACTGTCAATGGATGGGTTGTTCGTCTGCTTTCTCGTTGGTAAGCAAGAAGGAGGATGGATCTGATACTTTATACTATTATAACTGTTGTGTCTAATTAACGGACATCCGTCTATCATTGGTTAGGCGGATGGTTAGCCAGTATCTATAGACTTGTTAGTTATTATCTTTTGCTGCAATTGCGTCACCCAGGTTATGTCCCCTTTAGAGGCATAAAGACTTGCTGAGTACCCCTATGGTCTCACACGATAAATTGTTTGATTCAGATGAATAGGTGTATTCACAAGATGGATACTAGGTGGAGGAGACAGATGATGTTGGCAACGATCACTCGGTGTAGAGATTTCGGGGATGGGGATCCGTGAGATCTATGGGCGGGATGTGCTTACTTATGTGGCATCTTATGCCGATTTGCTTCTTATCCGTACTCGGATCTTGTTTCCCGCTTCCGCTTGATACTCTGATGTTTGATGTATGAGGAGTTATCCTACACTATTATCTCTATCTAGGATATTTGGATCTTGCCGTATGGCGTTGCAATATTTCTATTTCTTTTAGATGGTATGGCTCTGAGAACTGTTGTAAGGTAGCTTGCATACATACTCACTTGTGTATGTATTTGGTCTCTTCGCCTGTTGCCTACGCCGCTCGCTCTTATCCTGATGTTCTTGGAAGTGTTTAGGACGGCTGACGGGTCTACACGTGGGTGGCCCCTGGGCTCCCGCTGTATTATTTTAACCACTTTTGGTTCATCCAGGCTTGAACTTAGAGCGTAGGGTCCGAGGTAGTTACAATTGGTATCAGAGCCATCCCGCCCTTCAGGGTCTCAGCCAAATGGTCATTGTTAGCCTAGCAAATATTTTGGTAGATATGTATACTGGGGAAAAACAAAACGTGAGAGTAGGATTGCTTCCATTTTTCTTCTTACCCACCCACCCACCCACCTTTTCTGGTAAGGAAGTGTAACGTTTTCAATCCTCTTCTAAAATTCAAACTAGGATTCACGTGTTCGGGGTTCCGTAGTACCATAGGTTGTGTGTGTGTGTAACTCCTTGTCTATCTGTTGCATCTAACTTGTTGTCGCTATCTGCCTTTTGGTTATCAACTGTTGGTACATTCCATACTGACAGGCTTTTGTAAACTGACGCGATCTATCTGATTCATTGTATACCGACGCGATCTGTCTTACTCTTTGTTATCCGACGCTATCTTGTTTGGGGTGTTTGTTTTCCGTATTTGCTATTCTTTAGGTTCATCTTAAGAAGGAAAAGAGTCGGGATATGTGTTTTACTTATTCATGTGCGGAGTAATGATTTGAGTGCGGGATGGAGTCGCGACCATACCACTACTTTTATCATTCGCTCTTGCATATTGAATTGGTAGAGTTACTAATCTTGATTCATTAAGTGGTTTTGCGCATATAGTGGTATTTTAATGCCGAAATTTGCGGGAAATTTTTTCTTTGATAGCCTTGTGTACCACACTCCTTGTTCAGTCGTGTGTGATATGCTTAATATCTTCTAGGTGCTTTGAACTTTGTTGATATTTTAATATCATCTTAGTAATTTGTATCCTTTAATCTTGGTTAATTCCATTTTGGTACTATTTTGGATTATTATTATTCTCCATTATGGTACTGACTTGAGTTTTATATCAATCCTAGGATGGCACCACCACGCCGCAATGAGGAGGACATACCACCTGAACTGGGGCTGTGTTGGCAAGTATTGCTAATGCATTGGGAGCAATGCAGCAGAACCAACAGCGTTTGGAAGAAAGTGTCAGGAGGAATGAGTTTGTTCCGCTACCTCCACCTCCCAAGCGAGGAGACATCAAGGGTTTTCTGAAGTTCAACCCGCACCACTTTGAGGTGTCTGATCAGCCACTGGACGCTGATGATTGGCTGCGTGAGATGTCAAGGTTGCTGATGACTGCTGATGTTCCTGAGCAAGAATGGGTAAAATGTGCCACTCACCTTCTGAAGGGAGACGCAACTCTGTGGTGGGAGAATTACCTGAAGGCAAACCACTCTGGTTTTCAGCCTACTTGGGAGCAGTTCACTGGGGCTTTCAAAGAGCAATATCTGTCAGAAATTGTCATGGAAAGGATGAAGGAAGTGTTTCTCAACCTCAAGCAGGGCAATGACAATGTCAATACCTATATCAGAAACTTCATGAATCTTTCTCGGTATGGTGGTGATGAGATTTCTGATGACAAGAAGAACCAAAAGAGGTTCAGGCAAGGGCTCAATGCATCTATCAAATATGCAATCACTCATGCAAGGCCGGGGTCTTTTCTAGAACTCCAACATACAGCTCTACAGGAAGAAGCTAGTAGGCAAGTGTTCGAGGAGTCCAAGAAACACTACCGTGACGCAGCAAGCTCTTCAGCTACGGCAGCTCCTTCTAAGCGCCATGTGTGGGTTCCTAATACCGCATCGCCGCTCCCGGCTCCACCAAGACCTTCAAGCTACGCGGTAAGGCCACCAAACTCCTTCACCGCGGCTCCTAGGGGCTACAACCACAACTACCCTGGGGCGCCTAGAGGAGTCCCTGGCTACGCTGCTCCACGTCCACCTGGTGCTTGCTACACTTGTGGAAACACTGGGCATCAACACTGGAGTTGTCCCATGAACAACAAAGCTCTTCCTCCACCACCTCCAAGACCTGCAGCAAGTTCTTCTATGGTTCGTGCACCTCCACCGTGGGCTCTTGATGTCTACGCACTTCTATTCTTGTAGATAGTTGTTGGGCCTCCAAGTGCAGAGGTTTGTAGAACAGCAGCAAGTTTTCCCTTAAGTGGATCACCCAAGGTTTATCGAACTCAGGGAGGAAGTGGTCAAAGGTATCCCCTCTCAAGCAACCCTGCAATTAAGATACAAGAAGTCTCTTGTGTCCCCAACACACCCAATACACTTGTCAGGTGTATAGGTGCACTAGTTCGGTGAAGAGATAGTGAAATACAAGTGGTAACGGTGATAGAAGATAACTTGATGGCGTGGAAAAGACTAAAGTAAAACTGAAATAAAGGTAGAAGCAAGCAAACATGTAATAGATCTAATAGCAAACGGTGTTTCAGTGCTTAGAAACAAGGCCTAGGGTTCATACTTTTACTAGTGTACACTCTCATATAAATATCTTCTCTTTATGATACTACTCTTAACTACTCTCTGGTTTAACACTCTAATCGATGGTAGGGCTATAACAGCACACCTCAAAGTAAGCCTTTCCCATCTAGAAAACCCCACACTGTCACCTTGAGTACTAGATAGGTCCAACAAACACCACAATTTCATAAAGACATCCAACTCCAAATATAACTCATAACAAGTATTTGTAATCTCTAGCCTAAGTGCCACCATGGTATGCACGCTGTCACTTTCACACATAGGGGGAGAGCAGAGATCTATTAAGCACTTGAGTAGCAAGGTAGATCTATAGATTACAAGCTCATGATCTCAATAAGATCATGCATAGAGAGAGAGATGAACACATAGCTACCGGTAGAACCCTTAGCCTCGAGAGAACTACTCCTCCTCATCATGGGAATCAGCAATGGTGATGGAGATGGCGGTGGAGATCGATGGAGATGGCTCGAGGGCACTTCCCGTCAGCAGGTGGTGCGAATCGAGACTTTCTGTCCCAGATCTCCCTTGGTGGCAAGGCTCTGGAACTTTTCATGGATTTCTGATTGACTCTCTAGAGTTTATGCATCGGGAGGCTTCTTATAGGCGAAGAGGCAAGGTCATTGGAGTGCCAAGGGGCCCACACCACCTGGTGGCGCGGCCAGGGCTAGCCCGCGCCACCATATGGTGTGGCCAGGCCTTGGCCCTCTTCCGTCTCTGCTTCTGGCTCTGTGAGTCTTCCGGTAAAATAGGAACTTTGGCTTTTGTCCCGTCCAATTCCGAGAATATTCATTTTCTGACTTCCTGGAACCAAAAACAGCAGAAAACAGGCAGCTGGCACTGTGGCTCTTATTAATAGGTTAGTCCAAGAAATCATATGAAAAGTACTCCAAAGTTGGAACAAAACACAAGAAAGTAGATAAAACCAAGCATGAAACATCAAAAATTATAGATACATTTGCAATGTATTAACATCCCCAAGCTTAACTCCTACTCGTCCTCGAGTAGGTAAGTGATAAAAAGAAAGAATAATTTTTGAGATGACATGCACCATCATAAACTTGATCAAAGTATTTGTAAAACATTGATAGCTGGAATCATAGTACTTCAATCATAACATTAAAGACAAAGTTCTAGCAATAAGACAAAGAAACTATGTTGCAACATGAAAAGGCACAAACAAAAGATTCATGAATAATAATGCTTTGCAAGACGTTTGTTTGTTTCACATAAAGAAAACATAGCATAGTAGTATTCAGCTTGTCCCTCAATAGAGTAACAAATATAAATGCATAGCACACCTTCAAAGTTCATCAGAGTGACTAGATACAAATAGTTTAAAACAAGCAATATCAAGTTATGCATCAATCAACTAGTCTTGGGACAATGCACATAGAACTAAGAATGGCCACTATGCTCTCAAAGTAAGTGCATAAAGGTAGAAGGTGGAGACTCAATATAATGCTGGAAGAAAGGCCTTTGTAAAAAGGAAGTAGGGATTCAAGTCTCATAAGGAGCTTCCAAAAATTATGGTACTTATAGCTTTTAGCTCTCATTGCCCCTATCATAAGCATCTTGAAGTGATTAAGGTTAAAGTGAACAAACTATGGTGTACATGCTTGACGAAGTATAAGTTAGAAATCTCATGTCCCTTGTATACGAGGGTCGCTCCTCATGCTACTCAAGTTTAGTCACCGGTAAGTTCTTGTCATTGTAAGTACATGTGTATCATTGAGAACCGCCAATGGGGTACCCCTTGCCCGATGATACGGAAGAATCCCCATATCAAAATGACAAGTCAAGTAGACAACGAGTATCTCAGCATTCTTCTTATTTACCATGGGAATATGGTGCTTTTTTCTCTCTTTCCTCTTTTCATAGTATCTCTTTTTCTCTTTTTTTCTCAATATAGGACTCTTTTTTTTATAAGAAGAATGCTTCATAGACAGCTCATTATGGTTACGCTGCAGGTTTCCACCATGTCAGCATGGATTAGACCAGTGGCCCAGGCATTTCTCTAACACATATACATAACTCCATGGACTTACAAGCTCCCCTTTCATTTCACACCGATGATATCCATATACAAAAGAGCATGATATCGACTAGGTACAAGTACCGAGTGCAATGTTGAAAGCGTTCCCCGTGAAAGCATGGTTCTGCTAATTCCCAACAAATAAGTGCAAGCATATACAACATAGACGACACAATGGTTCAAGTTTATTAAGGGCAAGTAAAGTAAAGTGTGCCTTCAAGTTCGTGAGAGCTTTAATCACTAGTTTTCTCATAACAAGTGGAAGGTAAACAAAAGCATGAATATACTTGGAATAGGATAAGATAGTAGGAAGGTATGGTGGACTCTTTGGAATAACTTGGTTTAGGGATTTGGATGCATGAGTGGAACTCATACTTTGTTGTGGAGGCTAGCGAAAGACTGGGAGCGACAAACTAAGAGAGCAATAATGGCCATAATCATGCAGAGCGACAAAAGATCATTGATACAGGCATAAAGTGATACTACAAGTTGAAAACTAAAGGATCATAAAGGCTATGGTGACTTGAGATAGTCATAACATGGTGTGAGCATGTTCCTAGTCAACCCAAATAAAGCATCAAAGGAGAATACCACTATACTATGCTTTAATATGCTAAAACAACGCATGATTCATCCAAGGCACATTAAGCAATCTCAATTGTTTATAACAAGTCATGCTACAGCAAAGAATACTAAACATAAAGCCAAAACAATATCAAGCATGGCATCACAAAGCATAGGCAACAGTCAAAAACGAGCTCTTTTTACCACAAAAGTAAGAACTTTCCTACTCTTTTCCAAACCAAACCAAACCACTTGCAAACCAATGTATGAAAGAGGGGGTCCAACCAATTTATTCAGAAAACTAAGCAAACCAAGCAAACTAAAAACCAAAACAAAAACGAAAAAGAAGACGCTCCAAGAAAAACACAACTGTGCATGAAACAATAAAAATGAAGCGTTTGGAAGAAACCTGGATTTTTTATTGATGAAGAAGGGGATGCCTTGGGCATCCCCAAGCTTTGATGCTTTTACTTCTTGGATATTTCTTGGGGTGGCACGTGTGGCATCCCCAAGCTTGAGCTTTAGTCCATCCTTCATCTCATTACTCATTTCTGCCATACAACTGAAAATTTTCCTTCATACAAAACTTCACACAATCTCATTAGCAACATTAGTGCACTTAAGATAAATAAGTCTCAAGGTTCAGTTATAACACCAAATAAACTTCCATTAGAACACTAGCTACTGTAGCACTTCCCTCAAAAAGCTCAATTCCCCAAAAGAACTCAAAAGGGAACCAACAAGAAGCAAATGCAGAAAATGGTAGAAATCTGTCAAAACAGACCAACAGGTAAAGACGAATTTTTTTCGAAGACCTTCTGTTGCTCAAATCAAAAAGTGTTGAACTAACGAAAGTTAGATAACAACCTGCGGCAGAAGCACAAAAACTTATATCTCAATCCGACATACAGAGCTCTCTCACGAATTATTACGGTGAAGCACAAAAATCTGTTTTGGGACAGCAACTTTCCCAATCATTACTTCACTCTCATTAGAGGTTACTCTTTGCACAAAAAGCAAATAAAAAGGATAAGGAGCGGTTATTATAGAGGTAATAACTTCCAAGACTCATCTAAAACTTTTGGGTTATCTCCCAATAATTACTTTTCTTTAACGCCTTTAAGTTAGGCATGATAGTTTGAGAAGATGCTCACATAAGAAATATGAATTGAAGTAAAAGAGAGCATCAAGAAGCAAATTCAAAGCACATTTAACTCTAACCCACTTCCTATGCATAGGAATCTTGTAAAGAAACAAGTCATGAAAGCGCAAAGAAATAAGCATAGTAAAGCAAACAAATGCAACTTCAAGACTTTCAGCATAAAGAGGGGAAACTTAATATTATTGAGACAAATAAAACCATGTTTCCCTCTCTCATAATAACCTTCAGTAGCATCATGGATAAAAGTAACAATATAACTATCACAAGAAACATTCTTATCATGAGCCACATGCATAAAAGAATTAATACTCCCCATATAAACATAGTCATTCTTATTAATTATAGTGGGAGCAAATTCAACAAAATAGATTCATTATTATTCTCCTCACCATAATCATCAAATACAGGAGACATATTGTAGTCATTAATTTTCTCCTCAATAGTAGGTGGACTGAAAATTTCATCTTCATCATTGTAATCATCATATATTGGAGGTTTGGTATCATCATAAGCAATAGAATAGCTATCTTCCAAAGCTGGGGAACTAAAAATATCATGCTCATCAAAACTAGCTTCCCCAAGCTTAGACTTTTCCATAGCATTAGCAATAATGGTGTCCAAAGAATTCATACTAACAACATTGTTATTAGCATGCAAATAAAGTTCCATAGGTTTTTTAATTTTCTTTTCAAACACTTCATGTCCTAACTCAAGATAAATACTATAAAGCTCTCTAATATTTTCGTTGTTTTCCATTAAGCCTAACTAGTGAAAACAAGAAACAAAAAGACAAAATTGCAGAATTTAGAGGAAATAACTTCGAGTACTCACACCAGAAAATAGGCGTTTGCTGTGGGAGGTTCTTCTTCTTTAAACCTCCGGTGTGAATACCTTTTACCTTACCTCCCCGACAACGGCGCCAGAAAATAGCTTGATGTCTACGCACTTCTATTCTTGTAGACAGTTGTTGGGCCTCCAAGTGTAGAGGTTTATAGAACAGCAGCAAGTTTTCCCTTAAGTGGATCACCCAAGGTTTATCGAACTCAGGGAGGAAGTGGTCAAAGGTATCCCCTCTCAAGCAACCCTGCAATTAAGATACAAGAAGTCTCTTGTGTCCCCAACACACCCAATACACTTGTCAGGTGTATAGGTGCACTAGTTCGGCGAAGAGATAGTGAAATACAAGTGGTAGCGGTGATAGAAGATAACTTGATGGCGTGGAAAAGACTAAAGTAAAACTGAAATAAAGGTAGAAGCAAGCAAACATGTAATAGATCTAATAGCAAACGGTGTTTCAGTGCTTAGAAACAAGGCCTAGGGATCATACTTTTACTAGTGAACACTCTCATATAAATATCTTCTCTTTATGATACTACTCTTAACTACTCTCCGGTTTAACACTCTAATCGATGGTAGGGCTATAACAGCACACCTCAAAGTAAGCCTTTCCCATCTAGAAAACCCCACACTATCAACTTGAGTACTAGATAGGTCCAACAAACACCACAATTTCATAAAGACATCCAACTCCAAATATAACTCATAACAAGTATTTGTAATCTCTATCCTAAGTGCCACCATGGTATGCACGCTGTCACTTTCACACACATGGGGAGAGCAGAGATCTATTAAGAACTTGTGTAGCAAGGTAGATCTATAGATTACAAGCACATGATCTCAATAAGATCATGCATAGAGAGAGAGATGAACACATAGCTACCGGTAGAACCCTTAGCCTCGAGAGAGAACTACTCCCTCCTTATCATGGGAATCAGCAATGGTGATGGAGATGGCGGTGGAGATCGATGGAGATGGCTCCAGGGGCACTTCCCCGTCCCGGCAGGGTGCCGGAACAGAGACTTTCTGTCCCCCGAATCTCCCCTTTGGTGGCGGCGGCGCTACAGAACTTTTCGTGGATTTCTGATTGACTCTCTAGAGTTTATGCATCGGGAGGCTTCTTATAGGCGAAGAGGCAAGGTCGGTGGAGTGCCAGGGGGACACACCACCTGGTGGCGCGGCCAGGGCTAGCCCGCGCCACCATATGGTGTGGCCAGGCCCTGGCCCTCCTCCGTCTCTGCTTCTGGCTCCGTGAGTCTTACGGTAAAATAGGAACTTTGGCTTTTGTCCCGTCCAATTCCGAGAATATTCATTTTCTGACTTCCTGGAACCAAAAACAGCAGAAAACAGGCAGCTGGCACTGTGGCTCTTGTTAATAGGTTAGTCCAAGAAATCATATGAAAAGTACTCCATAGTTGAAACAAAACACAAGAAAGTAGATAAAACCAAGCATGGAACATCAAAAATTATAGATACATTTGCAATGTATCAGCTCTCAACATCAACACTAAGCCCGGGTCCACTGTTGCTCGTGCTAACTATGTCAACGTTGCTCAAGCTGAGCATGCACCTGGAGTTGTGATGGGTATGCTTCCTGTTAACTCAGTTCCTGCACGAGTTTTATTTGATTCTGGTGCATCACATTCATTCGTGTCATACAAGTTTGCGGAGAGTAATGGGTTACCTTCTGATGCATTACCAACTCGCCTCATGGTGCAATCTCCTGGATCAAACATGAGAGCTTCTAAAATCAGCCATGGCAATCAAATTGAGATTGGTGGTTCTTCGTTCCCGGCTTCCTTAATTATTCTGGGAAATTCTGACATTGATGTTATCTTGGGCATGGATTGGTTAACAGCAAATGCAGCTGTGATTGATTATGCTAAATGCTCAGTTTCTCTGAAAATTCCTGAAGGCCATATAGTCTATTCTCCAAGTTTTCTCTTTGGCTGCTATGAATGATGATGCTATGGAGGCTATTCAGAGTGTTCCGGTGGTCTGTGAGTTCCCAGATGTTTTTCCTGAAGAGTTACCAGGTATGCCTCCTGACCGAGAGGTCGAGTTTGTGATTGAGCTTGAACCTGGTACAGCTCCTATCTCCAGGCGGCCTTATAAAATGGGTCCTACTGAGTTGGCTGAACTCAAACGTCAGCTTGATGAACAAGAGAAGTTGGGTTTCATTCAGCACAGTCCTTCTTCTTGGGGTAGCCCAACCATCTTTGTGAAGAAGCGAGACAAGACTGATAGACTTTGTGTTGACTATCGGGCTCTCAATGCTAAAACCATCAAGAATAAATATCCCCTTCCACGGATTAATGATCTCTTCGATCAGCTAGCTGGAGCTGTGGTATTCTCTAAGATTGACTTGAGAAGTGGATATCATCAAATCAAGATTCGCAAGGAAGATGTTCCCAAAACAGCTTTCACCACCCGCTATGGCCTGTATGAGTACACGGTCATGTCTTTCGGTCTCACCAATGCACCTGCCACCTTCTCGAGGCTTATGAACTCGGTTTTCATGCAGTATCTTGATAAGTTCGTCGTGGTCTATCTGGATGACATTCTAGTCTATTCTAAGTCAAAGGAAGAACATGAAGAACACCTTCAGTGTGTCCTAAACAAGCTTCGTGAGAACCGCCTGTATGCAAAGTTCTCCAAGTGTGAGTTCTGGCTGCCTGAAGTCACCTATCTGGGTCACGTCATCTCTGCTAAGGGCATTGCCGTCAACCCAGAAACTGTTCGGACAATTGTTGACTGGCTTCCACCCAAAAATGTCAAAGAAGTCCGGAGTTTCCTTGGTTTGGCTAGTTACTACCGTCGCTTCGTTCAGAATTTCTCGAAGATTACGAAGCCTCTTACCGATCTCCTCAAGAAAGGCAAGAAATACCTTTGGTCTCCTGCATGTCAAGCAAGCTTTGAAACACTCAAAGAGAAGCTCACTTCCACACCAGTCTTGATTCCTCCAGATACATCAAAGCCTTTCCAGATATTCTGTGATGCCTCATTGCAAGGATTGGGTGCGGTCCTTATGCAAGAAAAACAAGTTGTTGCTTATGACTCTCGACAGTTGAAGACGCATTAGATCAACTATCCTACACATGACCTCGAACTCGCAGCAGTTGTATTTGCTTTGAAAGTATGGAGGCACTACTTGCTTGGCAACCGTTGGAAACCGTTGTGAAAGAGTCTAAAGTATATCTTCACACAACCTGATCTCAACCTTCGTCAGAGGAGGTGGATTGAAGCAATTAATGATTTCGATCTGACAATCAACTACACTCCGGGCAAAGATAATGTCATGGCCGATGATCTCAGCCGAAAAGCTTATGTCAACAACCTCATGGTGGAAGAACAACAGCCTCTCTTGTGCGAGGAATTCCGCCAGCTCAACCTTGAAATTGTGGATCAAGGGTATCTTCTGAATCTTCTAGCAACCCCTCTCTTGGAAGAAAAAGTTCGCTCCATTCAACTTGGTGAACCTTACACTAAAAAGATCATCTCCAACATTCAGCTTCCGAAGTATGAGTCCTTCCACGTCGACGACCAAGGCGCTCTATTCTTTAAACACCGGATGTTTGTTCCGAACTACCCGGGTTTGAGAGAGCAAGTTCTTAAGTAGGCGCATGATTCTATTCTTTCTATCCACCCTGGCAGCACTAAGATGTACATGGACTTGAAAACACAGTATTGGTGGCCTGGATTGAAACGATATTGTGCCAAGTATGTCTCGGAGTGTGATGTCTGTCGTAGAGTAAAAGCTGTCCATCAGAAACCTTCCGGTCTTCTACAGCCATTGAAGTCTTCGGAATGGAAATGGGAGAAAGTCGAGATGGACTTCATAACTAGTTTTCCAAGGTCGCAGAAGGGAAACAATGCAATCTTTGTTGTCATCGACAGGCTTTCTAAAGTGGCCCACTTCTTTCCTGTCAAGGAAACAATTTCGGCAATTCAGTTGGCTGAGCTCTATATCAACAGAATTGTCTCTCTGTATGGGGTTCCTCTTGAGATTAGTTCAGACCATGGAAGCATCTTCACTTCCAAGTTCTGGGGAAGTTTCCAAAATGCTTTGGGAACAAAGTTGAACTTCAGCACAGCTTACCACCCTCAGTCGCAAGGACAAGGTGAAAGGATCAATCAGATTCTAGAAGATATGCTCCGTGCTTGCGTCATCTCTTTCGGCATGAAATGGGAAGAATGCCTTCCTTATGCTGAATTCTCTTACAACAATAGCTTCCAGAAGAGTCTAAAGATGGCACCATTTGAGGTTCTCTATGGCTGCAAATGCAGAACTCCGATTGGTTGGTCGGGCGCAGGTGAAAGAACATTGTTTGGCCCCGACATTGTAACTCAAGCGGAGGAGAAGGTTCACATCATTCTCGAAAACCTGAAGGTTTTTCAAAGTCGCCAGAAGAGCAACTATGACAGAAAGCACACAGACATGGAGTATGTCCCCGGTGATCTCGTTTACCTTCGTGTCACTCCCATGAGAGGCACGCACTGGTTGGGTATCAAAGGAAAGCTGGCTCCTAGATACATCGGTCCTTTCAAAGTTCGTGGAAGAAGAGGAGAAGTTGCTTATTCTCTTGAGCTCCCTGAAAAACTCAAGGTCCATGATGTTTTCCATATATATCAACTCAAGAAGTGCTTCAAGGATCCTGGTAGGACCGCGGACCATGAGCTCATCAATCTCCAAGAAGACCTGTCTTATCAAGAACACCCCACAAAAATCCTAGAAGTCGTAGAAAGAAGGACTCGCAATAAGTCCATCAAGTTCTGCAAGGTGCAGTGGTCGCACCATTCCGTTGATGAAGCCACTTGGGAACGCGAGGATGAGCTCAGTGCCAAGTATCCTACCCTCTTCGTGTATTCTTCTTCTTCCTAGAATCTCGGGGCGAGATTCCTGTTTAGTGGGGGAGAGTTGTAGCATCCCATCTGTCTAACATCTGTAATGCTACATGGTCTAGTAATAAAATGCTACTTCCTACATATAATTGTTGCATCATAATTATATCATGCTCATGTCATCATGCCTCATTGCATTTGAGCATCATATAAAACCCTTTTCATTTGGGTCTTCTCTCATATTGCATTTGCCTATTACTTGTATTTGCCTCTTGATACATTGTAGTTGGTTCTTGATATATTGTTTAATGCCCAAGTTGAGTTGGGGGCATATCTCTTTTAACTCCACCTCCTTTCTTTGTCTCCATATAAACTCCACCATCCTAATTATATATGAGCCATGCAATTCTATTGGTATTCAATCTAGCTCATATGAGTAGGGTGGATCCATTTCTTTGCTACATTCTTCCACACTTGTCTCCATGTTGTTTTCACAATATGAATAAGGAGCCACATAGCCATCCTTTGCATGTTATGTGAGTAGTATTCCCTTATAACCTTCCATATGGCCTTATTTGCATTTGTGAGCTTATTTGAATTTAGAGTGGCTATATCAAATAAAAGTGGATCATACACACTAGCATGAGCCACCTTTATTCAAGTATGCTCATGAACCAAAATACACCATGTGGATGATAAAGCTTCCATAAACCTCTCTTTTGGGGATTTATCTCCATTTAGGGAGTTGGTTGGAACCATGGACAATGTTATATTGTAGTTGTTTTCACAACTAGCAAACATATGTTCATACATGCATGGGCCATGAACACTTGCTTCCTCTCATTCCTTTCTCTCTTTTAACCTCACTTGGTTTTGTTTAATTTGAATCAAACCTAAGCATCTAAACCTAAACCTACCCATGTGTGTGTGCTTACACACATACACCACCCCACCACACCTACACCCCACGACCAGCACATGCCCCAACCCCTCTCTTTCCATCTCTAGCTAAAGAATAAGGAGAGAGGAGAGAATCCAAACCCTAGCTGAGCCTCACCTCCCCTCTCTGTTTTCTCTCTCGCCAACAAGTCGAGCCCCACCGAGCCACCTTGCATCGTTCCTATGGCCCAGCTGCAGGCACCCCGACCCCTCCCAAGCCGTGCCAGCACGTGAGTGGAGGGAGAAAGGTGGCCACCTCCACCTTTTCCACCCTAGCCACCGAGCCCATGTGCTACCCCCTCCCCTGCCCTTATATACTCCCCTCAGCCGTGTGTCGTTCCCTAGATCTCTAGGGTTCTGCCGCCGCAGCCCTTCCCCATCTACCTGCTACCCCCTCTCTCTTCCATCTCCGTTCGGCCACCATCAACTTCGACTCGCCGCAGTAGCTAGGAGGAGGCGGGCGTGGCGTTGGGGAAGACCGAGGAGACCCTCTGGACCGTTCCCGTACACAGCAGTGAGGAGGAGGCGGCCGGTACACGCTGCACCGCATCAAGCCGACGCAAAACCCTAATCCGTCGGTCGCCAGCTTCCCCGGTGATCCCCTTCTTCCGGGCTCGATCTGCCACCATCGACCTCCCCGCGGTAAGACTCTGAACCTCCCAGACACCCCCTCTTGCCGATTCGCCCCCTGTACGCGCCGGTCAATCCGTCGAGCACTCTCTGTGCGGAGCGCTCGCAGTCGCGTCCTCGCCGTCGTGCTGTGGTAGTGACTTCTGGCCGCGCAGCCGTTCCCCAGCACCAACCTCAGGCCACCGCAGTGGTAGCCGCCGTCTGCGCGCGCGCCGCGTCACGGGTTCGATCCGCGTCGCGCCTCTGTTTCCCGTCCGCGCGCGCGTCGTCAGTTTCTTCAGTCAACAGCGAGAAGAACAATAGTGCAGCGTGGCTTCGCGCAGCCCTTTTTCGTTTACCCCCTGCCTTTTGTTTTTCCTCAACCCGCGGTCCATCCAGGCCCACCAGTTCCGGGGTTCTCAACCCGCGCTCCCCGGCTCCCCCACGTGGCCCGCCCCCGCTGGCGCGTATGCTGAGCTGGTTGTACCCCCCACCTGTCTGTGACTCGGGCTAGTTTCCTCTAGGTGTAAAAAGTCTCGGTTCTTTTCTGTTTAATAAAAATCTTTTCCAGAATTTGTTTAAATGATTTTAAATCCAGAAATTAATAACTTTTTATTAATAAATCCAAATAATACAAATGATATATGTTTTTGAATCAGAAAATTGTGAGGATTTCAAATCTGCCATTTAAAATAATGTTTGACTAATTTTAATTTTCGAAATTGTTTAATTGCAATAAAAATGCCTTTTCTTAATTAATTAATAACTTTAATTCTATAACTCCAAATCTGACAAATAATATGTCTAAATCGATCAGCGCGACGAGCCCATTCTAACTATGTATTCCATAATATAAATTGAAGCATGCATCATGTCATTGTTAAAAATCAGAACTGTTTATGGCAATAAAACTTGACCAAATAATTAATAAAATGAGTTATTCTTGTCCCCACACCTCACCCTTCCCATGCTGCATTATTGCCATGTAAATTGTGCATCATTCATCATGGCATGCTTGTTTGCTTGTCGCATTTTACTCATATGCTTGTGCATTTTATTTATGTTGGCCTTGTTTGTTTGGTTCTTCTTTCGAATAGACGCCGAGCAGGGGAAATATCAGGAATCCCAGGAGTACTACCCAGATCCACCTCTCGCTTCAACTGAGCTGCCAGGCAAGCACTACCACATGCTTGCATACATATAGTACCTATTGCCTCTATCTTATTCTTGCATCATTGAGTCGCGATTGCATTAAATTGAATCCCAAGTACTGCATAGCCTTATTTTTAAACCCCACCGAGCTTGTTCCTCCATCCTATGAGCCATTACTGCAGGAGTTGTTTGAGCCATGCGAGTCGTAGAACATCATGTGTAGGGTATGTGAGAGTCTGATGGATAACGAGGTACCTAAACAACTTAACCTGAGTAGTAATGGGATAACTAACAAAAGAGGCATCGGTGGGCAATATTTGTTATTTGGTTTTTCCTGTCCACTTGTGTCCCGTAGAACCCCGAGTACTTGATTCCTGTTCCTTGACTATTCGCACTATCCACATCCGAGAGGCCTTATGGACCCTCCTGAGCCAGAGCTTGATTCATTTCTATTTCTTGGGGCCACAAACTAGATTGGGGTTTTATTTACTATCATGTACTTATGCCATGCTTTACCGCTTTATTTAAGATTGTGCGTGGAGCACCTACACTGTTTTGGATCGCGCCACGTTTTCGCGGTATCGACAAGCCCAGTCACACTTTCGGGTTCCCAGTCGTTTACAGCCGTCGTCGCAAACCCTGGGTCTGTTCCGGAGCCGGCCAACTTCGTTGCGGGTAGCTTAGTGGGGTGGCCCCCTGAAATATTTTATGAATCCTGTGATCGCTTTGTCATGAATGCCTCGTTGGGTTTTGAGTTGGTTTTTCCGAGGTTGATCGAGTGTGTGTTGCTATTTGTGCACCCCTGCAGGGTAAATCTTTCTGAAAGCCGTGTCTGCGGTTATGGACGACTTGGAGCACAATTTCTCGATCATAGACAAGTATAACTAAAGCACCTTCTTTAATTTGACTAAATATCTAACTAGTAAATAGTGCAATATTCATGGAATGAGTAATAAAACTGGCAACGGATGGGTTGTTCGTCCGCTTTCTCGTTTGTAAGCGAGAAGGAGGATGGATCTAATACGTTATATTGTTATAACTGTTGTGTCTAATTAACGGACATCCGTCTATCATTGGTTAGGCGGATGGTTAGCGAGTATCTATAGACTTGTTAGTTATTATCTTTTGCTGCAATTGCGTCACCCAGGTTATGTCCCCTTTAGAGGCATAAAGACTTGCTGAGTACCCCTAGGGTCTCACACAATAAATTGTTTGATTCAGATGAACGGGTGTATTCGCAAGATGGATACTGGGTGAAGGAGACAGATGATGTTGGCAACGATCACTCGGTGTAGAGATTCCGGGGATGGGGATCCGTGAGATCTGTGGGCGGGATGTGCTTACTTATGTGGCATCTTATGCCGATTTGCTTCTTATTCGTACTCGGATATTGTTTCTCGCTTCCGCTTGATACTCTGATGTCTGATGTATGAGGAGCTATCCTACGCTATTATCTCTATCTAGGATATTTGGATCTTGCCGTATGGCGTTGCAATATTTCTATTTCTTTTAGACGGTATGGCTCTGAGAACTGTTGTAAGGTAGCTTGCATACATACTCACTTGTGTATGTATTTGATCTCTTCGCATGTTGCCTACGCCGCTCGCTCTTGTCCCGATGTTCTTGGAAGTGGTTAGGACGGCCGACGGGTCTACACGTGGGTGTCCCCTGGGCTCCCGCTGTACTATTTTAACCACTTTCGGTTCATCCAGGCTTGAACTTAGAGAGTAGGGTCCGAGGTAGTTACAAATAGGTGATGCTTGTCAAGGAGCATGATACCAACTAGATAGATTACACAACAGGTTCTCCTTATAGTCTATTATCAGGTCTAGAGTTTATAATGGAGGGGCGGGGATATTTATAGGCCAACCACATAAACAAGAGTAGTTTGAGCGTAAAAGGGAGTATTTAGGGTGTTACATGGGATGTGGCCCAAGCTGGTGCATGTAGGCACTTTGTAGGGTAGTAGTACCAGGCTTAGGACTGGTAGTATCGGTCGTTAGCAATAGCGGTGTATTTTGGAGCGGTAGCGGTGTATTTTGGAGCGGTAGCTCCGGGTTTCAGCATGTGTGGCGCTCTAGGTGTGATAGTACCACTCGGTAGGTCCGATAGTACCACTGGCGCCTGACGATGTTGGTGAGCTCGAGAAGGGATAAGCAGTAGTACCACTCTTCTGGTACTGGAGGGTATAGAGGGCTCTAGCTTGCTAGGACTAGCCTAGGAGGTAGTACCGCGGTTGCTAGGAGGTGGTACCTCTTGACCGGTTGTACCACCAAAAGGGGCCGGTAGTACCAGTTGTTCCTAGAAGCTCTTGGTCACTTCAGCTGCTGCCTCGCTCTAATTGTCCATAGATTCATACCTGATCACACACAGGGTACTTGGATGAAGTAGTAATCTATCCAAGGTAGACTCGAAGTCACATAGGGATAGGAGCAAGTTAACCTTGTCATGGAGGATCTTGGCTCGAGCGCATGTCATTGGTCCACTTGGGGGACTTGGCATAGTAGGTAGATGGAATGACGTCGGAAGGACGAGCTACATCACACAGGATGGTTCATAGCTTCTTGAAGGACGTCTTTCTCAATCGACAGTTGGCTAGGACATATTAAATTGTCTGCCGACATAGTTGTGGAGAAGCCCACTGCAGGGGGCTGACGCGTAGAAGAACCTAAAAATAAAGAAGTAATGGTTAGCGAAAAGATCTCGAGGGTTAGAGTCGAGTAGGCAGCACCATCGATCGAAGAGTAAGGCAATGTACCATGGTCTATAGCTTCTTGAAGGCCATCTTTCTCCATAGGAAGCCAACCATGATGTAAGAATTCAGCGGCAATGGAGGGCTCACGAAGAGAAGACCCTAAAAGGCTAGAAGAAATGGCTAGCCTAGCAAAACGAAAGGGAAAGTCAACTCGAGAAGAATTTAGCCAAGGAAGCCTACCATATTTTTTCTCGGCCTGAAGGTTGCCTTCCTTCGTCGGCAGCAGGCGGATGCATAGGAAGTCATCTTCTACTATGGTCGTGCAGCACCGGACGTCAGTAGGTCGACGCGCTAGATAACCTAGTAAGAATAAAGAGAACGAGAAGACAACAAAAGTGAATACCGTAGAATCTATAAGAGTAGGCAATGAAAATAAAACACATAACAACGATGTCATGCGATTCGTCTTCCTTTAGCATATCTTCCATCGTTAGCTTCTCTAGCATCGAATGACATAGGAGCTTATCTTGCGTGAAGGTCTAGAGGAGGTCGTTGTGCATGGAGGCAGAAGGTTAAGGAGGAAGAAGCTCGACATCCATGAGCATAGTAGAAAAGAGTGGGGAAGGAAAAGGTAGCTACTCCTGTTTTTTCTACGAGACGCATATGAAAGGATTAATAATGACCTCACCGCGAGAACCCGTGCATGTATATTGTCTATATTGCCACCTAGAGTCTATGTGACCAGTTGTGCTATCAGCCACGAGAAATCGCTAATGCCTAGATTCTACGCGCTAGCTTGACACTCCACGAAGAACCGCGTCCGGCTAGGGTCTACAATGCCACATTGGATGTCCACGGGCCCCTCTGCCGCGACGAACCGTGGCTGGATATAGTCTAAGGGGTCACATCCACTCTGAATGGGCCCCGCATCCATGAGAAACCATAGACATCTATGGTCTATGTTTCTATGTTGGATCTTTGTGGGACCGATGGACACGATAATGCCGCCACATCGACTCTGGACGGGCCCCATGGCTATGAGAAACCACAGACATTTATGATATATGCTTCTGCGTTGGCTCCTTGTGGGCCCCATGTCCGTGATAGTACGTGGCCGGCATGTGCTCATGGTGCCACGTAGGCTCTCGGTGGGCCCTGCCACCTAGTGGGTGCGGAGGCGTGTCACGCTGGGAACGTCTCTCATCGAGCACGGTACAACCCAAGTACATTGATGGCAGGCCCATGGAACACGTGCGGCCTACCATCGTGTGATGTAGGGTACGTCAGGTAAGCGACACCTGTCCATGATCTGGAATTTTTCGCCCTCGCCTACAGCAGGTCCCGCCTCACGGGATAGTAGGGCTCCATTGTGACGTTGTCACGAGTCCTTTTTGGTATCCATCCAATGGCCAAAAAGAATTGAGACAACGTGGGTAGCAGTTTGAGCAAACAATCTAGCACTATTATTTACTCTTGATTTTAAGTATTTGTTTCCTTTGAATTGCTATACCAAATCTCACACAATATAAATGTACGTCAACGTGTCATCTCTAAAATATAGAAAACTAGAACTATGGATGCCATCGTCTGTGATTAGTCGAAATGTTTTCGAGGAAAAATTTCTCCAAAGATGAAAAACATTTATTTCATTAATTTCTATGGTTGATTCCCATGAAAAATCATGCATGTTGACAGGAAAATAGTCATAAGTAAGAACATGGTGTTTTGTGATAAACAATATGTGTTACACTCTATCCCTCACAGATCCAACATTTATACCATGTGGGGACTAATGAATGCCAGTCAATTCCTCTACTGGAAACTGTGTGTGATTCAAGTCCGCATGAACCCCATCGGTAATTCAAAGTTGGAATTGCCTTAATCATGGTTTTTTCGAGGAAAAGTGCCAATCAAAAAATATCATTGATTATGTTGTTGATTCACAACACAATTCAATTTTTCATCGATTTCACACTGATCAATTAATGTGAACGAGTTTACACGACTCTAACTAGTATAAAATCCTAAGAGTATGAAATGATCAACACTACACACAACCTCTCCTCTCCTCTCGATCAATAAGTTCATCTAGCAAAGTCCAAGAACTCCGAAGCCTCACCAATGGCTTCCTCCTTACCAAGGACACGCGTCATCTCCTACGAAGAGTAGAGGATGTTCTTAAAGGTGACCTAGGGTGGAGAGGTGTATACAAGATGTGAAGGAGAGGTTTATCAATGTCGTGCCGACCAAGTGCGTTCTCTTGGACTGCGAGTTAACTCCAGCGCCGAGGAAGAATGCTGGGCACCGGTTCATTCCACCAGCAGAGAAGCACCGCACCGTCATCCTGCAGATGACCAACACCTACGAGGTACTTGTCTTTCAGATCGTCCATGCTAACAGGGTGTCAGATCCCTAAGGTAATTTCTTGGAGAGGACTCCATCATGTTCTACAGCGTGGCAATCAACAATGATGTGCAGAATCTTGCGCCCTATGCCCTAGGCATTCCTAGTGCGCGTGACCTCCAGTAGGCGGTTTGGAACCTAATGGCCAATACTCTTCCTTCTCCAATTGATCTGGCCAACTACTACATCAAGACAACTCCACAAAATAAGCCGTTGAATTCCGGCAAACACAATGGGTGGGCTGATTTTCCTTTAGATTGTGAGAATATCAAGTATTGCTCCATGGATGCTCGCCTAGGCTTTGAGATTGCTAGGAGTTGCTGGAACCTCATCGGGTACAACACCATCAAATATCATCTCTATGTAGAGTAGTTTATTATGTAATGGACCATCGTATCTAATGAAGTTATATTTTGAATGAATTTATATTTTGAATAATCTCTTTACACTCTTTGTATCACACACGAGATTTAGGAGGAATCGTCAGCTTACTGACACATACAATTCGCGTTTGGAAAATGGTATGCGATGTGCTCACGGAAAAAATACACGTACCAGCCTCCTTCTTGTTTGAATATGCACGCCTCTACCAAACTCTTCTAGCTGTTACTGCCGATCTCTGTCTCCCGCATCCCTATGAATAGGTTTTGTCGGCCGTCGCCATGGTCTCGATTACCGAGAGCATGGACAAGAAGTCCAACGGCTCTAACAGCAGCACTTCCACCACCGCGGATTTAGACAAGGTTTGAAGATTTAATTAGGGTTATGTTCTAGATCTAGATTTAGATTTTCTAAACTCTAGAAATATCCTAGCTTCCCCATTGCTACTTCAAGGATCTACATGCCTAGTTAAAGCTGAAGGACATATGCCCTATAGGCCAATAATAAAGTTTTTTATTGATATATCTCTGATATTCATAATAAATTTTGTATCATGCTATAACTATATTAAGTGGAAACATTAATACATGTGTGGTATATAAACAACCAGGTTCCTAGTATTCTCTAGTACTAGTTTGTTGGGCAGCTGATGGTCGAGGTTTCCCGATCATGGACTTATTAACGTCAACAGATAAGTAATGGACACACCCGACCGTATAATTGCAATATGGTCCAATCACAAAGTTCAACATTGTATATCTACGAAAGCGTAGTAACTTAATCCTTCGACTATGAGATCATGTTTAATCACTATCGCTCGCGGATGCTTTAATCACATCAACTGTCATGACCATAACTAGGTGACCATGAAGGTGTGTATCAGTTATTCCATAGGAATAGTTGAGGCGTATGTATCGAGATCGGTATTTGCCTATTGGAGTGACGGATGGATACTTTGGGCCCACTCGGTGAGATTACATCAATGAGCTTATAAGCATGTGACTAGGTCATGGAGATGTAATATCGCAATTACGAGTAAATGTGTTTATCGGTAACAAGGTCAAACTGGTATGTAGATACATGAGATCAAGTCTTGGAGAAACCAGGTATCGTTGTGCAAAAGGAATAAGACTCAACGTTTAAAAGGTTCAAGCAAACAACTAAATTTGTGGAATGTGAAGGGACCATTTTGTGTATACAGATACCGATGTTGGTCATTGATTAGAGAGGTATCTCGATCATGTCTAAACATTCCCAAACCATTAGGGTGTTATGCTTAAGGGTAGAGATGTTGCAGGTTCATAAGCTACCAAAAGAGAAATAGAAAGAGAGAACCGGAAGCGTTCTGCGGATATACCAAAGTGTTCAGAAGTTATTCAAAAGGAGTTCTAAATAAAAGGAATTAAATAAAAGGTATTTAATATTTATTTAATGAATTAATATTAAATATGTACTTATTTTATAAAAAAGGCAAAACCCCTACATGGGCCCTTCCTAGAAGGGAGAAGGCCCAAGAGGGGGAGGCGACTAGGCCCAGGTGGGCCAAGGCGCCAAGGTGAGAGGCTCCCATCCACTGGCCACCTATGTGGGCCTTAGCGCAGGTGGGGCCCACCCAAGCCAGTGGCCAGCCCCCTCCCACCTCCTCCCAAGTTTAGTCCCACCCCGGGACTTGGAGGGCGGGAGTGCCTAGATTTTTCCTATATATAGGGGTGCCATGCCTCCCCAACATCTCATCCCACAATTGTTTATTTGCCTAAATCTCTCTCCCCCTCCCGTGCGTGTTCCCACGTCTGGAACATGCTCCACAACGAATAGAATTCTTCACCAGGCGCACATCGTCGTGCACCTGGAATAGGTTCGGATCTTCTTCCACTGCCTTGCTGGACCGGTGCCCGGGAGACGTCTTTTACACCAGACTTGTGTAAAACTCCACGAGGCACTGCCATTAGTGGTGTTGGACGCTTGAATCCTTCTAGACCTTGAGGTCTTCTACGGTCTACTTCATCAGCAATGTTTGTGCGGGAACGTAATCCCTTGATTGATCTTCAAAGGTATGAACACCATACCCTGCTTGTTACTCTACTTCTCCATAGATAGTTCTTGGGTTGGTGCATTCTCGTAGTAGAAATTTTTTGTTTTCTGCCATGAAACCCCTTCAAAAGCTATGTGCTAAAGGGATAAACGTTGCTATTGAGGATAAGAAGAAAGTAGAGGAAGAAGCAAAGAAGTTTAAAGATGAAAATATGAAGATGGAACTGTATTTGGCAGATATTCTAGATAGACAGAAGATAAAGGCAGAGGAAGACAACATGAAGATGAAGAAGATCAAAAAATATACTCGTGACATAGAAAATAAGCTACATTATGCTTTGTCTGCTATTGTAATCCTAATTGGTGTTGTAATATCACTTTTTGGTTTAGGTGCAAGTAGTAGAGATTTTTGTACAATCTTGATAGGTGTTGTAATAGCACTTTTCATGATTCGGTACATGCAAGTAGTGGACATTATGTACAATCCCGATGAATGGGTGAAATAATAAAGTATTTTGGAAATTTAATTTGAGTAACCATTTGCACTTCTCCTCGGTCACACATATTTTTCTGAGAGTAAATGTTTGTACTGTGTATATGACACAAACTATCAGCGTTGTCATATAAATAAGGACCAACAACGCCTTATCATGTCTCATACCACTCCACAACCTCCCCCTCTTTAGGAAACATTTGGTCCCCTAAGAACTCACCTGGTTGGCGATGCGGAAGCTAGCTAGCTTCTTGTTGGAGGCCTTCCTTTAGCTTCTAGCCAGAGGCCTTCCTCCCTGGTAGCACATTCGCAGTGGACTCACGTCAATGCTCGTAGGCGGTACATGTCGCCGACACCTCCACCGTGGCTACCACAGGGCCGACTTCCCTAGCCCTCCGCAAGGTTTGCGTTCATTTATTACTTGTGTAACTACTTATATATGGATCTACTGATGATTGGAAATGCTCAATTCTTAGAATATTGTTAGGGCGCCTATTCTATATACAAATTAGATCTACTTTATTATGTTATTTCGGGTAGATGTATGAAGTGTTCATTATATATACTGTATTGTGTTATTTTGGATAGATGTACAAATGTATTAATTGGATCTACTTTATTGTGTTATTTTTGGGCAGATGTGCAAATGTATTCATGGATCTACTTTATTGTGTTCTTTTTGGGCAGACATGCAAATGTATTTATTAGATTATTTATTCCCACATGATAAATGTTGTGCCTCTAAGTCGCATTATATCTCTAGCTATTATAGTTAGCTTTTTATCTCTAGATAGGTTGGATGTATAAAATTGTTTACATTACTATTTTTGCTACATGTTTCACATATTTAACTCTAGGTAGCATTTTCTAGTAGGGATATTACTTTGAGACACTGCATAGGAAGAGTTGGTTACCGATCTTATGCCATGTTCCTAGCTAGTGCTAAGAATAAATGGACAAAGACGTAATCATGAGGAAAGGTTGCATTGTAACGTTGTGGCTTCTGTGAGGTACTAGAGGGTCAAGTATCTCTCATTCATATAGCATGACATGGTCACTAGGGGATTCTATTCTAAAATGCATCATCCTCCCATGATAACGAACGAGTAAGTATTTGCGGTGACCCAGCATACCACTGCATGATGTAGTACACTATAGTCATTGACATAACACCAATGAAACATTATTCACTAGTATTACATCCCTCGGAGTGGTACAACAGAAACACAGCAGATCCAAGACATGACTATAGATTACAACTCGACTCTTTACAAAAGATCTAGAGAACACTTTAGGTTAAAGAGAGAGAAAGAACTTCTTACAAAGAAGAACCAGAAATAATAACTCTGAACTATCTAGAGACTAAGACTAGTATCTAAACTCTTTGGCTTGCAATTGCTACTAATGCAATGCTCTACAGCAGTAGGTTTTATGGCTATAGTATCTACTCCTATCTAAACAGAGACTTTGTCTTCACTTCAGCTGATGTATATTTTGACTTCATACTTTATTGAAGAACTTGAGCTGACGATGATGGTTTCTTGAGCAGAAATTGATGTTGATATCGTCTTCAATGGCTTAGAACCTAGCAAGGTTAAGAAGGTATAGTTGAGTACAAGCGTACTCAGCAAGTTCACTAAAAAGGAGTGTATGATGCACTATCTCTACAGCCATAGACCAAAGGTCATAGGCAATGCTGGTTTTCATAAACATTTCTTCAAAGGTTGCTTTTATTCTGAAAACTATGTCCGACAGCCTTCACAGGTTAACCAGAACCTTCATGGGGTTCTTTTCCTGCCGTGTTCATAGCTCCTTCCCGGAACAGGGAGTAACATGTCACAATTCTTACACTCTGCAGAGGTGCGTCACTTTTCCCACAAGAGACCTTAAGCTTTGTTGCACAGCCGGGAGTATGCCCCCGTTCAAACTTCCATGGTTTGAGGCCCAACCTAAGATCCAAACCAATCACTGCCCCCTTCGCGACCCCGCATGTCCCCTTGGTGTGCGCCATGCCCACATCTTGAATTACGGCAATGGTTAGTACAGACCGTCAGATGCCAGAACTATCATGGGACATTGAGGGCTCCCACCCATATGTTGCATATCCTCTATGAATTACCAATAAATGCACGCTATGAGGATAATAGCCACGACCTGGTCATCCGGATGCATGCGAGAGGAAGAAGATACAGCTGACTTCTCCGTCCCATTCCAAATCTCATGGTTGATGCGTAATATACAGCGCTAGAATCACTAGCGACATTGGTTGTTAAGTCCTAGGTATTATGTTCCTTTACCACTGGAACTATATCAATAGATTATTACCACTTGGTAAATAATCCATAATCATATTATTATGAAAATAGTATTTTTTGTCCTTTTTGAAATGCAGGTGAAGAAAACATTTGAGTTACAAGCATTTGATAGAAAATAATCAAAGGACATGAGCAAGTTGTGAACTTGCCTTTTGTGATTGCAAGATTATGCACTCACGGTCTTCGAAATAATAGAAGATCCAAATTCTAAAAGTAGCATCATTGGTCCGGTAAGGACTAATGTTTAAAGAAACAAGCTGCAATTATGCATAAGTAATGTAATGCAATTTGATAAACGCGAATCCCCGGAATAGTCGTATCTAATCTAGGGTTTGGAAACTGGTGATGAGTTCTTAGGAATGTGTTGTACTTTTATACCAATTTCACACTTGTGCTTCTTATTAAGGCTTGCGAATGTGTGTGAAACAATATGTAAATACAACAAATAGTATGCCATACTAAAGCACTCAAGTGATTCATGGTATCTAAAATATTTCCTAAGCAAGTTCATTAATCAATTAAAGTCTTTATAGATATGCTTAAGGATTACTTTTAATTTTTCTTAAAAGAATAACTTTTGAAGAAAATATTACTTTACAAAGTAAAAAGTATTTAAACTTAAAACTAACATCTTATGGTTTTCTTATTAATTACAAGTACTAAAGTAGAAAACAATTAGCATTATTGAGTAGTTATTCTAGTATCAAGTGGAGACTTTTAACACTTCATGAAGGTGAAACAAAAGTATTATGTCTTTATGGAAGTGGTGTTCTCTTGATTTTATAATTGATAAAATATTTTTAGAGAGTAAAACTTACTTAATTTTAAATGGCAGTTTAGTAAGTACAACTTAAAATGGTTAGACCAATTTCGACTTTACTTAAACATCAATTTAACTTGTTATTACATTTTTAAACTTTAAACAAATAATGTTAAAGGCAATAGTAAATATTTATATATTTTTAATGAAGTAAATTAAAAGAAAAGAGTTAAAATAAGATTTATTAGACCTTTACTTTTTATTTGACTTCAATTACGAAAAAAGAATATTTTTAATGTGTAGAATTTATTTTTGTGATCATTTTGGTATATTATATGTATTTTGTGATTTTTAAATAGTAAATTATTATTTTTATAAGTTTTATCACTTTATAAATACTAAATAAATAATAAACACTTAGTTAAGTGATATAATATTTTCAGTTTATAGTTTTACATTTTAGTTCTTATTTTTCCAAGAATTTTAGTATATTATTTATATTTTTCTTATTTACCAATATTAAAATATGAATTTTCAAAGTATTATTACTTATAAAATCTTTATTAAATAATAATTATTTAAATAGTTAACATACTAATGTTTGATAATAAGGTTAAATTATAGATTTTATTTTTTGTAAATTTTCATATAAACATATTTTTCTGAATTATGAAACAAAAGATATTAAATTTATAAGATTTAATCATTTTCTAAAATGAATTCTAAATAGAGAATTACTTTTAACACCCATACTTATCCAAGACCCAGTCACTGACTGGTGGGTCTCTTGCCACGTTGGTGTCCACCTCAACAAGGCATTATTTATTAATTACAGAAATTATTACTAAATAGAATAAAAGAAAAACCATTTATGACGTCACCATGTCATCATGGTGAAATCATCAACGGGAATCCCTCCCAGGTGGATCTCAGGCTGGATTCAGTGGAGCGAGCGGGACTTCGACGAGGGCGCTATGCGGTAGAGGAGATCAAGGAGATCTTAGGGGTGGTATCACTGCCCTATTTTGGTCACCTGAGTTATTCCGGCGACCCCTTATTGCGGCGGCCTGATACGTTGCTAACGTATCTATAATTTTTGATGTTCCATGCTTGGTTTTTATCTACTTTCTTATGTTTTGTCCACACTTTGGAGTACTTTTGATACACTTTCTTGGACTAACCTATTAACAAGATGCCACGGTGCCAGTTGCCTATTTTCTGCTGTTTTTGGTTCTAGGAGAGTTAGAAAATGGATATGCTCGGAATTGGACGGGACAAAAGCCAAAGTCAGTTTTTCACCGAGGGGGACATGGAGCAGAATCTGAGGAGAGAGAGGGCGGGGGCCAGCCACACCACTGGCGCGTGGCGGGCCTGGCCCGCCAGGTGGTCTGGCTGCCTAGGGCACCCCCTCGGCCTCCCCTTTCGCCTATATATCGCCTCCGATACAGAAACCCTAAGTACCCGATCAAAATTCAATGAAAGAGTCTGTAGCCGCTGTCATCTCCATCCCTAGATCAGGAGGGATCTGAATCTCTTCCCGGCACCCTTCCAGAGGGGAGAATTCACCCTAGAGGCCTTCTTCATCACCATGCAAGCCTCTGGTGTGATGCGTGAGTAGTTCATCCTTGGACTACGGGTCCATGTAGTAGCTAGATAGTTGGTTCTTCTCCTTTGTGCTACCATGTCTAGATCTTGTGAGCTCCGTTCATGATCAAGATCATCTATTTGTAATCCTACATGTTGTGTTTGCAGGGATCCGATGGATATTGAGATGCTATTTCAGATTGATTATTGATTCTCTCATGTCTTTGTTATTTGTGATCTTGCATGCTCTCTGTTGTTAGTAGCTATCTTGGCCAAGTAGATGCTAGCAACTCCAAGAGTTAGTATTTATGCTCGATAGTGGGTTCATGCACGGTAACTGGGAAGTGACAGAAATCTCTAAGGTACTAGATGTGTTGTTGCTACTAGGGACAAAACAGCAATTCTTTGTTCATAGAACAATCGTATTGTTTACTTTACATGCAATGCATAATGCAATTATCTGTTGCTTGCAACTTATTACTGGAGGGGGTTCGGATGATAACCTGAAGGTGGATTATTAGTCATAGATGCAGTTGGATTACGGTCTATGTATAATGTTGTAATGCCCAATCAAATCTCAACGGAGTCAAGATGACTAGTATATGCATGATTGCTTTCTCAATGTTTGTCAATTGCCCCGCTGTAATTTGTTCACCCAACATGTTATCTATCTTAAGGAGTACCACCACTAGTGAACTATGGACCCCGGTCCTTTCTTTTATTATCAATCTACAATTGTTTACTGATTTCTGTTTATTTTCTGCAAGCTTTTACTTTCTTCCATAGGATACGTTTAATCCTTTGTTTTCGGCAAAACCGGTGAGATTGACAACCTCACTGTAAGTTGGGGGCAAAGTTCTGTGGTTGTGTTGTGCAGGTTTCCATGTTGCTGCTAGCACCGATAGTGCGCCCTGCCAAAGCTCAGCTAGCAACACCTTGGAGGTGTTTCCTTGCTCCTATTGGTTCGATAAACCTTGGTTTCATAACTGAGGGAAAACTTGCTGGTGTGCTCATCATACCTTTCTCTTAGGGTTCCCCAACGAGCTCGATATATTTTGGGCCATCAAGCTATTTTTCTGGCACCATTGCCGGGGAGCATAGCTCTATTTATCAAGTTCACTTGGAATCACTATTGTTCGCTGCCATCCATCCATCATGGGTAAGTCTCGTGATGTCAAGGTCCCTATTTTACCATCCACTACAAGAAGAGGTACGGTTCTGAACACCTCTGTTGCTCTTGATTCACCATATGTTATGAGTAAGCTCCTTACACCACCACATACACATTCTAACCACACTGCTACTACAAAACTGTTGCTACTGATAAACTGCTGTGAGCAAGATTGTTTCCAGGTGCAGCTGAATTGACAACTCAGTTGTTAAGGCTTATAAATATTCTTTGGCTCTCCTTGTGTCAAATCAATAAATTGGGTTTCACTTCCCTCGAAAATACTACGATACACCCCCTATACTTGTGGGTCATCAAAACTATTTTCTGGCACCGTTGATTTCTATGTTTTGGATGTTGAATGTAATGCTACTTGTCCTATTACTTTGGGAAGACCTTTTCTTAGAACTGTTGGTGCCATTATTGATATGAAAGAAGGCACCATTAAATATCAAATCCCACTCAAAAAAGGTATAGAACACTTCCCTAAGAAGAGAGAGAAGATTTCTTTTGCCTCTCCTATGAAAACAAAATTTGCTCTTAATGCTTCTTCATTTGAGAACACTTGATTCTTTTTCTTGCTTCTTATGCCTAACTTAAAGGCGTTAAAGAAAAGTACTTATTGGTAGATAACCCAAAAGTTTTAGATGAGTCTTGGAAGTTATTACCTCTGTAGTAACCGTTCCGTATCCTTTTTATTTTCTTTTTGTGCCAAGAGTAACCTCTAATGAGAGAGAAGTAATGATTGGGAAAGTTGCTGTCCCGAAACAGATTTTTGTGCTTCACCGTAAAAATTCTTGTAAGATCTCTGTACGTCGTTTTGAGGCGTGAATTCTTGTGCTTCTGCCCCAGGTTGTTATCTAACTTTCGTTAGTTCAACACTTTTTCATTTGATCAACAGAAGGTCTTCGAAAAAATTGGTTTTTACATGCTGGTATGTTTTGACAGATTTCTGCCATTATTTGCATTTGCTTCTTGTTGGTTCCTTTTTGAGTTCTTTTGGGGAATTGAGATTTTTGAGGGAAGTGATACAGTAGCTTGTGTTTTAATGTAAGTTTTATTGGTGTTAAAACTGAACCTAAAGACTTATTATCTTGAGTGCACTAATGTTGCTAATAAAGATATTGTGAAGTTTTGTATGAAGGAAAATTTTCACGTGTATGGAGAGAATGATGTAATGAGATGAAGAATGGACTAAAGCTCAAGCTTGGGGATGCCACCCCGTGTCACCCCAAGAAATATTCAAGAGGTACAAGCGCCAAAGCTTGGGTATGCCCAAAGCATCCCCTTCTTCATCAATAAAAATCCCAGGTTTCTTCCAAACACTTCATTTTTATTGTTTCATGCATAGTTGTGTTGTTCTTGGAGCGTCTTCGTTTTTTTTTGTTTTTGGTTTTTTTTTCTTGTTTTCTTAGTTTGCTGAATAAATTGGTTAGACCCCCTCTTTCATGCATTGGTTTTCAAATAGTTTGGTTTGGATTGGAAAAGGAGTAGGAAAAGTTCATGCTTAAGTGATAAAGCGAGCTTGTTTTTGACTGTGGCCTATGCTTTGTCATGCCATGCTTGATATTGTTTTTGCTTTATGCTTAGTGATCTTTGTTGTAGCATGACATGTTCTAAACAATTGAGATTGCTTAATGTGCCTTGGAAGAATCATGCATTGTTTTAGCATATTAAAGCATAATATTGTGGTATTCTCCTTTGATGCTTTATTTGGGTTGACTTGGCGCATGCTCACACCATGTTATGACTATCCCAAGTCACCATAAGCCTTTATGATCCTTTAGTTTTTGACTTGTAATATCACTTTATGCTTTGATTAATGATGTTTTGTCGCTCTGCATGATTATGGCCATTATTGCTCTCTTAGTTGGTCGCTCCCAGTCTTTTGCTAGCCTCCATAACCAAGTATGAGTTCCACTCATGCATCCAACTCCTAAAACCAAGTTATTCCAAATAGTCCACCATACCTACCTACTAGCAATTGCTATTCCAAGTATATTCATGTTTTTATCTACCTTCCGAATTAAACTTGTTATGAGAAAACTAGTGATTAAAGCTCTCACGAACTTGATGGCGCACTTTACTTTTCTTGCCCTTAATAAACTTGAACCATTGTGTCGTCTATGTTGTATATGCTTGCACTTATATGTTGGGGATTAGCAGAACCATGCTGTCATGGGGAACGCTTTCAACATTGCACTTGTACTTTGTACCTAGTTGATAGCATGCTCTTTTGTCTATGGATGTTGTCGGTGTGAAATGAAAGGGGAGCTTGTAAGTCCATGGAGTTATGTATGTGTGTTAGAGAAACGCCTGGGCCACCGGTCTTAATCCATGTCGTCATGGTGGAAACATGCAGCGTAACCATAATGAGCTGTCTATGAAGCATTCTTCTTATAAAAAAAGAGTTAGATATTGAGAAACAAAAGAGAAAAGAGAAAAAAGAGATATGAGAAAAGAGGAAAGAGAGAAAAAAGCACCATTTTCCCATGGTAAATAAGAAGATTACTGAGATGCTCGTTGTCTGCTTGCCTTGTCATTTTGATATGGGGATTCTTCTGTATCATCGGGCAAGGGTTACCCTGTTGGCGGTCCTCTATGATACACATGTACTTACTATGAGAAGAACTTACCGGTAACTAAACTTGAGTAGCATGAGGAGCGGCCCTCGTATTCAAGGGACATGAGATTTCCAACTTATACTTTGCCAAGCATATAGTCCATAGTTTGTTCACTTTAACCTTAATCACTTCAAGATGCTTATGTTAGGGGCAATGAGAGCTGAAAGCTAATAAGTACCATAATTTTTGGAAGCTCTTTATGAAACTTGAATCCCTACTTCCTTCTATGAAGGCCTTTCTTTTACTTTTATGTTGAGTCTCCACCTTCTATCTTTATGCACCTATTGAGAGAGCATAGTGGCCATTCTTAGTTCTATGTGCATTGTCCCAAGACTTGTTGATTGATGCATAACTTTGATATTGCTTGTTCTTAAACTATTTGTATCTAGTCACTCTTATGAACTTTGAAGGTGTCCTATGCATCTATGTTTGCTACTCTATGAGGGACAAGCTAAATGCCACTATGCTATGTTTTCTTTACGTGAAACAAACAAACGACTTGCAAAGCATCGTTATTCATGAATCTTTTGTTTGTGCCTTTTCATGTTACAACATAGTTGTTATGTCTTATTGTTAGAACTTTATCTTTCATGCTATGTTGAAGTACTATGATGCCAGCTATCAATGTTTTACAAATACTTTGATTAAGTTTACGATGGTGCATGTCACCTCAAAAATTATTCTTTCTTTTTATCACTTACCTACTCGAGGACGAGCAGGATTTAAGCTTGGGGATGTTGATATGTTGCTAACGTATCTATAATTTTTGATGTTCCATGCTTGGTTTATCTACTTTCTTATGTTTTGTCCACACTTTTGTCAACACCCGGATTTTTAATCCCAGATGCCCATTATGCCATACCTCGCAATCCCAAGATTTCCATTTTTGCGAGACATAACAGATTGCATATCACAGTACATCATCCATTACAAACCATACATAAGGTCTTACACAAATAAGGATCTCATGATCCAGTTTTAATACAACAAGCAGCGGAATAAATATAAAGCGTAGCGGTGGGGTCCATCTTCAGGGGCACAGGCAATGCTGACGAAGGCAGATAGTCCTAGTTATCATATCCGTCCTGTTGGCCATCATCTTGGTAGTCTCCTTCATAGTCCGGCCATGAGAATAGCTAGGGACAAAAGCCATGAGTACTCTTTAAGTACTCGCAAACTACCACTAACAAGTAGTATAGTGCTAAGTTAAAGTGCTAAATCTAAGTTTAACTATAAAGTTAAGTTTGAAACCTAAGATGAGTTCTGAAGCAAAGAAAGATATAATAAAGTTCTAGAATTACTTAAGTTGGGAAGCTATTGTCATAAACACAACTCTGTTGTGGTCAAGTCAAGATTCATCATTTCTTTCATAAGTCATTTTGAAAACATTTGACAACAAAACAGTATGGCCATTCCAACTGTCCATAACCGCGGACGCGGCTATTCGAATAGTTTGACACTCTGCAGAGGTGGTACACTTTCACCACAAGATTCGATACATCTGTCAGGGATAACCCTGAATCATCATACTTAGTATGTAGATAATCAAACATAACCTTTCCTTTACACACCCTAGTATAAGCACCTCTCCTATGAGAATGGCCTCCCAACCATGACCATCTGTCATCTTGGGCACTGCATAGGTGGACAACATTGAGAGGTAGCCTCAGCTCAAACCTCTCCCACGAGGGAACTAATACTAATGCATATAAACTTCTGGCTAAACCTTACCCAATTCAGGTATTGTGGTTGTACGGTAAATTTGGAATGGTATCGCATCTAAATCCAACCATCAGTTTTATAAAAGGGCTAAGGCTCATGCCTCAACATTTTCATCATCATAAACCATTTGTGTTTCTCGACACATGTCAAAACATCTCAATAGAATGACTCATCATTCCAAGGTTTTCATAATTCATTTTCACCAAGTGCTCCCATCTAAAGTGACTCAAGTTTTTATCTACTCTAAACTACTAAGTTAAGAGTGTTCACTAAGGTGGAAAATGATAGGTTCAATCTCATGCCATAGAATGACATCTAAAGGTTTCTAAATAGGTCAAGTTTTATACTCTTTATGCTACCTTCATAAAAGAACTTTGGGTAAAGTAAAGGAAGTAAAGCTTGAAGATAATACTTGGGGTAACTAATAGTCAAAGTGGTATAGTCAAAGCATGCCTAAAGCATCTTTGTTAAACCATCTAGTTTAATCCTAGCTTGCTAGGTATAATACTTGCAAGTGTTAGCTTGCATTGTTAATGGTGGCTTGCAAGTACAACTTGCAAGGGTTAACTTGGATAGTGCTAGCTTTCCTTGGTTGGTGCAGTGGTTGAAGTTTTCTTCTTCTTCTTGGTAGAACTCCTCCTCCTCGTAGACTTGGTCGGTACTATCGTCTATAAATACATACGGAGTACACAATCACCAAACAATGCTTAACTAGTCTAATTAGCATTCTAAGACACACATTTGATGATCTATTATCATCACAAGCATCACAAGTTTAATTCAATAGTTTCTTCCTTTTTATTTTAGAAAAGTAATTTCTACTCATTGAAAAATTAACTAAGATTTAATATTCACCACTTCAAATAGGGGATCATGTGGACACATGTCATCACCACATATTCTAACATGTGGGAATGTGATTTAAGGGTTGGATCATAATTACTTTGGTTTAAGTTCATTATTTAATGATTTAAAGTGACTAGAAATGCCTATATAGCATTATTTTGGTACTAGTCCAAAGTCACTGCATATAAACCTTAATATTATTACATATTCAGATAGGTATGGTTAAATGTGATTTTTGAGAGTTGGAATCCGCTCAAAAGCTAACTTGGTTGATTTTATAAAAATGTTGCAAGGTGCAAATGCTTCTGTTTTATTATTTTTACTAGGAGAGATCTCTAACTCTAATTGAATTAAATCCAACGGGCTTGGGTAGATCTTTTCAGTAGCTTTCTAGCAAAATTGGAATCATTCCATTTGGATTTGTAAATCTCTCTGAATTGAATTTTGAACTAAGGGATAGAACTAAGTTTAAACTAAAAAGAAAAATCCTAATTCAAATCGATGGATCGGCAGAGGCAGCTTAACGGCCAGTGTCACTCACGTGAGCTCAGCTGATAGGGGGTCCACCGGTCAGCGGCTCATAACACGCGAAGCGGTACGGGGCGATGGGGGTTGTGGGATTAGAGCGGGGATCAACGGCTGGGGATCGTCGTCGATGACGAACTGGTCGCCGGCGAGCTCTAACCCTAGCGGCTCGGTGGGGGTGCATAGGGGGCGTACCAAGGCTCCAGCAACGACGGCGAGGCGAGCAAACGGACTGGTGGTCGACGACGAGGTCAGGGACGGTCGAGGCAGCTCCGGGGGTGGTCGCAATCAGCGGTGCCCTTCTCCTCCAGAGGTGGCCTGCTCCGGTGCAATTCCGGCGAACATCTTCTCCCCTTGCTCCGGCTAGAGGTGTGGGACGATCAGTAAGGTGAGGGGAGGTGAGTGGTGTGCAGAAATGGGCTGGGGGTTCCCTCCTTTTATAGGCTCGACGACGGGACAGTGCGGCATGGCCAGGCGACGGTGGCGACATGGCTACGGGCTACTAGAGGCATGTCTACGAGCGGCGATCGACGCGCGGTCTCCTGGCGGTGCTCTAGGGATTTAATGCGGGCTTAGGGGCGGTGGTATGCGGTCGGGCGGAGCTGGTGCTCTGAGCAGCAGAGACGGTTTCCACGGCGAGAGGTGGTTATGGTGCGTTGGGCGGCGAACGGGCATGTCCGGCGTGCTCCCTGGGTCGTGGCGAAGCGGTGGTCGCGGGCTGCGGTCGAGCGATGTCTTGGGCACGCGTGCGCAAGCGCTCTGGCCCTGGCGAGTGCGGCTCAGCTCTGGTCGCCTTGGTAGCGGTTTGGTAGTGGTCCATGGCTTGGCCTGGCTCGAGGAGGGGACAAAGGGTGGCGGTGAGGTGCTGGCTAGCTGCTAGACATGGCGAGAGAGGGGGAGGTGGTCTGCTGGGGTGAGGGCATGGTCGGCCGGCCAGCAGGTGCTCGGCTTGGCATTTCCATGCCACTAGGGGGTAGGGGTTGGGTTGGTTAGGCCCTGGTTAGATCAAGAGGGGACAGTGGGATTAAATGGGGATCAAATGGGGGCAAAACCCTGTTGCAAACAGTAAGCTAGGTTTAGAGTTAGATTCTTGCCTGCCAAGTGTTTGATGAAATGGCCGCAAGAAAGTTATTTTTGAATTTTGCAAAGATTTTTGGTGGGTGTGCTAGTACTAAGCTTGAGACTCTGTGGGTGCTTGGGTTTTGAAAATTGAGTTGGTTTGAGTGGTTTTTGAAATAGTGGGATCTTCCCATATGAAATAGATTCAATTTTCAAAAGCCATTTAAATATAGTGTTTGAATGTTTTTGGCAGATCATAAAGTGGGCCTTGGTACAACATTATGTGTACTATCAAGTGGTGCAACGATCCACAATTGTTTCTGTTAAGAATTGAGTACTTGGAATAGCCAAAGTATGCATGTTGATTAAAATGGCACAAATGACCATTCACTTCATTTATTCATTTTGAGTTGTTTTTCTTTGGGAAAAGTTTGGGAATGATTTAGATGATGTTTATTTCACCTAAGAATCATTTTACAAGCAATGGATCACTTAATCATGGCAATTCAAACAACTCCTATTTTAAATGCACACACACATGAATGCTTTCATATTGTTAATTGGAAAAGTTTTTGTTAACCCTAATTTTGATGGTTTGGATCTTGATAAGCTTGGATTAAAGTTTTGGGATGTTACAAACCTTCCCCCCTTAAACAAAATCTCGTCCCGAGATTTACAAAGAAAACTAGGAACTAAAGAGATTTGGGAACTCTGTCCTAATGTAATCTTCGCGCTCCCAAGTGGCTTCCTCCTCGGTATGGTTGCTCCATTGAATCTTCAGAAACATGATACTCCTGGTACTAGTGGTTCTGTAAGCTTCTTCTAAGATACGGATGGGCACTTCATGATACGTCAGGTCATTATTAATCTCTACAGCTCTGTGATCGATGTTCTTGCAAACTTCAGTCTTCCCTGGCACTTCCAAGCATTTGCGAAGTAACGAGATATGGAACACATTGTGGATGGCTGACATCTCTTCAGGTAGTTCTAGTTGATACGATACTTCTCCTTGACGATTCAGAATTTTGAATGGCCCGATATATCTGGGGGCTGACTTTCCTTTCAGACTAAAGCGTTGGGTTCCTTTCAATGGCGAAACCTTGAGATATACAAAATCTCCGACATTGAAAGTCGGGTCTCTCCTTCTCTTGTCAGCATAACTCTTCTGTCTGGACTGGGCGATCTTGAGGTTCTCATGGACTTTGTGAACTTTCTCTTCGGCTTCTCGGAGAATGTCGGGTCCAAAGATCTGACTCTCTCCTATTTGCGACCAATTCAAAGGGGTACGACACTTCCTTCCATATAGGAATTCAAATGGTGCCATCTGCAAACTAGCTTGATAACTGTTGTGATATGAGAATTCTGAGAAAGGCAGGCAGTCTTCCCATTTTGATCCATATTCCAACCCACAAGCTCTAAGCATATCCTCTAAGATCTGGTTGACTCTCTTAGTCTGTCCATCAGTTTGTGGATGATAAGCGGTGTTGAAGTTCAACTTGGTGCCTAATCCTTCCTGAACTTTCTACCAAAATCTCGAGGTAAACTGGGTTCCTCGATCTGATACTATGGTCTTGGGGGTTCCATGCAGACTAACAATCCTAGCAATGTACAGCTCTGCTAGCTTCGCACTCTGGTAGGTAGTCTTGACAGGTATGAAGTGAGCTACCTTGGACAGTCTATCAACTATGACCCAGATTGAGTCATTTCCCCTACTAGAAGTAGGCAAACCAGTGATAAAGTCCATTCCTACGGAATCCCATTTCCATTCCGGAATCTACAATGGTTGCAATAGTCCTGCAGGTCTCTGATGCTCTGATTTGACTCTTTGACAGATGTCACACTTGGCGATGTAGCTTCCGATTTCTCTCTTCATCTTGTGCCACCAAAATTGCTCTTTCAAATCTTGATACATCTTCGTTCCTATGGGGTGGATAGAATAAAGAGTATCATGAGCTTCCTTCATGATAACTTGCTTCAGCTCCGAATCTATTGGCACACAGATACGTCCTTTGTACCACAGAACTCCTTCTTCGTCTTCAGTGAATCCAGGTACCTTTCATGTACTAATACGACATTTGATTCCGTCAATACTTTCATTTCCCTTCTGGGCTTCCTTTATTTGGCTAATCAGAGTGGGCTGAAGTTCAATGCTAGCTAAGAATCCTTTGCTAACTAAATCAGTCCTGAACTGCTCCAACTCCTCATACAAACGGGGTTGCTTCTCCTTGATCATAGTGTTTAGCCTACACGGCAATCTTCTAAGAGCATCCGCTACCACATTGGCTTTGCCGGGGTGATAGTGAATGTCAAGGTCATAATCCTTGATTAACTCTATCCATCTCCTTTGCCTCATATTCACCTCCTTCTGAGTGAAGATATACTTCAAGATCTTGTGATCCGAGTAAATCTCACAGCGATTACCCATCAGATAATGACGCCATGTCTTCAATGCCAAAACTACGGCTGCTAGTTCAAGATCATGGGTCGGATAGTTCTGCTCATGCTGCTTGAGTTGTCGAGATAGATAAGCGATGACTTTGCCTTCTTGCATCAATACACATCCAAGACCAATCTTGGATGCATCACAATATATATCAAAGGGCTTCTTGATGTCTGGCATGATCAATATTGGGGCTGATATCAATCTCTTCTTCAGCTCTTGAAAACTAGCTTCACATTTGTCAGTCCAGTCAAACTTCTTGTCCTTCTTCAACAATTGGGTCATGGGTCGGGCGATGCTCGAGAATCCTTCTACAAACTTGCGGTAGTATCCCGCTAATCCGAGAAATGCACGGACTTGGGTTTGAGTGGTTGGGGCTTCCCATTCTTCGACATCTTTGATTTTGGCGGGATCAACAGAGACTCCTCTGGCAGACACAATATGTCCTAGGAATCCTACTTCTTTCAGCCAAAACTCACACTTGCTGAACTTGGCATATAACTGATGCTCTCTCAGGGTTTCTAGGATGATTCTCAGATGTTTCTCATGCTCTTCTTCTGACTTGGAGTAGATAAGGATGTCGTCGATATACACAACTACAAACTTATCTAGGAAATTCATAAAGATCTTATTCATGAGATTCATGAAATAAGCAGGGGCATTGGTTAATCCAAAAGGCATAACCGTATACTCGTATAAACCATAGCGAGTAGTAAAGGCGGTCTTCGGAATATCCATTGCATGAATCTTAAGTTGGTGATAACCAGTCCTAAGATCAATCTTTGAGAATACGTGGGCTTCAGTCAACTGATCAAATAGATCCTGTATCTTTGGCAAGGGGTACTTATTCTTGATGGTGACATCACTCAACTTTCTGTAATCTGTACACAGACGGTTGCCTCCATCTTTCTTGTCAACGAATAACACTGGTGATCTCCATGGTGACGCGCTTGGTTGAATCAAGCATGTTGCTAACATGGCATCTAACTGCTTCTTCAATTCCACTGACTCTGAGGGGTTCATGCTATAGGGTCTCTGGGCTATGGGTCCGGTTCTGGGGATTAGTTCGATAATGAACTCAATATCCCTATCCAGGGGCATACCTGGCAATTCATCTGGGAATACGTCGGGGTATTCACAGACTACTCTAACTTGGTCTATGGTGGGTAGGGCTAGACTCTTGTTGCACTTGAATTGGCGAGGTAAGGTTTTAGAGATATGCTCTACTGTTACTCCAGAACTACTGGTCATGGTGATGGCTTTCTTAGCACAGTCTATCAGTCCTTTATGCCTTGACATCTAGTCCATACCTAGTACTACTTCCAATCCTTTGGTTCCAAGTACAATTAGGTTGGCATAAAAATCTATCCCATGTATTCTGATAGGTACAACTTTGCAAAATTTTCTAGCTTTTGTAGTTGATCCGGGGATTTGAACTATCATGACATGCTTCAGGTTGGTTGGGTGAATCTTACTAGTGCATGCAAATTCTTCGGTGACAAATGAATGTGTTGCTCCCGAATCAAACAATACTCTTGCTAAAACTGAGTTGACAGAAAACATACCCAGCACTACATCTGGCGCTTCTTGGGCTTCTTCGGCGTTCATGTGGAAGAGACGACCGTTGCGGTTGTGAGGGTTCCCTGGGGCAAATCTTCCTCCTAGTTGAACACGACGCTGTTGTTGGGCTGGGGCATTCACATTGGTAGTGGTTGCAGTCTTCTTGGGACACTCATTGGAATAGTGACCCTTCACTCCACACTCAAAACAAGTGATTTGGGACTTGTCCTTGGCTGCGACAGGCATAGCATTGCTGCCAGTTCTGGGTGAAGTGTTGTTGTTGTTGTTGCTGTTGTTCTTGGGAGGGTCACGGTTGAAATTGTTGGCATTGCCGGAGTTGTTGTTGTTTCCTCCGTACTTCACATTGCCTCCGCTATGGTTGGGGTAGCTTGGGCGAGACATTGGGGGTCGGTTGTTCCTTGGTGCATATCCTGATGAGGGGTTGGGACGGTACTTTTGGTGACTATTGGATCCTGATTGTTGCATCATACGATGTTTGCGATTGTCGTTTGCCTGATTAATCTTCCCTTCCATCTGAATGGCAGAGTCGACCAGCTCTTCGAGATCCTGAAAACAGATGTTGATGAGGACAGTCTGCATCTCATCGTGCAGTCCGTTCAAGAATCTCTCCTTCTTTGCCTCCGTGTTGATCTCGTCAGGTGCATATCTGGCAAGTGACAGGAATCTGTCATGGTACTCCAGCACAGTCATTCTTCCTTGCATCAACTCTCGGAATTCATCCCTCATTCGGGTGACTAGACCTTGCGGCACGTGGGTGCGGCTGAACTTGACTTTGAATGCTTCCCATGTCATAACTTGACCATGGTTCATTAGGCGGATACTGTTCCACCACGCTCTTGCATCTCCCGCCAGATAGTGGGTGGCGAAGAGAACCTTCTCGTTGTCATCAACTCTGGCTACCTCCAAGTTATTCTCCACCGTCTGCAACCAGTCATCAGCATCTAATGGGTTTTCTGAAGTGCTAAAGATTGGGGGATTTGTATTCTGGAAGTTCTTCAGCTTGGATCCTTGATGATCCTGATTCCCATGGCCTTGGTTGTTGAGAGCCATCTGGGCGATCTGCTGCAAAGTTGCTAAGTTGGCTTGGCGCTCTGCCCTGCTTGCTTCACGGTCTGCGATGAGATTCTGCAAGATCTGCAACATTGGGTCTTGCGATGAGCTGCTCCCTCCTTGGTTTCCACAAGTCATCTGAAGATTGAGGTAGATAAAGGGGTAAGAGGGAAAGTTCTAAGGTTCATGGTTTTGATTTCAAGCTAAAAACTTTGAGTTAGACTTAGGTTTTTCAACTAACTCCATTTCATTCATGCAAACAAGAACCCGATACAACACACACCATAACAATCAAAGGAAAACAGATGGTTTGAAGAACCATTCTACAAGCTACGATACAGTGGGACCGATACATCTCATGCTACGATAGTGCTCTAGTGCATCTACTCATTGTCGATGAAGTCGGAGTCCTCATTGTCAGTGTAGAAGTCCACAGCATCCTCCTCCAAAAAGTCATCATCATTGCTGAGGTAAGAATCCATGTCTCCTTCGATGTCTTCACCCTCATCTTCTTCTTCCTTGGCGGCAAGCTGAGCTTCCTGCTCCTTGATGGTCTTCTCGAGGTCAGCCACCTTCTTGCGAAGACGGGCGATGGTGCGAACCTTCCTTGCACGCTGGCAGCGAAGAGACTGGCGATCCTGGATGAGCAATGTGAAAGTCTGGGCCTTCTAGTCGGCAATGGCATGGTTCTGGTTGGCTAACTCCCTGGCATTGTCTAGCTCCTGCTGTCTGTCGTGCAGGAAGAAGTCAAGATTCTCCACTTGACGCATCAACTCTAGGTGACTTGGCATCTTGATGACCCACAAGTATAGGGGGTGTATCGCAGTATTTTTGATAACTAAGAGTGTCGAACCCAACGAGGAGCAGAAGGTGCTGGCTAGTGGTATGGATCAGGAATTCTCTGCAAATACTTAGCAAACGGATTTTTAGGGATTTTCGATAAAGCAAGTAAACAAAGTACGAGTAAACAAAAGACAGTAAGAATGAATGCAGCAAGTGGCCCAATCCTTTATGCAGCAAAGGACAAGCCGGTTGTATTTCTATAGATGACCAAACGTTCTCGAGGACACATGGGAAGATTGTCAAGTGCTTTCGCTTCATATAGTCGATTAATCTTCTCTAGCTTGCTAAGTGTTGTGTGGGTGAACCTGTGCTAATGTACCGTCCCATCCAAGACTTAATACATACTTGTGATTAAACCCCCTTGCAAACATCCGTAAGTACAAGAAAGTAATTAAGGTAGAAACCTAACCACAGCTTTAAACTCTAAGACCCTTACGTCCCTTGTGCAATGGTTTCCTAACGGGGGGTCAGGTTTCACTCCGCAACCCCTACGATTAGTAGCCAAATACACAATGCATTCCCCTAGGCCCATATAGGTGAAGTGTCATGTAGTCGACCTTCACATGACACCACTAGAAGAAGTACACCACAACTTAAATAACAATCTATTGAATCTTTCTCAACGCAACTCCACTACTAACAACAAGACTTCTCCCATGTCCTCAAGAACAAAATGAACTACTCACAAGACATCATATGGATCATGATCAGAGATGGAATAATGATGAATAACAATCTGAACATAAACAATAATTCAACGGTTCACTCAATAGAATCAACTACAAAGAGTAATCAACACCGGGAAAGTTTCCCCTATGAACTATAGCAAGATTCAACCAATTGTTACACCAATATGGAGATGGTGATGAGGGTGCTGATGGTGATGATGGTGGTGATGATGATGATGATCCCGATGAAGTCCAGCTTGATGGTGGTGTTGATGGCGACGATCTCCCCTCTCCGGGAAGGAATTCCCCCGGCAGAAATCTATCTGCCGGAGAGATCTTTCTCTCTCGGTGTTTTCCACCCCGCAGAGGCGGCGGAATCTTTCTATGGTCCCTCCTCAAGTCTTAGGGTTTCGGGAGGAAGATATACGCCAGAGGGGAGAGGCTGGAGTGGGCCAGGGTGGCCACACCACTCCCTAGCGCGGCCTAGGCCTGCCCGCGCCATGGGGTGGTGTGGGCCCCCTGTGGCCTACCTCCACTCCATCTTCTGGAATCTTGAGTCTTCTGGAAAAATAGAATTTTCCGTATATTTTCCCGGATTTTCTGATATTCGCGAATTTTGCCTCCAAACAGCACCTTTTCCATCAGAATCCTGACTACAGCGGTCCATGCTCCAAAAGTTATCAACCATGCAAAAACAGATGAAATAACATAAGTATCACCTCTCAATACGAAATATATCAATGAATAATAGTGAATTAAGACATAGAATAGTGATGCAAAATGGACGTATCAACTCCCCCAAGCTTAGACTTCACTTGTCCCAATTAAACTGAGCTCAATAAACATGACCTCAAGTTTATGGAGTGAAGAGTCGATAAAAGGATACGGACAAGAAGCATCACATTCATCAAATACATAGATCATAATAGAAGACAACTCACTATTATATAACTCAACTTGCAATGAGTAAAGGAAACACAATAAAGATACATAAAGTGAATCATAATTGGTAATGGCAAACTTAGCTCTTGGTCGAAGAATAGTTGATAATTTGCTGGAGTTCGCAAATAGCTGGTTTTTCAATGAAAGCTTTCAAAGTAGTAAACATCAAGATAAGAGCAATGTGCAAAACAAGGAACATAAGAAACATGAATGGAAAATCATCATATGAATGAATGAAACACATCAACTCAAAATACTTGCCGAGATAGAAGGGAATAGGTTTACTGACTCAACTACAAAGTAAAAGAAAGGGCCCTTCAAAGAGGGAAGCAGGGATTACAAGTCTCATAAAGAGCTCCCAAAAATTATGATACTTACTAGCTTTCAGCTCTCATTGCCCCTATCATAGGCATCTTTAGGTGATTAAGGTTAAAGTGACACAACTAAGAGGATATGCTTGACAAGTTATAAGTTGAAATCTCAAGCCCCTTACTTATGAGTACCGATCCTCATGCTACTCAACTTCAGTCACGAGCAAGCTCTTGTCATTGTAAATACATGCGTATCATTGAGAACCGCCAACGGGGTACCCCTTGCACATGACACAGGAGCTATCCCATAATCAAAATGACAAGGCAAGCAGACAGTGAGCATCTCAGCAATCTTTTTATTTGCTATTTGCATAGGTTTTTATTGAGGATGCTTCATGGAATGCTCACTATAGTTATGCTGCAAGTTTCCACCATGATTAGGCATGGCTTAGGCTAGCGGCCCAGGCGTTTCTCTAACACACATATAAAATCCATGATCTTACAAGTTCCACTTTTATTTCACACCGCCGGGATCCATAAGCAAAAGAACATTATATCAACTAGGTACAAGTACCAATGAAGTGTTGAAAGCGGTCCCCATGATACATGGTTCGGCTAACTTCAACTCATAAAGCGCAAGCATATACGCAACAAAGAAGGACCCAATGGTTCAAGTTTATTAAATGCAAGAAAATAAAGTGTGCCATCAAGTTCGTGAGAGCTTTAATCACTAATGTTCACATAACAAGTTTAATTTGGGAGGTAGATAAAACAGGAATTTACTTGGAACAGCAATAATGCTACTAGGTAGGTATGGTGGACACAAATGACAAAGGTTTTGGTTTAAAGGAGGTGGATGCACGAGAAGAATACCCTCTCAGTACAGGTTTTTGGCTAGCAAGGCTGGGTAGCAAGTATAAGAGTTGAAGGAAACAAACAAACATACAAGTGATAAAAACAAACATGCAATCTTCCTTGGAAACACAAAAGATCTGAACTAGAGAATACTAGACTTATGAGAAAATCAAGAAAGAAAGATGATGAAATTATTTTTCTCTAGAGTACTTCTATCTTTTTCTTTTCAACTCTCAAAAAGGGTGTTGCTACTGACTGAGCCAGGTTTGCCAAAACCAACTAAATTAACTCAATGATCCCAAAGTGCTACCAATACTAACAACAAGATCAATCATATAACCACGAATTGAAAACTAACATAAGCTAAGCAAAAGAGTGAATGATAGAACTTATCATTAATATTCCATAACGGAAACTCACACCAAGGGATACATATCTAACGAGAGAGGGGACACTTCCATAATTCAAACCATACTACAAAATAACTCCTCTATTCATGATATGACTCTACTAAAAAGGTAAAAAGATGGAAGATAGTTATGTGATACCGCGACACTCCCCCAAGCTTGGAACAAACCAAGGGGATGCCAACCTAATGAGGAATTACTCCTTTGGTGGTGGTGGTATCTTCTCATCTTCGTCCGTCTTCCAGGGTAAAGGCTTCCCATCAATAAAGGACATCGTGGTTTCCAACATCCTGAAACTTGCAGCAGCACTTATGCATTTAAATCTAGCCTCATACTCATAGTTTTGATTTTGAACGTCATAGAACTGTGCTTGCAGTTCGTTGGTTGTTTGGCATAGTGAAAATACTTCATCCTTGAGTTCAGAAGTCTCCTTTTGGTGCTCGGCGATGAGTTCGGAACAAATCTTGTGGATGATGTCCACTTCGCGCTCCGCCATCTTCCTGTACCTAAAGACTTCTTGCTCTAATGCTTCCATCCTGTCCTCCAGATTTCCTTCACTTTAGGGCCTTGAACCTCCTTAATCCGGACCTCCCCACCTTCGAGCAAGAACTCCTTGGGATGAATCTTCAATTCTCTCATGTATGGGTTGATGATATCTTCTAAGGGATCTCCCTTGGATGTTCCAGAGGAAGACATTGTGGCTCCAAATCTGAGATTACACCTGGCAGATACAGATTGAAACAAAAACACAATGAAAACACGATATACGAACCTCGAAAGATCTGGGGGCTATATATTACGAAGTTTCATATCAAAAGGAAGGTACTGGGAGAAAACGGGTCGGAGACGGAGTCCTGGGTGGACTCACCACCTGGTGGCGCGGCCAGGGGTGGGCCCGCGCCACAGGGTGGTGTGGGCTACCCCGGCTCCGGTTCTGTCCCTTTTTTGCTTCGTAACTTTCCTTATTGACTAAAAACTGCAAAAATATAGTTAGATTGTATTTTTGCGGAACATTTCTTACCAGAACGGTTACCTATTTGAAAACAGACTCTGCAGGTCTCTGAATTTGGTATCTAGTAGATTCTTCCGGAGTCATTACTTGAATAGCATCAATATCTTCATCTTCATATACTTATTACTCGAGTCATAAAACCCTTCTCTTCCTTGTTACACCATTATCTCCACTTCCTGGAAATTTCTTTCACACAAAACTTCACACAGTTCTCAATAGCAACATTAGTATAAGTGAAGTGATAAAACCTTTTGAGTCCAACTTCAACTGAAAACCATCAAAATAAAATCTACTGTAGCAACTCCTTCCGAAAACCCAAAAATAATTCAAAAAGGAAATCGAATAAAGAAGCAAATGCAAGATTGGCAAAATCTGTCAAAACAGACCAGCAGGTAAATATCAATTTGTTCTAAAATCTTATGTTGCTCAAATCAAAAAGTGCAAAACTAACGAAAGTTAAATAACAACCTGGGGCAGAAGCACAAAAAATTACAGCTCAACCCGATATACAGAGATCTCTCACGAATTTTTACGGTGAAGCACAAAAATCTGTTTCGGGACAGCAACTTCCCCAAATATTACTTCTCTCTCATTAGAGGTTGATCTTGACACAAAAACCAAACAAAACGGATAAGGAGCGGTTATTACGAAAGTAATAACTTCCAAGACTCAAAGAAACAAAAACAAACTGAAAGCAAAAACAAATTGGGTTGTCTCCCATAAAGCTCTTTCTTTATAGCCATTAAGATGGGCATGATAATTTTGAAGAAGCTCTCATAGGGATGTGATTTGAAGTGAAAGAGAGCATTAAGAAGCAAAAAACACACGCACATTTAAGTCTAACCCACTTCCTATGCAAGGGAATTTTGTAAACAAACAAGTTATTGGAACCAAAGGCAACTTGCATAAGAAGGCAAAAGAAGTGCAACATAAAAACTTTCAGCATAAAACGAGGAAACTTGATATTATTGAGATGCACAAGAACACTTTTCCCTCTCTCATAATAGCTTTCAGTATCATGCATAAACTTAACAATATAGCTATCATAAGGACTATCATAGCAATGATCACTTGTTCTAACAGAAAACACAGGAATACTAGCTCTCATAATACTACTATGTGAAACAATATTAGAGGTATCCTTACAAAGGATAGTGTATCCCTCTTTTTCATATTTAGCAACAAAGTCTTTCACATTTGCTACAATAGGTTCATCAATCATTTGTTTATCAGGTTCAGTAGCCTTACTCATACTTTCATTAACCATACTAGCTATCATAGAATGTTCCTTTACCTTAACTAGGAAAGGCATTTTCTCAATATAAGGTTTAGGTAAAACATGACTAGCAGTATAAACTTCAGTATTTCTTGCAGGAACACTCTTAGCAATATCTTTATAAGGTTCAGGATACTTATTCCACTTCTTTTTAGGCACTTCAATATAAGAAGCAAAGGCCTTAAAATAAGAAGCGATAGCTTGAGAGTCTAAACCATAAGCATTTTTAATATTTTGAAAGTCATCAGTTCCCATAAAAGATTCAATGCATTCATAATCATAATTTATACCTGACTTTCTACCTTTGTCATTTTCCTAAGCTTCAGCATTCTCTTGAATACGGTTTAGAAGGTCCCATTTAACTTCTTCTTCCATACGAGTGAATGATCCAGCACAAGAAGCATCTAATAAATCCTTATCATGTAGAGGGAGCCTTGCATAAAAGTTGTTGATAATAATATTGTTGGGGAGCTCATGAATGGGACATTTGAGCATTAGTGACTTCAATCTCCCCCAAGCTTGAGCTGTACTCTCTCCATCAAGAGGCCAAAAGTTGTATATTTGATTCCGATCTTTATGAATCTCACTAGGAGGATAAAACTTTGAATAAAAGAGAGGCACTATTTCCTCCCATTCCAGAGCTTGACCATTCTTCAGTAGCTTATACCATTCCTCAGCTCTTCCTTTCAGTGATAATGAGAATAACTTCTTCTTAACTTGATCTATAGTAATACCTGCACACTTGAACAACCCGCATAATTTGTGTATAAAGAGCAAATAATCACTGGAATGGACAGTTCCATCCCCAACATACTAGTTATCCATAACACGATCAATAATTCTTGTAGGTATTTTGAAAACATCTTTCTCAGCAGGTGGTGGCTTATCTACTACCTTAGCAGTGGTAGTAGCATTACCAAATAAGAAACTCAGCGAATTATCCATAACGAAAATAAAGCAACTAGCAGAAGTAAACAAAACTCACAGTAGAAGTTTCCTTTACCAGTTCCACTCTCCAATAGCGCTTCACTCCCTGGCAATGGCGCCAGAAAATAGTCTTGATGACCCACAACTATAGGGGGTGTATCGCAGTATTTTTGATAAGTAAGAGTGTCGAACCCAACGAGGAGCAGAAGGTGCTGACTAGTGGTATGGATCAGGAATTCTCTGCAAATACTTAGCAAACAGATTTTTAAGGGTTTTCGACAAAGCAAGTAAACAAAGTACGAGTAAACAAAAGACAGTAAGATGAATGCAGCAAGTGGCCCAATCCTTTATGCAGCAAAGGACAAGCCGGTTGTATTTCTATAGATCACCAAACGTTCTCGAGGACACATGGGAAGACTGTCAAGTGCTTTCGCTTCATATAGTCGATTAATCTTCTCTAGCTTGATAAGTGTTGTGTGGGTGAACCTGTGCTAGTGTACCGTCCCATCCAAGACTTAATACATACTTGTGATTAAACCCCCTTGCAAACATCCGTAAGTACAAGAAAGTAATTAAGATAGAAACCTAACCACAGCTTTAAACTCTAAGACCCTTACGTCCCTTGTGCAATGGTTTCCTAACGGGGGTTCAGGTTTCTGTCACTCCGGCAACCCCTACGATTAGTAGCCAAATACACAATGCATTCCCCTAGGCCCATATAGGTGAAGTGTCATGTAGTCGACGTTCACATGACACCACTAGAAGAAGTACACCACAACTTAAATAACAATCTATTGAATCTTTCTCAACGCAACTCCACTACTAACAACAAGACTTCTCCCATGTCCTCAAGAACAAAATGAACTACTCACAAGACATCATATGGATCATGATCAGAGATAGAATAATGATGAATAACAATCTGAACATAAACAATAATTCAACGGTTCACTCAATAGCATCAACTACAAAGAGTAATCAACACCGGGAAAGTTTCCCCTATGAACTATAGCAAGATTCAACCAATTGTTACAGCAATATGGAGATGGTGATGAGGGTGCTAATGGTGATGATGGTGGTGATTATGATGATGATCCCGATGAAGTCCAGCTTGATGGTGGTGTTGATGGCGATAATCTCCCCTCTCCGGGAAGGAATTCCCCTGGCAGAAATTTGTCTGCCGGAGAGATCTTTCTCTCTCGGTGTTTTCTGCCTCGCAGAGGCGGCAGAATCTTTCTGTGGTCCCTCCTCCAGTCTTAGGGTTTCGGGAGGAAGATATACGCCAGAGGGGAGAGGCTGGAGTGGGCTAGGGTGGCCACACACTCCCTGGCGCGGCCTAGGCCTGCCCGCGCCATGGGGTGGTGTGGGCCCCCTGTGGCCCACCTCCACTCCATCTTCTGGCATCTTGAGTCTTCTGGAAAAATAGAATTTTCCGTATATTTTCCCGGATTTTCTGATCTTCGCGAATTTTGCCTCCAAACAGCACCTTTTCCATCAGAATCCTGACTGCAGTGGTCCATGCTCCAAAAGTCATCAACCATGCAAAAATAGATGAAATAACATAAGTATCACCTCTCAATACGAAATATATCAATGAATAATAGTGAATTAAGACATAGAATAGTGATGCAAAATGGACGTATCACATCTCCATCGGCATTCCCATGAAGTCACGTCTTGCATAGTGAGCAAAATGGGTTCCTTGGAGTTGGTTGACATTGAGGGCACATAGACGTGCGAGAGCTTCATGCATTGCCCTGGCTAATCCATCTAGCTAGTTGTTCTCTCTCACGGAGAACTGAATTATCCCAGAAGTTGGTGCTTCGATGCTTCCTCTAAGATCAGCTGTGACGAGCCACTATAAGTCTCCTCCTGGGGGTCCTGGAAGTTGAGTTCCAAGAAACTCCGGATGTGGGCGTCCCAATAACTTCGACAGTGAATCCAGATCCCTCTCGAAGATTAGTTGACCTCCATTTCCCAACTGGTAGAACTTGCTGAACTGAGTCTCCATCTACAAGAACTAAGGATGAGGAAATTAGTGAGGTGATCAAGTGTGTCAAATTTTTAAGTAGTAATGTAAGAATTTTGAGGAACATGAATTTTTGAGAAAGAATGAATTCCCAAGGATAAGAGAGGAAGTAGTTTTTCATAAATACTCACTTTAGTTTTGAAACTATGTTTTTTGTTTGGACGTCCATTCTAGCTAGGGTCTCCTATGGTCAGGATGGCTCTGATACCAACTTGTCAACACCCGGATTTTTAATCCCAGATGCCCGTTATGCCATACCTCGCAATCCCAAGATTACCATTTTTGCAAGACATAACGGATTGAATATCACAGTCATCATCCATTACAAACCATACATAAGGTCTTACACAAATAAGGATCTCATGATCCAGTATTAATACAACAAGCAGCGGAATAAATATAAAGCATAGCGGTGGGGTCCATCTTCAGGGGCACAGGCAATGCTAACGAAGGCAGATAGTCCTAGTTATCATAGCCGTCCTGCTGGCCATCATCTTGGTAGTCTCCTTCATAGTCTGGTCATGAGAATAGCCAGGGACAAAAGCCATGAGTACTCTTTAAGTACTCGCAACCTACCACTAACAAGTAGTATAGTGCTAAGTTAAAGTGCTAAATCTAAGTTTAACTATAAAGTTAAGTTTGACACCTAAGCTGAGTTCTGAAGCAAAGAAAGATAAAATAAAGTTCTAGAATTACTTATGTTGGGAAGCTATTGTCATAAACACAACTCTGTTGTGGTCAAGTCAAGATTCATCATTTCTTTCATAAGTCATTTTGAAAACATCTGACAACGAAACAGTATGGCCATTCCAACTGTCCATAACATGACGGCTATTCGAATAGTTTGACACTCTGCAGAGGTGGTACACTTTCACCACAAGATTCGATACATCTGTCAGGGATAACCCTGAATCATCATACTTAGTATGCAGATAATCAAACATAACCTTTCCTTTACACACCCTAGTATAAGCACCTCTCCTATGAGAATGGCCTCCCAACCATGATCATCTGTCATCTAGGGCACTGCATAGGTGGACAACATTGAGAGGTAGCCTCATCTCAAACCTCTCCCGCGAGGGAACTAATACTAATGCATATAAACTTCCAGCTAAGCCTTACCCAATTTAGGTATTGTGGTTGTACGGTAAATTTGGAATGGTATCGCATCCGAATCCAACCATCAGTTTTATAAAAGGGCTAAGGCTCATGCCTCAACATTTTCATCATCATAAACCATTTGTGTTTCTCGACACATGTCAAAACATCTCAATAGAATGACTCATCATTCCAAGGTTTTCATAATTCATTTTCACCAAGTGCTCCCATCTAAAGTGACTCAAGTTTTTATCTACTCTAAACTACTAAGTTAAGAGTGTTCACTAAGGTGGAAAATGATAGGTTCAATCTCATGCCATAGAATGACATCTAAAGGTTTCTAAATAGGTCAAGTTTTATACTCTTTATGCTACCTTCAGAAAAGAACTTTGGGTAAAGTAAAGGAAGTAAAGCTTGAAGATAATACTTGGGGTAACTAATAGTCAAAGTGGTATAGTCAAAGCATGCCTAAAGCATCTTTGTTAAACCATCTAGTTTAATCCTAGCTTGCTAGGTATAATACTTGCAAGTGTTAGCTTGCATTGTTAATGGTGGCTTGCAAGTACAACTTGCAAGGGTTAACTTGGATAGTGCTAGCTTGCCTTGGTTGGTGCAGTGGTTGAAGTTTTCTTCTTCTTGGTAGAACTCCTCCTCCTCGTAGACTTGGTCTATACTATCGTCTATAAATACATACGGAGTACACAATCACCAAACAATGCTTAACTAGTCTAATTGGCATTCTAAGACACACATTTGATGATCTATTATCATCACAAGCATCACAAGTTTAATTCAATAGTTTCTTCCTTTTTATTTTAGAAAAGTAATTTCTACTCATTGAAAAATTAACTAAGATTTAATATTCACTACTTCAAATATGGGATCATGTGGACACATGTCATCACCACATATTCTAACATGTGGGAATGTGATTTAAGGGTTGGATCATAATTACTTTAGTTTAAGTTCATTATTTAATGATTTAAAGTGACTAGAAATGCCTATATTGCATTATTTTGGTACTAGTCCAAAGTCACTGCATATAAACCTTAATATTATTACATATTCAGATAGGTATGGTTAAATGTGATTTTTGAGAGTTGGAATCCACTCAAAAGCTAACTTGGTTGATTTTATAAAAATGTTGCAAGGTGCAAATGCTTCTGTTTTATTATTTTTACTAGGAGAGATCTCTAACTCTAATTGAATTAAATCCAATGGGCTTGGGTAGATCTTTTCAGTAGCTTTCTAACAAAATTGGAATCTCTCCATTTGGATTTGTAAATCTCTCTGAATTGAATTTTGAACTAAGGGACAAAACTAAGTTTAAACTAAAAAGAAAAATCCTAATTCAAACTGACTGGTGGATCGCGTTAACAGCCGGCCTGTCACTCCGCAGTGAAGCTCAGTGACGGGCCACCGGTCAGCGGCTCATAACGAGCGAAGCAGTACGGGGCGATGTGGGTCGTTGGATTAGAGCGGGGATCAACGGCTGGGGATCATCATCGACGACGAACTGGTCGCCGGCGAGCTCTAACCCTAGCGGCTCGGTGGGGGTGCATAGGGGGCATAACAGGGCTCCAGCGACGACGGCGAGGCGGGCAAACGGACTGGTGGTCGATGGCGAGGTCAGGGACGGTCGAGGCAGCTCTAGGGGTGGTCGCAATCAGCGGCGCCCTTCTCCTCCAGAAGCGGCCTGCTCCGGTGCAATTCCGGCGAACTGCTGCTCACCTTGCTCCGGCTAGAGGTGTGGGACGATCAGTGAGGTGAGGGGAGGTGAGTGGTGTGCAGAAATAGGCTGGGGGTTCCCTCCTTTTATAGGCTCGACGACGGGACAGTGCGGCATGGCCAGGCAACGGTGGCGACATGGCTACGGGCTGCTAGCGGCATGGCTGCGAGCGGCGATCGACACACGGTCTCCTGGCGGTGCTCTAGGGATTTAATGCGGGCTTAGGGGCGGTGGTATGTGGTCAGGCGGAGCTGGCGCTCTGAGCGGCAGAGACGGCGGTGTCCACGGCGAGCGATGGTTGTGGTGCGTTGGGCGGCGAATGGGCATGTCCGGCGTGCTCCCTGGGTCGTGGCGAAGCGGTGGGTGTGGGGTGCGGTCGAGCGGCGGCTTGGGCACGCGTGTCGGGCACGACACTCTGGTGCGTGCTCGGCATGGCTCAGTCGCACTGGGCGCGGCGGTTTGGCAGTGGTCCATGCCTTGGCTTGGCTCGGGGAGGGGACAGAGGGTGGCGGTGAGGTGCTGGCTAGCTGCTAGACATGGCGAGAGAGGGGGAGGTGGTCTGCTGGGGTGAGGGCATGGTCGGCTGGCCAGCAGGTGCTCGTCTTGGCATTGCCATGCCACTATGGGGTAGGGGTTGGGTTGGGTAGGCCCTGGTTAGATCAAGAGGGGACAGTGGGATTAAATGGAGATCAAATGGGGGCAAAACCCTGTTGCAAACAGTAAGCTAGGTTTAGAGTTAGATTCTTGCCTGCCAAGTGTTTGATGAAATGGCCGCAAAAAAGTTATTTTTGAATTTTGCAAAGATTTTTGGTGGGTGTGCTAGTAGTAAGCTTGAGACTTTGTGGGTGCTTGGGTTTTTAAAATTTAGTTGGTTTGAGTGGTTTTTGAAATAGTGGGATCTTCCCATATGAAATAGATTCAATTTTCAAAAGCCATTTAAATATAGTGTTTGATTGTTTTTGGCAGATCATAAAGTGGTCCTTGGTACAACATTATGTGTACTATCAAGGGGTGCAAAGATCCACAATCGTTTCTGTTAAGAATTGAGTACTAGGAATAGCTAAAGTATGCATGTTGATTAAAATGGCACAAATGACCATTCAGTTCATTTATTCATTTTGAGTTGTTTTTCTTTGGGGAAAGTTTGGGAATGATTTAGATGATTTTTATTTCACCTAAGAATCATTTTACAAGCAATGGATCACTTAATCATGGCAATTCAAACAACTCCTATTTTAAATGCACACACACATGAATGCTTTCATAGTGTTAATTGGAAAAGTTTTTGTTAACCCTAATTTTGATGATTTGGATCTTGATAAGCTTGGATTAAAGTTTTGGGATGTTACAACTTTGGAGTACTTTTTATACACTTTCTTGGACTAACCTATTAACAAGATGCCACAGTGTTAGTTGCCTGTTTTCTACTGATTTTGGTTCCAGGAAAGTCAGAAAATGAATATTCTCGGAATTGGACGGGACAAAAGCCAAAGTCAGTTTTTCACCGAGGGGGACACGGAGCCAGAATACGAGACGGAGAGGGGCCAGGGGCCGGCCACACCACCTGGCCGTGCAGCCAGGCCTGGCCCGTGCCAGGGGGTGGTCTGGCCGCCTAGGGCACCCCCTCAGCCTCCCCTTTCGCCAAAATTCCACGAGAGCGTCTGTAGCCGCCGTCATCTCCATCCCTATATCGGGAGGGATCTGAAGCTCTTCCCGGCACCCTGCCGGAGGGGAGAATTCACCCTGGAGGCCTTCTTCATCACCATGCAAGCCTCCGGTGTGATGCGTGAGTAGTTCATCCTTGGACTACGGGTCCATGTAGTAGCTAGATGGTTGGTTCTTCTCCTTTGTGCTACCATGTCTAGATCTTGTGAGCTCCGTTCATGATCAAGATCATCTATTTGTAATCCAACATGTTGTGTTTGCGGGGATCCGATGGATATTGAGATGTTATTTCAGATTGATAATTCATTCTATCATGTCTTTGTTATTTGTGATCTTGCATGCTCTCTGTTGTTAGTAGCTATCTTGGCCAAGTAGATGCTAGCAACTCCAAGAGTTAGTATTTATGCTCGATAGTGGGTTCATGCCTCTAGTAATCTGGGGAAGTGATAGAAATCTCTAAGGTACTAGATGTGTTGTTGCTACTAGGGAGAAAACAGCAATCCTTTGTTCATAGAACAATCGTATTGTTTACTCCGCCTAGGGCAACTTAATACTGGAGGGGGTTCGGATGATAACCTGAAGGTGGATTATTAGTCATAGATGCAGTTGGATTACGGTCTATGTATAATGTTGTAATGCCCAATCAAATCTCGAAGGAGTCAAGATGAGTAGTATATGCATGATTGCTTTCTCGATGTTTGTCAATTTCCCCGCTGTAATTTGTTCACCCAACATGTCATCTATCTTAAGGAGAACCACCACTAGTGAACTATGGACCCCAGTCCTTTGTTTTATTATCAATCTACAAATGTTTACTGCTTTCTGTTTACTTTCTGCAAGCTTTTACTTTCTTCCACACGATATGTTTAATCCTTTGTTTTCAGCAAAACCGGTGAGATTGACAACCTCACTGTAGGTTGGGGGCAAAGTTCTGTGGTTGTGTTATGCAGGTTTCCACATTGCTGCTAGCACCGGTAGTGCGCCCTGCCAAAGCTCGGCTAGCAACACCTTGGAGGTGTTTCCTTTCTCCTACTGGTTCGATAAACCTTGGTTTCATAACTAAGGGAAAACTTGATGTTTTGCTCATCATACCTTCCTCTTGGGGTTCCCCAACGAGCTCGATATATTTTGGGCCATCACAGCCGGTGACGAATTCCGGCGGTAGAGCAAACCAAGAAGTGAGGATGAAATCGGAGAGGTGTGCAAGCACGGGTAGCTCACCCTGAAGCTGTAGAGCGTGATGGGGAGACCGGAGGAGCACTATAGCAGCGAGAATCGACGATGATCAGCGACGAATGGTGGTGGAGATGATAGGTCAATTCGTTCGACTGGGGTCTCTCCTACTTCCACGACTTGGCTAGGGAGAATAAGGACGGTGAGACGAGTCTAATGGTGCCCTCAGGAAGGTCACGGGAGCTCGGGAATGGCGTACGTGAAGAGGACCTGAGCTGGGGTTCCAGCGTCCTCTGCGGGAAGAAGATGAAGAGCACCAGGGAGAGGAAGAGTGGATGAGGACGGACGAGAGATGTCTCAGTGTCGTTCTTATCCTCGGCCAGGACGGCGGTGGGCATCGCAGCGGTTGATCTCTGCTGATGGTGGCGAACGGTCATCGGCGAGCACACGCAGCTGCCTATGTGCGTGGGGATGACGACGATGATACTTTTGCAGAAACCCCCTAATGTTTCTACGAATTAACCCGCGGTCCATCTATGGTCCCACCTATCAGTGAGGGAGAGGAAAGTTGGGCTGCTGTTGTTGGGCCGGTGTGGGCTAGGTGGGCTGCAGCCGAGCAAGCGGGAGATGCATGAGGTTGCTCGCGTGCGTTGAATAGGGACTGGGCTGCGTCCTAGTTCTTTCTCTTTTTTCTGATTCCTTTTCTATTTCTATTTTCTATTTTCTTTTTCAATTCAAGCTTCCTCAATGATTTAAATATTCAGATAATTTGTAGGTCAAGAATATTATTGTCTAAAGCAAGTATGACCCTCTACTCCTTTTTATTTTATTTTATTGTGTATAAAGATATTCACAATTATAGGAAGGGTTCTTTCATTTATTAGGGTAAATATAATTTAGGGTTTTAGGGTGCTTATTTTATTACTTAGAAATGGTTTTGTTTTAAACTGATAATTATAATGGTAAGGTTTTAAAATAGTGAATGATATATAACATTCTATTTATATTTAGCTTCACTTAAGAATTGATATATATCCACTATAATGTCCTTAATCTTTAATAATATGGTGGTTTAAATTTTATGGTTCTCAAAACTTGGAGATTTCCCTATTGAAGTTCTACTTGAACAGTAGTGTTTAGAATTATCATAGAACACTTTTGGTTAGGTAATGACGAATCAATAATAATCATTGGTGGAGAAATGCTCATGTTTATTCAGATGTACATATATAGGTTTAGGGAGGATTTAATAACTCATTTACAATTAGAGACATGGATGAATATTAAGGCTATTACATATTGCCATCATGTTTGGTGACCATGGATAATAACTCATCTTAGAGTGAGATATTGGAATTACTTATTAATGTGATCCTGATAGTTCTATAATTCTAGGTTTCTATTAGGGTTTAAGACAATAAGATGGATAAGATTTGCATCTATAAACACTCATCTGGTTCTCTAATTATCTCTTGGAAGCTTTAATTGTCCAAGAGGTATTGTTCAATGGTTACCTAGGAATAGGAAATGGTTTCACTATCCATTTGATTCTAGGGTTTTGAATAATGAAGTAGACATGGGTCTTGTCATGGCTTGATGTACTGTTGGTTGAATATTTCTCAAGTACTTCTACCTTAATACCTCACTAAGGCTATCTTGAGATAAGTAATTCCTTTCCTAAATATACTCTATAAATCTCTCTTATCTTATTCATAAAGATCACATCTTCCTGAATAAGACAATCATCTGACTCCACCATATCCATCATCATATGATGACATGGTCATGCCACTTTAGCAATAATCATTCTCCATTACTACTCTAGTATAAAACTTCCATTTCTTAACTCCTTTTATATTCACCTTGAAACTACTTCCAAGGCTTGCCAGATTACACTCCTCTCTATATCGCATGTGATAATAATCCTCTAGAATAGGTATGCTACTACTCCCATAATACAAGTTTGTTCTTGTATTACCTTGGTTAAACTATTATACTTCCAACTACTCCATAAAATCATGTTATATACTTCATTATACTCTAGCTTGACTTCTCATAATCAAGCTTGGGTCTAAGGCTCACGGGGGCTCGGGGGCTGGCGTGGTGCTCAAATCACCCCAAGGAGATAAACTTTTATACGTGTTGCAGATCCACTTCATAGCAACAAACAATATTGTCGAGTATGAAGCACTATTGCATGGAATCCAGATTGCTAAGGATATTGGCATCCGACGTTTGATGTGTTACGGAGACTCGGATCTTGTTGCTCAACAAGTGTCGGATATTTGTAATGCAAATAAGCACATGGCAGCATATAAAGCTGTCGTGGATGATCTATTCAAATCGTTCAAAGGATTTGAAGTTCAACATATCCCTCGAACAGAAAATGAGGAAGCAGACGCACTATCCCGGATAGGTTCTGCACGGAAAGAAGTCCCGGATGGCGCTTTTTTAGAGCACCTCAAAGTTCCCTCAATAAAGGGAGTAGATGAGGAATATCCGACCAAATCCGACTCACCTTTGATAGCAGTTCTGGCTATAATTCCTAGCTGGACTCAACCCTACCTCGATTATTTGGTAAATGGCAAATTACCCGAAGACGAGGTTCTGAGCCGGGAGATTATCCGACGAGCAAAAGCCTATACTATTGTTAAAGGTGAGCTCTATAACCGGAGTGCTTCTGGGGGTTTTCAGCGCTGTGTATCTCCGGAAGAAGGAGTGGAAATCTTAAGAGAAATCCACGAAGGCGAGTGTGGTCACCATGCTGCAGCGAAATCTTTAGTGGCAAAAGCTTTTAGACACGGATTTTTCTGCCTTACAGCTCAGGCAGATGCCGAACGATTAGTCAAGACGTGCAAAGGCTGCCAAAAGTACGCCAAACAAGCTCATGTTCCGGCTGATTAGCTGCGAACAATACCTATAACATGGCCCTTTGCGGTCTGGGGGCTTGATATGGTAGGACCTTTTAAACGAGCTCCAAGTGGATTTACTCACCTCTTAGTGATGGTGGATAAATTCACCAAATGGATTGAGGCTAAACCTGTCACTAGTCGTGATGGAGCAACAGCCAAAATATTTGTCGAGGATGTTATAATCCGGTATGGTTATCCACATAGCATTATCACGGACAACGGGAGTAACTTCTCTATGGGAGAATTGGTCGAATTCTACAACGAGCAAAATATCCGGCTTGACATTGCGTCAGTCGCACATCCACAGGCTAACGGGCAAGTCGAAAGAGCAAATGGTTTAATCCTACAAGGCCTAAAACCGAGACTCGAAGAACCACTACGACATGCTGCGGGGGCTTGGGCAGAGGAATTACCCTCTGTAATATGCAGTTTATGAACGACTCCAAACAGGTCAACCGGATACACACCTTTCTTCTTGGTCTATGGTGCAGAAGCAGTTCTTCCTAGTGATTTGATTCACACTTCTCCTAGAGTGGCCGCGTATATTGAAGAGGATGCCAAGATTTCTCTTCAAAATGATCTCGACTTAGTCGAAGAAGTTCGCGCCATTGCTGAAATGAGATCTACAGCCTATCAGCAGAAGTTACGCAAGTATCATAGCCAGAGAGTCAGAAACAGATCTTTCAATAAAGGTGATTTGGTTCTCCGGCTTGTGCAACAAAGAAAGCACAAACTTTCCCCAGTATGGAAAGGTCCTTTTGTAGTTAGTCGAGTATTGCACAATGGATTGTACTACTTAACTGACATGAGGCCAGTCAAAGAAAGACCTGCTACTAAGAAGAGAAAGAGAGCTGGAGGTAGTACAAATCCGGATGAGTTAGACAGACCGTGGAATATTGCTCATCTACGTCCCTTTTATTCTTAGTTTATCCTTCTTTATAAACATATATATGTACATGTTCTGTGAGAAATAAAAGTTTTGGTTGCCTCAATTTTTTCTAAGAAGTTTTTACCATCTTATTTCCAAATGATCATGTCATAGTCGAAGATCCCAGAATGCTTGAAAGTACTTTATGCTCGTGCTCATTCTGGTTTAGATTTCCAATTCTAAAACTGCTACCCTCGGGTATAACTCTAAAGTTTCTAGTCTTTTTTTGGTTATTTGTCTGATTGCTGGATGCGGGCATTTTCCGAGTAGTGAATTGTTGGTACTGGAAGCCGGCTTTGTTTCCGAGTTTAAACTGGTTTAGCGATTGAGCTCCGTTGCTTGGCAAAGTTCCCGGCAGAAGGTTTAGCCGGCTCATGAAAGGAACGAGGCGGAAAGCCAGATAAACGATAAGTATAGACGAAAAAATACAAGTGCTTGTGTAAACATTTCAAGCACACAAAAATTAAAGCCAAAAGTGCTGAATAGATCAAAAGCTTAGCACTAGCAAAATTATAGTACTGCATATTTACAGGCCCATCATGTTTTTCAGAATAACACAAATACTTCTATTAATCTATGATGCATGAGAGGAAGGAGCTGCCGGCTCGCTGGATACGCTGCCTTGGTATCGCTCCGAGATGTCCACATCCGAGGTGGTGCGTTCATCGTCGAAAACTTCTGCTGATTCTTCTGGAGGAGGAGGCATAGTATCCACGCGGGTGAAGAAAGGGGTCTCGTAGCTGGTCAGATCAGCCACGTGACACCCATATCCGGCGCAGGAGTGCATGATGGCTTGAAGGTCCTGCTCCTGGCCGTCTTTGTCTACTTTGCAGTACCCTCTGGTCACTTGCCATATTTCCATGTTTCCATGGTGGCTCATGACCATGGTGAGAGCGTTTTGCGCCGCAGTCCGCGCGTAAGACATGTTCCAATCCTGGACAAGCTGCGGCATATCCTTTGCCTTGTCCCGCACCTGAAAATCCGACATGTTGTCCATACCCGGAATCTTGAGAGCTTCGCCGATGTCCTCAAGGGATTGGCGGAAGTCATGAAGCAGGTCACCGACTTGAGTAAGCCGGTGGGTGCGGGGCTCGGTGGAGGAAGAGTCCGTCAAGTTCAGAGGACCTATACACAAAACAAGTCAGGAAAAATCCGACATTGATAGAAGTCGAAGAAAGTGGAAAAGTCAGACAGATGGAACGTACCGAAAATGACGTCGTCAATTTTGGTCTTCTCTTCCCGAAGACTCTATAGTTCAGCCCGGAGTGCATCGAAAAGGTCCTTCTCTTTGCTAAGCTCATTTTTGAGGTCCGAGATTTTTTGATCTTGAGCAACGATCTTGCGATCACGCTCATCAGTAGCCATGGAGGAGGACTCGAGAACTTGAGCTATGCTCTTCTCATGATCCGCCTTGAGCTTATCCAGCTCTTGGCGAAGCTCCTTGTTCTCCACCACCAAAGTCTTGAGGTTCTCAGCCTCTTAAATCATGGCGCGGGATTGTTGTACCAGCACTGTAAGTCAAAAATAACAACAGTTCGGAAAAAAGTTCGACTATGAAAACATGAAAGACAAGGCTTGAGTCTCGAAATGTTTACCTTCAGCCTCATCCTTGGAGACTTTAAGTTCAACATTTTTAAGTCGGAGAGCCTTGATCTCTCTCCCCTTATCACAGACATTCTTCAATAAATCCTGGTTATAGGAGCATACTTTCTGTAAGTCAGAATACCCAAAGTCAGAAAGCTACTAAAGACTCGGGCTAATATTTTTGCTAATATCAGCACGAGCCTTGGGGGCTACACTAGTTCATTCTTTGGCATCCTAATGAAGCATAAACCCGGATTATTTATCCTACTTCATGCTTGGGGCTAGAGGATATGATATGAAACAAAGGAAAAACAAGAGTTGAAATTCCGACTTACATATTGTTTGCAAGTGAGCTTATCCAAACTCGCGTTCACTTCAACGGCAACCTTCTCGGCGAGAGTTAGAGGAATCACTCGTGCTGTTGGAAGCTCACCAGTCCTTATCCTCTCGTCGCGAAGGCGCACCTGGGCAAAAAGGTCGGAGAACTTGATGTCCTCTGCCTCTTGTGCTTCTTCTTTGGCAGATAAGTTTCTTTTCTCTAGGCATTGCCTGGCTAGCCGCTGGATTTCTTCAGCAGATTTCCGGGACAGGCCAAACTTGGCAAGTCCTGGATTGCTGATAAGTTTTTCGGTGAAGGTTTCTGCCGAGGGATCATTACCCAAAGAGGGTTCACCCTTATCTAAATCTGACTCACCCATGGTGAAGTCAGTTTGCGACTCAAGGTTCGTAGGCTTCGTTGAAGGAGCTGGATCTTCTGCGGCATCCGGAGAGATCACCGGCATTGCGGAAGGTTGAGGGGAAGAAGTCGGAGGAGCCACGGCAGGAGAAGCTATGGTAAGCTTCGTTTGACGCAAGGGCTTCGAAGAAGTTCCCTTCCCCTTACCCTTGATGAGCGGTTTTGCTCTGAGAATGTAGTAAATTCGGAAACTTTACATCTCGGAAGGAAATTCGAGTAAAGTGCAAAGGCAGAAGTTATGATTGAAAGTTACCTCTTCATGACGGGCACGTCCTTTGTGCCAACAGCGACTGTCAGAGCTTTGCGCTTCTTGAGCGCAAGGTCCGGCAATGGAACCACCTCTGTCTCCTGAGAGAACTCCAGAGGATATCCTTCGAGCGGAGCAAGTTCCGACTCGGGGAGGTTAGCAAGCTGAAAAGAAGAAAATATATCAGTATTGCAATAGAATTAGAAGATTGAAACACATCAAAAAGGTGTACTGTTAGAAGCTTACCGGCACCACAGGGTTTTCCGCCATATGCATATCCAGAGAAACCTCCGGGATCCTCCTCTCGATCCGCTCCCTGATCAGCCACTTGATCTGGCTTATATAGCCTTGTGTGGTGTAGGCTTTGGGGCTGATATGGAGGGAGTCTTTCTTGGACGACGTGATGGAGTGCATCAGTCGGGTTCCGTGGTACTGAAGGGGCTGGATCCGGCGAGAGACCCAGCATTGGACCAAGTCGGATCCCTTCATACCCTTGTGTTTGACCAAGTATTCGATCCGCCTCTTAGCGAGGATCAGATCGTCAGTGAGAGCCGGAGGAGCCTCGTCCCAGGACGGTTGGGCCGTGGCAGCTCCGTCGATGAAAGCCGAAAAAGCAGTGGCTTTGTTGGGAGCCGGAATATCCTTATGGTAAAAGAATGTGGCTAGCCATTGTTTGACCGAGTCACTGGCTAGGATTTTGGGATATGCGCGCTCACGTCTAAGTGAAAAACTAATGGTACCGGTGATATAAGTAACACCGGCAGTAATAGAGTTTCTCCGGACATGAAAATAGTACCGAAATAAGGTCAAACTCGGCCTAATGCCGAGAAAGCCCTCACACAAAGAAGCATAAGCGCTCATCTCTAAGAGAGAGTTAGGAGGAAGATGATGGAGTTGAACTCCATAATGATCAATCACCTCGGAGAAGAACTCTGAGGGAGTAAACGACAAACCTCTGTCGAGGTGGGTGCTGAAGTGGACCCACTCGTCGGCGTGCGGGTTGGGGACGGTTTCCTCGAAGCCGCTTCGCCAGTCGCCGGCGTGGAGGAGCCCTTCCTTCTCCATGTTCTTGAGCTTCTGATTGTCAAGCACGCAGGGGATCCAGAGCCTGCGGAAGCTTTCCTTCTCCGCCACCACTTCTGTCGCAGCCGCTGCCGCCAAGCCGGAAGAGGAAGAAGAAGCCATTTCTCCAGCGAGCGGTTGACCTAGAATGGGCGGCGCTGGGAGTTTTTTGGGGGAGGAACGGAGGAGCTCTATGCGCACAGCGAGATTGGGAGGAGAAGAAAAGGCAAAGGACAGGTGAAGAGAGAAGGAGAAGATCCTAACCCCTTATATCCACCTAACTGCGCCAAGATTCGTGTAAATGCTACAGTGTAACCGCCATGTGTCGTGGAAGGAACTGGGAAGGACCCACGCGATGATTACGTCGCCTCGATATCCGTGCACGCATTGAAATGGTGCCTCGGTTCCATGAACATGGACCCACCAACGATCATCTTGTGGAATGCTCCGATGACGTGACTTGACCATGACTTGTGTCAGGTGGCGTTAGAGATCAAGTTCCGGCTTAGTTTGAAATCAAGCTGGAAAATCCGAGTAACCTGTTGATAGGTCCGACTTATTTTTTAAGACCCGGATCGTATTTTTTGTTGTGAAGTTTCAGGAACCCTTCAAGATTCTGCAAGCCGAAGATTGAGCTAGACGATGGTAAATCCGACTTTGGATCTTGGAGGCCTCCGGGGGCTGCTGTTGGGGATATACTTTACAGGTATCCTCACGGCCTCCTCACTGTGGTGGCCCAATTCGGGTTAGAGCTTTGCTTCACGGGCGGTCGGGGAGAAAGACGAGTCCAATCCGACTCTGAAGGCCCAGAAGACTTACCGACTTAGGCCCATTGTGTTACTTGTAGTTCAAGATGTACTGTGAACCGACTCTTAGTCGTAGCCGGATAGATCTCTCTTGTAAACCCTAGGCCGGATATCTATATAAGCCGTCCTAGGGAGAGCCTTTAGGGCACCCAACACTTTAGACTCTCAACTCGCACAGGTGAAACCCTTGTAACCCATATTCCGCTCGCCAGACATCGATTGCTAGCAGGAGTAGGATCCGTCCAAAGCCGGCGGATTTGAACCTGGGTAAACTTGTGTGCTCACCGTCCTGGAATACCGTACGTCTCACACCCCTCTCTTTCGCACGCCTCGAGGACCCCCTCATGGCGTACTTGTCATCAATCCAACGATAAAGCTAGATGATTGAGCTTACTAGGGTTTTACCTAATTTGGTATACTCACAACTCACCTTCAACACCTAGTCATCTATGCTCAAGTGACTTGAGAATAATGACCCCCATCATTTATCAAACTAATCTTAGGCTTCTAATTGTCTGATCAAGATCTATTATCCACTAAGTAGTAAACGTGTACTAGTCTTTCTATAAGCTTATCTTGTTAAGGGAACTTACTTTAGGTCTATACCTACTTGGCTTAACAAGATTATCATTGGATATTCTAATACTACTAGCTTCCTTATAGCTCAATGATCACTAGTTACTTCTAGGGTTTAGTTACTGCTTCTAGTTAACTCATGAATGAGTTAACTCCTCCAACACCAAATGGTTTGATAACCACTAAGGATCTCATTACATTGATGATGGCATACTTCACCATAGCTAGTTCCTCCTTCTTATTAATTTACTTGAGGTCTTTGGAAGGTCAATATAATAGGTCAAAGCTAAAGGTTAACAAGTGCTAGGTCAAGAATTGATCACTCAACACTGATGATCACTTGGCACTAGGACTTGGTTAAATAGGAATGTCACCTCTTAATATCATATTAAGAGTATGTGTTGGATGGTCTTAGCTTGACTTCTATTTTCTCTCTATTTGTAATAAGAGTTAATGTTGAAGAACTACCATGGTAACCATGGTAGGAATAACTATGGCAAACAAGTGTTTCAAGATTTAGTTGTAGAGTTTCTTTTACTTGGGTTATATAGTTGACTTGGTATTCATGGTTTGTGGTAGATAATACCTTGATATCAACTTTAGAATATTAAGTATTCATCCTTGAGTTGTGGTATGGAATACCATGTAATGATCTCTAGAAGATTAAGAACTCCTTATTAAGTAGTGTGTTGTGACTTGGTTTTACTACCTTTGATCTACCCTTAGATCAAATTATATTACCCAAAGATAAGGTTTTAGCAAAAGTCATATTGAAACTTATCGCAGTCAACTTGATGATCTACTTTAGTTCCACCAAGTTAAAAGAAGCTTCAATCTCTTTGACAAGTTTTATTCAAAAGCGCGAAAATTATCCGGATTTTCTATGCATGAATGTAATGCACACACCTTAACTCAGCTTATTTCTAAGCTCTAATGCATGGGTGTTACAGTATCTATGCTAAAAACTCGTAGTTAATCTATTTCGTTTAATCATATCACTGATTCACTACTTCTATGTAAATAGGGAGTCTACAAGGTTCAACAAAGGCTACGAGCTAGGGTCTTGGAAGACTATGGAAGATTGTGGATACAAAAACGGAACCAAGAAAACATCACTTGTATAGGTGCAAGTCCAATTGTATAGCTAGAAATCTAATGTATGTAGAAATGCATGTATACATGTGGTGTACGACATATAAAATCAAATATAATAGAAATACACAACTCTATTATGATGAAATGCTACATGGGTTGTTGGTTGATAGCTGTGAGATTTGACACATTTTTTATGGCTTTTATTGATGGTTTTCTCCCAGATTTGATCGTTTTCTGGCTTTACCTAACGCTAATACTTCGGTAGCGAAGAAAACTTGGTTTTTCAATGTGTGCTTCAGGTTCTAAACGTCAACAAAAGGATTTAACTAGAGAAATACAATATTCTGGAGAAAACAAGCAAGTCTCACTTTGGAAGCACGCGAGGGGAGCTCACAGAAGCTTTAACGAGCAACTATACAGCGGGAATATTTTTCCGGCCATATAGTTCCCGTCGTATAGTTGCCGCCGCCTCTGTCTTGTCAAAAGGGGCAACTTCCATGAAGGGACGGAGAGCGAAAACACAACGCAGCAGCCGCCACACCATCCAGAAGGGAGAAAGAAGAGATCCGGAGAAGAAGGAGAAGACGTTCTTCATCTCGCTCCACGATCTTCGACCTCTTAGCCAATACACCCCCATAGCCACTACTTGTACTTGAGAGAGAGAGGGATCTCCACCTTGCAAGACTAGGGTTTGAGATTGTTTCTTCCCATCTTAAATTGTGTTGGATATTTTTCTATTCTTATTGTGGATCTCCACGGTAATACCAAGATGAATTCCCTTTATTTGATTATATTGATGATTCTTTCTTCTCTCATGTGTGAGTAATTTCCTTGGGCGTGCGAGATGTAGGGGATTGGTGAGATGTGATGTGCCTTCATATATTTTCCATTAGTTTGTGATTGATTCTAATTACTATATTATGTGTGCTTGACTATCTGTGGGATGTCTAATGCTTGTTATCCAATTAAGGGCCCAGACAACATGATACCTTGTTCTACATAGATAAGATCTTGCACGCTAGTGGACCGGCGACACCTGGGTGACACGCGGATATCAATGGAAAGCTAGTTGACTCGAGGATAACGAGTAACCACTGTGCTTATTGCATTACTCCGATCCAAGGAGCTTAATCGCTAAACGACCTGAAAGGTCTTAATCGTCTAGTGTCTGACCATGGTTTTGGTAGCAGGCTAGTAGGATTATTGAAGTTGGGATGAAATATACCAAGGGGAGTTCTGGCTAATTATGGGTTGCTCGCCTACACATATATCTATAATATTATAATTATTACATTTACCACTCATCCACCTGACACAGTCACTATCACCATGACCTGAATCTCTCCGCGCCTTCTTTCGCCATCTGCAGGAAACAACAAACAAGCAAAATCGTTCTTTACTTTTATGCATTATATTTCTAAAGTTTACATTTTAGTTCTATTCAAATCTATCGCATTTAATCAAAACTCTATTCTTATTTCAGCACTTGCAGTCAATTCACTCGACAACCTGTGACAACTTCGGGTGTGACAGAGACATCACCAATAAACACTTACCTTTCGGCTCCCTGTGGGATCGAGAACTTCGAAACTAGCTACAAATGATCTGTGCTCTTGCAGACATCAAGCTATTTTCTGGCGCCGTTGCCGTGGAGCTAAGCGCTAAATGTTTGTCTTTTGACATTTCAGGTGTTGCTACTACAAAATCTTCTCCTTAATAGATAAAGGGTCTACACGCTCTGGTAGGACCTACCTGCCGGATTATATTGAGCGCGTGCCTGCTCAGAGGCGCGAAGAAATTATTGAAAAACTTTTAAGATCAAATAAAGTTGAAGTTGAAAACCTGAGTGATATTATGGAAATCTTGTCTATTTACAGGACAACTCCTATGAAACCTGAGAAAACTCTCAGGGAATAAAGTACTCCAAGTTCTGAATTTCTTAAACAACCGATAGAGTTCCCTAATCCTGGAGTTAGAGAATATCGATTTGATGGTGGAATTATTAAAATTTTGTAGGAGAAAGCTTTCAATGGAAGGGAAGATGAAGACCTAGGAAGACATATAAGAGAGTGTTATGATGTGATAACATCGCTTGGATCAAAAGGTTTGCCGAGAGACTTTTCTCATCTTAAATTATTTCGATGGTCTCTTAAAGGTAAAGCTCTAGACTGGTTATATTCTCTTCCTCTCTATTACATTAAATGTTGGGAAAACTACATTGTTAAATTCATCAACAGGTTTAATCCTTTTAAAAAGGTAACTGAACTAAGAAAGAACATAGGGAACTTTAGTCAGAATGTGGGAGAAAACTACCCACAAGCCTGGGAAAGATTCTTTGAAATGATCAATAGTTTTCCTAATCATGGCTATTCTGAACTAACAATCTGCCATTTATTTTACCATGGTATCAATACTCAATGTAGATAATTGCTTGACTTCTCAGCAGGAGGATCAATAAATACTTTAACTATTAAAGAATGTTTGGAGTTAATGTCTACTAGGGCTAAAAATGATTTTTTATATAATCCTGATTTTGGCACTAAGCTGGAATGAGGGATACTCCGGGTAACTCCTGATCTTATGCCTGAGGTACGCAAAATTATGAAAGAAAAAGGTATACCTTCTGAACTTGCTAAAGAAAACAAAGAGGATTTGTTACAAGTTTTAACTGAAGAAGACGAAACTAGAAAAGTTTTTCAAGAATTAAAACATCAACAAGTAAAATCTCATAATAACTTGCAGAAGCATTTCCAAAAACATAAAAAAAAATTGGCAGAACTCACGGAAAATTATTATGAGATAGGCCAAGAAATAAAATTATTCCATAAGTATCCACTACTGCAGAAAGGCTTATAGCCTCTAGGTGGTTAGTGACGGGCAAAACTATGCCCGTCACTAGTACTTATTCCTAGCGACAGGCAAGGATAAGCCTGTCACTAGTACAAAACACTAGTGACATGCCCATAAAATTGGCTATCGTTAGTAATTTTTGTGAAGTTTTCTCTGGAATGGAAAAATTACTTTGTGACAAGTGTCTATAAATGCCAGTCACTAAAGACGATATGAGTAGTGACGGGTTCAAAATATACATGCCATTAGTATCTTTAGTGGAGGCAGACTGAAAAACTTTTTTCTAGTGACTCACTACTCTAAAGACCTATCATTGTTAATAGGTTATTTTTCTAATAGCTGACTCGACCATATCGGCCGGTGCCATTGCGCGGCTCTAGGCTGGGCCACCCCGTGTGCCTGCTCCGCTTGCAAGACCACTCGTGGACCTCCGATCCCCAAACCTACCAAAAGGGGTCAAAATACATTTTGCTTTAAAAGAAGAAGTCATTCCAAGCATCTAACGTATACCCAAGAAAATCATGATGACTATTGAGAAGATTTTGAACATGATGAAACCGATAACCTAATTTCTTTCGATGCAATATGTTATGAACTATCATATACTTTTGTCATTTTTTATGTTTTTCTGAGTTCTATAGATGTTATATGAATTTTGGATATGTATAAAGAGTAAAAAAAATAGAACTACCCGTCCAAAATACCTAGTGAGAGACTTGAAAAAAAACTCGCGGGACATTGGAATTTTTTTAGCGTACTTGCCACACACACACGGAACCAACCGGTAAAAAAAACCTTCAGGAAGCCAGATCCGTCCCCCAAACCTCCACGCCTCAGCCCTTGCACGTCGCCGCCCTGCACACCGCCGCCCTGAAAGCAGAGACAAGCCGAAGACTCGAACACCCTGCGTGTCGCGGCCTACAAGCCGCGACTCCTCCCCAGCCCCGACAGATTCGCCGCCCGCGACGACTCCGCGACCATCTGTGCCGTAGCCCTGCAATCCGTGGCTCCTCCCCGGCCCCGACGAATTCACCGCCCACGACGACTCCGCCACCATCCGCCGTACTCTTGCAAGCCGCGACGAATCCGCCGCACTACAATCCACTTCGTAGGACTCATGTCAGGTTTGATTTCAATTAATCCACAACATCTTCAATTTGATGTCTCTTTTCAGAATGTTATGGATATTTTTGTTGCCAAACATATCATTCTACATTTCCTGTATGCAGTTGTACCTGTCATCTGATAATAGGTATGATGATATTTCAAAGTAGTGTATGTGACAGGAAAAAATCCATTTGAATCTTGGACATAAGCATGAAAAAATCCTATAATTTAGAAGTATCATAGTGCTTCACTTGACTACACTTGGTATCTAAATTATATTTCACTTTGTACTTGTATCTGAAATTTCGAGCACCGAGAAGGTTTGTAGTAAAACAACTATTTATGATATAACCGATAAGGAGGATAAAAAAGTGTAGCTTCTCCCGCTCCAATACGTACTTTTCTGGAAGATTATAAGATATAATTTTAATCTTTCTTAGACCTTCAAGGGTTACTAGTCCTTCATGTGCTATATACTGCAAAGTTAAGTAGAAACTGCTCAACATTAGCAAGCCCTTTGCTGTGAAAAATAATTATTATAGTAATTGTGACTTGGGCATGGCAGTAATAAGAAGTGTTGTTGTAAGTAGTTCTTTTGTCGATGTTTGTCTTCTTGTTGTTACGCACATATAGTAGAACCAATTTGATGGAACTCTAATGCTTTCATGTTTATATATTATATTATGAGGTAAACAATTACTTGTTGTATTGTTAACACTCAACAAAAGGAATGCTTTCATCGCTAACCTATTTGACACATATCTATAGGGATTTAGGTAATTATAAAAGAAACACAAGAAGTAAATTTTACCTCACTTACTAATGTAACCCACAAATAATAGGTTAATGATTTGGAGTCAAACAAATTAGTAATAATGCTCTGGCTATGGCTGTTCTGAGCTTTGCTTGTATTTACTCTCCATCGTAAGCTCCCTGGAGTATCTTGGGAACTGACTTGTCTCAGTCTGTTTGAATCATGGCATGTGTGGCATTCCTTGCAAGCACCTTTGGTTTACATGCATTGCAAATCCATCTTCGAGATATTATTTCAGGTATGTAGAAATGCATCATTCCATCTTTGAGGAAATGTTTACGTGCATTACTAATCCTTGGATTCAGCTCTTCTTGTCTACAACAGTATGAATGGACAATATTTTGCTGGAAAGCAGGTGAATAATTAATTTTATTCCTCAAGTGCTGCTAGTTACATGAGCACAATTCCTAGAGCATCCTTGTGAAGCTTTCTTAGAGAATCCTACACCCTTTTATGTTGTTCCTATTGTAAAATAAGTTTGTTTCAAAATGACACTCTTTCATAAACTTACCTTGGAACTTTTCCTGTTCTTCAGATCACATGCGAGTTTGTTGCTGTGAGAAAATGGAAGGCAGCGATCTGTGGTGAATACATGCGGTCAAGATTCAAGGTATCTAAAACTGCACTACCTTGCCTTCTTCAGTCTGTTATTTGACATGGCCAAAGTATATTCAAAACATTCGTATTTGCTAGAGGGGCAACCTCTGAGTTTGAGTGATTATAAGGATGATCGATACCATCTGTGTGCTTTGTTTCATCTCTCCTGTTTAACAGAAATGTTCACGTGTAGTTGCTTGTAATTTCATTCATTGCTTTCGCAACCCTAGGGGAGATTATGAGTGGGCTGATTGGGAGAATCCTCCCCCTAAATACTGGAGTCGGAAGATGGCTCCCCTTTTTGGTCCCTCGGATGATGCTGTTTTTTGACAAAGTGATTCCCAGATTTTGAATGGTCACGCAGTTCATAGAGGAAGAGGCTGAGAAGTTCTGACGACAAGTACATGGTCAATCGTCTTTTGATGTAATATGTACAGTTTTCCTTTTGTGGTAAAATCTAAAATGAAAGGTGCTTATTATAATTTTAATTCAGTAGGTATGTTTCAAGTAGGAATAATGATAAATATGCACAGAGAAGACACTCATCAAGAGATTATTCATATTCAAGCATGAGAGGGAGCAGCCTAAAGCATGGTCACAGTCAACATAGAAGAGAACCATCTGTGGAGAATAAGCAACGAGGCCAAGAGATTGAAGATAATACTAGCAGATTCTATTCTGTCACGGGAAATGAAAGAGTGTCTAAAAATCACATAGGTGAAGAAAGAAGAAATGACCATGATGATGGACGATGCGGAGACAACAATGAAATCAAGTCTAAGAAGCACAGATCTGAACATCGCGAAAGGGTGGAGCATGTATGTTCTGATTGGCTTTCAGAATGTACTGATGCAAGCACCAACAAAAGTCCTTCAGGCAGCAAGTCCACTGACAGGCAGGAGGCAATCCTCGGACCATCCCAATCTTGAAGAGAACTATTCCACATCACAGAAATCAGCACGAAAACGGCACAACACTAAAAGGAGCTCCATGCATTCCACATAAGACGATTCCCATGATGAGAAGTGTGGCGAAAGACGCAAATCCATAAAGCACAGCGATCATTTCAATGACCCTCAGCCTGATGATAGATGGCTAGCGACAAATAGTGATGTATATTCTGATGCAAAAACTGAATCCCTGAGGTCAAGCAGTAGAGTTGGTAAGCATGTCATCAATACAAGGAAGACATAATGAAATAATTTGCATCTCAACAAGATGATGGAGATATAGAACAGTGAAATGAACTTGCAACTATGCATATGACCATAATAAATGTGCCAGGGTGGTACTGCTCGCTAGATAACTCATTAAGAAACTATTCTTCCTTAGTCTATGATAGATTGCAAATTCTTATGCCAGTGTGTTAGTTGTGCAAATATTATGTCACATTGGTTTATGTGAGTATCATTGGTACACCATTTTATTGTGCTATTAGAAATATTTGTGGAAAATAAATTTTATATTCTTATAATATCTTATTGTGCTATCTAGAATATTCGAGGAAAACACATTAATTTTTTTTATTATTGAAATTCAAGCTAGTGACGGGCAAGATAATGGGCATGTCACTACAAACACCCACATGGTTGCGGCCTTTGATCGCAATCAATGACAAGCATCTCTTTTGCTTGTCCACGTCTAAACGGCTGTCACTACTACACATACTTGTGACAGACACTTGCATGTCAGTAGTAGCCTCATACCAGTGACTAGTCATCAGTGACAGGCGTTTTGCGCGTCACTAATGGGTGTTTTGAGCATGTCACTGATAGGCTATTCTGCAGTAGTGATCTTAGTATGATTGAAACTCAGTGTGAGCAAATAGCATCTGGTTATCAAATTTTTCTTCGTGGTGATAAATATATTTCTGTTTCTACTAATGTTGTCATAAGAAGGAGTGCAGTTGTTACAGGACCCTTAGGACCACCTGAATACGAAGCTGAAAAAGAGCGCAAGGAAATAAGCCTTGCTTGAAGCAAGCCAAGAAGATGATACGTTGGTGGATCCTCAAGATGAGACTGAAACACAAGATCAAGCCAAGGAGGACCACAATGATGCACAGGATGATCATTATGCAGAGACGGTTGATCCAAGAGAAGATAAACAAATAAGTAAGGAAGATGAAGTTATTGTAGTAGAAAAGAAGAAAAGCAATAATCAACAACAAAAGAACCTGACCCCCCAAAAAAGGTAAAAGACAAGAGTAAGTCAGGTGAGAAAAAGCTTCCTTATCAATGATCGAAAAAAGAAAGCACTGGATGAGGTAATTTATAATTCTTTTACAAAGGCACTTAGTGACCTTCGTCTACAAATTCCATTTGCGGATGCAATCAAAGTTCCTACTTATGGTAAATTCCTTCTTGATATTCTTAGTAGAAAGAAAGAAATGACTGAAACTGTTTCCATGATAACTAGTTATCCTGCTAACAGAAAGTTGTTGTCTAAGTCTGGAGATCCTGGAATACCAACTATTTCATGCTCAATAGGTAAAACAGATATTCACAATGCCTTATGTGATCTAGGAGTAGGAGTAAGTGTAATGCCATACTCCCTCTATAAAAGGTTAGGATTAGGGGAGTATTCTCCTACTATTATCACTTTACAGATGGCTGACAAGTCCACTAAACAACCTGTTGGTATGATTGAGGATGTCTTACTTAGGATAGATGAGCATGTTATTCCCACTGATTTTATTATTCTTGAAATGTCAGAAGATGAAAGATTATCTATAATACTTGGAAGACCCTTCCTCAGTACTATAGGTGTGTCTGTAGATTGTGTAGAAGAGAAGATAATCTTCAATGTTTATGATGCTGAAATCATCCGGTATCTTCCAAAGAAGCCAGAAGCAGGAGAAAGATATGTTCCACCGGCACAATGAGTTCATGTGGTAAGTGCCATTGATAAGGGGTAACTAAAGGTAAGAATTTGAGAAGAGAGAAGAGGTTGAGTGATTCAACCATTCTTAATAAATGCTTAATGGGAGTCAGCCCATTTTCATCAATTTAGAATAGAGAATAATAAGTTCATCACGTTCCCACCACTTTTTCACAGACATTCTTGCGGAAGCGCGTCCGTGAAGATGCAGCTGTCAAAAAGTAGTAGAAACGTCGATTGAATGATTAGAGAATAATAATAAGAATAAAAGTTTGAGTTTTCTATTTACAGAAGCTAAAAAATTTCTTTTAATATGCTAATGTTGGTCGACAATTACTATCAATTTTCTATTAAGAACTTGGTATTTCGCTAAGTTATGAGATAAGAAGGTATCCTCGAAGAAATAGAAATTTTTAATGACTACTGATGGTTTAACGACCAACTATACGGTGGGAATAAAAATTCCAGCCGTATAGTTCCGGTCGTATAGTTATCTTTGCCATCAACAAATTTTCTTCGAAGGTACAGAGAATTTAATGACCAACTATACGGCAGGAATAAAAATTCTGGCCATATAGTTCCGGCCGGATAGATATCGATGCCTTTGTACAAAAATTTCTGAAAGGTACTGAGAGTTTAATGACCAACTATACGGCGGGAATAAAAATTCAGGCCGTATAGATATCGATGCCTTCGTAGAATTTTATTCCAAAAGTACTGGGAGTTTAACGACTAACTATACGGTGGGAATAAAAATTCCGGCCGTATAGTTCTGGTCGTATAGATATCGATGCCAGTTTTAGAAATTTATCTCGAGAGACAGGCAGTTTAACGACCAACTATACGGCAGAATCATTGTAATCTGGCCGTATAGTTGTGCCCGTATAGTTGTTTTCTATATAAAGAAACCTTAGTTGGCGGCGCCGCCGCAACTATATAGGCGGAGCAACATCACCCGCCCGTATAGTTTGGTGTGACCACAAAATCGCACTGGGGCGGCTAGGTCTTCCTCCTCTCCTCATTATTTCTCTCATATTCTCTCTCCAAACCTCTCAAAATCCACCTAGAACTCTTGATTCTTTATGGATTTCGTTCATTTGAGTGGGGGAATCAACAGATCGGTATGTTTCTCTCCCTATCCATGCTTTATTTTCTGATATCCATGGCTGAAACTCTCACATTGATCTAGTGGATGAACTCAAGCTTATTTTGTTTTTCCTATTAATTTCTCATGTTAGGATTAAATTTTTCCACGTAGAATCGTTCATATATCATATAGAAACTATATGTCTAAAGTTTTATGGTGAAATTTTTCAGTGCATCATGATGAACAAAATTGGTAACCTCTTTCGTTCTAGAAAGCGCCAACAGGGAGAGGGCTCAAGCTCGGGGGCCCGAGCTCCGTGCAACTTCAAGATGGACATTGTCTCATCGAGGAGGGTGTTGCCCACGCGTTGGGCTGACCACAACTTTCTCACCGCGGCAGGGTTGAAGACGGACTTCGACCTCATGTGCAACAGGTCGGGGTTGGCGGTACTTGGCTTCGCAAGCCACGACACCTACGCCGAACTCACCCATGAGTTCCTTGACTCCTTCTACGACGACCACAGGGAGAAAGGTAACATCTGCACGATAAGCTTCACCATGAACCGACATCACTATGAAGTAAATTTCGAACAATTTTGCAATGCTTTCAGCTTCCCTCATACTGGGGAGCCCAATGTTACTAACCTCTATAGCGTCACAAGTGGAGAGACTTGGGATGTTATTTCTATTAATGGTGGCAGTCACTTTTATCAGAAGAAGATGTCCACCATCCAAAACCCAACCATTCGCTACTATGCTCTGTTCCTCGACAACACACTACTGGGGAGAGGTGACACAGGCTCCATGGCTAATGCGGACATGGCAATGATCACCAAGGCTCTCTTCCCCATTGCACCGCAAAGCCCCAGTCCTGCAGATCTACTCATGTAACATTCCAAAACTTTAATCCAAGCTTATCAAGATCCAAATCATCCAATTTAGGGTTAATAAAACCTTTTTCATTTCAAAATATGAAAGCATTCATATGTGTGTGCATTTAAAAATAGGAGTTGTTTGAATTGCCATGGTTCTGTGATCCATTGATTGTAAAATGATTCTTAGGTGAAATAAACATCATCTAAATCATTCCCAAGCAAATCCCAAAGAAAAAACAATTAAAAATGAGGAATGGTCATTTTGGCCAAATTAACTATCATGCCTACTTTGGCTATTCCTAGCACTCACTTCCCAACAGAAATAATTCTGGATCTTTGCACCCCTTGCTAGTACACATAATGAGGTACCAAGGCCCACTTTGTGATCTACTAAAAACATTCAAATGCTAATTTTAAATGACAGTTTAAAATTGAATCTAATTCATATGGGAAGATCCCACTATTTCAAAAACCACACAAACCAACTCAATTTTCAAAACCCAAGCAACCACAGAGTCTCAAGATTAGTACTAGCACACCCACCAAAAATCTTTTCAAAATTCAAAAAGAAATTTCATGCGGCCATTTCATTAAACACATGGCAGGCATGATTTACACCATAATCTTAGCTCACTGTTTTAAACAGGGTTTTGCCCCCAAATGATCTCCATTTAATCTCTTTGTCCCCTCATGATCTAACCATGCCTTTAGCACCCATCCCCTACCCCCCTAGCAGCCATGCCATGCCAACCCGAGGATATGCTCGTCGGCCAAACCTTGCCCCGCTGCAGCAGACCATCCCCCTCTCTCGCCATGTCTAGGAGGTAGCCAGAACCTCACCGCCACCCACTGTCCCCTCCCCGAGGCAGGCCAAGTCATGGACCACCGAGCAAACCCTGCGCCTAGTGCCACCACGCCATGCCGAGCACGCACCAGAGCGCCGCACCTGGCATGCGTGCACAAGCCGCCGCTCGACCGCAGCCCGTGCCCACCGTGTCGCCATGACCCAGGGAACACACCGGACATGCCCGTTCGCCGCCCAACGCACCACAGCCACCGCTCGCCGTGGACACCGCCGCCTCTGCCGCTCAGAGCGCCAGCTGCCCCCGACTGCATACCACCGCCCCTATGCTAGCATTAAGTTCCTAGAGCACCGCCAGGAGACCGCGTGTCGATCACCACCCTCAGCCATGCCGCTAGCCGCCCGTAGCCAGGTCGCCACCATCGCCTGCCCATCCCTCTCGGTCTAGCCGTCGAGCCTAAAAAAGGAGGGCACCCCCAGCCATTTTAAGCACACCACTCCACTCCCCTCACCTCACCGATCATCCCATACCTCTAGCCGGAGCAAGGGGAGCAGCAGTTCGCCGGAATTGCACCGGAGCAGGCCGCCTCTGGAGGAGAAGGGCGCCGCTGATTGCGACCACCTCCGGAGCTGCCTCGACCGTCCCTGAGCTCGCCGTCGACCACCAGTCTATTTGCCCGCCTCGCCGTCGTTGCTGGAGCCCTGGTACGCCCCCTATGAACCCCCACTGGGCCGCTAGGGTTAGGGCTCGCCGGCGACAGGTCCGTCGTCGACGATGATCCCCAACCGTTGATCCCCACTCTAATCTAACGTCCCACATTGCCCCGTACCGCTTCGCGTGTTATGAGTCGCTGACGGGTGGACCCCCTGTCAGTTGAGCCCCGTGCCGCGGAGTGACACTGGGCCGGCCCGTTAGCGTTCCCGCGCGACCCAGTAAATTCAAATTAGGATTTTTCTTTTTAGTTTCAAACCTAGTTTTGTCCCTTAGTTTAAAATTTAATTCAGAGAGATTTACAAATCCAAATAGAGCTACTGAAAATATCTACCCAAGGCCGTTGGATTTAATTCATTTAGAGTTATAGATCTCTCCTAGTAAAAATAATAAAACAGAAGCATTTGTACCTTGCAACATTTTTATAAAATCAACCAAGTTAGCTTTTGAGTTGATTCTAACTCTCAAAAATCACATTTCATCATACCTATCTGAATATGTAATAATATCAAGGTTTACATGTAGTGACTTTGGACTAGTACCAAAATAATGCTATATAGGCATTTCTAGTCACTTTAAATCATTGAATAATGAACTTAAACCAAAGTAATTTTGATCCAACCCTTAAATTACATTCCCACATGTTAGAATATGTGGTGATGACATGTGTCCACATGATCCCATAGTTTAAGTGGTGAATATTAAATCTTAGTTAATTTTTCAATGAGTAGAAATTACTTTTCTAAAATAAAAAGGAGGAGACTATTGAATAAAACTTGTGATGCTTGTGATGATAATAGATCATCAATTGTGTGCCTTAGAGTACTAAGTAAACTAGTTAAGTATTGTTTGGTGATTGTGTACTCCGTATGTATTTATAGACGATAGTATCGACCAAGTCTACGAGGAGGAGGAGTGCTACCAAGAAGAAGAAGAAGAAGAAGAAGAAGAAGAAGAAAACTTCAACCACTGCACCAACCAAGGCAAGCTATTGTTAGCAAGCTAGGATTAAGCTAGATGAATGAGCAAAGCTGCTTTAGGCATGCTTTGGTCACGCCACTTTGACTATTACTACCCCAAGTATTACCTTACCAGCTTTACTTCCTTTACTTTACACAAAGCCCCTTACTTGTTTTGAAGGTAGCATAAAGAGTATAAAACTTGACCTATTTAGATAAGCTTTAGATGTTATTCTATGGCATGAGATTGAACCCATCATCTTTCCACCTTAGTGAACACTCTTAACTTAGTAGTTTAGAGTAGATCAAAAACTTGAGTCACATTAGATGGGAACACTTGATGAAAATGAATTGTGAAAACCTTGGAATGATGAGTCATTCTATTGAGATGTTTTGACATGTGTTGAGAAACACAAATGGTTTATGAGGATGAAAATGTTGAGGCATGAGCCTTAGCCCTTTTATAAAACTGATGGTTGGATTCGGATGCGATACCATTCCAAATTTACCGTACAACCACACTACCTGAATTGGGTAAGGCTTAGCCGGAAAGTTATATGCATTAGTATTAGTTCCCTCGCGGGAGAGGTTTGAGCTCAGGCTACCTCTCAATATTGTCCACCTATGCAGTGCCCAAGATGACTAATGGTCATGGTTGGGAGGCCATGCTCATAGGAGAGGTGCTTATACTAGGGTGTGTAAAGGGAAGGTTATGTTTGATTACCTGCATACTAAGTATGATGATTCAGGGTTATCCCTGACAGATGTATCGAATCTTGTGGTGAAAGTGTCCCGCGTGCGTGTGTCACGTGTTGATGGGGCAATGATGCACGCAACTGCTGCACGATCACGTCGGCACGTTGAACTCCGTTGAACTCCACGTCGACAGGCACGCACGGGATATATACGAGTCTAGAATACGCTGTGTCACTTTTGTTGTGATCAAATTATGTTCAGTATGCGAGATATTACATTTTTTAATATAATCGAAAAATGCATGCATGTACACGACGCACGAAACCGCTGCTCGTTCCTTGATCAGATCGGCACCCAACTCTGTGTACCCGCCATCGCTCATTCCGAACAACTTCCCCGAGCACGATGCCCCCTCGTCGTGGAAATGGCAAGTCCAAGCCGTCCACTGACTGTCCTGCGTCCCCTGCTCTTCGCTACATCATTCGCGCTCGCGAGTCGCCTACTGAGGCAGCATGTCGTGTCCAACCACGCCAGGATCCATTGACAGTGGCACTTGAGGACACCGCAACATCGAAGCTCGTACCGGCCGCACGGGAGGAGCGTGGGGTACCTGCAGCGATGGACGAGCGCAAAGCAGCAGCCAGGACGGGGGCGCGTGTTGCACCGGCGAGTACGGACAAGAAGATGAACGAGAAGAAGACCAGGAAGAAGAGAGGAGACAACTATTTGGACGAGTCCGACTCGGCCAACGAGGAGGCGTTCATCGATCAGTTGGAGGCAGAAGCGGAGGAGAGTGACATGGACCCGTGGGACTACGAAGAGGAGGAGGAGGACTTCGATGAGGAGATAGAGCGCTTATACGAGGAAGGGGGCGGTTTCAAGTCATCAGAGGAGGACACCGACAGTGGTGATGTCAAGGACCATGACGAAGACGAGGACGAACCGAAAGACGAAGATGATAGCCTCTTCGAAATATGATCATTTATTTAATTTTTTTATTTAGATGGATTTTCACTTGTTTATGGAGGTAAAGTATCGGTGGCACGGATAGAGAGGTGGCACGGATAGACCCTGCATAAAAAAGTGGAGAAGGGAGGGGTTATCCTGCCCGTTGTATCACAAAGGATCAACAGTTGGTGGGCACGATCCGCGTGACATCTGTGTTAGCCAATCAGAGCATAGCACCCAAAGTGAGCACACGTTTGGGATTTTATGATATTTGTGACCGAGAGAGGGGCAAAACTGAGTAGTATCAAAAAACCAAGGGCAAGACAGAATAAGGGATTCAAATAGAAAACAGAAAGAGTAGGCATGTGTGTTCCTTTAAGAAATGGAGAGTGCATGTTTCGTACTAAACCACATGGATCAACCAGTGTCATTTGCATGTTGTCTTCTTTTCATAAACCACGACTAGAGTCACTGCATGTGTCCTTTTCATAAACCACATGGAACCACTAGTTGCCTTTGCATGTGTGTTCTTTTCATAAACCACCACTAGTGTCATTGTAATGTGTGTCCTTCTCATAAACCACAACCAGAGTCACTGCATGTGGTCTTCTTTTCATAAACCACCACTTGGATCCACTACATGTCATTTCAAGTGTGTCCTTCTCATAAACCACAACCAGAGTCATTGCATGTTTGTTCTTTTCATAAACCACCACCTGGATCCACCAGAGTCATTGCATGTGTGTCCTTTTCATAAACCACAACCAGGGTCACTACATGTTTGTTCTTTTCATAAACCACCACCTGGATCCACCAGAGTCACTCATGTGTGTCCTTTTCATAAACCACCCCTAGATTCATTGTATGTGTGTCTTTTCATAAACCACCACCTGGATCCACCAGAGTTACTGCATGTGTGTCCTTTTCATAAACCACCACTAGAGTCATTGCATGTGTGTGTGCATGTGTGTCAGTGTGCATCACTATGGTTTTTGAAAAGAACAAACATGCAATGATTCCACTCCATCATGTGGTGTCCTTTTCATAAACCACATGGATCCACCAGTTGTCATTGCATGTGTATCCTTCTCATAAACCACATGGATCCACCAGTGTTATTGCATGTCTTTGCATTTGTGTTCTTTTCATAAACCACCACTAGTGTCATTGCAATGTGTGTCCTTCTCATAAACCACAACCAGAGTTATTACATGTGGTGTTATTTTCATAAAACACCACTTGGATCCACTGCATGTCATTTCATGTGTGTCCTTCTCATAAACCACAACCAGAGTCATTGCATGTGGTGTTCTTTTCATAAACCACCACCTGGATCCACTGCATGTTATTGCATGTTTGTCTTTTTCATAAACCACAAACAGGGTCATTGCATGTTTGTTCTTTTCATAAACCACCACCTGGATCCACCAGAGTCATTGTATGTGTGTGTGCATGTGCGTCAGTGTGCATCACTGTGGTTTTTGAAAAGAACATATGCAATGATGCCACTCCAGCATGTGGTGTTCTTTTCATAAACCACATGGATCCACCAGAGTCATTGCATGTGTTGGCACTCGTTTTGGGCTCGTAACTAATCAAGACAAATGGGGAGATACACTTGGAAAAGTCCACTCGGAGGATTATTAATCATCATCAAAGAGGCACAATATCAAGTCAAGGAATTATCAGGCTTAATAGCCGATTATACTAGTGTTCAGAGAAGATTCGGAGACTAATATATGGAGGCTTTAACTATGAGTCCTTTAAGATGACCTCAAATGAAAAAGTGCCAAACACAAAAGTTGTGCGCCTCGTCGAAACAAGCAACTTTGGTTTTTGAATCATCTCGATCTGAGTTAGTATACAAAATTGAGAGGAAAAATACCGACAGAGGCTGAATTAGCACACACGGGGGAGGGAGTCGCCACCACAGACCATGTCTCATCTTACGCGAGAGCAATGGACCCACACGACCCAAAAAACCTCCTAATTCGGTTATTCTACTTACGACTTAATTTAAGCGGTCAATATCAACTCGGATGGAAAAGTGCAAAACATGAAAGTTATTCATTTTTTCGAGATGAACAACTTTGATTTTGGAGTCAACTTCTTTTGAGAAAGTATGTGGCCTACAGATTCAAGATATGGCCGAATTGAGTTAAATTCGTTCTGTCTAAATCCGAGTTTGATACGAAAATAAGGAGAAAAGTCTATTAAGATCAGATCATATGAAAAAGTAGCCAACATCAAAGTTGTTCATTGTTTTGAGACGCAGAACTTTGCTTTTTACAACATTTTGATCCGAGATCGTTTAGTACCTCAAAATCGGGTTAGAAGGTACAGAACAGTTTTTGGCTGAACAGTTACGGAAAGTTCGGACTAGACCATCCGAATTTCACCCCAACTAGGGGTTTGGACGTGATTCTAAGCATGTTTATTGCACGGAAAGTCCAGCCGATCCTTGTATACACGAGGGGTGACAGCCAATTGAACCGACACCAATCGAACAAATCAATCTACTACTTTTTCGTGTTCATCTACTTTTTATCCCTCTCCCTCGTATCTTTCTTCTTGTTCATCCGCAGTTCTTCAGACCGGAGGGCTGTAAATCCACGAGGCTCTAGGGGTGGTCAGGACGATCTAGGGGAGCCCATAGCCGCCGCGACGCTCTGACGGGGTCCCTCCCGGGCGAGCGGGGTTTTAGGTCTACAAAAGCGCTCGCTAGACTATCTTGTGTACCGCGCTTCCGACGAGCCTCCCTCGATGCATGTTGCCACACATCACGCTCGGTGCCGAGGGTACACGGTGACGTGTTCATGTGCGAAAACACTTTTTGGCGACTCCACTGGGGACAAAGCTTCGAACGGTCTCCAGCCCATTGTTGCTACGAAGAGAGCGTCATCAAGAGGCTGCAATCTACAACGGTATCATGAATTCTCAATCTTCCTACGTAGATGCATATTACTCCAATGTTGATGTTGCTAGATCTTTTGATATGTGTACTATATCGGATATCCCTAGTTTTTACTATGTGAAAAAGCCGATGCATAATAATCTACATGCTTCAACTTATGTTGATAACTTGCAACATGTAAATTCGAATTCTCATGCATCGGCAACCCCACAAATTCATATGATGATGATTCACATGACGAATTCTGTTAATCCATATGAAACATCCGATGTTAGAAATTTCAATAGCATGCAACCTGATGTTTCATCTTCATATTCATCGGCAAATAAGTTGTAATCTTTAGGTTTAGCTTCAAACATGCCGATGGATAGGGAAATTAGACATGCTACAACTAGTTATTTGCCTAATTACTCCCAGCCATCATATGCTACACTTTATGTTTCAGCACCGTATGCAACTAATGATATTCATAATTCAGCTTCACACCTTTATGGATATAGCCGAATAAGTGGAAACTCAATAGAAGCTAGTGTGCCTTCATCTAGCACTATAGCGTATGGTACGTCCCCCGCACAATTGCAAAGTTTCGGTGACACCTCATTGCCGAAAGATACAAAAAGCATTGGAGGCGTTCTTATGCAGGAACAAATGACTTGAAGGAAAAACTTGCAGCTGAGTTCAAGAAGCTTAATTCTCTTCACCTAGAACTAGAAGAGAGGCCCCATGATCTTGCTACAATACAAGCTTATGAGGCATACAACAAGAAGCATGAACAGGAGCGTAAGGCAAACAACATCAGGTTTTCCCCTTCTCAATTGCTAAGTTTCAACGATACTATGTTGCCGAAAGAAACTAAAAGCATCGGGGAGAAATCATGTGCAGCTGAGGTTAACGCCGATAATGTCATTACATTTGATGATTTATCGAAGGAACATCTTTAGTTATTTGAGACACTCAAGAAGAAGCGTGATGAGGAGTTTGATGCACTTGAAAAGAAGATGAAAGAAGATCATGAAGCATATAAGAAAAAACTTGAAGAAGAAGAACTGCAACAGTTTCTTGCAAGTATTGAAAAGGACCATCAAGACAATACTACTCAACTTGAAGGAATTGATTCATCTCCTCCACGTAGCAATAAAGTTGAACCCTCTGCTACAACGAGGAAAAAAGAAGAAGCTTTTAAATCTGATGAAACTCATGAAGGTACAAATGATTCAGCTAGGATGGTTAATTCGGTTATTGAAAAAGCCGAATCAGAAAATACATGTCCCGAATCTACCAAATCAGAAGAAGCATGCTTCGTTGATCAAGAGCATGGCAAGCTTAGCAAAACAACCATGCTTGAATTTTCTGGATGTAAGGGAGCTTACGTACTGCCCTACGAGTTCTATTCCAAAGAAATTGATGATCATCAAGAACTAGAAAATATAGCCGAACAATATTCGGTTCACAAAGAACATCAAAGTGAGGAAGCACAAAGTCTAGAAAAGGAAGAAGAAAAGGCGTTGGAGAATTATCTAGAGGTCGGGCAAGATATTGTTCAGGTCATGCAGCCACCATACGCTTCCAACGTCTTCAAAGAGGTACATCTAGCAAATAATTTACTTATATTTCGATTTGGTCAAGACTTTATTATCGATACATCTATTAGCAAAATTCTCATAAGCTATGAAAGACCAATCGAGAGAGGTAATTTATTTGTTAGTAATATAATTCTCACAGAACCTATCGGTCAACATGTTGTATCCTTTAGAGAGACCGGTAGTAACAAATTATTACAACCAAAGTTTTCCCCATGGTTTCATTTGCATTTTATATCTACATGGGTAGCTTTGTTTATTTTATACTTGGCTAACATTTGGTCTCAAGTGAGACATATGTGTTTTTATCTTTTTGGTTTCAGAAACCTAAAGCCAATGTTATCGTCTCTTGAGAAAGACGATGATTGTATAACTTTGTATTCAAATACATCGGAGAAGAAGTGCAAAAACAATGCATAACCGAATTGGATGATGTGAAATCTGAACCATTCGGTTGCTCAATTCCAAAGTTGTTCTCACAACAAGATCGGTTAGAAGATAAAAGGTATACCTACAGTTTGAGTATGTGTGATCATATCTTTGATATGTTGTTGAAAATCGATTATGTTAGAATTCTTGATCACAATGTTCAACCATCATTACAAGGACGAATGTATTGCAAGTTGCATAATTTGTTCAAGCATAGTATAGAGGGTTGCAACATGTTTCATCAAATAGTACAATCGGTTGTTAATAAGGGACGATTGAAATTTGTTAAAACACAAATTGATGATCAATCTATTTCGATTGGTCTTGATGGACAAAATATATTGCATCAGCTACCTCTAGTCGATTCATTTAATGATGAGAAGGTACACAAGGAAGATGATGGAATCAAGCTTTCAAGCAAAGATATTATTGAAGAGCATATTGCAAATGTTCTTGAAGGTGAGAGTTCCATTGAAGCTATAATGAAGTATCATGCATTAGGGGGCAACAAAAAAATTGAAGATCGATGAATGCAAAACTCAGAAAGATAAAGGCTACAATAAGCACAAGGGTAAAAAACCAAAAGTCACTTTCGCACAACTGCTGGAAAAATATAAAAAGGAGAATGAAGCAAAAAGTTCTTATCGGCCAAGTAGTGCAAAAGCATCAAAATCAACCCCAAGGCAAAAGTCTGAAGACATGGATTGGCAAAAGAAGAAATTCAATGCAACAAATTCATATCCTCCTTTTGGGCCACCAATGCCAATGTCATGGATACCTTCCTACATTGACTTTTATTCATATCCTTCATGGGAAAGGTATGATTCAAGGACACATTATCCATCCAATTCTAATCATCTCACCCAAATTGTGCAGTTCTAAGAATATCAATTGATCAACAATCACGCGTCAAAGACCGTTTCAATCAGAAAGAATCGGTCCGGAGTTCATGGGTAAAGAAAGAAGTGGTCAAGCAAGTATACCGAATCAAAAAGGATGGACGCAAGTGTGTTGTTTCAAATTCGATTCAAAATAATGAGAAGCCATCTGAATTGATGTTGGCTACTAAGGGCAAGGAAGTGAAGCAAGTAACTTTCAAAGACCCAATTTCTGAATCTAAAGAAGCAAAATTGAAGGTGCCTAAGATTAGTAAATTTGTGCCATTGTGTGAAACAAAACAAGAAGCGAGATGCCCACTCGGCTTATTAAATTGGCAAGATAACAAACTATATCGGCTTAGGGCCGAGGAGCTGAAGGAAAGAAACATGTCATGGGTTGATGTCTACGCACTTCTATTCTTGTAGACAGTTGTTGGTCCTACAAGTGTAGAGGTTTGTAGAACAGCAGCAAGTTTTCCCTTAAGTGGATCACCCAAGGTTTATCGAACTCAGGGAGGAAGTGGTCAAAGGTATCCCCTCTCAAGCAACCCTGCAATCAAGATACAAGAAGTCTCCTGTGTCCCCAACACACCCAATACACTTGTCAAGTGTATAGGTGCACTAGTTCGGCGAAGAGATAGTGAAATACAAGTGGTATGGATAACTATAAGTGGTAACGGTGCAAGAAAATAGCTTGATGGCGTGGAAGAGACTAAAGGCAAACTGAACTAAAGATGGAAGCAAGCAAACATGTAATAGATCTAGTTGCAAACGGTGTTTCAATGTTTAGAAACAAGGCCTAGGGATCATACTTTAGCTAGTGAACACTCGCATATAAATATCATCTCTCTATGATACTACTCTTAACTACTCTCCGGTTGGACACTCTAATCCATGGTAGGGCTATAACAGCACACCTCAAAGTTCGCTTTCCCCATCTAGATAACCCCACACTATCACCTTGAGCACTAGATGGTTCCAACAAACACCACAATTTCATAGAAACATCCAACCCCAAATATAACTCATAACAAGTATTTGTAATCTCTAGCCTAAGTGCCACCATGGTGTGCACGCTGTCACTTTCACACACATGGGGAGAGCAGAGATCTATTAAAGCACTTGAGTAGCAAGGTAGATCTACTAGATTACAAAGCTCATGATCACAATATGATCATGCATAGAGAGAGAGATGAACACATAGCTACCGGTAGAACCCTTAGCCTCGAGGAAGAACTACTCCCTCATCATCATGGGAATCAACAACGGCGATGGAGATGGCTCCGAGGGCACTTCCCCATCCCAGCATGGTGCCGGAATAGAGACTTTCTGTCCCCTGAATCTCCCCTTCGGTGGCGGCGGCACTGTGGAACTTTTTGTGGCTGGAGGCTATTCGATCTAGGGTTTTTGCATCGGGGGCTTCTTATAGGTGAAGGGGCAAGTTCGGTGGCCAGACAGGGGCCCACACCATGCCCTGGCGTGGCCTAGGGCTGCCCGCACCAAGGGGGTGTGGCCTCCCTGTGGCCCCTCTCCGTCTCGTCTTCTGGCTCCGTGAGTCTTCCGGGAAAATATCAACTTTGGCTTTTGTTCGGTCCAATTCCGAGAATATTCATTTTCTGACTTTCCTGTAACCAAAAACAGCAGAAAATAGGCAACTGGCACTGTGGCATCTTATTAATAGGTTAGTCCAAGAAGTGTATAAAAAGTACTCCAAAGTGTGGACAAAACATAAGAAAGTAGATATAAAACAAGCATGGAACATCAAAAATTATAGATACATTTGCAACGTATCAACATCCCCAAGCTTAACTCCTGCTCGTCCTCGAGTAGGTAAGTGATAAAAAGAAAGAATATTTTTTTAGGTGACTTGCACCATCATAAACTTGATCAAAGTATTTGTAAAACATTGATAGCTGGGATCATAGTACTTCAACATAGCATGAAAGATAAAGTTCTAACAATAAGACATAGCAACTATATTGTAACATGAAAAGGCACAAACAAAAGATTCATGAATAACAATGCTTTGCAAGACGTTTGTTTGTTTCACATAAAGAAAACATAGCATAGTGGCATTCAGCTTGTCCCTCATAGAGTAGCAAACATAGATGCATATGACACCTTCAAAGTTCATAAGAGTGACTAGATACAAATAGTTTAAGAACAAGCAATATCAAAGTTATGCATCAATCAACAAGTCTTGGGACAATGCACATAGAACTAAGAATGGCCACTATACTCTCTCAATAGGTGCATAAAGATAGAAGGTGGAGACTCAATATAAAAGTGGAAGAAAGGCCTTCATAGAAGGAAGCAGGGATTCAAGTTTCATAAAGAGCTTCCAAAAATTATGGTACTTATTATCTTTCAGCTCTCATTGCCCCTATCATAAGCATCTTGAAGTGATTAAGGTTAAAGTGAACAAACTATGGAGTATATGCTTGACAAAGTATAAGTTGGAAATCTCATGTCCCTTGAATATGAGGGTCGCTCCTCATGCTACTCAAGTTTAGTTACCGGTAAGTTCTTGCCATAGTAAGTTCATGTGTATTATAGAGAACCGCCAACGGGGTACCCCTTGCCCGATGATATGGAAGAATCCCCATATCAAAATGACAAGGCAAGCAGACAACGAGCATCTCAGCAATCTTCTTATTTACCATGGGAAAATGGTGCTCTTTTCTCTCTTTCCTCTTTTCTCATATCTTTTTTTTTCTTTTTCTCTTTTTCTCAATATCTGACTCTTTTTTTATAAGAAGAATGCTTCATAGACAGCTCATTATGGTTACGCTGCAGGTTTCCACCATGATTAGGCATGGATTAGACCGGCGGCCCAGGCGTTTCTCTAAAACACATACATAACTCCATGGAGTTACAAGCTCCCCTTTCATTTCACACCGACGATATCCATAGACAAAAGAGCATGATATCAACTAGGTACAAAGTACAAGTGCAATGTTGAAAGCGTTCCCCATGACAGCATGGTTCTGCTAATCCCCAACATATAAGTGCAAGCATATACAACATAGACGACACAATGGTTCAAGTTTATTAAGGGCAAAAAAAGTAAAGTGTGGCATCAAGTTCGTGATAGCTTTAATCACTAGTTTTCTCATAACAAGTTTAATTCGAAAGGTAGATAAAAACATGAATATACTTGGAATAGCAAATGCTAATAGGTAGGTATGGTGGACTCTTTCGAATAACTTGGTTTTATTTGGAGTTGGATGCATGAGAGGAACTCATACTTGGTTATGGAGGCTAGCAAAAGACTGGGAGCGACCAACTAAGAGAGCAATAATGGCCATAATCATGCAAAGTGACAAAAAAATTAATTAAAGCATAAAGTGATATTACAAGTCAAAAACTAAAGGATCATAAAGGCTATGGTGACTTGGGATAGTCTTAACATGGTGCGAGCATGCGCCAAGTGAACCCAAATAAAGCATCAAAAGAGAATACCACAATACTATGCTTTAATATGCCAAAACAACGCATGATTCTTTCAAGGCACATTAAGCAATCTCAATTGTTTGTAACAAGTCATGCTACAACAAAGAATACTAAGCATAAAGCCAAAACAATATCAAGCATGGCATGACAAAGCATATGCCATAGTCAAAAACAAGCTCTCTTTACCACTTAAGCATGAACTTTTCCTACTCTTTTCCAATCCAAACCAAACTATTTGAAAACCAATGTATGAAAGAGGGGGTCCAACCAATTTATTCAGAAAACTAAGCAAACCAAGCAAACGAAAACCAAAAACGAAGACGCTCCAAGAACAACACAACTGTGCATGAAACAATAAAAATGAAGTGTTTGGAAGAAACCTGAGATTTTTATTGATGAAGAAGGAGATTCCTTGGGCATCCCCAAACTTTGACGCTTGTACTTCTTGGATATTTCTTGGGGTGACACGCGTGGCATCCCCAAGCTTGAGTTTTAGTCCATTCTTCATATCATTACATCATTTTCTCCATACACCTGAAATTTTTCCTTCATGCAAAACTTCACACAATCTTTATTAGCAACATTAGTGCACTCAAGATAATAAGTCTCTGGGTTAAGTTTCAACACCAATAAAACTTCCATTAAAACATAAGCTACTGTAGCAATTCCCTCAAAAAGCTCAATTCCCCAAAAGAACTAAAAAGGAACCAGCAAGAAGCAAATGCAAATAATGGCAGAAATCTGTCAAAACAGACCAGCAGGTAAAAACCAATTTTTTCGAAGACCTTCTGTTGCTCAAATCAAAACGTGTTGAACTAACAAAAGTTAGATAACAACCTGGGTCAGAAGAGCAAAAATTCACGCCTCAAAACGACGTACATATATTTTACACGAATTTTTACGGTGAAGCACAGAAATCTGTTTCGGGACAGCAACTTTCCCAATCCTTACTTCTCTCTCATTAGAGGTTACTCTTGGCACAAAAAGCAAATAAAAAGGATAAGGAGCAGTTATTACTGAGGTAATAACTTCCAAGACTCATCTAAAACTTCCGGATTATCTCCCAATAAGTACTTTTCTTTGACGCCTTTAAGTTAGGCATGATAGTTTGAGAAGATGCTCACATAAGAAATATGAATTGAAGTAAAAGAGATCATTCAAGAAGCAAATTCAAAGCACATTTAAGTATAACCCACTTCCTATGCATACGAATCTTGTAAATAAACAAGTCATGAAAGCACAAAGCAACAAGCATAGTAAAGCAAAACAGGTGCAACTTCAAGAATTTCAACATAAAAAGGGGAAACTTAATATTATTGAGATGCATAAAACCATGTTCCCTCTCATAATAACTTTCAGTAGCATCATGAATAAAATTAACAATATAACTATCACATAAAACATTCTTATCATGAGCCACATGCATATAATCATTATTACTCTCCACATAAACATAGTTATTCTTATTAATTGTAGTGGGAGCAAATTAAACAAAATAGCTATCATTATTATTCTCATCACCATAATCATCAAATATAGGAGGCATATTGTTATCATTAATTTCTTCAATAGTAGGTGGACTGAAAATATCATATTCATCATTGTAATCATCATATATTGGAGGCATAGTATCATCAAAGCAAATTTTCTCCTCCATGCTTGGGGGACTAAAAAAGATCATTTTCATGAAAACTAGCTTCCCCAAGCTTAGACTTTTCCATAGCATTAGCAATAATAGTGTTCAAAGAATTCATACTAATAACATTGCTATTAGCATGCAAATAAATTTCCATAGGTTTTTTAATTTTCTCTTGAAACACTTCATGTCCTAACTCAAGATAAATACTATAAAGCTCTCTAATTTTGTTGTTGTTTTCCATTAAGCCTAACTAGTGAAAACAAGAAACAAAAATACAAAATTGCAGAATCTAAAGGAAATAACTTTGAGCACTCACACCGGAGGATGTGAGTACCTTTTACCTTACCTCCCAGGCAACGGCACCAGAAAATAGCTGGCGCATTGTTGACGTGGGAGCTTCTTCTTCTTTAATCCCCGGCAACGGCGCTAGAAAATAGCTTGATGTCTACGCACTTCTATTCTTGTAGACACTTGTTGGGCCTCCAAGTGCAGAGGTTTGTAGAATAGCAGCAAGTTTTCCCTTAAGTGGATCACCCAAGGTTTATCGAACTCGGGGAGGTAATGGTCAAAGGTATCCCCTCTCAAGCAACCCTGCAATCAAGATACAAGAAGTCTCTTATCTCCCCAACACACCCAATACACTTGTCAAGTGTATAGGTGCACTAGTTCGGCGAAGAGATAGTGAAATACAAGTGGTATGGATAATTATAAGTGGTAACGGTGCCAGAAAATAGCTTGATGGCGTGGAAGAGACTAAAGGCAAACTGAAATAAAGATGGAAGCAAGCAAACATGTAACAGATCTAGTTGCAAATGGTGTTTGAATGCTTATAAACAAGGCCTAGGGATCATAGTTTCACTAGTGAACACTCTCATATAAATATCTTCTCTTTATGATACTACTCTTAACTACTCTCCGGTTGGACACTCTAATCCATGGTAGGGCTATAACAGCACACCTCAAAGTTCGCTTTCCCCATCTAGATAACCCCACACTGTCACCTTGAGCACTAGATGGTTCCAACAAACACCACAATTTCATAGAAACATCCAACCCCAAATATAACTCATAACAAGTATTTGTAATCTCTAGCCTAAGTGCCACCATGGTGTGCACGCTGTCACTTTCACACACATGGGGAGAGCAGAGATCTATTAAAGCACTTGAGTAGCAAGGTAGATCTACTAGATTACAAAGCTCATGATCACAATATGATCATGCATAGAGAGAGAGATGAACACATAGCTACCGGTAGAACCCTTAGCCTCGAGGAAGAACTACTCCCTCATCATCATGGGAATCAACAACGGCGATGGAGATGGCTCCGGGGGCACGTCCCCGTCCTGACAGGGTGCCGGAACAGAGACTTTCTGTCCCCTGAATCCCCCCTTCGGTGGCGGCGGCGCTGTGGCTTTTCGTGGCTGGAGGATGTTCAATCTAGGGTTTTTGCATCGGGGGCATCTTATAGGCGAAGGGGCAAGGTCGGTGGCCAGCCAGGGGGCCCACACCATGCCCTGGCGTGGCCTAGGGCTGCCCGTGCCAAGGGGGGTGTGGTTGCCCTGTGGCCCCTCTCCGTCTCGTCTTTTGGCTCCATGAGTCTTCCGGTAAAATAGCAACTTTGGCTTTTGTCCGGTCCAATTCCGAGAATATTCATTTTCTGACTTTCCTGGAACCAAAAACAGCAGAAAACAGGCAACTGGCACTGTGGTATCTTGTTAATTGGTTAGTCCAAGAAAGTGTATAAAAAGTACTCCAATGTGTGGATAAAACATAAGAAAGTAGATATAAAACAAGCATGGAACATCAAAAATTATACATACGTTTGCAACGTATCATGGGTTCCCAAATAAAACCCTAAAGGCAAGGAATATGTGCGAGATCCTATCATAAGAAGGGAAGCAAGAGTGGAGAACAAAAAGAATAAATCCAACAAGCGATCGGGCCAAAGAATTCGATATCACTATCAAAAACTTTAGCCAACACATCATCGTATTATTCTACTTCACCATTAATGCCTATGCCATGGAATTCGTCCCCAGGTATAATTGGTTACCCACCATGGTTTTATTTTGAACCCTGGATGCATCATAATTCTGTACATCATGAAAGGATATTGCCAAATCATTATTCGTTTGATTAGTTGCAATTTTGCTGCAAATCCAAGAGGCCGAATGCTTGAAATTGATAATCAGATTTGTTGTTTTGTTTACTTTGGCTATACATACTTTAGTGGATGGATTATGCATGCCCATTGGGGCAAAGATTTATGGACAATATCTATTCTATCGCCCTAAGATCATTATCCAATCATGGCCGATGTGGTTTTCTAACATCGTCCTTAGTTCTATTGAAGACCAAGACAAGGTATGCATTCATTAGCAATTGTGCTTATGCTTATGTGTTGATAATTTGGCATATAAATCTTTGAAATCTATGAAAGGCCAAATTGTCTTTAGTTTCATTATGGGTGTAGATGTTGAGCATGATACTGATATTAATCTTGTCTCTCTAGTACCATGGAGAGTATATTTTGACTATTCAGTTTTAAAAGCAATAACCAATGCTTTGGTTGTTGGGAATATGCCCTAGAGGCAATCATGTATGATGTTATTCCCAATGTATTCATAAGGTTATGGTCCATGTATGAGCTGCTGATATGTATCATCGAATATGTGATTTGATTGTGGAACTATATATTCATGTTGTTCATACTAATTGTCCTTGGTCAGTGAGGTTGTGCTGGACACACAACTTAGACCAATGTGAAAGTCGACAGATGACTAGGTTCCACTTGTCATGGGCATGGGGATGCTATTCCGACTTACACGGATTCGGCTAAAGAGTTTGGCGAGTCGGACTGGCCCATATTGAGATGCAACGAACAAGTCGTCATTTGCATGTCTCAATCAATGTAATCCTTAGACTTGAGGTTATTGCACAATCCGAGTTGAGGATCACCGACTTAGGTTCTGTCAAACGCTGTTCTGTCACTGGGCAGTTATAAAGGCGGAGTTCGGGTCGACTGAGAATCAAGCTGCGTGGTGTGAATAACCAAGACAGGATTTTGCCCCTCCATCCAGAGAGATATTCTTTGGCCCTCTCGGAAGATATGATTCGGAAAGCATGGCCATGCGCGTCTCGGATAAGTGTTAACCGAGGCAGCCGACTAAGAGTTAGTCGGATGAATCACTTATCTCGGATCGAGAAAGAGAGTCGGACTATTTAAGGGATGACGATCATTCGCCTATAGTCCAACAAGGTATATCGTGAGGCAAAAGGGACTCAGACAAAAGTCGCATTGGAAGGTATGTCGTCATGACTTATTGGTACTTGGGAGTTGGCACGTTCTGCTAGGAGCTGCTACCAACTGATTGATCACGAGTGAGACTCGGAATCATGTTCGGGTTACCATGAGCCTGCCGGGTCACACACTTAAGAGCGGGTGCAGTTTGGGTTAGACCCAAACAGGAAACCTATTTGGGTTGGACCCAAATAGTGACATGGACTTAGTCAGCAAGTGAGACTTGCAGTGGCAAATATAGGCCTTTTAGTGAATGGGCCACAAGTGAGTGGAGCCCACTTTCACTCCCTATATAAGCTGGGGCACAGGTGCTTAGAGCACAAGATTAGGCCACTCCATGTGTTGGAAACCCTAGACCCATTCCGTCTTGTCGCCGCCGTACCGGACATAGAAGTCCATCGCCGGTGCTCCTTCTCGTATGTGTGGATACCGGAGGAGGTGCTGTACGTTCAGCACTTCGACGATCGTGAAGAAAGTATGGATCGTGGAATCGGAATGGATCGCGAGGACTGCACTGCATCAAGCGACGTGCTTCATCAATTCCGCAACTGCGCATCTAGTGGTAATCCTCGTGGCCTTCTACCTAAGCTGGATCTTGGGATCACCGCGTAGGGAAAAAGTTTTGTTTATCTCTACGTGGCCCAACAGTGGTATCAGAGCGTTAGCTTCTGGTTTTAGGCTCGAGATCGTGCATATGTGATATGCGGTTGGCGTTAGATTGGATCTAATTGCAGTTTTGGTGGTCGATCTATGAGATAGATCGGTTTTGTACAAAGTTGATTGGATCAAGCTGCTCGGGAATGGATGATCTGGTTTCCGTGATCTAACTGCTAAGGTTGTGGAACGACATACCCCTACCGGTCGGCTTCCGCCATCGGGGTAGACTGTGACACGTAAACCCGGATGCGGTGATCGAAGACCAAAGAGTTTGGTCGAATCGAAGTCCGGATCGGATTTGGGTAAAATTGTTTTATCCAATGACGAAATCCATGTCCGGAATGCAGATGAGATCTGCGCTTTTTGAAATCGATCCCTGCCCGCTATCCGGCTAGCGGGACCACCGGCTTCGCCCTGTCGTAGCGCCTTAGATGTCGTTGCGAGTTTCACAACACCGGTAGATATCGTATCTATGCATAACTTGTTTTTGCAGGATGATGTTGTGAATGGTATGGCTTATGTACATGTGATGTGTGTAATCCATACGTGATCTGCGTATCATGGTTTTTGTCAGCCGGCTAGAGCCTAGGTGCTGTCATCTTATTGTATAACGGCCTGCGTGTCGGATTCTCTGTGTAATTTGCATTACTAGCTAGTGTAGATGTTTGGAGAATCCGGATGGCATGCAAGTCGGTGTACAAGTCGGCTACATGGTGTAAGCCGACACGTGACAAGAGTTGACACGAGTCGGATTACAGGCTTTTATGGAGATGGAGATCGCCATGAAGAGAGCCATACCATTTCACATTATAATTGTCTTATTTTGTGTTATTGTTATGTCTCTGTTTTACCTCTATTAGATAGTTGGTAGAAAGTAATCCCTCAAAGAAGGTCTAGTCGTTTTCCCCGCTAGTGCTGCACCATCACAAGTCGGACATTTTTGGTAGTGGGCTCATAAAATTGAGGTGCTATCAATTCTTTCCAACTAGGTGGGTTCGAGTCGGACTCTTACAGCGGAAGCACTTGGTAATCTAGACAGGTCTATCACAACGGTTGTGGGACTTGGGGAAAAGTTGGATGGGAGCCAGGGCATGTGATTCCACCCATCCAACAGGAGTCGTATGAGATACGATTGACAAGGAGTTGTCTACCTAGATCACTTGACGGCTAGCAGTGATGCTAAAGCTCACTAGTCGACTTGCTTATTTAGGGTCCTGAATCACTAAGTAACCATCAGAGGGGTGTTGGTTCTAGTGGGAGCATAAATATTAAAAGGTTTAATATGCTTGCTATTTTATGGATACATGTCTTAAGTGTTTTGCATATTTTCTGTTGTAGATCAATGGCACCTAGCAGTCTTCCTCAGATTTCCGGTTTTGCTTTGAGAACCATCTTAGAGAAAGATAAGCTGAATGGAACTAACTTCACCAACTGGTATCGTAATCTGAGAATTGTTCTCAAACAAGAAAAGAGGGATCGTGTCCTAGACAACCCACTTCCAGCTGAGCCGGATGAGAATGCGACTGTCGCAGCCACCAATGCCTACCGTCGGATTTGTGATGAATCCACGGAGATTAGCTGTCTTATGCTTGCTCACATGGAACCAGACTTGCAACAGGAGTTTGAGAATGTTGAGGCCTACGATATGATCGAAAGCCTCAAAAGTATGTTCTAGGCTCAGGTAAAGACTGAGAGGTATCAAGTCTCTCAGGTCTTGTTGAGTTGCAAGCTTAAGGATGGCGATCCACTGAGTCCGCATGTGATCAAGATGGTTGGTTACATGCAGTCTCTGGAAAGACTTGGCTACCCCATTAGCGAAGATTTCGCTACAGACATAATTCTGAACTCTCTTCCTAGTGCATATGGCCAGTTTATATCGAACTACCACATGCATGGTATGGATAAGAAGCTCACTGAATTACATGGGATGCTCAAGCAGGCTGAGGCGGATCTCAAGAAAGGTGTCAGTTAAGTGTTGATGGTACAAAACAAGGCTAAGTTCAAGAAGAGTTCTTGGACTAAGAAGAAGAAGGCAAAGTCAGGAGGTAAGGCTGAGGACCCAGTCCAAAGCGCTTCCTCAGGGACTAAGCCATCTCCTGCAGCCAGATCCACTTGCTTCTACTGTAAGTCGGATGGCCACTGGAAGAGGAATTGCAGCAAGTATATGGCTGACAAAGCCAAGAGCGGAGGTGTGACTTCCAGCTTAGGTATGCTTGTTTGCAATGTTATAGACATTTATCTTGTTGGTGCACCTGGTAGTTCTTGGGTATATGATACCGGATCAGTCATTCACATATGCAACTCGTTGCAGGGACTGGTAATAACTAGGAGCGTGGCAAGAGGCGAGGTTGACATTCAGGTGGGCAACAAAGCAAGATTTGCTGCGTTGGAAGTCGGCACGATGCAACTTCATTTACCTTCCGGATTCTTAATGGAGCTGAATAATTGTTATTATGTTCCAGTGCTTAGTCGAAACATTATTTCTGCCTCATGTTTGATGAGACAGGGCTATGAGTCAAATATTAAGAATAATGGTTGTTCTTTATATTTGAATGATATGTTTCACGGTTTTGCACCCGTCCAGGACGGATTATTTATTTTGAATCTTGAGGGTGAATCTGTCTTTAACATAAATGTAAAAAGGTTAAAACCAAATGATCTGAATATGACTTACTTTTGGCATTGTCGGTTTGGTCATATAAGTTGGAAACGCATGAAGAAGCTCCATGATGATGGACTCCTAACTTCGTTCGACTTGGAGTCGTTCGAGACATGCGAATCCTGTCTTCTCGGCAAGATGACCAAGACACCTTTTGCAAAGAGTTGTGAAAGGGCGTCCGACTTATTGGGACTAGTACATAGTGATGTATGTGGCCCAATGAGCACGACAGCCAGAGGTGGTTATGAGTACTTCATTACCTTCACTGATGATTTGAGTAGATATGGATATATCTACTTGATGAAACATAAGTTGGAAGCCTTTGAAAAGTTCAAGGAATTCCAGAATGAGGTACAAAATTAACTTGGCAAGAAAATAAAGTTTCTTCGGTCGGACCGAGGAGGCGAGTACATGAGCCATGAGTTTGATGACCATCTGAAGAGTTATGGAATAGTTCCCCAGCTCACTCCTCCAGGAACGCCATAGAGAAACGGTGTATCGGAAAGGAGGAACCGGACCTTGTTGGACATGGTACGATCAATGATGAGTCGGATAGATCTGCCTTTATCATTTTGGGGATATTGTCTAAAACTGCAGCGTTCACACTAAACAGAGTACCATCAAAGTCGGTAGAAAAGACACCACATGAGATGTGGACTGGCAAGAAGCCAAGTTTGTCTTTTCTCAAGGTTTGGGGTTGTGAAGCTTTTGTCAAGCGACTTCAGTTGGACAAGCTCACAGCTAAGTCGGATAAGTGTATTTTCGTGGGGTATCCAAGGGAAACCTTGGGTTACTACTTCTACAACCGAGAAGAGGGCAAAGTGTTTGTCGCTCGAAATGGTGTCTTCCTTGAGAAAGAGTTTCTCAGTCGGGGAGTCAGTGGGAGTACGGTGCATCTCGAAGAAATTCAAGAAATACCGGCTAGCAGCGAGTCGGCAAAAGCCTTAGAGGTTGAGCCGGACGTGGTACCTAAGCCGGAAATTGCACCAACACTGCGAAGATCGGCCAGATTGCGAAGTGTTCGTGATGTGATGCTGTTGGACAGTGATGAGACGGCAACTTATTCAGAAGCGATGGTGGGTTCTGATTCTGAGTCATGGCTTGGAGCCATGAGATCCGAGTTAAAGTCCATGGATGAAAATCAAGTTTGGAACTTGGTTGATCTGCCAGACGGTGCAAGACCCGTCGAGTGCAAATGGGTCTTTAAGAAGAAAACTGATATGGATGGTAACGTTTCTATCTATAAGGCATGGCTTGTCGCGAAAGGGTTTCGACAAGTTCAAGGAGTTGACTACGATGAGACTTTCTTTCCTGTAGCGATGCTTAAATCAGTTCGGATCATGTTAGCTATAGCAGCCTATTTCAATTATGAGATATTGGCAGATGGATGTCAAAACGGCTTTCCTTAATGGAAATTTAACCGAGGACGTGTATATGATACAGCCCGAGGGTTTTGTCGATCCGGCTAATGCTGACAAGGTATGCAAGCTTCAGAAATCCATTTATGGGTTGAAGCAAGCATCTCGAAGTTGGAACATTCGCTTTGATGAGGTAGTCAAATCGTTTGGCTTCATCAAAAGTGATCATGATTCTTGTTTATACAAGAAGTTTAGTGGGAGCAAAGTGAACTTTCTGATCTTATATGTGGATGACATATTACTGATTGGAAATGATGTCCAGATGTTGCAAGAGACCAAGGAATCATTGGAAAAGAGTTTTTCGATGAAAGACTTGGGTGAGGCGACTTACATACTAGGAATCCGGATCTATAGAGATAGATCAAGGCGGCTCATTGGATTGAGTCAGAGTACATATTTGGACAAAGTGTTGAAGAAGTTCAACATGGAATCGTCTAAGAAGGGGTTCTTACCGATGTCCCATGGCGTAAAACTTAGCAAGACTCAGTGTCCTTCGACAACTGATGAGCGAAGTCGGATGAGTGCGATTCCGTATGCTTCTGCAGTCGGATCCATCATGTATGCTATGATTTGTACTAGGTCGGATGTTTTCTATGCTCTGAGTGTTGTGAGCAGGTACCAGGCTGACCCCGGAGAAATCCACTAGGCAGCGGCTAAAAATATCCTAAAGTACTTGAGAAGGACTAAGGATATGTTCCTGGTTTATGGAGGTGAGAATGAACTCCGTATAAAGGGTTACACGGATGTGAGTTATCTCACTGACTCGGATGATTCTCATTCGCAATCCGGATATGTGTTTGTAATAAACGGAGGGGCTGTGAGCTGGAAGAGTTCCAAGCAAGAGACGGTGTCTGCGTCTATGACAGAGGCTGAGTATATTGCTGCCTCGGAGGCGGCAAAAGAAGCCGTTTGGATGAGGAATTTCCTCATGGATCTTCGTGTGGTTCAGGGCTCGTCCAATCCGTTAGACGTGTATTGTGACAACAATGGTGCTATTGCACAAGCCAAGGAACCTAGACAACACCAGAAGAACAAACATATACTCATGCGGTACCACCTTATTCGCCAGTTCGTGGATCAAGGTGATATCAAGTTATGCAAGGTACACACGGATGCAAACATTGCGGATCCGTTGACAAAGCCACTTCCACAGCCAAAGCATGAGGCGCACCTGAGAGCTATGGGCATTAGATGCCTAGACATGTGATGTCGGATGATTGACTCTAGTGCAAGTGGGAGACTGTTGGGAATATGCCCTAGAGGCAATCATGTATGATGTTATTCCCAATGTATTCATAAGGTTATGGTCCATGTATGAAGTGCTGATATGTATCATCGAATATGTGATTTGATTGTGGAACTATATATTCATGTTGTTCATACTAATTGTCCTTGGTCATTGAGGTTGTGCTGGACACACAACTTAGACCAATGTGAAAGTCGGCAGATGACCAGGTTCCACTTGTCATGGGCATGGGGATGCTATTCCGACTTACACGAATTCGGCTAAAGATTTTAGCGAGTTGGACTGACCCATATTGAGATGCAACGAACAAGTCGTCATTTGCATGTCTCAATCAATGTAATCCTTAGACCTTAGGTTATTGCACAATCCGAGTTTTTGGATCACCGACTTAGGTTCTGTCAAACGCTGTTCTGTCACTGGGCAGTTATAAAGGCGGAGTTCGGGTCGACTGAGAATCAATCTGCGTGATGTGAATAACCAAGACGGGATTTTTCCCCTCCATCCAGAGAGATATTCTCTGGGCCCTCTCGGAAGATATGATTTAGAAAGCATGGCCATGCGCGTCTCGGATAAGTGTTAACCGAGGCAGCCGACTAAGAGTTAGTCAGATGAATCACTTATCTCGGATCGAGAAAGAGAGTCGGACTATTTAAGGGATGACGATCATTCGCCTATAGTCCGACAAGGTATATCGTGAGGCAAAAGGGACTCAGACAAAAGTCGCATTGGAAGGTATGTCGTCATGACTTATTGGTACTTGGGAGTTGGCACGTTCTGCTAGGAGCCGCTACCAATTGATCGATCACGAGTGAGGCTCGGAATCGTGTCCGGGTTACCATGAGCCTGTCGGGTCACACACTTAAGAGCGGGAGCAGTTTGGGTTAGACCCAAACAGGAAACCTATTTGGGTTGGACCCAAATAGTGACATGGACTTAGTCAGCAAGTGAGACTTGCAGTGGCAAATATAGGCCTTTTAGTGAATGGGCCACAAGTGAGTGGAGCCCACTTTCACTCCCTATATAAGCTAGGGCACAGGTGCTTAGAGCACAAGGTTAGGTCACTACATGTGTTGGAAACCCTAGCCCCAGTCCGTCCTGTCGCCGCCATACCGGACCTAGCAGTCCATCGCCGGCGCTCCTCCTCGTACGTGTGGATACCGGCGGAGGTGCTGTACGTTGAGCACTTCGACGATCATGAAGAAAGTACGGATCTTGGATCGTGGAATTGGAACGGATCATGAGGATTGCACTGCATCAAGCGACGTGCTTCATCAATTCCGCAACTGCGCATCTAGTGGTAATCCTCGTGGCCTTCTACCTGAGCTGGATCTTGGGATCACCGCATAGGGAAAAAGTTTTGTTTATCTCTACGTGGCCCAACATTGGTATTGTTTACTTATTTCCTTATGGTGCTTCTTTATGAAGTATCATGCCGCTTACAGTATCTTGCACAAAGCATATAGCCGAATGTGAACCTTTTCTGTTCGTGCTAGAGATTTTTATTTCTACAGGTGCTACACATATTGAGGCTTCTAGTGATTCGTTGTGAGTAGTGCAATTATGTCCATGGTTTACCAAAGTTTCGATGAATCACGTGTTATTTATCTTGATACATGTCTAGATGTAACTTTCATCTTGAATTTATTTATCATTGCTCATATATCTAGATATGAAAACTGAAGTGCAAATGAGTTGGCTCAACAAACATCCGGGTATCATGTTATTCATGATATATTTCATATTCAACAAGAGCTGATGCTTTGTTTTGCCAACATAGGTAAGGCCGGATTGGAAACTACCGCTTCGCCCACTAATGAAATATCTAGTGCAGGTGAAGGTGAAGAATAGAGGAAGCCCATTGTTGATTACATGAAAATCTGAACCAAAGGGTGAACATGACAGTTCAGTTGCTTTTCAAATACTCATTAATAGGTAATGATCTTTATTGCCGAATAGTTGGTGATATTCTTCTTGAGAAACATGAATGAAGACCTGGTCAGGATCATTGTGGGAGTTTTTCATGAAGGAAATTATGATATTCATCAACTTCGGGATGAGGTGATTGTTCTTAATGCAAATTATTTGAGGAAATCATACCCAAGTGGCAGATATATATTTATCGCCCTTAGCACATATGGCCAATATAGAGTTGTCGCCCTAAGATAACCAATGGCTGATGGAGTGTTGACTTCAATCTTAGACTGGAAGTGGAGCAAGTTATTTTCTGGCACGCAAGCTCTGCCAGAAAACAGGGGGCATGTGTTGGCACTCGTTTTGGGTTCGTAACTAATCAAGACAAATGGGGAGAGACACTTGGAAAAGTTCACTCAGAGGATTATTAATCATCATCAAAGAGGCACCATATCAAGTCAAGGAATTTCAGGCTTAATAGCCGATTATACTAGTGTTCAGAGAAGACTCGGAGACTAATATATGGAGGCTTTAACTATGAGTCCTTTAAGATGACCTCAAATGAAAAAGTGCTGAACATGAAAGTTATGCGCCTCGTCGAAAAAAGCAACTTTGGTTTTTGAATCATATCGATCTGAGTCAGTATGCAAAATTAAGAGGCAAAATACTTACAAAGGCCGAATTAGCACGGACGGGAGAGGGGGTCGCCCGACCACAGACAATGTCTCACCTTAGGCGAGAGCAATGGACCCGGGCGACCCAAAAAAACCTCCTAATTCGGTCATTCTTCTTTCGACTTAATTTAAGCGGTCAATATCAACTCGTATGGAAAAGTGCAAAACATGAAAGTTCTTCGTTTTTTCGAAATGAATAAATTATTTTGAGAAACTATGTGGCCTCCAGATTCAAGATATGGCCGAATTGAGTTAAATTCGTTCCGTCTAAATCCAAGTTTGATACAAAAATAAGGAGAAAAGTCCATTAAGATAAGATAATATGAAAAAGTGGCCAACTTCAAAGTTGTTCATTGTTTCGAGACGCACAACTTTGCTTTTTACAACATTTTGATCCGAGGTTATTTAGCACCTCAAAATCAGGTTAGAAGGTATAGACCAGTTTTTGGCCGAACAGTTATGGAAAATTCGGACTAGACCATCCGAATTTTACCCCAACTAGGGTTTTGGACATGATTCTAAGCTTGTTTCTTGCACGAAAAGTCCAGCCGCTCCTTATATACATGAGGGGTGACGGCCGATTGAACCAACACCAATCGAACAAATCAATCTACTACTTTTTCGTGTTCATTTACTTTTTATCCCTCTCCCTCGTATCTTTCTTCTCGTTCATCCACAGTTCTTCATACCCGAGGGCTGCGAATCCACGAGGCTCTAAGGGCGGTTAGGCCGATCTAGGGCAGCCCATAGTCGCCGCGACACCCTGACGGGGTCCCTCCTGGGCAAGCGGGGTTCTGGGTCTACAACTGCGCTCGCTGAACTGTCTTGCATACCGTGCTCCCAACGAGCCTGCCTCGACACGTGCTCCCGCACATCGCGCTCGGCCGAGGGTACACGGTGACATTTTCGTGCGCGAACAGCATGTGTGTCCTTCTCATAAACCACATGGATCCACTAGAGTCATTGCATGTCTTTGCATGTGGTGTCCTTTTCATAAACCACCACTAGTGTCATTGCATGTGTGTCATTTTCATAAACCACAACTAGAGTCATTGCATGTTTGTTCTTTTCATAAACCACCTCTTGGATCCAATGCATGTCATTGCATGTGTGTCCCTTTCATAAACCACAACTAGGGTCATTGTGTGTTTGTTCTTTTCATAAACCACCACTTGGATCCAATGCATGTCATTGCATGTGTGTCCTTTTCATAAACCATAACTAGGGTCACTACATGTGATGTCCTTTTCATAAACCACCACTTGGATCCAATGCATGTTATTCCATGTGTGTCCTTTTCATAAACCACAACCAGGGTCACTGCATTTGGTGTACTTTTCATAAACCACCACTTGGATCCACCAGAGTCGCTGCATGTGGTGTCCTTTTCATAAACCACCACTAGAGTCATTGCATGTGTTGTTCTTTTCATAAACCACCTGGATCCACCAGAGTAATTGCATGTGTGTCCTTTTCATAAACCACCACCAGAGTCACTACATGTGGTGTGCTTTTCATATACCACCACTTGGATCCACCAGAGTCATTGCATGTGGTGTCCTTCTCATAAACCACATGGATCATCCAGTGTCATTGCATGTCTTTGCATGTGTGTTCTTTTCATAAACCACCACTAGTGTTATTGCATGTGTGTCCTTTTCATAAACCACAACCAGAGTCATTGCGTGTTTATTATTTTCATAAACCACCACTTGGATCCAATGCATGTCATTACATGTGTGTCCCTTTCATAAACCACAACTAGGGACATTGCATGTTTGTTCTTTTCATAAACCACCACTTGGATTCAATGCATGTCATTGCATGTGTGTCCTTTTCATAAACCACAACTAGGGTCACTGCATGTGCTATCCTTTTCATAAACCACCACTTGGATCCAATGCATGTCATTTCATGTGTGTCCTTTTCATAAACCACAACCAGGGTCACTACATTTGGTGTACTTTTCATAAACCACCACTTGGATCCACTAGAGTCACTACATATGGTGTCCTTATCACAAACCACCATTAGAGTCATTGCATGTGTTGTCTTTTCATAAACCACCACTTGGATCCACCAGAGTCATTGCATGTGGTGTCCTTTTCATAAACCACCACTAGAGTCATTGAATGTGTGTGTGTCAGTGTTCATCACTGTGGTTTTTGAAAAGAACACATGCAATGATGCCACTCCAGCATGTGGTGTTCTTTTCATAAACCACATGGATCCACTAGAGTCATTGCATGTGGTGTCCTTCTCATAAACCACATGGATCCACCAGTGTCATTGCATGTCTTTGCATGTGTGTTCTTTTCATAAACCACCACTAGTGTCATTGCATGTGTGTCCCTTTCATAAACCACAACCAGCGTCATTGCATGTTTGTTCTTTTCATAAACCACCACTTGGATCCAATGCGTGTCATTGCATGTGTGTCCTTTTCATAAACCACAACTAGGGTCATTGCATGTTTGTTCTTTTCATAAACCACCACTTTATCCACCAGTGTAATTGCATGTTTGTTATTTTCATAAACCACCACTAGTGTCATTGCATGTGTGTGTGTCAGTGTGCATCACTGTGGTTTTTGAAAAGAACACATGCAATGATGCCACTCCAGCATGTGGTGTTCTTTTCATAAACCACATGGATCCACTAGTTGACATTGCATGTGTGTACTTTTCATAAACCACAACCAGAGTCATTGCATGTTTGTTCTTTTAATAAACCACCACTTGGATCCAATGCATGTCATTGCATGTGTGTCCTTTTCATAAACCACAACCAGGGTCATTGCATGTTTGTTCTTTTTAGAAACCACCACTTGGATCAACCAGTGTCATTGCATGTGTGTCCTTTTCATAAACCACCACCAGAGTCAAAGCGCGTGTGTGTGTCAGTGTGCATCACTTTGGTTTTTTAAAATAACACATTGCAATGATGCCACTCCAGCATGTGGTGTTCTTTTCATAAACCACATGGATCCACTAGAGTCATTGCATGTGTGTCCTTCTCATAAACCACAACTAGGGTCAATGCATGTTTGTTCTTTTCATAAACCACCACTTGGATCCAATGCATGTCATTGCATGTGTGTCCTTTTCATAAACCACAACTAGGGTCATTGCATGTTTGTTCTTTTCATAAACCACCACTTGGATCCACCAGTGTCATTGCATGTGTGTCCTTTTCATAAACCACCACTAGAGTCACTGCATGTGTGTGTGTGTGTGTGTCAGTGTGCATCACTGTGGTTTTTGAAAAGAACACATGCAATGTTGCCACTCTAGCATGTGGTGTTCTTTTCATCAACCACATGGATCCACTAGAGCCATTACATGTGTGTTCTTCTCATAAACCACAACTAGGATCATTGCATGATTGTTCTTTTCATAAACCACCACTTGGATCCACCAGTTTCATTGCATGTGTGTCCTTTTCATAAAGCACCACCAGAGTCACTACATGTGGTGTTCTTTTCATAAACCACATGGATCCACCAGAGTCATTGCAGGTGTGTCCTTCTCATAAACCACATGGATCCACCAAAGTCATTGCATGCCTTTGCATGTGGTGTCCTTTTCATAAACCACCACTAGTGGCATTGCATGTGTGTCCTTTTCATAAACCACAACGAGAGTTATTGAATGTTTGTTCTTTTCATAAACCACCACTTGGATCCGATGCATGTCATTGCATGTGTGTCCCTTTCATAAACTACAACTAGGGTCTATGCATGTTTGTTCTTTTCATAAACCACCACTTGGATCCAATGCATGTGTGTCATTTTCATAAACCACAACTAGGGTCACTACATGTGATGTCCTTTTCATAAACCACCACTTGGATCCAATGCATGTCATTTCATGTGTGTCCTTTTCATAAACCACAACCAGGGTCACTGCATTTGGTGTACTTTTCATAAACCACCACTTGGATCCACTAGAGTCACTGCATGTGGTGTCCTTTTCATAAACCACTACTAGAGTCATTGCATGTGGTGTTCTTTTCATAAACCACCTGGATCCACCAGAGTCATTGCATTTGATGTCCTTTTCATAAACCACCACTAGAGTCATTGAATGTGTGTGTGTGAGTGTGCATCACTCTGGTTTTTGAAAGGAACAGATACATTGATACCACTCCAGCATGTGGTGTTCTTTGTATAACCCCCCCCCCTTGGATCCACCAGAGTCATTGCATGTGGTGTCCTTCTCATAAACCACATGGATCCACTAGTGTCATTGCATGTCTTTGCATGTGTGTTCTTTTCATAAACCACCACTAGTGTCATTGCATGTGTGTCCTTTTCATAAACCACAACCAGAGTCATTGCATGTTTGTTCTTTTCATAAACCACCACTAGTGTCATTGCATGTGTGTGTGTCAGTGTGCATCACTGTGGTTTTTGAAAAGAACACATGCAATGATGCCACTCCAGCATGTGGTGTTCTTTTCATAAACCACATGGATCCACTAGTTGACATTGCATGCGTGTACTTTTCATAAACCACAACTAGAGTCATTGCATGTTTGTTCTTTTCATAAACCACCACTTGGATCCAATGCATGTCATTGCATGTGTGTCCTTTTCATAAACCACAACCAGGGTCATTGCATGTTTGTTCTTTTTAGAAACCACCACTTGGATCAACCAGTGTCATTGCATGTGTGTCCTTTTCATAAACCACCACTAGAGTCATTGTATGTGGTGTCCTTTTCATAAACCACCACTTGGATCCACCAGAGTCACTACATGTGGTGTCCTTTTCATAAACCACCACTAGAGTTATTGCATGTATTGACCTGGATCCACCAGTGCCATTGCATGTGGTGTCCTTTTCATAAACCACCATTGGAGTCATTGCATATGTGTGTGTGTGTCAGTGTGCATCGCTGTGGTTTTTGAAAAGAACACATGTAATGATGCCACTCCAGCATGTGGTGTTCTTTTCATAAACCACCTGGATCAACCAGAGTCATTGCATGTGGTGTTCTTTTCATAAACCACCACTAGAGTCATTGAAAAGAACACATGCAATGATGCCACTCCAGCATGTGGTGTTCTTTTCATATACCACATGGATCCACCAGAGTCATTGTATGTGGTGGTCTTTTCATAAACCACCACTAGAGTCATTGCATGTGTGTGTGTGGTCAGTGTGCATCACTGTGGTTTTTGAAAAGAACACATGCAATGATGCCACTTCAGCATGTTGTGTTCTTTTCATAAACCACCCGGATCCACCAGAGTCATTGCATGTGGTGTTCTTTTCGTAAACAACCACTAGAGTCATTGAAAAGAACACATGCAGTGATGCCACTCCAGCATGTGGTGTTCTTTTCATAAACCACATGGATCCACCAGAGTCATTGCATGTGGTGTTCTTTTCATAAACCACCACTAGAGTCATTGCATGTGTGTGTGAGTGTGCATCATTGTGGTTTCACAAAACATTACATCACTCTGTGCCAATCCTAGCTCTACCACTGTGTCATTGCATGTGTGTTCTTTTCCTAAACCACCACTAGTGTCATTGCATGTGTGTTCTTTCCATAAACCACAAGGATACACCAGAGTCATTTGCACGTGTGTTCTTTTCAATGACAGCCGTTGGCCACAAACAATCGGGACACAGAGCTAACTAGCAACCACTTCGATCTTCTAGAAGACCCAATCCCTGATTTTTAGGCGCCGTTGGATCGGGGTGCATGGACGATAAGGATGTCCTTCGTGAGGGCGATCCACGCGAAGTCTGTTCTCCGAACTAATTGGCAGTGGCATCCATGACTGGGCCTACGTCCTTGCCCTTATCCCCTCCACCTCGGGGTCGAAGCTCAGATCGTGTTCCTTCATCTCCATGGAGAGGGAGAGGCCCAAACTCAACTTGCACGAGGCTCAGATGTTTGCCCACTATGACATACATGCGCCGCCATTCGCGAGGCTTCCGGTCGGCTTTGAGCTCAGCTACGCCGGGGTACCTGTCGCGTCGCTCTTGCGTGACAACGCGTTGGCGAGGCAGATCGAGGAGCGCCACTGCTAGCTGCTGGAGCGGAAGAGGGCAATGGCACGGTACTCGCGCACAAGCACGTACTAGCGAAAGTTGTTCAAGAAGGAGCGGATGGCGTTGATTGAGCTATGCGGAACCCACTGGTGGGAGATCCACCCGGATCTGCAACCCCGAAGGGAGGTAGCGCTTCTGGGCAGTGCCTGGGCATACGACCTCCACCATTATCGATGCGGCACGCCGTGAAGAATCCATGAGGAGGAGGAACGCTGCCGCGAACGTCGGCATTGATTCCGACACGGAGGAAGCTGGCGGTGACATGGACAACGTCGTCGATGATGGAGACTGCGGGAGCGTCATAGTCAATTGGGGCCACTTAAGCCTAAATTAAATCTATGTACGGTATCTTAATGCCCTCTTTAGATGGGGGTCACTTGAGTCATAGTCGATTAGTGCCATAATCTATATATGTTGGGCATGTTTTAGGTGTCTTTGTCTTTGAAACTAGTCGAAACTCGTCTGATCCTGGAAATACAGTTTGCGCGTTACTGGCATATCGGATAGGACAATACGCTAACTCTGCTCCTAGCACTTGATGGCACAACCATAATTTGGAGTGCGCCAGAGGAGAAGGGATCAAGCGTGTTGTAAAAAATAGTGTACTACTTCTGTCCAGATATAACTAACTTAGCCTTTTTAGATATTTAAATGAATCTATACCCAAAACATGTCTAGATACATACGAATCTACACAAATTCAAGTCACTTAGTTCTAGACGGAGTAGGGAGTAATAATATTTTTTGAGGAATAGTTTCCGATTGCATATATTGGCCATGTTTTAGGTTTCTCTATCTTTCAAACTAATCAAAAGTCATCCAATTCTGAACAGACAAGGTCATTGCGTTCACATCTGATGGGACAATACATTGACTCTGCTACCAGCACTTGATGGCACAACCATACTTCTGGAGTGCCCCAGAGGAGATGGGAATCCAAGGGAGATGGCAACTAGTAGCTGCGTCCATACGCAGGTAAACAATTAATGTAATAATATTTAAAAAATTGTAATATCGTCCACATGACCCCATCACAGACACGTTGCACGCGCCAGATATAAATAAAGACGACACGACTAGTTTAGTTTCAATGATAATTCAACATACGACATTATTGTGCCCGCTTCTTTCTGGTACTCTTATTAGTCTGCTAGCCCACGCTGCATTAAGCAACAGTTGATGAGGATAGAAAAAATGATAAAATGGCAAATAAAACAATTTTTAAGCTTACCTTTCATCTGGAGAATCGTACAAAGATGAAATTGGCAGGGATTTATTATTTCTCCTTAGCCAAAAGATCCTCAAGAACATCCTCAACCACCCCTGCAACTTCTTCATATTCTAATACACCTCCATTATTTTCCTTTTCCTCCTCGTTCCGCTTACCCTTTTGTTTCTTTTCACACTCTTTTCTCGCTGGCACCTCCACTTCTTCATAAATTTTCTGCTTACCTACGTTTTCCTCCGAGTGCTCATCGCCGTTTTCCTCCACCTGCTGCACTTCCTCAAGTTCTTCGTCTTCGCGCTGCTCTTCCTCTAGTTCTGGCTGAGAAGCCTCATTTTCTGCCACCAGGTGTGAACAGGGACAAGATCATGTGTAACTGGGTTTTTAAACAACCTCTTGATATGGTCAAATCCTCCACAACGTTTGCATTTCCTTTTCCTAGCTCCCAGCCTTGAACCTTTATCGGTGGAGGCTTTGATCCTTAGCTTTCTAGGCCTCCTAGGTGGCCTCCTAAGAACTGGTGGTTGAAGTTTGAACCCTGGGTCAACAATCTCCCAATCATTTTCATCAGCCATAGGTGGTACATTTTCTGCATAAGTTGCAACAAACTTGTCCACGGAGAAATAGTTGTCAACATAGTTTCTCTATTTCAGCTCTGTTACCTCTAAGCTTTAAGACGAAGTACAATGCATGGTGACATGGCAGACCAGTAATCTGCCAATGCCTGCATGAACAAGTCTTGTTTCCAATGTCTAAAGTGTACCTTTGTTCAGTTCCACGCTTGTATGCTGCATAAACCTCAGCCAATGTTCTGGAACTTTTGACCATCCTCATCTTTATCGTTCTCATTGCCCTAGTTCTTGCATTCAGTAACATAACCACCTTTGGAACTATTTTATGGCCTAAGAAATTTCTTGCACAAATTATTTGCCTTAAATCTATCTTCACCATTATGCACTATCTTATTGCATCCAACAAAATAACAATTCCAAGTGTCTTCATGCGCGAAATCTTAGCATTGAAACTCTCTACCAAATTATTTCAAACAAAATCCACCTTGCTTAACTCACCAAACTTGCTTCTGGCCCATAGCTTGGTGTGATGCTCTTCAAGGTATTTTTTCACCTTTGGCACTACATACATGTTCTACAAGTAAGTAGCATGCATGCTTGGGTGTATGTGTATGCTGATCGCCACAAGTCCTCTTCAAAGATCTTTCCTTTGAACTTCTTCGTGAAGTTAGTAGCGAGGTGCCGCATGCATTCCCTATGCTCAACCCCAGGAAACACAACATCAACAGCATTCTCAAGACCCTTGCATGCACCAGTGTGTATCACCAAGCCTTCAGGGTGACCAATTACTGCCCGTAGTCTCTGCATGAACCATGTCCAGCTTTCATTTGATTCACCCTCAAGAACAGCATAAGCTACTGGTAGAAGCCAATTATGCGCATCCAAAGCACAAGCAGAAGCAACAAGTCCCATGAACTTCCCTATAAAAAGTTGCGCCTATTGCCAAGTATGGCCTGCAGCCGTCTAGGAACCCCTTCCAGCATGCCTTCAGGCAGACAGAACATCTCCTAAAGCATTTCTTATCTGCTTGCTTATACCTGACCCCCCTTGAGACCTTTTATCTTCCTTTCACAACCTCGTAATCGATGTCAACAACAGTACCAGGTGATGTTTTCTCTACCTGAGCTTTGAAACTATACAACATGTGAAAACTGTCATTCCACTTTCCTTGAATGAAGTCTACAGCCATATCCTTCCCATCAAAGACTCTATGGTAAGGAATCAGAATGTTAAACTTTTTGCTAATCTTTGCTCTGAGTTTAGCAGGTCTAATGTTATGATCCTGCCTCACCTAGTCAAGTACAGTAGCAGCAATCCACTTGGTAGTCACCAGTCTAATTTTATCACTTAAAGAAGTATTAGGGCAGTTGTGTTTCTTCGTGTTTACTTTGATCTGCATTCGATAAGAATCCAAATAAGTCAAAGCTAATTATCAGCAAAATAAATATGAGAAAGACTGAAACTAAATGTAGCTATTGCAACCTGAAATGGGTGTCCATCCCGCATTGGAGATGCATGTAATCTCCATTTACACACATTACTTTCCCTACAATGCACCCTAAATCTCTTTTGGTTGCTCTTTTCAATGATAAATTTGAACCCAACTCTAATTGCATAGGTTGCAACTGCATATCTGCAGTCCTCCACATTCTCAAAGATAGTCCCCTCATCAATTGTAGGATTGTGCCTGCCAAAGTGTATCACTGGCCTATCCTCATCTTCGTCGTCGTATCTACATCCCATTTCCACATCTTCACATTCCTCTTCCTCATCAGTCCCATAGTCAGGCTCAAAGTTCAAATCAACCAAATATTCCCTACTCTCCATCCTATCAGGGTCAACACCCATGTCTGGATATGCTTTCTCATCATCATATGCACCGCCACACATTTCAGTGTCTTCATGCTCGCTTTACAAAGCATCATGCTCAAGGGTAAGCTGTACAGACGTCCTGCGGTTACCAACACATATCCTTGCCATCACCACGGGACTAGAAATGCTAATTGGGTATGCAGAAAAGGAATCACAGTTCTTACCCTTCAATGGGGACGTACAGCACCTTCTCCAGGCTCCATACCTCCAAAGCACCGCACCCCGCTTCCTCTTCCCCTGTTTTGTTCTCCTTTGTGATCTCCATACTTGAAGGAGATTCCATGCTCTCTAGCCGTGCAGGACCCATCTCCGTGTTCTCAAGCCTCGCAGGATCCATCTCCGAGCGGGATCTGGATCACCAGCATCGTTCGGCACCTAACCCAACGGCCGACTTTTGGTTTTTGTTTCCAGACGCGCCTGGACGGTGGAAAGGAGACAGGACAGGGAGGGAGGGGAGGGGACGTGAGGGGATGGCATGGAGGGGAGGGCGGGAGGATGATGGCCCAAGGGGAGGACGAGAGCGGTGCACGACTGAACGAAGTGGCGGCGGCAGGAGCAGAGGAGCGGAGCAGAGCGGAGCTTGTTGCGACAGAACATGGAAAATTGCACAATAATGTGTTGGTGGGTGGCACTAGCCCTCGAACCTAGGATGCGCACCATCGAAGGTGGAGGAGGCAGGCCCGCCAGTCAGAAAACATGTCATGTCGTCATCCCCTGTTTCTAATGCCCTTTTAAAAAAGAAAACATGCCACGTCGTCATCCCCTGTTTCTGATGCCATTGCTATAATTCGACGGTTCATAGTGTCATAGAAATAATATCGTATAAACATAAGGGCACAATCATCAAAATTTCTAAAATGGAACCCAGTCTCCTACCTGTCCTGGTACATTGCCCGATGAGGTGGATAGCCACGACCGATCTTTTTAATACGTTCGCACTCTTATATTGAGAAGGGAAATAAAGATTGAGCGATTAATGCAACGAGTGTCGAATTATTACCCTCTTAGGAAATGGGAGATGATTATTTTCACGCGTGCCCGTAGTCCAAACCTACTATCAGTCTGTCACTCCCCTTCTCCGACAAACCATAGTTCACCTTGCGCAGCTCCGCCACGCCACACCACCTAGGGTAACATGGCCCCGCCTAAGCATCCACCACTGTCGCTGCGACAGCCGCCGAAACTGGGGTATTTAGCCCCTCTAAGGCAGGCCATGAAGCTCTACTTCAAGGTTGGTCTCCCATTGCCCTACCAGGCAGATGATTTCGCTGAATGTGCTAAATCGGCTGCGGCGGCAGTGCCGGCGTCGTCGGCGCTGGATGCGGCAAGCAGGGCCAAGAGAGCAATGTGCAGAAATTGCACGGCGGCATTACGGCGTGCTCTAGGCAGGGGGAACAAGGTACGTATCAAATCTTTCATGAGAGCATGCCGCCGAGGGTACACACCCTCGAATAGGGCAGCGCCAAGGTCTAGGAACTCTCGCGTCCATGCTTTAGCGCGGGCTACCTTACCGCAGTGGGGGAGGCTGGGAACACGCCGTCTGCGGCAAAGACGCTCCATCCAACGCACCGTCGGAGGCCGTACCACGGCGGATACCAAGCGTCTACACTCATCATGTTGGATTGTTCGATAGCTAGAGCTAGCGGCGGGCATCATCTCAGCGCCGGAATTCAGGTTCTAGTTCACACAGACCTACGATCCCAAAAAGAAGATGCCGAATTTCAGTTTCGAAGAAATCATTGCGGCAGCACGGATGGTCCAACTGAACCAGGACTGGCGCACGCAAAGCGGTCGTGTATTAACGATGTAGATTTCTTGAAGTTTGGCAGGAAGGCAATAGATCGGTTTGGGTTAAATGATCAAAGAACTTACGTCCTCTCAAGACAATTGGCCAGCCAACTTTTCTAGTGGAGATCTGCAGTTTTTCAGTGTAGAATAGTTAAATTCAGACTGAAGAATGGCTTTTGTAGATGAAATGCTGATGCATTGTTCTATAAACTAGTACGGAGTTTAGCCCACTTTTGTGCAGATATAAGACCCTTTTGTATGGAAGTACTACTGTTGTAAACAAATACTATCAAATATTTATTTCCTTCAATTACTACTCGTGGTTAAATCCAGTTAACTGCCATTTTTTATCCCAGACAGATAAAATTCAGACGACAGTTTATGTATAGATTTTGCGTCATCTGTCTGTGCTGTAAAGCATTTTTCATTTGTCTTGCGCTGTCTGCAAAATGGTTCTGCAGTTCAACGTGTTACAAATCTAGCTACCTTGTACTTGAAGAGGAGATGGACTATATTTTCATGGCATCCACAGAATTGATATTGCTCATTGCCAGCCCACCCTCTTTTCATGAGGTTGTCCTTGGTTATTCACAGAAATTATAAAGCACGGTGTTCAACTACATCGATTCAAACTATTACACACACATACTACATCAAATTCATTACCCACGCATACTACATTGATTCAAACTATTACACACACATACTACTTCAAATTCATTACCCACACATACTACATCGATTCAAACCATTACACATTTTTAGACGATGCTAACTTCCTGCTACACTCTCCATACTACAAATTCATTATCCACACATACCACGGCAATTCACTAGAGCTCTGTCTTCACTCGAGGGAAATCAGAACCACCAGCTTGTCCAAGCCCAGTTCCCCCACCGGAACTGTGTGCGCCGTCACGAAACAGTGGTGGTCTTGTGCCGTCGATCCTTCCAGGCCAACACTACAGGTGACAAGGACGCTTTCTGGCCGCCTCTTCGGGGCCCTAAATGCCATGTACCGATTCCAGAACCTCCTCCAGGTGGATGATGACTGGGTGCTTCTAGCAAAGTTGTCGCCTTGCCCTGCTTGGAATTTGCACCTTGTACATCTTAGGAACAGCGTCAGGATCATTCAGCCACGCCTTTACCTCGATGACCCATTTGTCGCTAAGTGGCATGATTTCCACCAGCTCGCCGCCAAGGCTACTGACGACCTGCTTGAGGGCCTCCGGCTCCCAAGCATCCAATGGGAGGCCATCAAAGCCGAGTTTGGAGAAGAAACAAAGCTGCCCCAAGCGATCATCCCACCCACAGGCGCGATGCCAACGCATGAAGCTCATTTTCTCCCCGTAACACTCGAAAGAACAGGAAGAATGTAGAACACGCTCAATGTCTAAGCTATGCTCAAACCCGATGAAAAAATCGAATGGCGGCACGCATACCTCAATATTGACCTCATTTCGTCTGATCCCAAAATGAAACCTAAAAGCCGACAGCAACTCTGCCGGCGACATAACGGGATGGACGCCCAGCACGGTGGCCATGCGAGTGTGGTCGTCGAACTGCTATGCCAGGGCTACCATGCATGGGGTGCACGGCAGCATGCAACTGCCTGAGGCCGGTCACTAGCCAGGATCTCCTGATGGGACGCGCTCCGCTATGCGAGATGGACTAGCCAGAGGCGAGATATTAGTCCGGGGACGTGAAGCTCCGATACATCGGACGATGCGACGGCGACGGCTGCGAGCTTCGATTAGAGGCATGGGAGGTTGACTGGACATGGCGGGGATGCAAATTAGAGAAAGTGCGAGCTCCGATCTGAGACGAGCAACCGAAGCTAAGCAAAGGTTATGGGGATGGGAGCAGGGTAGAAGAGCAGAGCAGAGCAAATAAATAGATTTGGTCCATGCAGGGGTAAACTAGTCCATGACCGCAAAAGATAACAGGGAATACTGATAGGACGGGCCAAGAAGAGTTGACCTAACGACGGTGTTTGAGTTCAACCTTTTTCATCTGGTTGATACGTCCAAAACGTATCTACTTTCCCGAACACTTTTGCTATTGTTTCTCCTCTATACTTGTGTGATTTGGATGCAACTAATGCGGACTGACGATGTTTTCCGCAGAATTGCCTTGGTGTCTACTTTTTGTGTAGAAAATCAACTATCAGGAAAAATCTCGGAAAATATGCCAAAAATCCTATTTCACCCGAACACTCCAGGAGCCAGAATACGAGACGGAGAAGAGCCAGGGGTGGCCACACCACCTGGTGGCGCTGAGCCAGGCCAGCGCCCGTGGTGTGGGCCCCAGCACCCCTCGGCCTCTCTCTTCGCCTATAAGGAGACTTCTGACCTAAAAACTTCGAGAGGGTCGACGTTTTTCCAGAAGGAGTTCCGCTCCGCCGCCACCACCAGATTCCATGAAACAGCAACAGAAACTCCGTTCTGGCACCCTGCTGGGACGGGGAATTGGAGGAGATCATCGCCATCATCATCATCATCATCGCTTCTCCATCGACCATCCATGTTTCCCCCATCTATGAGTGAGTAATCCCTCGCTGTAGGCTATGAGGATGGTAGGGATTGGATGAGATTGTTCATGTAATGGCATCAGATTGTTAGGGCATGGTGCCTAGTATCTTTTATTAGTGCTTTATGACTTTGTTGCGACTTGTTATGCTTAATGCTTGTCACTAGGTCCCGAGAGCCATGATTTCAGATCTGAACATGTTATTGATTCATTATGATAGTATTGTTTCTAGTCTTATAACGCAGATTCAAAACACGCAGAGATAAGAGGAGAATAGCATAGGGGTAAGGAGTAAAATCAGACCTAATCAGATCTATCCAACCGATTTTCCAAAATAGTTTTGACACTCTACTTCGGCCGTTAGCTAGGTTATCCTACAGGCTGGACCAGTGGGGTATCGCAACTGCTGAGCTCTGATACCACTCTGTAACACCCTCGAATCGGCCCTATGCAAGTTTTAGCGCTTCCCGCCAAACCCGCATAGAAACGGTTCAAGGATGACCACCAGGCACTTGCGTGCGGGTGGAGAACAAAGTAATACCATTACACAATAGTTCACGATGGAACCCACAGAACATATATATACAACAACGGCTCCATGAGTCAAGAATACAGATATAATATACAAAGATCCAAATCACCTTGAAAACGATAGAGCGTCCGACTATGGACAAGATGCAAATGGGGCTAAGAGCCCTGAAGAATAACCAATGGCGTCCATAACCCTGCCCAGGCCAAGCCGAAAGGGTAACCCTGCTAACGACGTCGAACTCATGCCTGCTAAAACAAAAGGGGTGCCGACAAAGGGCAAGGAAAAAGAGGAGCGTCAGTACTGAGGCCAGTACACTGCGAGGCTAGAATTCGGTGGCTCTCGCCTACATAGGTATGGTGGACTAAAGCGGCAGCAAAGCATGCACTAATCAACCTATAGAGACTCGATAAACTGTCGGTTATTAGAGAGGGATAAGAAAGACCTATTCGGAAACAACCTAATACTAACACCAATCATACCCATCCTGGTATTTCCCCTCAAGACCAAACGAGGAAGTCAAACAGAGGAACTCACACAGTTGGCAGTTTTATTCATTCCATTATAGTTGAAGCATTTACTAGTCAGATATAGATAGCATGAGTCATCCTGAAGCATAAGTAGTGGGCAGTTTTAATTAACCATTCTGTGGTAGTTGGAACATTTATTAGTCAGATATAATTGCCCTGAGGAATCCCAAAATGCAGCAGTTGTTGGCACTTTTATCACATTCCATTGAAGTTGCAATACTTACTAGGCATATATAACAAAACAACCCAGATCCGGCAGTTGTTGGCATTTTTAATATCCATTCTGTTATAGTTGAATCTGATTACTAGTCATATATTAAGTCAAGTTTATAGTACTACTTTAGTTATGCTTGTCTATGATCGAGATACTGTGCTCCAAGTCGTCCATAACCGCGGACACGGCTTTCAGAAAGATTTACCCTGCAGGGGTGCACAAATAGCAACAAACACTCGATCAACCTCGGAAAAACCAACTCAAAACCCAATGAGGCTTTCACGACAAAGCAATCACAGGATTCATAAATATTTTAGGGGGCCACCCCATTAAGCTACCTGCAACGAAGGTGGTCGGCTCCGAGACAGACCCAAGGTTTGCGTCAATGGTTGTAAATGACTGGGAACCCGAAAGTGTGACTCGGCTTGTCGATACCGCGAAAACACTCCGCATCCAAAACAGTACAGGTGCTCCACACACAATCTTAAATAAAGCAGTAAAACATGGCATAAGTACAGGATAGTAATAAAGCCCCAAACTACTTTGTGGCCCCAAGAAATAGAAATGAATCAAGCTCTGGCTCAGGGGGATCCCATAGGGTCTCCCAGATGTGGATAGTGCGAATAGTCAAGGAACAAGTATCAAGTACTCGGGGCCTACGGGACACAAGTGGACATAAAAACCAAATAGCATATATTGCCCATCGGTGCCTCTTTCATTAGTTATCCCAGCAATTTAATAGTTTTAAAGGCATGATCATCTCCACCAAAAACATCTGCCAGCATTCCAACAACTGTGGTACTTGACAACACGAGATCGCACCTGAGCAAGCAACTACGACTCGCAAGGCTAGCTATCTACCAAACACAGGTAATAGGAGGTGTCCAAGGCAATATAGAGGCTGCACGAGATATAACTGGTGTACGGAAACTAAAGCATCGCGACACGGATAGCAATAGATCAACAGGAGGAAATAAAGACTATAAAAGCAAAATAGGTAGAAAGGGGGAGGTTCTCGCCTGGGAAACACGGCCGAAGGTACATTATCCGAAGGACTTGCCGATACTCGCATCAACTCATCGGCCTAATCCGCGAAGAAGCAACCACTAGAAGAAACACCGGATGCAATATTTCATACTACGACAAAAGATCCGGCATGATTAGGATATGATGCATGACATGGCAAAGATGCGATGCAACTAGGCAATATTAAGCGGAACCGGGGTCCCGACAATTAATTTAACGGTTCAAGTTGTTTAGAAACCCCGCATTTTAAATGTTGTCTTAACAAGGAAAAACATGACATAAGTTCGCTAGGGAATTTTAAATGGGGCCATTATAAGACTAAAATAGCCCGCATATAGCCTCCATATTTAATTTAGGTGAATCATCGAAATACCCCCAAACACCCACAATATGTATGCAAGCATGTTCGTTTTAATATGCAACAAGTATATATCATTATAAAAAATAGGGGTCTCAGAAAGGGAATCACATTAGGGTATCGGTGATCTTGGTTTCGAAGGGGTTCGGCCTTCGGATCCATGTCGGCGCACTCGGCGTCTTCGGGTCCGAGAAGGGGTCTTGGCGTCTGTGAGGAGGTACTTGAAGCTCCATGTCGAAGAATTGGGCGTTTCCCAACGGGGATCCTTGTTAGCGTCGTGGTCGATGGCGGACTCGAATCGCCACATGTGTCATCAGGCAGAACTTTGCGTGCACCTTTTTAGGAGACCTTGATGGAAGGTATTGTACTCGTTCACACAGGGACGACGTGGATCATCTTGTCTACGCGCACAACGTAGTGCTCACACGGCTGAACGGAGGTGGACATAACCGTGGTTTTCGGGTGTTTGATGTACTGCCATCACACCACTACCACTGGTATACATGCATGTTCCCCAATGGAGGGCCGCAAGGGAAGCAACACTCGCGACAAGGAGAGGCAGCAATGCAAGATGACGGACGAGCGAACACGGCCCCGGCTTGAGCTGCCGAGGGCACCGACGACTCGAGGCAGAGCTCGAACTTCGAGGAGTAGGTAACCAAGCAGTACGCAACAACGGGAAGGTAGCAATGTCGACAGGAGATGCGGCGCCGCTGCGGCAGGTGGAGAGGAGAGCCCTGGTGGTGGTTGAGGTAGCAGGGCAAGGCCGGGCCTGCTCGGCTATGCAGACGGCAAGGCGATGCGGGGCTCCGGGGAAGGAGGCGACAACGCCAGGGAGGGATCACGGCGGCGAGGTGTTTCTAGAGACGGGGAACATGGTGGCCTCGTGGGGCTCGAGGGAGGGTGGCCGACAATGGGCACCGGGTCGAGGATGACCTTGTCGGCTCGAAGGGCTCGCGCGGTGCGGAGCAGAGGCAGCCGGCGGTGCTTGGTTTGGTCGGGCTCGCAGCAGAGGGGAGGCGCCGGTCGGGGTGGAAGCGGAGCTGCCTCGGGCAGAGAGGAGGGTGCCCGCAGGGAGGTGGAGGTGGCGGCGGTTGCCTGAGAGGAGAGGAGTCCGGCGGCGCTCGCTGTAGGAGCCCGGTGGTGAAGGAAGCCAAAGCGGGGAGGCGGGGTTGAGCTGGGGAAGGAAGCTCGTGAGCGGGGCTCGCGGGAGATGGGCGACCGGCGACGAGGGACCACGGTGTTAGCGTGGGACGCGCCTGCGGCGGGGCACCGGGCGAGCTCGACAGCCAACAGCGATGGGGATCTGGAGGCAGGGAAGGAGAGGACCAGCGGGAGGCGGTGATGCGTAGGCCACCGGCGGGGGAGCTTGGTAGCCCAGGCGAGGTGGAGGAGCATCAGCGGACGAGGCTGTGGCCGGCGGCAGGGAGCGGTAGGTGGGAGCGGGAGTCGGTGTGGTGTCGCGTGCGGGAGGGAGACAGGAGAGAGAGGAGGGAGGCGCGCCTGGGGACAAGGGGAGGTGGACCTGGGGATGGGTGGGGGTCGAGGACGGGACGGGGTGGATCCGGTTGGGTGGTTGTCGGTCAGGTGGAGCGGGACGTGATGAGAGGAGCGTCAGGGTGGGGCCTGCAAGCAGGTGGGTTGGTGGCGTGCGTGCTGCGAGATGGAGGGAGTTAGCTGGCGACAGGGTGGGCGATCAGGTGGGGGTGTGGTCAGGCAGGTGAGCGGGAGATGGTGGTGGGATGCGCGCCCAGGTGGCGGCGGCTAGGAGGGAAAAAGGAGGAAGGAGGGTTAGGTGGCTGGGGTGGTTATCTAGGGTTAGGATAGGTTAGATTTTGGGTGTTTGTATTGGGGGTGGCCGGCTGGGCTTTCGGGCCTGGCGGGCTGCCCCCTAAAAATAATATAACTATTTTATTTGTTTAGAACGAGGCTTTTGAAATCCGATTGTAGACGAAACAAAATATTTCAGACAAGCCCGGGGTTTTCGATTTGAATTAAAGATGGGTATTTAGAAAACAAACATAGACTTTTTGAAAATAGTTTTAGACAAAACCATGCATGATGATGACAATGCTCAAATGCAATGTGGCATGATGACATGAGCATGCGGTCATGATGATGCGATGCACAAAAACACCGCGATTTTCTAGTAGTGGTTTTTGCGGGGCGCCACAATTCGACACCACTAACAAGGGATCTCGCCCTCGAGATCCGCCTCATGGTTCGAGGAATAAGGCCGGCGATCTGAATCTTCTCTCTTCGTGTAGGTCCTCACGACACCACTAGCAAGAGGTCGTTGTCCGTGATCGTCGAGAGAACACTCTGGAAACAAAGGGCTAAGGTCGAGGTCTCAAAAGGTAAGGCCACCTCGAACTTCCGTGGAGGAAGTGAAAATTGCATTGATTCTCCAATTCAATGTACAAAGCGAATGATAAGAGTAGTGGTATGGTAGCTACTCCATCCCGCACTCAAAGCATTACTCTATACACGAATAAAAGAATTATGCAACTAACTCTCAGAATTCAGACTGAAGATCTTGACAAGCGAGGTTCGGAAACAAAGGAGTGATGCAGACTCTGCATCGGATCTGGCGTAGATGAGGTCGTCGTGTTGGAAAACACCGGAAGGCACAAGAAGGAACAAAGAGAAGTCCAACAGATGAATGATTCCTCAGATAGCATGAAGACCGGATGTAGAAGCACTGTTACCAAAGAAGGAAGTGAAACCCTGAAGGTACGATGGAAACCCAACCACGAGAATTCCTGGACTCGAAGAAAAGATAAGAGAGCAGATTCAAAACACACAGAGATAAGAGGAGAATAGCATAGGGGTAAGGAGTAAAATCAGACCTAATCAGATCTATCCAACCAATTTTCCAAAATAGTTTTGACACTCTACTTCGGCCGTTAGCTAGGTTATCCTACAGGCTAGACCAGTGGGGTATCGCAACTGCTGAGCTCTGATACCACTCTGTAACACCCTCAAATCGGCCCTATGCAAGTTTTAGCGCTTCCCGCCAAACCCGCATAGAAACAATTCAAGGATGCCCACCAGGCACTTGCGTGCGGGTGGAGAACAAAGTAATACCATTACACAATAGTTCACGATGGAACCCACAGAACATATATATACAACAACGGCTCCATGAGTCAAGAATACAGATATAATATACAAAGATCCAAATCACCTTGAAAACGATAGAGCGTCCGACTATGGAAAAGATGCAAATGGGGCTAAGAGCCCTGAAGAATAACCAATGGCGTCCATAACCCTGCCCAGGCCAAGCCGCAAGAGTAACCCTGCTAACGACGTCGAACTCATACCTACTAAAACAAAAGGGGTGCCAACAAAGGGCAAGGAAAAAGAGGAGCGTAGTACTGAGGCCAGTACACGGCGAGGCTAGAATTCGGCGGCTCACGCCTACATAGGTATGGTGGACTGAAGCGGCAGCAAAGCATGCACTAATACCCCTATAGAGACTCGATAAACTGTCGGTTATTAGAGAGGGATAAGAAAGACCTATTCGGAAACAACCTGATACTAACACCAATCATACCCATCCTGGTATTTCCCCTCAAGACCAAAAGAGGAAGTCAAACTGAGGAACTCACACAGTTGGTAGTTTTATTCATTCCATTATAGTTGAAGCATTTACTAGTCAGATATAGATAGCATGAGTCATCCTGAAGCATAAGTAGTGGGCAGTTTTAATTAACCATTCCGTGGTAGTTGGAACATTTACTAGTCAGATATAATTGTCCTGAGGAATCCCAAAACCCAGCAGTTGTTGGCACTTTTATCACATTCCATTGCAGTTGCAATACTTACTAGGCATAAATAACAAAACAACCCAGATCCAGCAGTTGTTGGCATTTTTAATATCCATTCCTTTATAGTTGAATCTGATTACTAGTCATATATTGAGTCAAGTTTTAATATGCAACAAGTATATATCATTATAAAAAATAGGGGTCTCAGAAAGGGAATCACATTAGGGTATCGGCGATCTTGGTTTCGAAGGGGTTCGGCCTTCGGATCCATGTCGGCGCACTCGGCGTCTTCGAGTCCGAGAAGGGGTCTTGGCGTCCATGAGGAGGTACTTGAAGCTCCATGTCGGAGAATTGGGCATTTCCCAACGGGGGTCCTTGTTACTGTCGTGGTCGATGGCGGACTCGAATCGGCACATGTGTCATCAGGTAGAACTTTGCGTGCACCCTTTTAGGATACCTTGATGGAAGGTATTGTACTCGTTCATGCAGGGACGACGCGGATCATCTTGTCTATGCGCACAACGTAGTGCTCACACAGCTGAATGGAGGTGGACATAACCGTGGTTTTCGGGTATTTGATGTACTGCCATCACACCACTACCACTGGTATACATGCATGTTCCCCAATGGAGGGCCGCAAGGGAAGCAACACTCGCGACAAGGAGAGGCAGCGATGCAAGATGACGGACGACCGAACACGGCCCTAGCTTGAGATGCCGAGGGCACCGGTGACTCGAGGCAGAGCTCGAACTCCGAGGAGTAGGTAACCAAGCAGTACGCAACAACGGGAAGGTAGCGATGTCGACAGGAGACGCGGCACCGCTGCGGCAGGTGGAGAGGAGACCCCCGGTGGCGGTTGAGGTAGCAGCGCAAGGCCGGGCCTGCTCGGCGATGCAGACGGCGAGGCGATGCGGGTCTCCGGGGAAGGAGGCGACAACGCCAGGGAGGGATCACGGCGGCGAGGTGTTTCTAGAGACGGGGAACATGGTAGCCTCGCGGGGCTCGAGGGAGGGCGACCGACAACAGGCACCGGGTCGAGGATGACCTTGTCGGCTCAAAGGGATCGCGTGGTACGGAGTAGAGGCAGCCAGTGGCGCTTGGTTCGGTGGGGCTCGCAGCAGAGGGGAGGTGCCGGTTGGGGTGGAAGCGGAGCTGCCTTAGGGAAGAGAGGAGGGTGCCCGCAGGGAGGTGGAGGAGGCGGCGGTTGCCTGAGAGGAGAGGGGTCCGGCGGCGCTCGCTGTAGGAGCCCGGTGGTGAAGGAAGCCGAAGCGGGGAGGCGGGGTTGAGCCGAGGAAGGAAGCTCGCGAGCGGGGCTCGCGGGAGATGGGCGACCAGCGACGAGGGACCGCGGCGTCAGCGTGGGACGCTCCTGTGGCGGGGCACCATCCGAGCTCGACAGCCGGCGGCGATGGGGATCTAGAGGCGAGGAAGGAGAGGACCAGCGGGAGCCGGTGATGTGTAGGCCACCGGCGGGGGAGCTTGGCAGCCCAGGCGAGGTGGAGGAGCGTCGGCGGACGAGGCTATGGCCGGCGGCAGGGAGCGGTAGGTGGGAGCGGGAGTCGGTGTGGTGTCGCGTGCGGGAGGGAGACGGGAGAGAGAGGAGGGAGGCGCGCCTGGGGACAGGGGGAGGTGGACCTGGGGAGGGGTGGTGATCGAGGACGGGACGGGGTGGGTCCGGTTGGGTGGTTGTCGGTCAGGTGGAGCGGGACGTGATGAGAGGAGCGTCAGGGTGTGGCCCGCAAGCAGGTGGGTTGGTGGCGTGCGTGCTACGAGATGGAGGGAGTTAGCTGGCGGCGGGGTGGGCGATCAGGTGGGGGTGTGGTCGGGCAGGTGGGCGGGAGATGGTGGTGGGATGCGCGCCCAGGTGGCGGCGGCTGGGAGGGAAAAAGGAGGAAGGAGGGGTAGGTGGCTGGGGTGGTTATCTAGGGTTAGGATAGGTTAGGTTTTGGGTGTTTGTATTGGGGGTGGCCGGCTGGGCTTTCGGGCCTGGCGGGCTGCCCCCTAAAAATAATATAACTATTTTATTTGTTTAGAACGAGGCTTTTGAAATCCGATTGTAGACGAAACAAAATATTCCGGACAAGCCCGGGGTTTTCAATTTGAATTAAAGACGGGTATTTAGAAAACAAACATAGACTTTTCGAAAATAGTTTTAGACAAAACCATGCATGATGATGACAATGCTCAAATGCAATGTGGCATGATGACATGAGCATGCGGTCATGATGATGCGATGCACAAAAACACCGCGATTTTCTAGTAGTGGTTTTTGCGGGGCGCCACAGAATAAAAGTGCGGTAGCACATATGAATGAACTTTCTACCATGAGTGGCTTGCTTTCTGATGATATTAATATGCGTACTTACTTTGTTGCTAAGATTTTTCCCTTTTCACTGAAAGGAGAAGCTAAAACTTGGTTTAGTAATTTACCTCCTGGATCTATTGATAGCCCTGAGTGCTTGATTAGTACTTTCCTGCAGAAATAGTTTCCTCCCAGTGCTAGACATGCTATTTTGCAGGAACTTTTTGAAATTAAATAGGGAGAAAAAGAGGTATTGCCTGAATCTTGGGCAAGGTTTTGTGCTTTGATTCATGCACAGGCTGGAATTCCATTACCTAAGAATGAGCTTCTTGATATATTTTATAATGGACTAACCGAGGAATCTAGGACATACCTAGATAGTTGTGCTGATTGTGTTTTCAGGAATGGGACTCCTAAGGAAGCTGAGGAATTAATGGCTAAAATAAGCAAGAATTATGAAGATTGGACTCCTCCTAAACAAGCTATACCTGAAGTAATTGTACCTGAACCATCTATTCCTGTGCCTATTCCAACATCAAAGAAGAGGGGAGTTATTGAATTAAATGATGAAGTGATGAAGGAAGCTAAGAAATGTCTTAAGGAGAAGGATATTAAAGCTGCAGATGTCAAGAATTTACCTCCTATAGAAGAATTATGTAAGCCTATTTCCTACTCATCCACTATTGAGGTACACTCTCTCCAACACTTTGATGAAGGTGATATCCCTTACTCTAAACCTCCTGATCAATGCTTAGAAGGGTGCAAAATCATCTAATGGAAAACACTAGAGCTATTGTTGAGTTGAAAGATATTGTGGAAAGAACCTCTAATGATGTTAAAATGATTGTTAAACGCTTTCAAATGGTTCAAACTCAAATAGATCAACTCGTTAAATTGCAAAACGACTTGCTAGTGAATGCTGCTAAAGAAAAACATGCTTATGAAATTAGAACTACAAGTGGTGCTGCTACCCAGGGTCCTCTATATCCCGAGGGGCATCCCAAAAGAATTGAGCAGGATTCTCAACAAGCTGAAAATAGTGATTCTACTCGCAAGAAAAGGAAAAGGAAACATAAAACTGTTGAAGAACCCTCTGAACCTGCTATAGATCCTAATCGTATATCTATCTCTGATGCTGAAACTGAAAGTGGTAATGAAGAAAATGAAGTTCCTAATGAAGAAAAAGTTGAAGAAGAACCTAAAAACCACACTAAGACTACTAAATACACCAAAGAAGATTTTATTGCTAAGAAACATGGTAGTGAAAGAGAACCTTGGGTCCAAAAACCTATGCCTTTCCCTCATAAGAAACACAAGTCAAAAGAAGATGAACACTATAATAAGTTTTGTGAGTGGATGAAGCCTTTATTCTTGCAAATTCCTTTGACTGATGCTATTAAATTGCCTCCTTACTCAAAGTATATGAAGGACATTGTCTCGAATAAAAGGAAGATCCCTAATGAAGAAATTTCTACTTTGCTTGCTAATTATTCCTTCAATGGTAAGGTTCCTAAGAAACTTGGAGACCCAGGGATTCCAACTATCCCTTGCTCTATTAAGAAGAGTTATGTTAGAACTGCTTTGTGTGATTTGGGAGCTGGAGTTAGTGTTATGCCTTTTTCTCTCTATAAGAGGCTTCAGCTTGAAAAATTGATTCCAACTGATATATCTTTGCAAATGGCTGATAAATCTACCACTATTCCTGTGGGTATATGTGAGGATGTACCTGTTCAGGTGGCTCACAATTGCTTGATATTAACTGATTTTGTTGTGCTTGAAATGCCTGAAGATGATAATATGTCTATTATTCTTGGGAGGCCTTTTCTTAATACTGCAGGAGCTGTTATTAATTGTAATCAAGGAAAGGTGACCTTCAATGTTAATGACAAGGAACATACTGTCTATTTCCCCAAGAAGATTGAAAGGACTTATGGTTTGAATTCAATTGAACATGTTGAAGGCATTCAAGTTGGAGAAATATATTGTCTCATACCAAGAGAAAAATTTGAAACTATTATGATTGGGACCATTGCTATCAAGGTTAAGGTAACATAATCATTAGTGGAGTACAAAGTTTTGTCTCATATGCAATTGTTTTGGTAGCAAGACTTGATCAACCTTGCTAACAAAAGGATTCCATTGAACAAAACAATGTTTTCATTATGATTATGTCCGTTTATTTCTATCCTTTGCATTTTAGTTTTTGCTTTCATTTAGTTTTCTTTGTGTTGTTAGTTGCTTGCATGCTAGAACTTCTGTAGTTCTAGCCTTGTTTTGTCCTTGCATCATGTTTCCAAAAAAAAGAAAAAAATCTGTCTGTCAGAAAAATCATTCTTCTATTTCTGAAAAAAAACAAAAATAAAGTGTCTCGAAAAATTCTAGAAAATTCATATTAATTTTTTACGTGAAAAAAGGGGCAGAGGAGTACCTGATAGGTACCAGGGGGGCCACCAGGCAGGCACACCATGTGGTGGCGCGGCCAGCCCTGGGTGGCGCCATGCCCTAGTGTGGGCCACCCTTGGCCCCCCACTTACTCTCTCACATGCCACTTTCTTCTCTCTCCCGAGTAAGCTCCAGTTCATAGATCAAAATCGCGTTCTTTCTGTGCTTGCTCTCGATTTCTTCGATCTCCTTGCTCAGCCCATCTTTCTTGCTGAAATTTGGAGCATTTGTTCCCTGGTATGTGACTCCTCCCCTTGTCCAAGTAGATTTGTGTTTAGTGGATTATATGTTGAGTATTTTGCTGCTGTAGGTGACTGGTTATGAGAGCTTGTAAGCTTGTTTGATGCTTAGAGATATAGTTTTGATGCATGTTTAGGCCTCTTGCAAGTCCCTATGAGTAGAATCCTTCATTATATTTACTTTGCAATCACTTGTTTGATAGGTGTTTAAATTTCAGAATACCAAGCATGAACAACCATACTTTTGGAGAGATATTTGAGAGTGATGCATCTAGGAGGTCGAGGCCCTCAAGAACAGCCTCTCAAGCTAGGCCATCATATAATGAAGACCTCATTGCAACCCGTATTGGCAGTGAAAGGGATGATGGGGATGCTCACCCATACTTTTTTCCTTGTTTTACTTTCTTGCAAGCTACAGGTATTCTTGATGATTTCTTGCTACTGATTGAGAGGGTTGGTTTGACCTCTTATATGCAAGATGAGAGTGCACAATACGCTATGCTCACCAAAACTTTTGTTGAGAGCTTCTCATTTACTAACACACCCTATCAATCTACTGTCTCTTTTAAAATCTATGATATGCCCTTCACCATGCCTTTGGAGAGACTTTGCAGTATTGTAGGTGTGCGTATGACAGGGACCATGAAGAAAATTCAAGGGCGACCCGCTGATTTGTTGGAGCTTTACCGAGGGGTGACCAATGATGATGACCACGTAGCGCAGCGTGGAAAGATAAGAAATATCCAACTCCCTGCTCTTAGATACTTTGCATATTATCTTGCTACTAGTGTATTGGGTAGGGATAACACTAGTAATATCTCCAACTATCATTTAGCATTCCTTGCTGCTGCGCTTAACAATGATACTCGGTACAATCTTGGCTCGCTTATTGCTCGCCGCCTAGCTGCTAGGGGGCCTATCTATGGGGGCATCATTGCCTCGCGTGTAGTCAATGCATTAGGTCTTTCGGTGGATCCCGATGATGCTATGCTAGCACCACAGAGGCTTGACCTTGTTGCCATGAAAACTTATCACTTTGTCACCGCTAACTCTGATTTGAACAATCTAGTATATAGGATGCTTTTCACTGACGGGGATGAAAGGGAGATCCTTTTGCCACAGCCTACTTTGTTTAGTGTTGACAGGAGACCGTGGTCGCGCTCCAAGGAGGAGGTGGACGAGAAGCTTCGCTTGCTGGGTTTCCACGAGCAGCACCAGGAGGATGTGCCCTCCTATGATTACTCTGCACATTATGGAGGGACGTACTCGAGCTCGCACCAGGACGAGGGTACCTCCTCGTCGTACCAGGGTGACACTTCATCTTGGCCAGCTTGGGATTGATACCCACTTAGGCCAAAATCCTAAGCTTGGGGGGAGGTACGCCGACACCGCACTCATCTCCATATCATGTTGTGTCGGTACTTTGTATATTCATGTTTTCATTCTCTTTCTAGTTTCCGTTCTTCTTTGCTTTTGCTTTCTAAAAACACAAAAAGACCAAAAATATTTTTGTTGTTTCTCTTTGGTTTGCTTCTTCTTTTTGCCTTGGTTTGTTTTTCCCTTTTTGCTTTGTTTGAACTATTCGAAAAATCCAAAAAGATTTTGCTTTGTTTGTTTTTCCCTTTTGGTTCTTGTTTAAAAATCGAAAACACCAAAAATATTTGTCGTTCTTATTTGGTTTTTGCAAGTTTGCTACAGGGTTCGGCAGTTCTCAGTGGAATATTGGTTTCATATTATTATTCAAGCCACACAATTGAAGAGCAATAATGAGGATTAATGACAACTTGAGGCGTGGTAAGAGGCTGGTAACGAACTGTATTTGTTTTCATTTTTGTACATATACTCATCACTGTGGGCATGCTTAGTCCGTTCATGTAGAGTGTATGTTTTCTTTGGATGCTTAGTAGTTCTTGCTTTCTCATGATTAGCTCCAGCTCGCTAATAGTTTGTAGCATGTCTCATGAGTGTTTGCTTGCATTACTCTATTCATAAATCGGTATGACACTGTGGTATCCTCCTCTGAATGTTTCATTTGATTGACTTGGCACATGCTCATGCATGCACATGACTGTAATAATCAGTTAAGCCTCGATGAATTATTTTGTCTTGAGGATATTGAATCACTTTCATGCCATGAGTAGTCTTGTTTTGTTGCAAGCATGATAATGACAACTATTGCTCTCTCGTTTGTCGCTCCCTTACTATTGCTAGCCTTCACTTCCACTGAGTGTTTTACTCAAGTTTCCAACTTCCTAAACCAAATATTTCCAAAGTGTCCACCATACCTACCTATTAGCATCATTTGCTACTCCCATGCATATTCAATGTGCCTTGTTTTCTTCCGAATAAATGTTTGCTTGTTATGGGAAAACTAGTTAGTAAAGCTCTCACGAACTTGATGACACACTTTATTTCCTGCACTTAATAAACCTGAATCGTTGTGAACTCTCCATGAAAGTTATATGCTTGCAAATTATAGGCTGGGGATTAGCAGAGCCGTGCTGTCACGGGGAACTTTTTCAACACTTGTAAATATATACCTAGTTGATACCTTGCTCTTTTGTTTGCGGATGTCGTCGGTGTGAAATAAAAGGGGAGCTTGTAAGTCCATGGAGTTATGTATGTGTGTTAGAGAAATGCCTGGGCCGCTGGTCTAATCCATGCTGACATGGTGGAAACCTGCAGCGTAACCATAATGATATCTATGAAGCATTCTTCTTATAAAAAAAGAGAGAGATAGCTATTGAGAAAAAGAAAAAAAAAGTTTTATGAAAAGAGGAAAGAGAGAAAAAAGCACCATTTTCCCATGGTAAATAAGAAGATTGCTGAGATACTCATTGTCTGCTTGCCTTGTCATTTTGATATGGGGATTCTTCCGTATCATCGGGCAAGGGGTACCCGTTAAGCGGTTCTCAATGATACACACATACTTACGATGACAAGAACTTACCGGTAACTAAAGTTGAGTAGCATGAGGAGCGGCCCTCGTACTCAAGGGACTTGGGATCTTCAGTTTATAGTCTGTCAAGCATATAACTCAGATTGGACCTCACTTTCACCTTAACCACATTAAAGATGCTTATGATAGGGGTAATGAGAGCTCAAAGCTAAAGAGTACCATACTTTCAGCATTTGGAAGCCTTTCAAAATTATTCAAAACCTTTTTCTTCTACTTGTTGAGTCTCCACATATTCTTTGAGCACCTTCTTGAGAGCATAGTTGTCATTCTTTGTGTTTGTTCCATTACTTGATTATTTGTGTTATGACTTTGATGCTTGTATCCTTGATATCTTTACTTCTATTCATCACTTGAACTTCAGAGGTGCCTTGATATTCATAATCAAAGGGCAAGCGAGATACCACTCTATCATACCTTTTTATGAGCATTGTAATGTTGCTTATGTTTGTGCTTCATGCTACTTATTATTATTGAGTTGGAATCTCTTCATAGCTTGCAATGACTATTAAGTAGACTCAGTTGCATACTCTTTATTATGAACTGTCTGAGTAGTTGATCACATTGCTGAGAATATTTACATCATATGAAGCAAATGTGTTTGTGAAAGTTCTTTTATCATACTCAGTTTTCAACTGAATTGCTTGAGGACAAGCAATAAGCTAAGCTTGGGGGGAGTTGATACGTCCAAAACGTATCTACTTTCCCGAACACTTTTGCTATTGTTTCTCCTCTATACTTGTGTGATTTGGATGCAACTAATGCGGACTGACGTTGTTTTCAGCAGAATTGCCTTGGTGTCTACTTTTTGTGCAGAAAATCAACTATCAGGAAAAATCCCGGAAAATATGCCAAAAATACTATTTCACCCGAAGACTCCAGGAGCCAGAATACGAGATGGAGAAGAGCCAGGGGTGGCCACACCACCTGGTGGTGTGGGCCAGGCCAGGCCGCGCCAGGGGGTGGTGTGGGCCAGGCCAGGCCACGCCAAGGGGTGGTGTGGGCCCCCCAGGCACCCCCTCGGCCTCTCTCTTCGCCTATAAGGAGCCTTCTGACCTAAAAACTTCAAGGGGTTCGACGTTTTTCCAGAAGGAGTTCCGCTCCGCCGCCACCACCAGATTCCATTTAAACAGCACGAAACTCCGTTACGGCACCTGCCGGGACGGGGAATTGGAGGAGATCATCGCCATCATCATCACCATCGCTTCTCCATCGACCATCCATGTTTCCCCCATCTATGAGTGAGTAATCCCTCGTTGTAGGATATGGGGATGGTAGGGATTGGATGAGATTGTTCATGTAATGGCATCAGATTGTTAGGGCATGGTTCCTAGTATCTTTTATTAGTGCTTTATGACTTTGTTGCGACTTGTTGTGCTTAATGCTTGTCACTAGGGCCCGAGTGCCATGATTTAAGATCTGAACATGTTATTGATTCATTATGATAGTATTGTTTTTGGTCTTATCTGCAAGTTGTATACACATGTTATTGTCCGGAACCTATGGCCCCGAAGTGACAGAAATCGGGATAACCAGAAGGGAATGGCTTCGATGTGAGGATCACATGTGTTCACGGAGTGTTAATGCTTTGCTCCGGTGCTCTATTAAAAGGAGCACCTTAATTGCCAGTAGTTCCCTAGAGGCCCCGCTGCAAACGGGCTGGCAGGACAAAAGATGTTGTGCAAGTTCTCATTGCGAGCACATATGACTATATATGGAACACATGCCTAGGATTGTCTAGTACTTGGATGCTTTATCTTATTTATCTGCAATTGCCCTATGTTCTGATTGCTATGTGAATTGTCTTGTCCATGCAACACCCGTCCATCCATCCATATGCCTACCGCACTCGAATCCCACTGTTTACTGCTTTTGTTACTACTGTCTTTGCTTTATTACTGCTGTTACTTTACTATTCCTACTACAAAACTGTTGCTACTGATAAACTGCTGTGAGCAAGATTGTTTCCAGGTGCAGCTGAATTGACAACTCAGTTGTTAAGGCTGATAAATATTCTTTGGCTCCCCTTGTGTAGAATCAATAAATTGGGTTTCACTTCCCTCGAAAATACTGCGATACACCCCCTATATTTGTGGGTCATCACTGGTTCAAACGATCGTTTGGCCGTTAGATTTGTATTCGCCCCCATTTGGCCCTTCTGGACAATTGGCGATTCTACTACGGACCCTCCACGAGATTGATGACAACTCGGGTACCGGGATGCACTCTGATGTCTACGCACTTCTATTCTTGTAGACAGTTGTTGGGCCTCCAAGTGCAGAGGTTTGTAGAACAGCAACAAGTTTTCCCTTAAGTGGATCACCCAAGGTTTATCGAACTCAGGGAGGAAGAGGTCAAAGGTATCCCCTCTCAAGCAACCCTGCAATCAAGATACAAGAAGTCTCTTGTGTCCCCAACACACCCAATACACTTGTCAGGTGTATAGGTGCACTAGTTCGGCGAAGAGATAGTGAAATACAAGTGGTATGGATGTAAGACAACGGTGCCAGAAAATAGCTTGACGGGAGGAAAAGACTAAAGGCAAAAAGATGGAAGCAAGCAAACATGTAATATATCTAGTTGCAAACGGTGTTTCAATGTTTAGAAACAAGGCCTAGGGATCATACTTTCGCTAGTGAACACTCTCATATAAATATCATCTCTTTATGATACTACTCTTAACTACTCTCCGGTTGGACACTCTAATCCACGGTAGGGCTATAACAGCACACCTCAAAGTTCGCTTTCCCCATCTAGATAACCCCACACTATCACCTTGAGCACTAGATGGTTCCAACAAACACCACAATTTCATAGAAACATCCAACCCCAAATATAACTCATAACAAGTATTTGTAATCTCTAGCCTAAGTGCCACCATGGTGTGCACGCTGTCACTTTCACACACATGGGGAGAGCAGAGATCTATTAAAGCACTTGAGTAGCAAGGTAGATCTACTTGATTACAAAACTCATGATCACAATATGATCATGCATAGAGAGAGAGATGAACACATAGCTACCGGTAGAACCCTTAGCCTCGAGGAAGAACTACTCCCTCATCATCATGGGAATCAGCAACAGCGATGGAGATGGTGGTGGAGATCGATGGAGATGGCTCTGGGGGTACTTCCCTGTCCTAGCAGGGTGCCAGAATAGAGACTTTCCGTCCCCTGAATCTCCTCTTTGGTGGCGGCGGTGCTGCGAAACTTTTCATGGCTGTAGGCTGGTCGATTTAGGGTTTTCGTCTCAGAGGCTTCTTATAGGTGAAAGGGCAAGGTCGGTGGAGGCCTGAGGGTCCCACACCACCTAGTGGCACGGCCAGGGGTCACCCGTGCCACCATATGGTGTGGCCAGACCCTGGCCCTCCTCCGTCTCTGCTTTGGGCTCCGTGAGTCTTCTGGTAAAATATTGACTTTGGCTTTTGTCTGGTCCAATTCCGAGAATATTCATTTTCTGGCTTTTCTAGAACCAAAAATAGGAGAAAACAGGCAACTGGCATTGTGGCATCTTATTAATAGGTTAGTTCTAGAAAATGTGTAAAAATACTACAAAGTGTGGACAAAACATAAGAAAGTAAATATAAAACAAGCATGGAACATCAAAAAATTATAGATACGTTTGCAACGTATCAACATCCCCAAGCTTAACTCCTGCTCGTCCTCGAGTAAGTAAGTGATAAAAAGAATAATTTTTGAGGTGACATGCACCATGACAATCAAGATCAAACCATTTGCAAAGCATGAAAGCTGGGATCAAAGTACTCTAAACATGAGCATGAAAGATGAAGTTCTAACAATAATACATAGTAACTATGTTGTAACATGAAAAGGTAAAAACAAAGATCATGAATAACAATGCATTGAAATATGTTTGTTTGTTTCACATATAGAAAGCATAGCATAGTGGCATTCAGCTTGTCCCTCATGGAATAGCAAAACATAAATGCATAGGACACCTTCAAAGTTCATAATGGTGACTAGATACAAATAGTTCAAGGACAAGCAATATCAACATTATGATTCAACCAATAAGTCTTGGGACAATGCACACAGAACTAAGAATGGCCACTATGCTCTCTCAATAGGTGCATAAAGATAGAAGATGGAAACTCAACATAAAAGTAAAAGAAAGGCCTTCATAGAAGGAAGTAGGGATTCAAGTCTTATAAAGAGCTTCCAAAAATTATGGTACTTATTAGCTTTCATTTCTCATTGCCCCTATCATAAGCATCTTGAAGTGATTAAGGTTAAAGTGAACAAACTATGGAGTATATGCTTGACAAAGTATAAGTTGGAAATCTCATGTCCCTTGAATACGAGGGTCGCTCCTCATGCTACTCAAGTTTAGTTACCGGTAAGTTCTTGTCATAGTAAGTACATGTGTATCATAGAGAACCGCCAACGGGGTACCCCTTGCCCGATGATACAGAAGAATCCCCATATCAAAATGACAAGGCAAGCAGACAACGAGCATCTCAGCAATCTTCTTATTTACCATGGGAAAATGGTGATTTTTTCTCTCTTTCCTCTTTTCTCATATCTCTTTTTTCTTTTTCTCTTTTTCTCAATATCTAACTCTTTTTTATAAGAAGAATTCTTCATAGATAGCTCCTTATGGTTACGCTGCAGGTTTCCACCATGATTAGGCATGGATTAGACCGACGGTCAAGGCGTTTCTCTAACACACATACAAAACTCCATGTACTTACAAGCTCCCCTTTCATTTCACACTGACGACATCCATAGACAAAAGATCATGATATCAACTAGGTACAAAGTATAAGTGCTATGTTGAAAGCGTTCCCCATGACAACATGGTTCTACTAATACACAACATATAAGTGCAAGCATATACAACATAGATGACACAATGGTTCAAGTTTATTAGGGGCAAGAAAAATTAAAGTGTGCCATCATGTTCGTGAGAGCTTTAATCACTAATTTTCACATAACAAGTTTAATTCGGAAGGTAGATAAAAACATGAATATACTTGGAATAGAAAATTCTAATAGGTAGGTATGGTGGACTCTTTGTGATAACTTGGTTTTATTTGGAGTTAGATGCATGAGTGGAACTCATACTTGGCATGGAGGCTAGCAAAAGACTGGGAGCGACCAACTAAGAGAGCAATAATGTCCATAATCATGCAAAGCGACAAAACATCATTAATTAAAGCATAAAGTGATATTACAAGTCGAAAACTAAAGGATCATAAAGGCTATGGCGACTTGGGATAGTCTTAACATGGTGTGAGCATGCGCCAAGTCAACCCAAATAAAGCATCAAAGGAGAATACCACAATACTATGCTTTAATATGCTAAAACAACACATGATTCTTTCAAGGCACATTAAGCAATCTCAGTTGTTTATAACATGTCATGCTACAGAAAAAATCACTAAGCATAAAGCCAAAACAATATCAAGCATGACATGACAAAGCATAGGCCACAGTCAAAAACAAGCTCTTTTTTACCACTTAAGCATGAACTTTTCCTACTCTTTTCCAATCCAAATCAACTTATTTGAAACAACTCACAAAGATAATAATAAATAAAGATAAGTGAGATTGTCTCACAAATCAACAAAGAAGAACTAAAAAGATCTAAGCTAAAGCACACGAAAACTAAGGCTAAACACAGTTCTAGCAAAAGAGAACACTCACAAAACAATAAGAATGAAAACTAGAGTGTTCTAAACAATGAATAACAGGGTGTGTCTCTCTCCGAAAGAAGTGTGTTAGGATCCAACCAACTTATTTAAGCAAACCAAATAAAACAAAACTAAAAATAAAGACGCTCCAAGAACAACACAATTGTGTATGAAACAATAAAAATGAAGTGTTTGGAAGAAACCTGAGATTTTTATTGATGAAGAAGGGGATGCCTTGGGCATCCCCAAGCTTTGACGCTTGTACTTCTTGAATATTTCTTGGGGTGACATGGGTGGCATCCCCAAGATTGAGCTTTTGTTCGTACTTCATCTTATCACATTGTTCTTCCCTACACTTTAAAATTTCCTTCATACAAAACTTCACACAATCTTCATTAGCAACATTAGTGTACTCAAGATAATAAGTCTTTAGGTTCAGTTTCAAAACAAGTAAAACTTCCATTAAAACACAAGATATTGTAGCACTTCCTTTAAAAAGTTCAAATGATCAAAGAGAACTCAAAGAGAAATAGATTATGAGGCAAATGCAAATAATGGCAGAAATCTGTCAAAACATACCAGCAGGTAAAAACCAATTTTTTTTGAAGACCTTCTGTTGCTCAAATAGAAAAATGTTGAACTAACAAAAGTTATCTAACAACCTGGGGGATTTATTCAGAAAATTACAGCTCAATCCGACATACAAAGATTTTACACGAATTTTTACAGTGAAGCACAAAAATCTGTTTCGGGACAGCACTTCCCCAAATCTTACTTCCCTCTCATTAGAGGTTATTCTTGGCACAAAAATCAAATAAAAAAGGATAAGGAGAGGTTATTACAGAAGTAATAACTTCCAAGACTCAAGAAAACTATTGGGTTATCTCCTAAGAAGTACTTTTCTTTAACGCCTTTAAGTTAGGCATGATAGTTTGAGAAGATGCTCACATAAGAAATATGAATTGAAGTAAAAGAGAGCATCAAGAAGCAAATTCAAAGCACATTTAAGTCTAACCCACTTACTATGCATACAAATCTTGTAAAGAAACAAGTCATGAAAGCACAAAGCAATAAGCATAGGAAAGCAAAACAAGTGCAACTTCAAAATTTTCAACATAAAGAGGGGAAACCTAATATTATTGAGATGCATAAAACCATGTTTCCCTCTCTCATAATAACTTTCAGTAGCATCATGAATAAATTTAACAATATAACAATCACATGAAAAATTCTTATCATGAGCCACATGCATAAAATAATTATTGCTCTCCCTATAAGCATAGTCATTCTTATTAATTGTGGTGGGAGCAAATTCAACAAAATAGCTATCATTATTATTCTCATCACCATAATCATCAAATATAGGAGGCATATTGTAATCATTAATTTTCTCCTCAATAGTAGGTGGACTGAAAATATCATATTCATCATTGTAATCATCATATATTGGAGGTTTGGTATCATCATAAGCAATAGAATAGCTATCTTCAAAAGCTGGGGAACTAAAAAGATCATTTTCATAAAAACTAGCTTCCCCAAGCTTAGACTTTTCCATAGCATTAGCAATAATGGTGTCCAAAGAATTCATACTAACAACATTGCTATTAGCATGCAAATAAAGTTCCATAGGTTTTTTAATTTTCTCTTTAAACACTCCATGTCCTAACTCAAGATAAATACTATAAAGCTCTCTAATTTTGTTGTTGTTTTCCATTAAGCCTAACTAGTGAAAATAAAAACAAGAAAACAAAAAGATATAATTACAGAATCTAAAGGAAATAACTTCGAGCACTCACACCGGAGGATGTGAGTACCTTTTACCTTACCTTCCTGGCAACAGCGCCAGAAAATAGCTTGATGTCTACGCACTTCTATTCTTGTAGATGGTTGTTGGGGCTCCAAGTGCAGAGGTTTGTAGAACAGCAATAAGTTTTCCCCTAAGTAGATCACCCAAGGTTTATCGAACTCAGGGAGGAAGTGGTCAAAGGTATCCTCTCTCAAGCAACCCTGCAATCAAGATGCAAGAAGTCTCTAGTATCCCCAACACACCCAATACACTTGTCAGGTGTATAGGTGCACTAGTTCAGCGAAGAAATAGTGAAATACAAGTGGTATGGATATAAGACAAGGGTGCCAGAAAATAGCTTGACGGGAGGAAAAGACTAAAGGCAAAAAGATGGAAGCAAGCAAACATGTAACAGATCTAGTTGCAAACGGTGTTTCAATGTTTAGAAACAAGGCCTAGGGACCATACTTTCGCTAGTGAACACTCTCATATAAATATCATCTCTTTATGATACTACTCTTAACTACTCTCCGACTGGACACTCTAATCCACGGTAGGGCTAGAACAGCACACCTCAAAGTTCGCTTTCCCCATCTAGATAACCCCACACTGTCACCTTGAGCACTAGATGGTTCCAACAAACACCACAATTTCATAGAAACATCCAACCCTAAATATAACTCATAACAAGTATTTGTAATCTCTAGCCTAAGTGCCACCATGGTGTGCACGTTGTCACTTTCACACACATGGGGAGAGCAGAGATCTATTAAAGCACTTGAGTAGCAAGGTAGATCTACTTGATTACAAAGCTCATGATCACAATATGATCATGCATAGAGAGAGATGAACACATAGCTACCGGTAGAACCCTTAGCCTCGAGGAAGAACTACTCCCTCATTATCATGGGAATCAGCAACAGCGATGGAGATGGTGGTGGAGATCGATGGAGATGGCTCCAGGGGCACTTCCCCGTCCCAGCAGGGTGCCGGAACAGAGACTTTTTGTCCCCCGAATCTCCTCTTCGGTGGCGGCGGTGCTGCGAAACTTTTCAGGGCTGTAGGCTAGTCGATTTAGGATTTTCGTCCCGGAGGCTTCTTATAGGCGAAAGGGCAAGGTCGGTGGAGGCCTGAGGGGCCCACACCACCTGGTGGCGCGACCAGGGGTCACCCGCGCCACCATATGGTGTGGCCAGGCCCTGGCCCTCTTCCGTCTCTACTTTGGGCTCCGTGAGTCTTCCGGTAAAATATTGACTTTGGCTTTTGTCCGGTCCAATTCCAAGAATATTCATTTTCTGGCTTTTCTGGAACTAAAAACAGGAGAAAATAGGCAACTGGCACTGTGGCATCTTATTAATAGGTTAGTTCCAGAAAATGTGTAAAAATACTCCAAAGTATGGACAAAACATAAGAAATTAAATATAAAACAAGCATGGAACATCAAAAATTATAGATACGTTCGCAACGTATCATACTCACCCGGGAACTTTGGCACCGCAAACAAACAATCCCCCAATTAAGGGCCCAGACAACATGATACCTTGTTCTATATAGATAAGATCTTGTACGCTAGTGGACCGGCGACCCACGGGTGACACGGGGATATCAATGGAAAGCTAGTTGACTCGAGGATAATGAGTAACCACTGTGCTTATTGCATTAGTCCGATTCAAGGAGCTTAATCTCTAAGCGACCTGAAGGGTCTTAATCGTCTAGTGTCTGATCATTGTTTTGGTAGCAGGCTAGTAGGATTATTGAAGTTGGAATGAAATCTACCAAGAGGAGTTCCGGCTAATTATGGGTGCTCGCCTACACATATATCTATAAGATTATAATTGTTATATTTACCATTCGTCCACCTGGCACAGTCACTATCACCATGAACTGAATCTCCATGCGCCTTCTTTCGCCATCTGCAGGAAACAACAAACAAGCAAAGTCGTTCTTTACTTTTATGCATTATATTTCTGAAGTTTACATTTTAGTTCTATTTAAATCTATCGCATTTAATCAAAACTCCATTCTTATTTCAACACTTGCAGTCAATTCACTCGAAGACCTGTCAAACTTCGGGTGTGACAGAGACTTCACCAATAAACACTTACCTTTGGGCTCCCTGTGAGATCGATATCTGAACTTTAAAACTAGCTACAAACAATCTGTGCTCTTGCAGACATCACTGGTATAGATGTGGATAATACATGGGTTGCTGGGACCGTTAGTACACAATAGTTATTTGCATTGTTTTGTCAAAGAAGGCGATTAGGTCAAATTCACTTTCTGCAGACAAAGAAAAATTCACACGACCGACATGTTATAACCGTCTCTCATCTTACATAAGCGCACACGGGTGCATGAGAAAACACGTGTGTGAATGGGATACTATCGCACACGGTACGCTTTGACTAATCGTCTTTCCATTCACGCACGAGTTTTAAAATCGTCAGCATAGTAGAGGCTCATCGCACACCCTCGAGTGGCGACGATTTGGTTCATCGTGTGTGAAGGGCCATTTTCATCAAGTGCGAAGGCCCGATCTGTACTAGTGTAGTACTGTCACATCCCAAATTTTTCCTAATTTTCAAATATGAAATAAATAAAATTAGTTGGTTGAATTGTTTAACTATGTTGAAACTTCTCAAAGAAAATAAACTTTTTGAATTGAAAATACTCTCAACCTTGATTTCAAAACCTTATGTTCTTTTGTCATGACCTAAGTAGCCACATAGGCAAAATGCCATGGATTGATATTGGGTTGTAGGATTGGTGTGCAAGATTTCAAAATTCAAAATCATGAATCATGCATGAAGATCATTGTATATAAACCCTAAGAGAAAAATAGCATTGCCCAAAAGAAATCTGGAAACTCTAAAATGGAATTTTCCCATTCTAAGTACAAACATGATCTATGGCTTTTGTAGAAGTAAACTTTGAGAAAGATCAATCCTAAACGACATACTTTGATAGTGGACACTTTTTGAAAGCCATAGAAATTTATTTGAGTCCATTTGGAACTAGGATGCAAAAGTTATCTTTAATACTCCCTCCCATCCATATTACTTGTCGTAGAGATGGATGTATCTAGACATGTTTTAGTACTAGATACATCCAATCTAATGAAGTAATATGGATCGGAGGGAGTATAAGAAAAGAGTAATAATGTCCTATTGGCCAAATTAAATATTTATTGGTTGGTAAGTTTGAAATGGATAAGAAATCATGTAGTTAATATTTTAAAATGATCGTGATGATTTTACAATTTTTTAGAAATTTGAATGGACTAATTTGAAGCCCTAAAACTAAAAATATAAAAAAGAACAGAAAAGAAAATGGAAAAAACTAATCCTAACCAGCAAGCCGGCCAGGCCCAGCCTGACCAGCCCGCCAATATCCACGGCCCACGCGTGAGGAAGCCATCTTCTTCTCTGCAGCGCACCAGCAGCACGCAGTAGCCTGGTAGCGGCCCAAGCAGCCCAGCCGCCATCCTGCTCCCTCGCCCACTCCCGCTGACCACCGGGGCCCACCCTGGCCTTCCCTTCCTCACGACGTGGAGATGGCAATGAACAAGGCTCGATCCCGACCCTATCCCCGCCAAAATCGGTTGATTTCGTTTAGATTTCTACCCCCGCGCACACAAAACTTGACTATAAATTACCCTGCATCGCACACCTTCGATTTGTTTTTTGTTTTCCGAAACCCTAGCGCTGCCACGGAGCTCAACCGATATCGCCGGCCGCCGCGGCCATTGGAACCCAGTCAAGGTCGACGTTTCCGAGCACCCCGAGACCCTCATATCTACCTTTTTCTCTTCATCTTGCTCAACTTCATATCCCCATCTCTTTTCCCCTTCCACAGAACACCATAGCGTCGTGGATTCTCCGCCGGAGTTCATGGATGTCTGTGTCGCTCCGTCCGCGCCTCACCACCACCCCAGGACACAAAAGCTTGCTGTTAGCATGGAATCGTCCTCCCTGTGCCGCGACACACCCCATGGTCTTCTCCCCCGTCCCAGGAGAGCACCGCAAGTGCCGGAAGCATCACCGCCTGGAGCCGTGCCACCCTCCGCTGCAGTCGTCGATGACCAAGCTGGTGAGCATCAGGATGCTCCTCTCCGCAACCATCAGATCCAATCTGGATGGACCAGATCAAAGCATGCCAAGCCCGAGCCAAAACTCAAGACTAGCCGGGCTAAGCCAAGTCGATGATCAACAACCGTCCGATGAAGATCCAGTGGGCACATACAAGTCACTAAACAGAAGGGGTACGGTCCAGTTAGATCTTGCCATGTCACACAGAATATTCCCAGCATATTCCTTTTTAATTGGATATTAACTAAATATGCAGAAAATTATATAAACTTGCAAAATTCATAATAAAATATTTACTGATCCAAATATAGCAAATAATATACCCACGGATTCACAATAACATGAAGAGTATTAATATGATATTTACTATCGTAATTGAAATAGTTTAATGGCCTTTTGCATAGTAAATTATTTATAGATTATAAAAATACAAATAATATGTCTCTGAAATCCTTGAGTAATGTAGGACATTAATCTGGTAGTAGAACTATTTTTTGTCGAAGCAAATATTTTAAATGAATTATACCCCTTTAATGGGTATTTAAATCATAGAAAATTATCTAGAACTCTAAAAATAGCGAAACCAATTGCCACTATTTTTTTTAAAATACCTATCCATATAAATTGCAAACAAAAAAATTTAGTACTTTTTCAACAGAAAGTTTTGTAGAAATCAATAAACCCAAATGCAATAGTAATTAAATCACAGAAAAAGATCTGTAAATTATTTTTGGGGGATTCCAAAAAGAAATAGGTGGTTGGCTAGACTTATTAGGTTGTGGCAACTTGAACCCTGTGTAGCCAGAGATGTAGATAGTGTAGATTGGTACGGTGCGTGGATGGGTTTGGGAAGCTCTTCCCGAATTGTCCCGTCTTGGACTTCTCCCTATCATAACACAAAATGAGTGTGATGGTACGAACGGGTTGACCAGGTCACATGGGTAAAGTATATAAACCCCTGCAGAGTGTAAAACTAAGTTCTTAGTCGTGTCCTCGGTTATGGACAATTTGTGTGACCTGATTCTGAGGCTATGACATATTTCTTACTCATCCTTATTTTTCAATTAATTAAAACTTGTTGAGTGAACTTAATTAGGTAGGAGCACGTGGAACTGAACCAGAGTGTCCTATTTATCATATTGGAAAATTGCTTTGCTACAAATTATAGGATAACTATTGCTTTATGCAAATGAGCCTGAACTCTACCTAGCCAAATAACCATGTAGTTGTTAGGTTTGTTGTAATCCATTTTAGCCTACTTGCTATACATTTAATGTATTGACCATTCATGGCTACAACATTTCATGTTGCAGGTTATATCGTTTCTGAGTGATCGTTCATAGGTCTCGAGACTCCACTGAACAATTGTTCGCCTGTGGCACATTTGAGGATGGAGATATACCTTGTATATGTTTCCATTGTGTACTTGAATATATAATGTAAATTCTAGATCATATTCATTGTATTTATGATGTATTTAGTATCATTTTGTATTGTGTGTGCTAGTGAACTGATCCAGGGATTAGCACTATACACAGAAACTCATCCTTATCAGGAGAGGGTGTTACATATGGAGAACTACACAAAATTTTCTTCCTACCAGTTATCAGCTCCACAAACGTTTAGTTCCAACAAGGTACGAATGCATATTTTGCAACAAGAATGAGAAATGGAACACTGTTTTTCTTTTTTTCCATTGTGTTAAAGAAATCTTGGCAGAGCTAAAAACCCTTTCATATATCTTTAAAACTGAAAAGCTTTGCCCGCGTGCAACAATAGCTTTTGAACTGGATCTAGCCTCTGATCTTTTTTTGAACCTCTAGCAGTAGGAAAGACTCCTACTACCTCATATATTGAAAAAACATATATTTACAAAATTACAAGATTACAAGATTACAAGTTGAGGCATTCTACCCATAACTAAAAGACCCTTCACAGATTATCTACTATATTATTAATGTATTGATGAAGGGAGGTCTTAGTCCTATGGACTAGAAGAGAGAAATACGACTTGAATTTGAGCTTCCGGGAGTTTACATCAGGGATAACACCATTAAAGAGTAAGTTATTTCTTTCCTTCCAAATACTCCAAGATCCAACCATAAAGGTTTCCACAAACATGGGATCTTGCCAATTTGCCTTCCCTGTCTGAGAACGATACCTGATACATTGCAAATGTATCTATAATTTTTGATGTTCCATGCTTGGTTTTATCCACTTTCTTGTGTTTTGTCCACATTTTGGAGTACTTTTCATATGATTTCTTGGACTAACCTATTAACAAGAGCCACAGTGTCAGCTGCTTGTTTTCTGCTATTTTTGGTTCCAGGAAAGTCAGAAAATAAATATTCTCGGAATTGGACGGGACAAAATCCAAAGTGCCTATTTTTTCGGAAGTCATCAGATGCCAGAGTACGAGACGGAGAGGAGCCAGGGGGCCACCACACCACCTGGCCGCGCGGCCCAGCCTGGCCCACGCCAGGGGGTGGTCTGGCCGCCTCCGGCACCCCCTCGGCCTCCCCTTCCGCCTATAAGATGTCCTCGGGACGAAAATCCTAAGGACCCGATCAAAAATCCACGAAAGAGTCTGTAGCCACCGTCATCTCCATCTCTAGATCGGGAGGGATCTGAAGCTCTTCCCGGCACCCTGCCGGAGAGGGAATTCACCCTGGAGGCCTTCTTCATCACCATGCAAGCCTCTGGTGTGATGCGTGAGTAGTTCATCCTTGGACTATGGATGCATGTAGTAGCTAGATGGCTGGTTCTCCTCCTTTGTGCTTTCATGTCTAGACCTTGTGAGCTCCGTTCATGATCAAGATCATCTATTTGTAATTCTGCATGTTGTGTTTGCGGGGATCCGATGGATATTGAGATGCTATTTCAGATTGATTAATGATTCTATCATGTCTTTGTTATTTGTGATCTTGCATGCTTTCCGTTGTTAGTAGCTATCTTGGCCAAGTAGATGCTAGCAACTCCAAGAGTTAGTATTTATGCTCGATAGTGGGTTCATGCCTCTGGTAATCTGGGGAAGTGACAGAAATCTCTAAGGTACTAGATGTGTTGTTGCTACTAGGGAGAAAACAACAATACTTTGTTCATAGAACAATCGTATTGTTTACTTTACACGCAATTCATAAAGCAATAATCTATTGCTTACAACTTAATAGTGGAGGGGGTTCAGATGATAACCTGAAGGTGGATTATTAGTCATAGATGTAGTTGGATGGCGATCTATGTATAATGTTGTAATGCCCAATCAAGTCTCAAAGGAGTCAAGATGATTAGTATATGCATGTATTGCTTTCTCGATGTTTGTCAATTGCCCCACTGTAATTTGTTCACCCAGCATTTATCTATCTTAAGGAGAGCCATCTCTAGTGAACTATGGATCCCGGTCCTTTTCTTTACATACAATCTATAAACTGTTTACTGCTTTGTGTTTACTTTCTGCAAATTATTACTTCCTTCCATTCGATACGTTTAATCCTTTGTTTTCAGCAAAACACGGTGAGATTGACAACCACATCGCAAGTTGGGGACAGAGTTATGTGGTTGTGTTGTGCAGGTCTCCACGTTGCTACTAGCACCGGTAGTGCGCCCTGCCAAGGCTCAGCTAGCAACACCTTTGGGGAGTTTCCTTGCTCCTACTGGTTCGATTAAACCTTGGTTGCATAACTGAGGGAAACTTGCTGTTGTGCTCATCATACCTTCCTCTCGGGGTTCCCAACGAGCTCTACATCAACACCGCACCAGCATTTTTTCTGGCGTCGTACACTCAGCCATCAAGCATTTTTCTGGCGCCATTGCCAGGGAGTCAAGGACATCTTCACAAGGGGAGTCCCTCATAACCAATCTCTTTACTTTGTTAGTTTTGTTTTGCTTAGTTTCTTTTTGCTTTGTTTGCTTGTTTCCTTATCAAAAACACAAAAAAATTAGTTCCTTTCTAGTTTGTTTTCTTATTTCAAAAACACAAAAAAAATTAGTTCCTTTCTTAAGTTGCCACTATGTCTAGCCTTGATCCAATCACTATGTCACCCGAGGAAATGATTTTCACTTTTAAACAAGGAATTGAGGAAAGTTTTAAGGAAGCTTGGTCTAGAATCTCTGATCTACATGAAAAAACTGAGCCTAAAATGACTCAAAGCTTGTTCCTTAGCAGTTTTTACCTTGGGATTGCTCTTTGCTATAGATATGCTTTAGATGTTGTTATGGGAGGAGATTTCCTCCAATGTAATGAGGATGATGCTATTAATTCTATAAAGAAATTGATCCTCACTTACAACTTGCCTAGCCAAACTGATATTTCTTTCGCAAGAATATTTGCTAGATTGAACACTATTGAGACTAACACTACTAGCTTAAAAGATTGCTATAATACGCTTAGGGAGCATCACAATTATGTTCCAATAAATTCCGAACCATCAAAGTGGCTCCCTACAGTAAAGATTAAGATAAACACTAAAACTTTTCAAGCTCGTTGTGATATCATGTCTGAATTTTGTCTTATGCCCAAAGATATTTATGAATCTTTGAACACTTGGGGGCTTACTGAAGGAGGAAAAGAAATATCTCTTGCTAATAATGCTACCATATTACCTATTGGAATAGCTGAAGGAGTGTTTACAAAGATCCTTGGGAAAATGATTTCTACTGATTATCTTGTTATTGAATGTGCAGGAAAAGGACAAATTACACTTGGAAGGTCCCTACTAGAACTCCTTGGAGCAATAATAGATGTGGGAAAGGGGACCATGCACCTTTCTTCTCCACCAAACAATCATATTTTCACCAAGGTTAAGAATAAAAGTAAGAGAGGTAAGGGCAAGAAATTTGGTTTTAATGTTTCTTTATTTGAGAATACTTGATTCTTTTTCTTGCTTCTTATGCCTAACTTAAAGGCGTTAAAGAAAAGTACTTATTGGAAGATAACCCAAAAGTTTTAGATGAGTCTTGGAAGTTATTACTTCAGTAATAACCGCTCCTTATCCTTTTTATTTGCTTTTTGTGCCAAGAGTAACCTCTAATGAGAGAGAAGTAATGATTGGGAAAGTTGCTGTCCCGAAACAGATTTATGTGCTTCACCGTAAAAATTTGTGTAAAATATCTGAACGTCTTTTTGAGGCGTGAATTTTTGTGCTTCTGCCCCAGGTTGTTATCTAACTTTATTTAGTTCAACACTTTTTTATTTGAGTAACAAAAGGTCTTCGAAAAAATTCGTCTTTACCTGCTGGTCTGTTTTGACAGATTTCTGCCATTTTCTGCATTTGCTTCTTGTTGGTTCCTTTTTGAGTTCTTTTGGGGAATTGAGCTTTCTAAGGGAAGTGCTTCAGTATCTAGTGTTCTAATGGAAGTTTATTTGGTGTTAGAACTGAACTTTAAGACCTTTTATCTTGAGTGCACTAATGTTGCTAATAAAGATTGTGTGAAGTTTTGTATGAAGGAAAAATTTTAGGTGTATGGAAGGAATGAGTAATGAGATGAAGGATGGACTAAAGCTCAAGCTTGGGGATGCCACGCGTGTCACCCCAAGAAATATCCTAGAAGTACAAGCGTCAATGCTTGGGGATGCCCAAGGAATCCCCTTCTTCATCAATAAAAATTCCAGGTTTCTTCCAAACGCTTCATTTTTATTGTTTCATGCACAGTTGTGTTGTTCTTGGAGCGTCTTCTTTTTCGTTTTTGTTTTGGTTTTTGTTTGCTTTGTTTGATTAGTTTTCTTAATAAATTGGTTGGACCCCCTCTTTCATACTTTGGTTTGCAAATAGTTTGGTTTGGTTTGGAAAAGAGTAGGAAAGTTCATGCTTATGTGGTAAAAAGAGCTCGTTTTTGACTGTGGCCTATGCTCTGTCATGCCATGCTTGATATTGTTTTGGCTTTATGCTTAGTATTCTTTGATGTAGCATGACTTTTTATAAACAATTGAGATTGCTTAATGTGCCTTGGATGAATCATGCGTTGTTTTAGCATATTAAAGCATAGTATAGTGGTATTCTCCTTTGATGCTTTATTTGGGTTGACTTGGCGCATGCTCACACCATGTTATGACTATCCCAACTAATCATAGCCTTTATGATCCTTTAGTTTTCAACTTGTAGTATCACTTTATGCTTTTATCAATGATGTTTTGTCGCTCTGCATGATTATGGCCATTATTGCTCTCTTAGTTTGTTGCTCCCAGTCTTTTGCTAGCCTCCACAACCAAGTATGAGTTCCACTCATGCATCCAACTCCCTAAACCAAGTTATTCCAAAGAGTCCACCATACCTACCTACTAGCTTATGCTATTCCAAGTATATTCATGCTTTTGTTTACCTTCCAAATTAAACTTGTTATGAGAAAACTAGTGATTAAAGCTCTCACGAACTTGATGGCACACTTTACTTTTCTTGCCCTTAATAAACTTGAACCATTGTGTCGTCTATGTCGTATATGCTTGCACTTATTTGTTGGAAATTAGCAGAACCATGCTTTCATGGGGAACGCTTTCAACATTGCACTTGGTACTTGTACCTAGTTGATATCATGCTCTTTTGTATATGGATGTCGTCGGTGTGAAATGAAAGGGGAGCTTGTAAGTCCATGGAGTTATGTATATGTGTTAGAGAAACACCTGGGCCGCTGGTCTAATCCATGCTGACATGGTGGAAACCTGCAGCGTAACCATAATGAGCTGTCTATGAAGCATTCTTCTTATAAAAAAGAGTCCCATATTGAGAAAAAAGAGAAAAAGAAAAAAAAATTATGAAAAGAGGAAAGAGAGAAAAAAGCACCATATTCCCATGGTAAATAAGAAGATTGCTGAGATGCTCGTTGTCTGCTTGCCTTGTCATTTTGATATGGGGATTCTTCCGTATCATCGGGCAAGGGGTACCCCGTTGGTGGTTCTCTATGATACACATGTACTTACGATGACAAGAACTTACCGGTAACTAAACTTGAGTAGCATGAGGAGCGGCCCTCGTATACAAGGGACATGAGATTCCTAACTTATACTTCGTCAAGCATGTACACCATAGTTTGTTTACTTTAACCTTAATCACTTCAAGATGCTTATGATAGGGGCAATGAGAGTTGAAAGCTATAAGTACCATAATTTTTGGAAGATCTTTATGAGACTTGAATCCCCGCTTCCTTCTATGAAGGCCTTTCTTCCACCATTATATTGAGTCTCCACCTTCTACCTTTATGCACCTACTTTGAGAGCATAGTGGCCATTCTTAGTTCTATGTGCATTGTCCCAAGACTAGTTGATTGATGCATAACTTGATATTGCTTGTTTTGAACTATTTGTATCTAGTCACTCTTATGAACTTTGAAGGTGTCCTATGCATTTATATTTGCTACTCTATGAGGGACAAGCTGAATACTACTATGCTATGTTTTCTTTATGTGAAACAAACAAACGTCTTGCAAAGCATTGTTATTCATGAATCTTTTGTTTGTGCCTTTTCATGTTGCATCATAGTTTCTTTGTCTTATTGCTAGAACTTTGTCTTTCATGTTATGATTGAAGTACTATGATCCCAACTTTGAATGTTTTACAAATACTTTGATCAAGTCTTTGATGGTGCATGTCACCTCAAAAATTATTCTTTCTTTTTATCACTTACCTACTCGAGGACGAGCAGGAGTTAAGCTTGGGGATGTTGATACATTGCAAATGTATCTATAATTTTTGATGTTCCATGCTTGGTTTTATCCACTTTCTTGTGTTTTGTCCACACTTTGGAGTACTTTTCATATGATTTCTTGGACTAACCTATTAACAAGAGCCACAGTGTCAGCTGCCTGTTTTCTTATGTTTTTGGTTCCAGGAAAGTCAGAAAATGAATATTTTCGGAATTGGACGGGACAAAAGCCAAAGTGCCTATTTTTCCGGAAGTCATCAGATGCCAGAGTATGAGACGGAGAGGAGCCAGGGGACCACCACACCACCTGGTCGCGCGGCCCAGCCTGGCCCATGCCAGGGGGTGGTCTGGCCGCCTCCGGCACCCCCTCGGCCTCCCCTTCCGCCTATAAGATGTCCTCGGGACGAAAATCCTAAGGACCCGATCAAAAATCCACGAAAGAGTCTGTAGCCACCGTCATCTCCATCTCTAGATCGGGAGGGATCTGAAGCTCTTCCCGGCACCCTGTCGGAGAGGGAATTCACCCTGGAGGCCTTCTTCATCACCATGCAAGCCTCTGGTGTGATGCGTGAGTAGTTCATTTTTGGACTACGGATGCATGTAGTAGCTAGATGGCTGGTTCTCCTCCTTTGTGCTTTCATGTCTAGACCTTGTGAGCTCCGTTCATGATCAAGATCATCTATTTGTAATTCTGCATGTTGTGTTTGCGGGGATCCGATGGATATTGAGATGCTATTTCAGATTGATTATTGATTCTATCATGTCTTTGTTATTTGTGATCTTGCATGCTTTCCATTGTTAGTAGCTATCTTGGCCAAGTAGATGCTAGCAACTCCAAGAGTTAGTATTTATGCTCGATAGTGGGTTCATGCCTCTGGTAATCTGGGGAAGTGACAAAAATCTCTAAGGTACTAGATGTGCTGTTCCTACTAGGGAGAAAACAACAATCCTTTGTTCATAGAACAATCGTATTGTTTACTTTACACGCAATTCGTAAAGCAATAATCTGTTGCTTACAACTTAATAGTGGAGGGGGTTCGGATGATAACCTGAAGGTGGATTATTAGTCATAGATGTAGTTGGATGGCGGTCTATGTATAATGTTGTAATGCCCAATCAAGTCTCAAAGGAGTCAAGATGATTAGTATATGCATGTATTGCTTTCTCGATGTTTGTCAATTGCCCCACTGTAATTTGTTCACCCAGCATTTATCTATCTTAAGGAGAGCCACCTCTAGTGAACTATGGATCCCGGTCCTTTTCTTTACATACAATCTATAAACTGTTTACTGCTTTGTGTTTACTTTCTGCAAACTATTACTTCCTTCCATTCGATACGTTTAATCCTTTGTTTTCAGCAAAACACGGTGAGATTGACAACCTCATCGCAAGTTGGGGACAGAGTTATGTGGTTGTGTTGTGCAGGTCTCCACGTTGCTACTAGCACCGGTAGTGCGCCCTGCCAAGGCTCAGCTAGCAACACCTTTGGGGTGTTTCCTTGCTCCTACTGGTTCGATTAAACCTTGGTTTCATAACTGAGAGAAACTTGTTGTTGTGATCATCAAACCTTCCTCTTGGGGTTCCCAACGAGCTCTACATCAACACCGCACCAGCATTTTTTCTGGCTCCGTACTCTGAGCCATCAATACCCAATCTGTCGCCATGAGCTAGCTAGTGCATCTGTATAATATCCCGACATTGGGAGCTAAATGGGCAATGGAAAAGCATATGCTCTATAGTCTCTTCAGGAGGATGCTGACACATCAAACAATTATATCCTGAGTTTATCTGATAGTGTCTTCTTCGGAGCATATTCCTCATTTTCAGTCTGTCTGATAAAACAAAGAATTTTAACTTGGGTGTACATTTGGACTTCCACAACCAAGAAAAGGCTACATGAGGTGTAATATTCCTAAAACAGAATTTATAGAAATTACTTGCTGTAAAGGAAGTTTCTCCCTAGGTATAAGACCATGAATAAGTCAGCTAGCTTGGAGAAATCTAGGCACATAGACCTTGTAGCTCTCTTGACTCAGTCATAGATTCAGGTGTAATGGGTAATAAAATAAGTTTGCTAGATAATCAGAAGCTAGGAAATCTTTGACTAAGATGTCCTCATCTAGAGTAAAAGAAAAATCCCAAGAAAACTCGTCTGCATTGATATCTTCCAACCAAAGGTTTTTCCAGAATAGACTTGAGGCACCATCACCAACAGAAATTTTAGAAATGCCTCTAAATACAAGAATCAATTTGCATATATCTTTCCACTGGAAAGATCCACAAGCATCCATTGCATGTGGTATTTTATTAGTGTTTTAGGAGTTCTAGAGAAGATATACCCATGGTATATCATATTTATTGTAAAACTTATACAAATATTTAAGTAGTAAACCTTGGTTTCGGATCTTGAGATCAAGAATGCCTAGGCCACCATTTTTCTTAGGTTTACAAACAATCTATCAGGCTGCCAAGTAATTACACTTTTCAACTCCCTCCTCGTTTTTATTTATCCACATGCAATGTCTTCTTATTTTTTCTTAATATGTTTTAGGATTCTGGGATGTAGTTGAATGGAGCACATGGAATATGTAGCAATAGAAGTGAGCAATGAATTTATTAAAGTTGTCTTGCCACTGTATGACATAAGCATAAATGTAGCATGCACTCTTCTCTCAATTCCGTCCACAAGTGTCATTATATCTTGCACATGTGGCATAATGCCTCTGACCTTCACTCGATGATCCTCGTTATTGTAGTCTGACACATCTAGCAGAATAGAAACAATGTAAGAAATGGTAAAACATGACTCATCATTCACGTGTGGTGGGTAAGATCAAAGCTTATGTTGATTTCATCTTATTATACAACTTTAGGTGGACTGTCGCCATTAGGCGTGAGAACCAGTCATCAGTGCCCAAGTGGTATCCGCTATCGGCTGAGTCGGTCATGATCAATGTTGATGCTTCTCACAGAGTAATCGTATGGGCATTGATTTCGCCATACGCAACTAGTAGGGTATTATGCTAGCTACAAGTAGGTGCTACATGGACCATGTCAATAGTCCAGTGCTAACTGAAGCCACTACAATGCACCATGCTTTAATTTTTGCTGAAGAAACTGTTTTCTAGTAGATTGTTGTGGCATCTAATTGTTTTAGTCTCATCAGCAAAGTGAAAAACAAGGAGAGAGACAGATCTTACATAGGTGCCATAGTATCTGATATTAAGAGTAGGGTTCCAAGGTTTATATCTTGTTGTTTTACTCATGTCATTCGTTCTTTTAATGTGGCAGCTCATTATAACATCCCAAAACTTTAATCCAAGGTTATTAAGATCCAAATCATCAAAATTAGGGTTAACAAAAACTTTTCCAATTAAAAATATTAAAGCATTCATATGTGTGTGTATTTAAATAGGAGTTGATTTGAATTGCCATGATTAAGTGATCCATTGCTTGTAAAATGATTCTTAGGTGAAATAAACATCATCTAGATCATTCCTAAACATTTCCCAAAGAAAAACAACTCCAAATGAATAAATGAAGTGAATGGTCATTTTGGCCAAATTAACTATCATGCCTACTTTGGCTATTCCTAGTACTAAAAACCTAACAGAAACAATTATGGATATTTGCACCCCTTGATAGTACACATAATGAGGTACCAATGCCCACTTTGTGATCTGCCAAAAACATTCAAACACTAAATTTAATTGACATTTGAAAATTGAATCTATTTCATATGGGAAGATCCCACTATTTCAAAAACCACTCAAACCAGCTCAATTTTCAAAACCCAAGCACCCACAGAGTCTCAAGCTTAGTACTAGCACACCCACCAAAAATCTTTGCAAAATTCAAAAATAACTTTCGTGCCGACATTTCATCAAACACTTGGTAGGCAAGAATCTAACTCTAAACCTAGCTTACTGTTCTGCACAGGATTTTGCCCCCATTTGATCCCCATTTAATCTCACTGTCCCCTCTTGATCTAACCAGGCCCTTAACACCCATCCCCTACCCCCCTAGCAGCCATGCCATGCCAACCCGAGGACATGCTCGCCGGCCAAACTTTGCCCCACTACAGCAGACCATCTCCATCTCTCGTGCCATGTCTACGAGCTAGCCAGCACCTCACCGCCACCCTCTGTCCCCTCCCCGAGCCAGGACAAGCCATAGACCACCCGCCCGACCGCATACCACCGCCCCATATCGCCCCGTACCGCTTAGCGCGTTATGAGCCGCTGACCGGTGGACCCCTCCTTTCAGCTGAACCCCGTGCCGCAGAGTGACACTGGGCCGGCCCGTTAGCTTTCCCGCGCGACCCATTTAATTCAAATTAGGATTTTTCTATTTAGTTTGAATCTAGTTCTGTCCTTTAGTTTGAAAATCAATTCAGAGAGATCTACAAATCCAAATGGAGTGATTCCAATTTTGTTAGAAAGCTACTGAAAAGATCTACCCAAGCCCGTTGGATTTAATTCAATTAGAGTTAGATATCTCTCCTAGTGAAAATAACAAGACAAAAGCTTTTGCACATTCAAACATTTTTATAAAATCAACCAAAATAGCTTTTTAGTTGATTCCAACTCTCAAAAATCACATTTAACCATACCTATCTGAATATGTAATAATATTAGGGTTTACATGCAGTGACTTTGGACTAGTACCAAAATAATGCTATATAGGCATTTCTAGTCACTTTAAATCATTAAATAATGAACTTAAACCAAATTAATTATGAACCAACCCTTAAATTACATTCCCACATGTTAGAATATGTGGTGAGGACATGTGTGCACATGATCCCATATTTTAAGTGGTGAATATTAAATCTTAGTTAATTTTCAATGAGTAGACATTACTTTTCTTAAATAAAAAGAATGAAACTAGTTAATAAAACTTATGATGCTTGTGATGATAATAGATCATAAAATATGTGCCTTAGAGTGCTAAGTAGACTAGTTAAGTATTATTTGGTGATTGTGTACTCCGTATGTATTTATAGAAGATAGTACCGACCAAGCTTACGAGGAGGAGGAGTTCTACCAAGAGGAGGAAGACAACTTCAACCACTGCACTAACCAAGGCAAGCTATTATTGGCAAGCTAACACTTGCAAGTATTATACTTAGAAAGCTACTATTAGCAAGCTAGGATTGAACTAGATGGTTTAACAAGCTTTAGGCATGCTTTAGGCATGCAAGTATTATACCGACCAAGCTTTAGGCATGCTTTGACTATACCACTTTGACTACTATTTACCCCAAGTCTTATTTTCAAGCTTTACTTCCTTTACTTTACCCAAAGTTCTTTACTTGTTTTGAAGGTAGTGATACATCCATTTTGCATCACTATTCTATGTCTTAATTCACTATTATTCATTGATATATTTCATACTAAGAGGTGATACTTATGTTATTTCATCTATTTTTGCATGGTTGATGACTTTTGGAGCATGGACCGCTGCAGTCAGGATTCTGATGGAAAAGGTGTTGTTTGGAGGCAAAATTCACGAAGATCAGAAAATCCGGGAAAATATACGGAAAATACTATTTTTCCAGAAGACTAAGGATGCCAGAAGACGGAGTGGAGATGGGCCACAGGGGGGCCCACACCACCCCCTGGCACGGGCAGCCCTAGGCCGCGCCTGGAGGTGGTGTGGCCACCGTGACCCACTCCAGCCTCTCCCCTCTGGCGTATAAAAACCTCCTGAAACCCTAAGACTAGGGGAGCGACCACAGAAAGATTCCGCCGCCTCTGCGGGGCGGAAAACACTGAGAGAGAAAGATCTCTCCCGCAGACAGATTTCTGCCGGGGGAATCCTTCCCGGAGAGGGGAGATCGTCGCCATCAACACCACCATCAAGCTGGACTTCATCGGGATCACCATCATCATCATCATAACCACCATCATCACCATAATCACCATCAGCACCCTCATCACCATCTCCATATTGCTGTAACAATTGAGTTGAATCTTGCATTAGTTCATAAGGGAAACTTTCCCGGTGTTGATTACTCTTTGTAGTTGATGCTATTGAGTGAACCATTGAATTATTGTTTATGTTCAGATTGTTATACATCATTATTCCATCTCTGATCATGATCCATATGATGTCTTGTGAGTAGTTAGTTTTGTTCCTGAGGACATGGGAGAAGTCTTGTTGTTAGTAGTGGAGTTGTGTTGAGAAAGATTCAATAGATTGTTATTTAAGTTGTGGTGTACTTCTTCTAGTGGTGTCATGTGAACATCGACTACATGACACTTCACCTATATGGTCCTAGGGGAATGCATTGTGTATTTGGCTACTAATCGTAGGGGTTGCCAGTGATGTAAACCTGAACCCCCGTTAGGAAACCATTGCACAAGGGACGTAAGGGTCTTAGAGTTTAAAGTTGTGGTTAGGTTTCTACCTTAATTACTTTCTTGTACTTATGGATGTTTGCAAGGGGTATAATCACAAGTATGTATTAGTCTTGGATGGGGCGGTACATTAGCACAGGTTCACCCACACAACACTTAGCAAGCTAAAGAATATTAATCAACTATATGAAGCGAAAGCACTTGACAGTCTTCCCATGTGTCCTCGAGAACGTTTGGTCATCTTAAGTAATACAACCGGCTTGTCCTTTGCTGCATAAAGGATTGGGCCACTTGCTGCATTTATTCTTACTGTCTTTTATTTACTTGTACTTTGTTTGCTTGCTTTATCGAAAACCCCTAAAAATCCGTTTGCTAAGTATTTGCAGAGAATTCTTGATCCATACCACTAGCCAGCACCTTCTGCTCCTCGTTGGGTTCGACACTCTTACTTATCGAAAATACTGCGATACACCCCCTATACTTGTGGGTCATCAAGACTATTTTCTAGCGCTGTTGCCGGGGAGTGAAGCGCTATGGAGAGTGGAACTGGTAAAGGAAACTTCTACTGTGAGTATTGTTTACTTCTGTTAGTTGCTTTATTTTTATTATGGATAATTCGCTGAGTTTCTTATTTGGTAATGCTACTACCACTGCTAAGGTAGTAGATAAACCACCACCTGCTGAGAATGATGTTTCAAAATACCTACAAGAATTATTGATCGTGTTATGGATAACTACTATGTTGGGGATGGAACTGTCCATCCCGGTGATCATTTACTCTTTATACACGAATTATGCGGGTTGTTCACGTGTGCAGGTATTACTACAGATCAAGTTAAGAAGAGTTATTCTCATTATCACTGAAAGGAAGAGCTGAGGAATGGTATAAGCTGTTGAAGAATGGCCAAGCTCTAGAATGGGAGGAAATAGTGCCTCTCTTTTATTCAAAGTTTTATCCTCCTAGTGAGATTCATAAAGATCGAAATCAAATATACAACTTTTGGCCTCTTGATGGAGAGAGTACAGCTCAAGCTTGGGGGAGATTGAAGTTAATAATGCTCAAATGTCCCATTCATGAGCTCCCCAACAATATTATTATCAATAACTTTTATGCAAGGCTCGCTCTACATTACAAGGATTTACTGGATGCTTCTTGTGCTGGATCATTCACTCGTATGGAAGAATAAGCTAAATGGGATCTTCTGGACCGTATTCAAGACAATGCTGAAGCTTGGGAGAATGACAAAGGTAGAAAGTCAGGTATAAATTATGATTATGAATGCATTGAATCTTTTATGGGAACTGATGACTTTCAAAATATTAAAAATGCTTATGGTCTAGACTCTCAAGCTATTGCTTCTTATTTTAAGGCGTTTGCTTCCTATATTGAAGTGCCTAAAAAGAAGTGGGATAAGTATCATGAACCTTATAAAGATATTGCTAAGAGTGTTCCTTCAAGAAATACTGAAGTTTATACTGCTAATCATGTTTTACCTAAACCTTACATTGAGAAAATGCCTTTCCCAGTTAAGGTAAAGGAACATTCTATGATAACTAGTATGGTTAATGAAAGTACAAATAAAGCTGTTGAACCTGATAAACAAATGGTTGATGAACCTATTATAGCAAATGTGAAAGACTTTGTTACTAAATATGAAAAAGAGGGACACTATCCTTTGTAAGGATACCTCTAATATTGTTTCACATAGTAGTGTTATGAGAGCTAGTATTCCCGTGTTTTCTGTTAGAATAAGTGATCATTGCTATGATGGTCCTTGTGATAGCTATATTGTTAAGTTTATGCATGATACTGAAAGCTACTATGAGAGAGGGAAAAGTGTTCTTATGTATCTCAATAATATCAAGTTTCCCCGCTTTATGCTGAAAGTTTTTATGTTGCACTTCTTTTGCCTTCTTATTCAAGTTGCCTCTGGTTTCAACAACTTGTTTGTTTACAAAATTCCCTTGCATAGGAAGTGGGTTAGACTTAAAAGTGTGTGTGTTTTTGCTTCTTAATGCTCTCTTTCACTTCAATTCATATCCCTATGAGAGCTTCTTCAAAATTATCATGCCCATCTTAAAGGCTATAAAGAAAGAGCTTTATGGGAGACAACCCAATTTGTTTTTTCTTTCAGTTTGTTTTTGTTTCTTTGAGTCTTGCAAGTTATTACTTCGGTAATAACCACTCCTTATCCGTTTTGTTTGGTTTTTGTGTCAAGATCAACCTCTAATGAGAGAGAAGTAATATTTAGGAAAGTTGTTGTCCCAAAACAGATTTTTTGTGCTTCACCGTAAAAATTCGTGAGAGATCTATGTATGTTGGATTGATCTGTAATTTTTTGTGCTTCTGCCCCAGGTTGTTATTTAACTTTCTTTAGTTTTGAACTTTTTGATTTGATCAACAGAAGATTTTCGAAAAAATTGATCTTTACCTGCTGGTCTGTTTTGGCAGATTTTGCCACTCTTGCATCTGCTTCTTTATTCGATTTCCTTTTTGAATTCTTTTTGGGTTTTCGGAAGGAGTTGTTTCAGTAGCTTTTGTTTTGATGGTTTTCAGTTGAAGTTGGACTCAAAAGGTTTTATCACTTCACTTATACTAATGTTGCTAATGAGAATTGTGTGAAGTTTTGTGTGAAAGAAATTTCCAGGAAGTGGAGACAATGGTGTAATAGGGAAGAGAAGGGTTTTATGACTCAAGTAATAAGTGTATGAAGATGAAGATATTGATGTTATTCAAGTGGTGACTCCGAAAGAATCTACTAGATACCAAATTTAGAGACCTGCAGAGTCTGTTTTCAAATAGGTAACAGTTCTGGTAAGAAAAGTTCCGCGAAATTACAATACAACTATATTTTTTGCAGTTTCTAGTCAATAAGGAAAGTTACGAAGTGAAAAAGGGACGGAAACGGAGCCAGGGTGGCTCACACCACCCTGTGGTGCGGGCCCACCCCTGGCCGCGCCACCAGGTGGTGAGTCCACCCCGGACTCCGCCTCCGACTCGTTTTCTCCCAGTACCTTCCTTTTGATATGAAACTTCGTAATATATAATCCCCCGGATCTTCCGAGGTTCGTATATCGTGTTTTTGTCGTGTTTTCGTTTCGATCTGTTTCTGCCAGGACATACTCTTTGAAGGCTTAGAAGCACAATGGTGTCCGCCAAGGATAAAGGGAAGGAGCCCATGGAGGAAGACCTCCAAGACCCCGGGAAGGAGAAGGAGGTAAAGAGTGAAGGTGAAGAGGAGCAAGGCCAACATACGCACACCGGCACTACCATTTCAAGCATTGCAGTGGTGGCAAATCCAGCCATTGGAGGGAAGCCTCCTCATCACCGTTCAGATCCCTGCCATGCAGGAAAAGAAGACTTCAAGGAGGAAGAGTGGGGAAAGAATAGCAAGAGCTGGGATCCACAAACTGAAATGATCATGAGCCGTATTGAGAACAACTCGGAGTTGATTCGTACTCTCACCTTCGAGATTGAGTACTTGGGGAAACTGATCAGAGAGCTCATCGAGAGGATACCACCACCACCAAAGGAGTAATTCGTCATCAGGTTTAGCATCCCCTTGGTTTGTTCCAAGCTTGGGGGAGTGCCACGATATCACATCACTATCTTCTATCTTTTTACCTTATTAGTAGAGTCATATCATGAATAGAGGAGTTATTATGTAGGATGGTTTGCATTATGGAAGTGTCCCCTCTCTCATTAGATATGTATCCCTTGGTGTGAGTTGCCATTATGGAATATTAATGAGAAGTTCTATCATTCACTCTTTTGCATAGCTTATATTAGTTTTCAATTCGTGGTTGTATGATTGATCTTGTTGTTAGTATTGGTATCACTTTGGGATCATTGAGTTAATTTAGTTGGTTTTGGCAAACCTGGCTCGGTCAGTAGCACACTATTTTTGAGAGTTGAATGAAAAAGATAAAGGTACCTTTAACGAAAAATAATTTCATCATCTTTCTTTCTTAATTTGCTCATAAGTCTAGTATTCTCTAGTTAAGATCTTTTGTGTTTCCGAGGAAGATTACATGTTTGTCTTTATCACTTATATGTTTGTTTGTTTCCTTCAACTCTTATACTTGCTACCCAGCCTTGCTAGCCTAAAACCTGTACTAAGAGGGTATTCTTCTCGTGCATCCACCTCCTCTAAACCAAAACCTTTGCCATTTGTGACCACCATACCTACCTATTAGCATTATTGCTATTCCAAGTAAATTCTTGTTTTATCTACCTCCCAAATTAAACTTGTTATGTGAAAATTAGTGATTAAAGCTCTCATGAATTTGATGGCACACTTTACTTTCTTGCATTTAATAAACTTGAACCATTGGGTCCTTCTTTGTTGCGTATATGCTTGCGCTTTATGAGTTGAAGTTAGCCGAACCATGTATCATGGGGACCGCTTTCAACACTTCATTTGGTACTTTGTACCTAGTTGATATCATGTTCTTTTGCTTATGGATCCCGGCGGTGTGAACTAAAAGTGGAACTTGTAAGATCATGGAGTTTTTATGTGTGTTAGAGAAACGCCTGGGCCGCTAGCCTAAGCCATTCCTAATCATGGTGGAAACTTGCAGCATAACTATAGTGAACATTCTATGAAGCATCCTCAATAAAAACCTATGCAAATAGAAAATAAAAATATCGCTGAGATGCTCACTGTCTGCTTGCCTGTCATTTTGATTATGGGATAGCTCCTGTGTCATGTGCAAGGGGTACCCCATTAGCGGTTCTCAATGATACGCATGTATTTACAATGACAAGAGCTTGCTCGTGACTGAAGTTGAGTAGCATGAGGATCGGTACTCATAAGTAAGGGGCATGAGATTTCAACTTATAACTTGTCAAGCATATCCTCTTAGTTGTGTCACTTTAACCTTAATCACCTAAAGATGCCTATGATAGGGGCAATGAGAGCTGAAAGCTAGTAAGTATCATAATTTTTGGGAGCTCTTTATGAAACTTGCAATCCCTGCTTCCCTCTGCGAAGGGCCTTTCTTTTACTTTGTAGTTGAGTCAGTAAACCTAATCCCTTCTATCTCAGCAAGTATTTTGAGTTGTTGTGTTTCATTCATTCATATGTTGATTTATTCAATCATGTTTCTTATGTTCCTTGTTTTGCACATTGCTCTTATCCTGATGTTTACTACTTTGAAGGCTATCATTGAAAAACCAGTTATTTGTGAACTCCAGCAAGTTATCAACTATTCTTTGATCAAGAGCTAAGTTTGCCATTACCAATTATGATTCACTTTTTGTATCTTTATTGTGTTTCCTTTACTTATTACAAGTTGAGTTATATAATAGTGAGTTGTCTTCTATTATGATCTATGTATTTGATGAATGTGATGCTTCTTGTCCGTATTCTTTTATCGACTGTTCACTCCATAAACCTGAGGCCATGTTTATTGAGCTCAGTTTAAGCTTGAAGTCTAAGCTTGGGGGGAGTTGATACGTCCATTTTGCATCACTATTCTATGTCTTAATTCACTATTATTCATTGATATATTTCATACTGAGAGGTGATACTTATGTTATTTCATCTATTTTTGCATGGTTGATGACTTTTGGAGCATGGACCGCTGCAGTCAGGATTCTGTTGGAAAAGGTGCTGTTTGGAGGCAAAATTCGTGAAGATCGGAAAATCCAGGAAAATATACGAAAAATCCTATTTTTCCAGAAGACTAAGGATGCCAGAAGACGGAGTGGAGATGGGACACAGGGGGCCCACACCACCCCCTGGCGCGGGCAGCCCTAGGCCGCGCCTGGAGGTGGTGTGGCCACCCTGGCCCACTCCAGCCTCTCGCCTCTGGCATATATCAACCTCCCGAAACCCTAAGACTAGGGGAGTGACCACAGAAAGATTGCGCCGCCTCTGCGGGGCGGAAAACACTAAGAGAGAAAGATCTCTCCGTGCATGATTACTGTGGGGAATTCCTTCCCGGAGAGGGGAGATCGTCGCCATCAACACCACCATCAAGCTGGACTTCATCGGGATCATCATCATCATCACCACCATCAGCACCCTCATCACCATCTCCATATTGCTGTAACAATTGAGTTGAATCTTGCATTAGTTCATAAGGGAAACTTTCCTGGTGTTGATTACTCTTTGTAGTTGATGCTATTGAGTGAACCATTGAATTATTGTTTATGTTCATATTGTTATACATCATTATTCCATCTCTGATCATGATCCATATGATGTCTTGTGAGTAGTTCGTTTTGTTCTTGAGGACATGGGAGAAGTCTTGTTGTTAGTAGTGGAGTTGTGTTGAGAAAGATTCAATAGATTGTTATTTAAGTTGTGGTGTACTTCTTCTACTGGTGTCATGTGAACGTCGACTACATGACACTTCACCTATATGGGCCTAGGGGAATGCATTGTGTATTTGGCTACTAATCATAGGGGTTGCGAGTGTGAAACCTGAACCCTCGTTAGGAAACCATTGCACAAGGGACGTAAGGGTCTTAGAGTTTAAAGCTGTGGTTAGGTTTCTACCTTAATTACTTTCTTGTACTTACGGATGTTTGCAAGGGGTATAATCACAAGTATGTATTAGTCTTGGATGGGGCGGTACATTAGCACAGGTTCACCCACACAACACTTAGCAAGCTAAAGAAGATTAATCAACTATATGAAGCGAAAGCACTTGACAGTCTTCCCATGTGTCCTCGAGAACATTTGGTCATCTTAAGTAATAGAACCGGCTTGTCCTTTGCTACATAAAGGATTGGGCCACTTGCTGCATTTATTCCTACTGTCTTTTATTTACTCGTACTTTGTTTGCTTGCTTTATCGAAAACCCCTAAAAATCCGTTTGCTAAGTATTTGCAGAGAATTCCTGATCCATACCACTAGCCAGCACCTTCTGCTCCTCGTTGGGTTCGACACTCTTACTTATCAAAAATACTGCAATACACCCTCTATACTTGTGGGTCATTAGGTAGCATAAAGAGTATAAAACTTGACCTATCTAGATAACTTTAGATGTCATTCTATGGCATGAGATTGATCCCATCTTTCCAACTTAGTGAACACTCTTAACTTAGTAGTTTAGAGTAGATAAAAACTTGAGTCACTTTAGATGGGAACACTTGGTGAAAATGAATTATGAAAACATTGGAATGATGAGTCATTCTATTGAGATGTTTTGACATGTGTTGAGAAATACAAATGGTTTATAATGATGAAAATGTTGAGGCATGAGCCTTAGCCCTTTTATAAAACTGATGGTTGGATTCGGATGCGATACCATTCCAAATTTACCATACAACCACATTACCTGAATTGGGTAGGGCTTAGCCGGAAGTTCATATGCATTACTATTAGTTCCCTCGCGGGAGAGGTTTGAGCTGAGGCTACCTCTCAATGTTGTCCACCTATGCAGTGCCCAAGATGACTGATGGTCATGGTTGGGAGGCCATGCTCATAGGAGAGGTTCTTATACTAGGGTGTGTAAAGGAAAGGTTATGTTTGATTATTTGCATACTAAGTATGATGATTCAGGGTTATCCCTGACAGATGTATCGAATCTTGTGGTGAAAGTGTACCACCTCTGCAGAGTGTCAAACTATTCGAATAGCCGCGTCCGCGATTATGTACAGTTGGAATGGCCATACTGTTTCGTTGTCAGATGTTTTCAAAATAACTTATGAAAGAAATGATGAATCTTGACTTGACCACAACAGGGTTGTGTTTATGACAATAGCTTCCTAACTTAAGTGATTCTAGAACTTTATTTTATCTTTCTTTGCTTCAGAACTCAGCTTTGGTTTCAAACTTAACTTTATAATTAAACATAGAGTTAGCACTTTAACTTAGAACTATACTACTTGTTAGTGGTAGTTTGCGAGTACTTAAAGAGTACTCATGGCTTTTGTCCCTGGCTATTCTCATGGCCAGACTATGAAGGAGACTACCAAGATGATGGCCAGCAGAACGGCTATGATAACTAGGACTATCTGCCTTCGTCAGCATTGCCTATGCCCCTGAAGATGGACCCCACCGCTACGCTTATCTTTTATTTCTGCTGCTTGTTGTATTAAGACTGGATCATGAGATCCTTATTTGTGTAAGACCTTATGTATGGTTTGTAATGGATGATGTACTGTGATATCCTATCCGTTATGTCTCGCAAAAATGGTAATCCTAGGATTGCGAGGTATGGCATAACGGGCATTTGGGATTAAAAATCCGAGTGTTGACAAGTTGGTATCAAAGCCATCCTGACCATAGGAGACCCTAGTTAGAATGGATGTCCGAACAAAAACTTAATTTCCAAACCAAAGTGAGTATTTATGAAAAACTATTTCCTCTCTTATCCTTGGGAATTCTTTCTTTCTCAAAAATTCATGTTCCTCAAAATTCTTACTTTACTACTTAAAATTTGACACACTTGATCACTTCACTAATTTCCTCATCCTTAATTCTTGTAGATGGAGACTCAGTTCAGCAAGTTCTACCAGTTGGGAAACGGAGGTCAACTGATCTTCGAGAGGGATCTGGATTCACTGTCAGAGTTATTGGGACGCCCACATCCGGAGTTTCTTGGAGCTCAACTTCCAGGACCCCTAGGAGGAGACTTACAGTGGCACGTCACAGCTGATCTTAGAGGAAGCATCGAAGCACCAACATCCGGGAGAATTCAGGTCTCCGTGAGAGAGAACAACTGGCTAGATGGATTAGCCAGGGCAATGCATGAAGCTCTTGCACGTCTATGTGCCCTCAGCGTCAACCAACTCCAGGGAACCCGTTTTGCTCACTATGCAAGACATGACTTCATGGGAATGCCGATGGAGATGCCAAGTCACCCAGAGTTGAGGCGTCAAGTGGAGAATCTTGACTTCTTACTGCACGACAGACAGCAGGAACTGGACAATGCTAGAGAGTTAGCCAACCAGAACCGTGCCATTGCCGACCAGAAGGCCCAGACTTTCGCACTGCTCATCCAGGATCGCTAGTCTCTTTGCCGCCAGCGTGCAAAGAAGGATCGCACCATCGCCCGTCTTTGCAAGAAGGTGGCCGACCTCGAGAAGATCATCAAGGAGCAAGAAGCTCAGCTTGCAGCAAAGGAGGAAGAAGATGAGGGTGAAGACATCCAAGGAGACATGGATTCTTACCTCAGCAATGACGATGACTTTCTGGAGGAGGATGTTGTGGACTTCTACACTGACGATGAGGACTCCGACTTCATCGACGTTGAGTAGATGCACTAGAGCACTGTCGTAGCATGAGATGTATCGGTCCCACTGTATCGTAGCTTACAGAATGGTTCTTCAAACCATATGTTTTCTTTTGATTGTCGTGGTGTGTGTTGTATCGTGTGCTTGCTTGCATGAATGAAATGGAGTTAGTTGAAAAACCTAAGTCCAACTCAAAGTTTTAGATTTGAAACCAAAACCATGAACCTTAGAATTTCCCTCTTACCCCTGTATCTACCTCAATCTTCAGATGACTCGTGGAAACCAAGGAGGGAGCAGCTCGTCGCAAGACCCAATGCTGCAGATCTTGTAGAATCTTATCGCGGATAGAGAAGCAAGCAGGGCGGAACGCCAAGCCAACTTAGCAACACTACAACAGATCGCCCAGATGGCTCTCAACAACCAAGGGCATGGAAATCAGGATCATCAAGGATCCAAGCTGAAAAACTTCCAGAATACAAATCCCCCAATCTTTAGCACGTCAGAAAATCCACTAGATGCTCATGACTGGTTGTAGACGATGGAGAATAACTTGGAGGTAGCCAGAGTTGATGACAACGAGAAAGTTCTCTTCGCCACCCACTATCTGGCGGGAGATGCAAGAGCGTGGTGGAATAGTATCCGCCTGATGAACCATGGTCAAGTTATGACATGGTAAGCATTCAAAGTCAAGTTCAGCCGCACCCACGTGCCGCAAGGTCTAGTCACCCGAATGAGGGATGAGTTCCGAGAGTTGAAGCAAGGAAGAATGACCGTGGTGGAGTACCGTGATAGATTCCTGTCACTTGCCAGATATGCACCTGACGAGATCAACACGGAGGTAAAGAAGAAGGAGAGATTCTTGAACGGACTGCATGATGAGATGCAGACTGTCCTCGTCAACATCCGTTCTGAGGATCTCGAAGAGCTAGTCGACTCTGCCATTTAGATGGAAGGGAAGATTAACCAGGCAAATGACAACCGCAAGCGTCGTATGATGCAACAATCAGGATCCAGCAGTCACCAGAAGTACCGTCTCAACCCCTCACCAGGATATGCACCAAGGAACAATTGACCCCAATGTCTCGCCCAAGCTACCCCAACCGTAGCGGAAGCAATGTGAAGCCCGAAGGAAACAATCACAACTCCGGCAACGCCAACAATTTCCACCGTGCACCTCCCAAGAACAACAACAACAACAATAACAACAACACTGCACCCAGAACTGGCAGCAATGTTGTGCCTGTCGCAGCCAAGGACAAGTCCCAGATCACTTGTTTCGAGTGTGGAGTGAAGGGTCACTACTCCAATGAGTGTCCCAAGAAGACTGCCGCCAATGCCATTGTGAATGCCCTAGCTCAACAGCAGCGTCGTGTTCAACCAGGGAGAAGGTTTGCCCCAGGGAACCCTCACAACCGCAACGGTCGTCTCTTCCACATGAACGCCGAAGAAGCCCAAGAAGCGCCAGATGTAGTGTTGGGTATGTTTTCTGTCAACTCAATTTTAGAAAGATTATTGTTTGATTCGGGAGCATCGCATTCATTTGTCACCGAAGAATTTGCATGCACTAGTAAGATTCACCCAACCAACTTGAAGCATGTCATGATAGTTCAAATCCTTGGTTCAACTACAAAAGCTAGAAAATTTTGCAAAGCTGTGCCTATCAGAATACATGGGATAGATTTTTATGCCAACCTTATAGTACTTGGAACCAAAGGATTGGAAGTAGTACTAGGTATGGACTAGATGTCAAATCATAAAGGACTGATAGACCGTGCTAAGAAAGCCATCACCATGACCAGTAGCTCTGGAGTAACAGTAGAGCATATCTCTGAAACCTTACCCCGCCAATTCAAGTGCAACAAGAGTCTAGCCCTACCCACCATAGACCAAGTCAGAGTAGTCTGTGAATACCCCGACGTATTCCTAGATGAATTGCCAGGTATGCCCCTAGATAGGGATATTGAGTTCATTATCGAACTAATCCCCGGAACCGGACCCATAGCCCAGAGACCCTATAGCATGAACCCCTCAGAGTTAGTTGAGTTGAAGAAGCAATTAGATGCCATGTTAGAAAAAGGCTTGATTCAACCAAGCGCTTCGCCATGGAGATCACCAGTGTTATTCGTCGACAAGAAAGATGGAGGCAACCGCTTGTGCATAGATTACAGGAAGCTGAATGACGTCACCATCAAAAACAAGTACCCTTTGCCAAAGATAGAGGATCTATTTGATCAATTGACTGGAGCCCAGGTATTCTCAAAGATTGATCTTAGGACTGGTTATCACCAACTTAAGATTCGTGCAACGGATATTCCGAAGACCGCCTTTACTACTCGCTATGGTTTATATGAGTATACGTTTATGTCTTTTGGATTAACCATTGCCCCTGCTTATTTCATGAACCTCATGAATAAGATCTTCATGAATTTCCTAGATAAGTTTGTAGTTGTGTTTATCGATGACATCCTTATCTACTCCAAGTCAGAAGAAGAACATCTGAGAATCATCCTAGAAACCCTGAGAGAACATCAGTTATATGCCAAGTTCAGCAAGTGTGAGTTTTGGCTGAAAGAAGTAGGATTCCTAGGACATATTGTGTCTGCCAGAGGAGTCTCTGTTGATCCCGCCAAGATCAAAGATGTCGAAGAATGGGAAGCCCCAACCACTCAAACCCAAGTCCGTGCATTTCTAGGATTAGCGGGATACTACCGCAAGTTTGTCGAAGGATTCTCGAGCATCGCCAGACCCATGACCCAATTGCTGAAGAAGGATAAGAAGTTTGAATGGACCAACAAATATGAAGCTAGTTTCCACGAGCTGAAGAAGAGATTGATATCAGCCCCAATTTTGATCATGCTAGACATCAAGAAACCGTTTGATGTATATTGTGATGCATCCAAGATTGGTCTCGGATGTGTATTGATGCAAGAAGGCAAAGTCATCGCGTATCTGTCTACCGGCAAGATGAGCAGAACTATCCGACCCATGATCTTGAATTAGCAGCCATAGTTTTGGCATTGAAGACATGGCGTCATTATCTGATGGGTAATCGCTGTGAGATTTACTCAGATCACAAGAGCTTGAAGTATATTTTCACTCAGAAGGAGATGAATATGAGGCAAAGGAGATGGATAGAGTTAATCAAGGATTATGACCTTGACATTCACTATCACCCCGGCAAAGCCAATGTGGTAGCGGATGCTCTTAGCAGATTGTCGTGTAGGCTAAACACCATGATCAAGGAGAAGCAACCAAGTTTGTATGAGGAGTTGGAGTAGTTCAGGACTGAATTAGTTAGCAAAGGATTCTTAGCTAGCATTGAACTCCAACCCACATTAATCAGCCAAATCAAGGAAGCCCAGAAGGGGAATGAAAGTATCGATGGAATCAAACGCCGTATTGGTACAGGAAAGGTACCTGGATTCACTGAAGACGAAGAAGGAGTACTGTGGTACAAAGGACGTATCTGTGTGCCAGCAGATTCGGAGCTGAAGCAAGTTATCATGAAGGAAGCTCATGATACTCTTTATTCTATCCACCCCGGAGGAACGAAGATGTATCAAGATTTGAAAGAGCAATTTTGGTGGCACAAGATGAAGAGGGAAATCGGAAGCTACATTGCCAAGTGTGACATCTGTCAAAGAGTCAAAGAAGAGCATCAGAGACCTGCATGACTATTGCAACCATTGCAGATTCCGGAATGGAAATGGGATTCCGTCGGAATGGACTTTATCACCGGTTTGCCTACTTCTAGTAGGGGAAATGACTCAATCTGGGTCATAGTGGATAGACTGTCCAAGGTAGCTCACTTCATACCTGTCAAGATTATCTACCAGAGTGCGAAGCTAGCAGAGCTGTACATTGCTAGGATTGCTAGTCTGCATGGAACCCCCAAGACCATAGTATCAGATCGAGGAACCTAGTTTACCTTGAGATTTTGGCAGAAAGTCTAGGAAGGATTAGGAACCAAGTTGAATTTCAACACCGCTTATCACCCGCAAACTGATGGACAAACTGAGAGAGCCAACCAGATCCTAGAGGATATGTTAAGAGCTTGTGTGTTAGAGTACAGATCAAAATGGGAAGACTGCCTGCCTTTCACAGAATTCTCATATAACAACAATTATCAAGCTAGTTTGCAGATGACACCATTTGAATTCCTATACGGAAGAAAGTGTCGTACCCCTTTGAATTGGTCGCAAGTAGGAGAGAGTCAGATCTTTGGCCCCGAAATTCTCCGAGAAGCTGAAGAGAAAGTTCACAAAGTCCGTGAGTACCTCAAGACCGCCCAATCCAGATAGAAGAGTTATGCTGACAAGAGAAGGAGAGACCTGACTTTCAATGTCGGAGATTTTGTATATCTCAAGGTTTCACCATTGAAAAGAACCCAACGCTTTAGTCTGAAAGGAAAGTTAGATATATCGGGCCCTTCAAGATTCTGAACCGTCGAGGAGAAGTATCGTATCAACTGGAACTACCTGAAGAGATGTCAGCCATCCATAATGTGTTCCATATCTCGTTACTTCGCAAATGCCTAGAAGTGCTGGAGAAGACTGAAGTTTTCAAGAACATCGATCATAGAGCTGTAGAGATCAACAATGACCTGACATATCGTGAAGTGCCCATCCGTATCTTAGAAGAAGCTTACAGAACCACCAGGACCAGGAGTATCAAGTTTCTCAAGATTCAGTGGAGCAACCATACCGAGGAGGAAGCCACTTGGGAGCGCGAAGATTACATTAGGACAGAGTTCCCAGATCTCTTTAGTTCCTAGTTTTCTTTGTAAATCTTGGGACAAGATTTTGTTTAAGGGGGGAAGGTTTGTAACATCCCAAAACTTTAATCCAAGCTTATTAAGATCCAAATCATCAAAATTAGGGTTAAAAAAACTTTTCCAATTAAAAATATTAAAGCATTCATATGTGTGTGCATTTAAATAGGAGTTGATTTGAATTGCCATGATTAAGTGATCCATTGCTTGTAAAATGATTCTTAGGTGAAATAAACATCATCTAGATCATTCCCAAACATTTCCCAAAGAAAAACAACTCCAAATGAATAAATGAAGTGAATGGTCATTTTGGCCAAATTAACTATCATGCCTACTTTGGCTATTCCTAGTACTCAAAACCTAACAGAAACAATTATGGATCTTTGCACCCCTTGATAGTACACATAATGAGGTACCAAGGCCCACTTTGTGATCTGCCAAAAACATTCAAACACTAAATTTAATTGACATTTGAAAATTGAATCTATTTCATATGGGAAGATCCCACTATTTCAAAAACCACTCAAACCAGCTCAATTTTCAAAACCCAAGCACCCACAGAGTCTCAAGCTTAGTACTAGCACACCCACCAAAAATCTTTGCAAAATTCAAAAATAACTTTCTTGCGGCCATTTCAGCAAACACTTGGCAGGCAAGAATCTAACTCTAAACCTAGCTTACTGTTCTGCACACGGTTTTGCCCCCATTTGATCCCCATTTAATCTCACTGTCCCCTCTTGATCTAACCAGGCCCTTAACACCCATTCCCTACCCCCTAGCAGCCATGCCATGCCAACCCGAGGACATGCTCGCGGGCCAAACCTTGCCCCGCTGCAGCAGACCATCTCCCTCTCTCGCGCCATGTCTACGAGCTAGCCAGCACCTCACCGCCACCCTCTGTCCCCTCCCCGAGCCAGGCCAAGCCATGGACCACCCCCAGCGTGCCACGCACTGCCTGTCTGCGCCATGCCGAGCACGTGCCAGAGCACCGCGCCTGACACGCGTGCACAAGCCGCCGCTCGACCGCAGCCCGCGCCCACCGCTTTGCCACGACCCAGCCGCGTGGACACGCCGTTCGCCTGTCACGCCTAACGCCTCACGCCACCGCCAGCGTGGACACCGTCGTCTCTGCCGCTCGAGCGCCACTGCCCGGCCCGTTAGCTTTGCCGCGTGACCCATTTAATTCAAATTAGGATTTTTCTATTTAGTTTGAACCTAGTTCTGTCCTTTAGTTTGAAAATCAATTCAGAGAGATCTACAAATCCAAATGGAGTGATTCCAATTTTATTAGAAAGCTACTGAAAAGATCTACCCAAGCCCGTTGGATTTAATTCAATTAGAGTTAAAGATCTCTCCTAGTAAAAATAACAAGTCAGAAGCTTTTGCACATTCAAACATTTTTATAAAATCAACCAAAATAGCTTTTGAGTCGATTCCAACTCTCAAAAATCACATTTAACCATAACTATCTGAATATGTAATAATATTAGGGTTTACATGCAGTGACTTTGGACTAGTACCAAAATAATGCTATATAGGCATTTCTAGTCACTTTAAACCATTAAATAATGAACTTAAACCAAAGTAATTATGAACCAACCCTTAAATTACATTCCCACATGTTATAATATGTGGTGAGGACATGTGTCCATATGATCCCATATTTTAAGTGGTGAATATTAAATCTTAGTTAATTTTCAATGAGTAGAAATTACTTTTCTTAAATAAAAAGAATGAAACTAGTTAATAAAACTTGTGATGCTTGTGATGATAATAGATCATCAAATATATGCCTTAGAGTGCTAAGTAGACTAGTTAAGTATTGTTTGGTGATTGTGTACTCCGTATGTATTTATAGAAGATAGTACCGACCAAGCTTACGAGGAGGAGGAGTTCTACCAAGAGGAGGAAGACAACTTCAACCACTGCACTAACCAAGGCAAGCTATTATTGGAAAGCTAACACTTGCAAGTATTATACTTAGCAAGATACTATTCGCAAGCTAGGATTGAACTAGATGGTTTAACAAAGATGCTTTAGGCATGCTTTCACTATACCACTTTGACTACTATTTACCCCAAGTCTTATTTTCAAGCTTTACTTCCTTTACTTTACCCAAAGTTCTTTACTTGTTTTGAAGGTAGCATAAAGAGTATAAAACTTGACCTATCTAGATAACTTTAGATGTCATTCTATGGCATGAGATTGATCCCATCTTTCTAACTTAGTGAACACTCTTAACTTAGTAGTTTAGAGTAGATAAAAACTTGAGTCACTTTAGATGGGAACACTTTGTGAAAATGAATTATGAAAACCTTAGAATGATGAGTCATTCTATTGAGATGTTTTGACATGTGTTGAGAAACACAAATGGTTTATAATGATGAAAATGTTGAAGCATGAGCCTTAGCCCTTTTATAAAACTGATGGTTGGATTCGGATGCGATACCATTCCAAATTTACCGTACAACCACATTACCTGAATTGGGTAAGGCTTAGCCAGAAGTTCATATGCATTAGTATTACTCCCTCAGATCCATATTACTTATCATTAGATTGGATGTATCTAGTACTAAAACATGTCTAGATACATCCATTTCTACGACAAGTAATATGGATCGGAGGGAGTAGTTCCCTCGCGGGAGAGGTTTGAGATGAGGCTACCTCTCAATGTTGTCCACCTATGCAGTGCCCAAGATGACTGATGGTCATGGTTGGGAGGCCATACTCATAGGAGAGGTGCTTATACTAGGGTGTGTAAAGGAAAGGTTATGTTTGATTATCTGCATACTAAGTATGATGATTTAGGGTTATCCCTGATAGATGTATCGAATCTTGTGGTGAAAGTGTACCACCTCTGCAGAGTGTCAAACTATTCGAATAGCCGCGTCCATGGTTATGGACAGTTGGAATGGCCATACTGTTTCGTTGTCAGATGTTTTCAAAATAACTTATGAAAGAAATGATGAATCTTGACTTGACCACAACAGGGTTGTGTTTATGACAATAGCTTCCTAACTTAAGTGATTCTAGAACTTTATTTTATCTTTCTTTGCTTCAGAACTCAGCTTAGGTTTCAAACTTAACTTTATAATTAAACATAGAGTTAGCACTTTAACTTAGAACTATACTACTTGTTAGTGGTAGTTTGCGAGTACTTAAAGAGTACTCATGGCTTTTGTCCCTGGCTATTCTCATGGCCAGACTATGAAGGAGACTACCAAGATGATGGCCAGCAGGACGACTATGATAACTAGGACTATCTCGCACAAGATTGCCTGTGCCCCTGAAGATGGACCCCACCGCTACGCTTATCTTTTATTTCCGCTGCTTGTTGTATTAAGACTGGATCATGGGATCCTTATTTGCGTAAGACCTTATGTATGGTTTGTAATGGATGATGTACTGTGATATCCAATCCGTTATGTCTCACAAAAATGGTAATCCTGGGATTGCGAGGTATGGCATAACGGGCATCTGGGATTAAAAATCCGGGTGTTGACACTCATGTTCTAGCAACGTCTGAATGCAGGTCCCGTTGGCTTAATGAACCACCTAATGTAATCAGGACCATTATAAGTACTGAACACATCATCTAAAAAACCTCTCGGGTCGCTCCCCACCTGAACGACCCCGAAGGCGATCTCAATCCGTCGCCATCCCACCTTCGCTCGGCTAATCCTGGCCGATGCCGCAGCCAACACCAGTGGCGGTGGCATCCACCCTCTCAGCAAATGTTGGAGGGAATGAGAGTGTGTTGTGGCGGCGTCCCCTCAGGGCCTAGAAGACGGAGAGGCGAGAGGATGGAGGACGGCGCGGAGCTTCGGCTACGATGATGATCTAGGCCTTAGGGTACGATTTGGCTGTCTCTGCCATGGAGGTTGCATGCTTGGATGCGCTGTGGATGCCTTTCCCTTGGCTGCTCCGACCGACGGCGCGGGGGCCTGCTGGTGTGCTCCAATAAGGAGGCGTTCTTAGGGTTGTTATCATGAAAAGATAGTGTTCAGCTTGAAGCCTGCACTCATTGATCTGACCGGTGATGAGTTCCGGAAGGCTCCACCAACGATCTCCATTGGACGTCTCATGAATGGAGATTGCGGGATCGGATGGGATTCGGTCGTGCACACCCTTATTTTTTTGACCTTCGGTTTCAGGAGGGAGTGACTTGAAGCTTCGCCGTGTGTTGCCATCATGGTACATGTCTTTTGCGTTTCATGGTGAAGTCAGAGGCGAAGAATGTCATGGAGGCTGAGATTCGAGGAATAGTAATGGTGGTTAGAGTCTTTGAGACATGAGAAAATTTCTTGGTGATTCGTGACTCGTAGCAGCAGCATCGGTAAGTGGGGGCGGCAACACAATAGAAGTACACAATCTTATTTTTCAGGGTGAAAATCGAAGATTTGACATTAATTGGTTATGCCTGATAATGTCCTTGTTGAAGCACTCTTTTAAGAGCATGGACTTTCTAAAGGGTGAAAATCTATGATTTTTTATCGGGCAACAATAACACTTGTGCACTGTTTTTTTTTAGACGTCGCTTTTGGAGGATTTAGATTTGAGGGGTTGTCAGGGTAGTGTTTGTTCTGTTGTTACATAGAATAGTTCAATGTACTCCCTCCGATCCATATTAATGTTCTCAACTTTATCTAGATACAAATGCATCTAGTCTAAATTCTTAACTAGGTACATCCGAATCTAGCCAAAGTTGAGAACAATAATATGGGTCGAGGGAGTATTTTTTTTCTTTTTTCTTAGGGCTGCGTGCATCCATAATGCGACTTTGTTGTACAGGTTAGATATTAATATATTTTCTTTGTCAAAAAATATAAAAAATCGTATACTGCAGAGGTTAGACTGACGAGATTTCAGGTATTATATCGATCGGACTGTGGCAGAGGCGGATGATCGACCCATAGCGTCCTCCAAGTTGCGCCTCCTACACTCGGGAGTCGAGACGGTGAGACACGATCCGTCTCAACGGTGGAGCCCAAGGGTCAGTCAAACAGAACCCCAATCATACACCGCGCACGGCTACATCGATTACAAGCGGTTCCTGTGGGCCTACCGTAATAAGCGACCAATAAGGCGCGGCCACCACCACCACTCCACGTGAAACACGTCATTTGGCTATGAGAGGTCCCACCAGTCAGTCGCACAACGTGTCGGAAAAAAAGGGAAACACTCCGCCGTTCCCTCCCCTCTACTCGTCGTCTTCCTCGCCGCGGCACAGTGCTCTAGCTCTCCCTGCCGTCTCGGCCTCCGAGCTCCAACACACAAGCCGCTCAGTCTCTGGCCTCCAGCTCCTGCCTCCCGGTCCCCACTCCGTGCCGCCGAAAAGGCCTGTAGCCACACGTACTGAGCGTAGATCTTTCTCCCCCGCGATTGATTTCCCTCGTGCGCGCGCGCGCGGCGTCGCTCGCCATCATCCTCGTCTGCTCAGCATCGTTCGATTCGGTATTTCGCTTCAACCCCGGACGACTTCTGGCGTGTCGTCTACCATGTCGGGGGCCATCGCTTCCTCGTCCGCGGCGTTCCTCTTGCTCCCCTCCACCTCCTCGTCGCCGCGGCACCGGCAGAGCAGGGTGAGCAGCGCGCTGCGCTCGTACGGGGTCTCCAGCGCGCGGCTACATTGGGCGCGACGAGGATTTTCTCGGGACGGAGCGGCGCCGTGCGCCGCGGCGGCATCGTCGCCGGCGGCCGGTGGTGAGGAGAGCGCGGCGAAGGCAGGACAGCGCAGCAAGTTCGAGGTTGATGCTTTACTCCGTATCTGCAAACGATCGTATCATTCCTCCTTCTCCGTTAGAAATTTCTGCACGGGCTTTGCTTGTCAGAATGGGGATTATTTAGTGCAAAAAGCGCAGTTACTTTCCCCTTCTGCCGAAAATGTAGCATCGTGTGCAGTTTTTTTTGCCATGCGCTTCCCCTTTCGTGTTTGTCCTAAATGACATTAAGCTTTAATGCTTTGCTAGCTAATTTTCTGATGGATTACATTGTGTACTCAGGCTGAGGATGCTGCTTCAACGAAAGCAGTTGCATCTGCACCGAAGCTAGATAGTAGCGTCGCAGGGCAAAATGGGGCAGCTGGAAGCAAATCCAAAGTCGATCCGTCAGCTCCTGCTACAGATACCATTTCGCAAGCTGCAACGGGTTATTGGAAAGATGTTGTTGTCTCAGAACAGGTTAGATCTATGGTTGATACCAGGGGAGCTGCAGAAGTGGTGAGTTCTTCGGATGACAGTGAGAACCAGGGGCCTGGTCCTTTGGCTGGGCCAAATGTGATGAATGTCATCGTGGTGGCTTCTGAATGTGCTCCTTTCTGTAAAACAGGTAGTCTTGTTTAAATTGCCCAGTTAGACTTGCCCCTCTTTGCTCTTTTTGGAACGTGAGCAATCAGGCTTAACATGTAATACTATGTTTATGCCTGTGTGCATTGTTCTGTCTAACTGTTTGATATCATTTATAGGTGGTCTTGGAGATGTTGTGGGTGCTTTGCCCAAGGCTCTGGCAAGACGAGGACATCGTGTTATGGTACGCACTCATTTATCTTTTCTCTTATTTATTTTTCCTTGTTAAAAAAAGAACTTAGGCAAGCTAATTTAGCTATTATGCACCGCTTGCTAGAGCAACACTTCAGAGTTTTTGTTCTTAGTTAGTGTGCAACGTGTTCAAAAAAGCAACACTATAACCTTGATTCTTTTGCAGTGTTCTAATACATGTCTACATTAATTTTGAGGAAAAAATAGATGCTATACTGTATATAGGAAAAAGAAGAAGTTCTGCGTCATAACCGACTTGTTCCTTCTTGCTGTTTAATTATACATGTCTGAGATGGATGAGTTGAGAATAGGCAGAGCTTAAGTTGAGACTTCTATGTGAGAGACTTCATAAATTAAAATTTAGTTTATGTTTGGGCCTAGTTCAAAAAGAAGTAATACAAGTATTTCTTTAAATTTTAGGTCGTGATACCAAAGTACGGAGATTACGCAGAAGCCCGTGAACTAGGTGTTCGCAAACGGTACAAGGTAGCCGGACAGGTATGTATTAGTAGTATGGGCAAGGAGACTGCAGCATAAATTTCAAAGATTAAAGAACTATGATGGGGTCAGTGAATTAGATTCTTGTTTGGCTTGCAGGATTCAGAAGTGACTTACTTCCACTCTTATATCGATGGAGTCGATTATGTGTTCTTAGAGGCCCCTCCCTTCTGGCACCGGCACAATGATATTTATGGAGGAGAAAGACCGGTAAACATCTCTTTCCCCAGAGCTTCATTAGCCTTGACAATCAAACTGAATTTATCGTTATGTCATATGAGTGATGCTTGTGAATTTTATCCTTTATTGGCAGGATGTTCTGAAGCGCATGATTTTGTTCTGCAAGGCTGCTGTTGAGGTACCTTCACAAGTTGAACAATTTTAGATGTCTAAGTGATTAAAAAAAAACTACTCTCTGTTCTGGAACAAATTGTGTTTCATAGTTCGGACAAAGACACGGTCTCTAGTACTCACTTTTATCATTTTCTGGAGAGAAGACAATCCAGTTTTTCTGCAAGCTAGTAAACGGTTCATTGAACCCTAGAATCACCAGGCTTTAAGGTAAGAGAAACTGAAAGAAATAACATCTGAGCACTGACGCAGGCATAGCATCATAACCGCTACCATTGCTAAGCCTAACACATATCTAGCCATATGAAAGTATGAAAGGGAAATCAACTATTACCGTTTCCTCGTGAAATTACAAACACTTGTGTCTATCTTAGCTGTCAATGTTTTTAAGGTTTGGTTGCACATATTCCCAAGTGACATCTATTAGGAACAGAGCGATAAATTTGGATTTATTTGTTCCTCATTAACTAACTACATCTCAATGAAGTAAATTAACCATACAAAGTATTTTTTGATATTTGAAATATCAGCTGTGTCTTAGTCTAACAGACTAAGATGAAGTCTACTAGCTGGTCCATCAATATATTTTCCTGAGCCAAGCTGACAACTCCAGCTGGGTTTGTTGCAGCCAAGCCACCTGTGCACCTGAGTGATTAGCTTTGTCTGAAATCATAACAACACATGGACAGCTCAAGCTGTATCACTGTCAGTTTTATTATTCTAGGGTAGCTGAACTTCCATTATGTTCTCCTCAAATTAATTCTGCACATTGCAATTGAATAAAATGTAAACATTTTCAGGTTCCTTGGTATGCTCCATGCGGTGGTACTGTCTACGGTGATGGCAATTTAGTTTTCATTGCAAATGATTGGCATACTGCACTTCTACCTGTATATTTGAAGGCGTATTACCGAGACAATGGCTTGATGCAGTATGCTCGTTCTGTTCTCGTGATACACAACATTGCTCATCAGGTTTTGTGCCTAAATCTTTGCCTGCCCTTTTTGACTCGGTGCTAGTTGAATCATCAGTGTACTGTCATTCCATAAGTGCTTCTCACGCATGATTTATAGGTTTAACAACTGATCAGCAGTGAGAGTTTGGTCATCTGCAAATTTATCTTGCTTCCTCCAGATTACTAGTATTAGTAACACATTTTTTTCTACAAAAAACATTTGGCAAATAGTAGCTTCTTGAAAGTTAAGCAACAATGATATGTTCCAGACATAGGTTCGCTCTACACTAAATGTATGTCTTCGCAGGGACGTGGCCCTGTAGAGGACTTCGTCAACATGGACTTGCCGGAGCACTACATTGATCACTTCAAACTGTACGACCCCGCTGGTGGCTTGCACAGCAACGTGTTCGCTGCTGGCCTGAAGATGGCAGACCGGGTGGTGACCGTCAGCCATGGCTACATGTGGGAGCTTAAGACGATCGAAGGCGGCTGGGGCCTCCACGACATAATCAGCCAGAACGACTGGAAGCTGGACGGCATCGTGAACGGCATCGACACGGCAGAGTGGAACCCCAAGGTGGACGTGCATCTGCACTCGGACGACTACACAAACTACACCCTGGAGACGCTGGACACGGGCAAGCGGCAGTGCAAGGAGGCGCTGCAGCGGCAGCTGGGCCTGCAGGTGCGCTACGACGTGCCGGTCATCGGGTTCATCGGGCGCCTTGACCGGCAGAAGGGCGTGGACCTCATCGCGGAGGCGATGCCGTGGATCACGCAGCAGGACGTGCAGCTGGTGATGCTGGGCACGGGGAGGGCCGACCTGGAGGACATGCTGCGGCGGTTCGAGGGGGAGCACAGGGACAAGGTGCGCGGGTGGGTGGGGTTCTCGGTGCAGATGGCGCACCGGATCACGGCGGGCGCGGACATCCTGCTGATGCCGTCCCTGTTCGAGCCGTGCGGGCTGAACCAGCTGTACGCGATGGCGTACGGGACCGTGCCCGTGGTGCACGCCGTGGGAGGGCTCCGGGACACGGTGGCGCCGTTCGACCCGTTCGGCGGGACGGGTTTCGGGTGGACGTTCGACCGGGCGGACGCCGGCAGGATGATCGACGCGCTCGGGCACTGCCTCAACACGTACTGGAACTACAAGGAGAGCTGGAGAGGCCTGCAGGTCCGCGGCATGTCGCAGGACCTCAGCTGGGACCACGCCGCCGAGCTCTACGAGAACGTCCTCGTCAAGGCCAAATACCAGTGGTGAGGCCTCTCCTGCAGCTGCAATGCACGCACGGGGACAAACGGAATGGCGCTTTTTCAGGTGTCTCTTCCCACAAGGCCACGACATCGCGTCCGACGATCACGCTGGTCGCTGGCGTCCCGTAGTAACTAGTACTAGGAGGCACACGCACACGATGCCACTGGGCGGCAGGCGGACGACGGTTGAAGTAGTGAACTGAACCCGTCGTGCCGCCCAAGTTTAGGTTCACGAGTTGTACACGTCAATTCAGTCAGGTTTCGATGTTTGTGTGGATTACAAAGTTCTCGGCGATCAAAATAGATTCATTGAACTGGAAAAATAGTGAAGTGGCGAAGTTGCAGAGTGTATATCATCGGTTCGAAAAAAGAACCTGTGTATATCACCAGTTCTCTTGTTTTCTCACTGCTGTGACACAGGTGTCACCACTGCTACACTGAAGCTTGGGGCTGCAGTGCCTGGAAAGCGTAAACTGAAGGAGCGCGTGATTGAGCAATAGGCGATCCTATCAGTAGAAGATGGGCCAAAGATCGAGATGAGCGAGTGGGCCTTGGGCCGTGTATGGGCCATAGGCCAGTCTGTGTTCCGTGTGAGTCAGGTCCAGGTCGGGTAAGGTCGGGAGCAGGTTATAAGCTCATGCTCACCGAAGGACTCTGTATCATGCATCGATGTATTGAATAGACAAATCCAACTTCCCAAGTGTTGTCTCCTACCCCATTGCTTCTTCTCCTACCCCATTGCTGCTTCTTCAAGTAGATCGACGAGTCCCAAATCTGATCGGCATCTGCCATCGGCAAGGACATTACAAACTGGTATCAGAGCTTCGTCGGTCCGGGCGCGTTTCGCATACTCGAGATCCACCTGGTAACATCGACTAGTTGGTTGTCGATCGCTCTCTGAGTGGTCGGCTATAAATCCGGAACTAGCGTTCGGGAGGATCCAGAGGAAGTGGCGATGGCCCCCTTCAAGGCCAGCGCGGCAGACTCGACACATCGTTCAAGAGATGGGGTCATTCGAGGAGCGGGTGATGAAGGAGTTTGAGACAGTGCGATCGATTCAAGAGAAGATGGAAGGAATCTAGTCGATCCAGACTCGGTTGGACCATGTGGACTCGAAATTTGCAGAGAAAGTGGCATGCCTCGATCAAGTATAGACGAAGGTGGATCTGTCGGTGAGTTCTATCGGCAAAATGCACCGCGAGCATGTTCACATCGCGTGGGTGTTGAAGGAGACGACAAGCCGCAGTGAGCGCAGCCTGGGACAAATGGCATAGGACGGATTCTTGGCGGGGTCACCATGCATGGCGGCGAATTTTGGGGGCGGCGGTAGAACGGTGGCAAATTTTGGGAGGGGGGGGGGGAGCTGATGAAGGGATAGTGTAGCTTCCATATCATTCTTTCCACAGGGATTTAAGTACAGACTAAACTATCGAACTATAGCAGAATTAGATAAGAATTTAATGGGATCTATTGATTAATATACGGTGCGCAATTAACAAACTAGAACTGAATTTTATAAGACAGGAAAGAGACAAATCCTTGTGATCAAGGTGCTTGCGAACAGCCAAACCAACTTAGCCAACCTGAAGATAAAGGTAGATTACTCAATTACTTGTGCTCACATCCAAAGATGAAGCAGATGTATTACAAGAGATAAAGGAGGAATCGTCGCGTTAGTTCACAGATTCCGCTAAGTCTTACAACACCTCAGGAATGCACACACATCGGCAAGGAACAGAGATAGATCGGGGGATGAGGGAAGAGTCGGATTCTCACTGCAAGCAGATCACCTTGTTCATCTTTTGGTTGCCGCATTCATCCTTGAGTCGGCGAATACAGCATCAGGTCACCAAGTCAGTGAGGTGGAAAGGGATTCAGATCGAGATCTGGATCCGTCCTGGCCCCCTCCACATCTCTCTTTCTCTCTCTAACTCTTTTTGCTTCCTTCCGTGGATTGCGCGCCTCTATCTCTTTCTTGGTTCGCGTGCCTCTTCTACTCCGGTCAGGTGACGTACCTTTTTGCACTTTTCCCCTTGCGCTTCATATCTTATGACGCAAGATGGTCCTAGATGTTATCCCTCCTTCTTTCACTTAAATTCCACAAGTTGTATTATAGAATATTTAAAGTGCCTTTTCGCACTGATCTGCCAAGAAGAAGTGACACTTGTAATATATGTAAAATTGTATCAATATAATGATATTATGCTTGAAGAGAAATGGTATAATGGTATTTATACAGGTATTTGCAAGTGAAGATTATGCCAAAATGTATATATATTGTCCTTTTATCATACCCCACACTTGAATCTTTGCTTCTCCTCAAGTGAAGTGGAGAGTATAAAAGTAATGAACTAAGACATGATCAGAACACAATTCAGGATAATGTAAAGAGGTAGTGTATAATATGATTATCATCCATGTTGTGATGTGCTTAGTAGTAGGAATTAATAGATTCATCAAATGCAAGCAGTTGAAGTAAAAGAAATCAATTGGTTTGAGGAAAAACTGTGACAAAGGGTTTTACAGCAACCTCTAGTAGACTACTTGCAAAAACATTTGAAGCAGCAGGTTAGTGGGTTGGCAAAATGAAAAGAAACAATGTGACAATACATTTTTCATTTTGTTGCTGTTAGACATTCATACACATGAACTGGCCGTTTCTTTGCTTTCATCAGATGGATTTTCAACCAGGCTTCACATAGTTTTTTTATATGGCAAGCAAAAATATTGTCAGTCCGCACCTCTCACACTAGGTGTCCAATCCAGAGATCACCACACTCAGCTGAGCACATGGGTATTAGTGAGGTTAGTTTCCATCTCTCAGACCAAGTGTCCAATCCAGAGATCACCACACTCAGCTGAGCACAAAAGTATTAGTGAGGTTAGTTTTATCAAATAATATGTTAGTGAAAGAAAATAGGTTAGCATTCCTAGCCAAGGTCAGACATCAGATCCCGAGATCACATGGGCCCAACTTGGTTCAGAATCGATTTGTGTTAGCTTGAGAGCTACTAGCCCACCATTACCACTTCCCTACAGCCTAGGTCTCCAATCCCGAGATCACATAACCCAGCTGAGTTCAGAGATAGTCGATGTTAAGGTAAAACTGTGAGTCACAAAATTATCTCGAACACAGTGATTCCAACTCTTTCAAAAGATTTTTCATTTGATAAATATTTGAATTCATGTTGCAAAGCACAACATTGCGTACATCATAAACAGATACACCAAATAATTATATATCCTAGAATTGAGCTTGACATGCTAGTTCAATACTTTTTAATTAATGCTTCCCAAAGAACATGTGTGAAAAATCAGTAAAAGTGTCACATGCTTGTGTGTAGATGTAACAAATGTTTAGAGCCAAAATTGGAACATGTTCACCTGGTGAAATTAAGATGTCCTTCATATCTTCATGTTGCTCCGCTTGTGTACTTTATTTGAATCTGAAATTGCAAGAAGAAAAAGGAACATAAAGTAAAATTTCCTAATGAGCCTATTAATTTATCCTCAGGTTGCCTCTTGAGCAGCGCTTGTTTACAGTCATTAGCTCGACTCCTACTTGCATTAAGTTGGCTTGACATGAGAATTTGAACCCCCAACTTCTTGTGACTCCTCACTTTCTTCACCTGCTGGAATTTTATCTCCAGCAACGTAGTGTTTTAGTCTTTGTCCATTTATCACAAAGTTTCCCCCAGTTCAGTTCTGCAATTCCACTGCTCCATTGGTGAGAACTCGCTTTACCTTGTAGGGCCTATACCACCTGGATTTAAACTTGCCAGGGAACAAATGGAACTTGGAGTCATAGACAAGCACTTGCTCTCTAGCCTTGAACTCTCTCCTTAATATATGCCTATCATGTATGTTTTTTTATTTTCTTTATAGAGCCTTGAGCTTTCATATGCATCACTCCTAATTTCTTCCAACTCACACAACTGCAATTTCCTGTGCTTCACTGCTTCATCAGTGTCCATGTTTAGCTTCTTGATTGCCCAGCTTGCTCTGTGCTCAAGCTCCACAGGAAGGTGGCAGGCTTTTCCATACACCAGCCTGAATGGGGACATGCCAATAGGTGTTTTATATGATGTTATGTATGCCCATAATGAATCTGACAGCTTTAATGACCAATCAGTTCTTGATTTGGACACAACTTTGTCCAAAATCTGCTTGATTTCTCTATTGGATAGCTCCACCTGCCCATTTGCTTATGGATGGTAGGGAGTGGTTACTCTGTGGCTTTTTTACTCCATATTTTGCTAACAGGTTTTCTAGCCGAGCATTATTGAAATGCATTCCTCCATCACTTATTACCACTCTAGGCACTCCAAATCTTGGAAAAATCACTTTTTTAAAGAGCTTGCATAGTGAGTTTGCATCTGCATTAGTTGTTGGTACTGCTTCAACCCATTTGGACACATACTCAACAGCTACTAATATGTGCTTGAATCCATTTGAGGGGGGTAATGGACCAATGTAGTCAATTCCCAATACATCAAACAACTCAACTTTCAAAATTCCAACTTGAGGCAGCTCATGCCTCCTACTCATTTTTCCTGTTCTCTGACAAGCATCACCGCTCTTGACAAAATTAAACACATCATTGAACATGCTTGGCCAGTAGAATCCTGCTTGCAACACTTTTGCTTGTGTTTTAGCAGTGCCTGCATGTCCTCCATTAGGGCCAGAGTGGTAGTGGTAAATTACTGACTTAATCTCTTCCGCTGGCAAACATATTATGATAATACCATCTGCACACTGCTTGTACAAATATGGCTCATCCCAGTAGTATGCCTTTACATCATGTAGCAACTTCATCTTTTCCTGGTAGGAATATTCTGGTGGAATAACATTGCCCACAAGGTAATTCACTAGATTAGCATACCAAGGGACAGTAGTATTGATACCCATCAATTGCTCACCAGACAGTCTATCATTAACTGATGTTTCCTTTCCACCCTCAATTCTTGATAAATGATCAGCCACAGGGTTTTCTGCTCCTTTTCTGTCTTTTATCTCAACATCAAACTCTTGCAGGAGAAGCACCCATCTGATTAGTCTAGGCTTGGCATCTTTCTTTGTGAGTAGGTACCTGATGGCTGCATGATCAGTATACACCACACACTTGGACCCCACCAGGTACTGCCTGAACTTATCAAATGCAAACACCACAGCAAGAAGTTCCTTTTATGTGGTTGTATAATTAGACCGAGCACTGTCCAGAGTTATGTTGGCATAATATATAACATGCAATGCTTTATTGATTCTTTGCCCAAGAACTGCTGTAACTGCAAACTTGCATCACACATCAGCTCAAAGGGTTTGCTCCAATCTGGTGGCTGGACAATAGGGGTTGTGATCAGTGCTTATTTCAGTGCATTGAAAGCATCCGTGCATTCTTTATCAAATTTAAAATGAACATCATTTCCCAACATATTGGTTAAGGGCTTTGTTATGTGAGAAAAATCCTTAACGAACCTTCTGTAGAACCCCGCATGCCCTAGGAAACTTCTAACTCCTTTGACATTTACTGGTGGTGGTAATCTTGCAATAACCTCAACTTTTGCTTTATCAACCTCAATTCCTATTTCTGAAATTAAGTGTCCAAGCACTATGCCTTCCTGTACTAGAAAATGACATTTCTCCTAGTTAAGCACAAGGCTGTGCTCTAAGCATCTCTTCAATACTGATTCAAGGTTTACCATATAGTCAAAGAAATTTGAGCCATAGACTATGAAGTCATCCATAAATACTTCCATGATCTTTTCAATATAATCAAAAAATATTGACATTACACATCTCTGAAATGTGCCAGGGGCATTACACAATCCAAAGGGTAACCTTCTGTAGGCAAATGTGCCATATGGACATGTAAAAGTGGTTTTGTCTTGGTCTTGTGGATGAATAGGAATTTATAGAAACCCTGAATAACCATCTAAGTGGCAAAAATATTTGTGTCCAGCTAATCTCTGTAACATCTGGTCAATGAAAGGAAGAGGAAAATGGTCTTTCCTTGTTGCATTGTTCAGTTTTTTGAAGTCAGTTGTCATTCTCCAACCAGTCACTAGCCTTGTTGGTACTTCTTCCCCATTCTCATTTTTTTCTACTGTGATTCCACCTTTATTAGGTACCATGTGAATTGGACTCACCCATTCACTATCATAAATTGGGTAGCTGATGTTAGCATTCAATAATCTAAGAATTTCCTTCTTGACTACTTCTTGTAGATGAGGATTCAATCTTCTTTGGTGTTCTCTGGTGGGAAAACAGTTTTCCTCCAGATAAATTCTATGCATACAGACTTCTAAGCTTATGCCTTTCATATCCAAAATAGAGTAACCAATCACTGATTTGTATTTCCTTAGCAGTATGATTAGTTCCCCTTCCCGTTGTACACTCAATCTGTTGCTGATTATGACTGGGAACTACTCTCCTTTGCCCAAATAAGCATATTTCAAATGAGTTAGCAATGGTTTAAGCTCATCTCTGCCTGTTTTCTCTCCCTTTTCAGCTACACATCCTCTTTCTCTATCATCTGCAATTTGATATACAACATAATGGCACTGTTCAGTATTATGTTGCTATCTTTCAACTTCATTAATGCTCAAAGAAGGAGGAATACTAGAAGTATATATTTGTTTGACACAATGTGCAATTGAATTGACTGTTTCATGTCTTTCACTTAATTCTAGTAGACCAATGGCCTTGATTATATTGAATGTGACTTGCTCAGACCCAAGTCTCAGAGTAAGATTTGCCCCTTGGACATAAATCAGTGCCCCTGTAGTTGCTAGAAATGGACGGCCCAAAATGACAGACTCACTGTTATCCTCCATTTCCAAGACAACAAAATCTAATGGATAAGAAAGCTTCTCAACTGTCACTGGCACATCCAGCAATATGCCATTTGGTTCTATGCATGTTCTATCAGCAAGCTGTAGTGTCATATTAGTTTTATCTAGAGATCCCAAGAGCATGGTATTGCAGACTGAATAGGGATATACACTAACACTTGATCCTAGGTCACATAATGCTTTAAATTTCTTATCCCCAATGACACAAGGAACACAAAAGCTTCCTGGATCATCCAGCTTCAATGATATCTGATTTTTAATAATTGCACTGCAGTCCTTAGTTAAAGTCACCACCTCTGCACTTTCCAGACTCCTTTTCTTGGTAATTAATTCTTTAAAGAATTTTGCATATAAAGGGACATGCATCACTGCATCAAGAATTGGTATAGTTATCTATACATATTTCATTTTTTCAAGAAATTTAGCAAACTGTTTATCCTCCTTTGGTTTTTCCAGCCTTATGGGGAATGGTATCCTGACTTTAGGTGATTCCTCTTTATTTTTAGGTTCCTTATCACTTCCTAGTTCTTGTTCATGCTCATTGACTTTTTCTTTCATCTTTTCTATTGCAGGCACTGGACTTGTAGTTTGCATCTGCTTCCATTCTCCTAGGGGGTGTTACATAAAGAGGCTGATCTACTGTAGTTCTCCCTGACCTAGTGGTTACTGCATTACTTGCAGTTATGGCACCACACCGCTTTGGATTAGTTTCAGGTTGTGAAGGCAAACACGTGACTGTACTCTGTTTTGTTTGAGCATCATGGAGGGCTTGAAACATTTCTTGGCTTGTTTTAACCATGTTTGTCAGGTTAACAATATCTGAACTCATTTTGCTCTTTTTCTCTTTCTTTTCTTGTCTCCCTTTAATAGCTTCACTGTCCACTATTGGTGCAACACCAGTAGTATTTGCTGATCCAACTTCATAACTTGGCTGAAGATATGACTAAGGTCTTGCATTTGAACTGTTTGATTATTCCAATTGCTTCTAGAAGCATTTCCTTTATAGGACAAATTTGGGTGATTTTTCTAGTTTGCATTGTAAGTCTATGAATATGGACTATTTTGAGCATATTTTAATTCTGAAATTTGAGATTTGTCAATAGAAAGCATTTTTCACTCAGCTACTGAATGACCTGGGTTTCCACAAACTTCACACATGGGATTATTGCAGTAATTGACTTGTTCATTTGTTGGGTTCTTATTGTTTGCAAGAATACTGGCCATCTGCTTGTTCAGGGTTTCTACCTGTGCTGCCACAGAATTACTTGGACTTATGTTGTACATTCCTGGCTGAGAGTGGTTTTCTCTCTCATTTGTCCAAGAGAAATTGTGACATGCCATGCTCTCAATAAGCTCAAATGCCTCATCTAATGTCTTGTTCATTATTCCTCCTCCTGCTGCTTAATCAACATAAGATCTGGTTTGTGTTGTCAGTCCCTTATAGAAGGTCTGCATTATCAGCCATTTCTCTTGTCCATGGTTTGGGCACATTCTGATCAAACCCTAATGTCTCTGCCATGCATCATAGAGACTCTCCCCCTCAAACTGAGAAAACCTTTTGATTTTATCCCTAAGATCAGCAGCTCTAATAGGAGGGAAATATTTCTCAAAGAAATCCTGCAGTAGATGTTCCCAAGTGTCCCTCAAATGAAATGGCAATGATGTAGCCACTGCTTTGCTCCATTCTTTAGGGAAAAGGGAAACAACTACATTCTTATCACATCATGTGCTACCCCATTGCACTTCAGTGTATTACAGTACTCCAAGAAATTTCTGATATGTTCATGGGGATCCTCAACAGGTGAACCTCCATATGCATTATCCTATACCACAGTGATCAATGCAGCTTTAAGCTCAAAGTTATTAGCTTGAATCACTAGAGGATTCAGTTCTGCAATGTGGGTCTAGTCATTTGGTATCCACAACTCCCTCAACGATTTTGGTTCACCCATCTTATCAATAGCTTTAGCTGCTCTCTGCTTCAAATCTCTCCTTCTCTTGAAAAGAGTCCTTTCAATCTCAGGATCAAAATCAGCTAGATGCAAATCTTCACTACCACTCATCCACTAATTCCTGCAATTTAGTAAAGAATAGACACTCTGCAATCACACCACAACTAAGTCTGTGAGAGATTTAGTGTCCTTATAAGCTGAAGCAACAAGAGACAGGAACTTGCACATAATCAATTGTAAGGAAGCACAATTTAGCCTACAATTCTTAAGTTTACGTCTATATTAAATCCCCGGCAATGATGCCAAATTGATGAACGCATAGTGTAGCTTCCGTATCATTCTTTCCACAGGGATTTAAGTACAGACTAAACTGTCAAACTATAGCCGAATTAGATAAGAATTTAATGGGGATCTGTTGATTAATATACTATGCGCAATTAACAAACTAGAACTAAATTTTATAAGACAGGGAAGAGACAATCCTTGTGATCAAGGTGCTTGCGAATAGCCAAACCAACTTATCCAACCAACCGAAATAAGCAACACATGGATTTAACTTAAGGTAAATGTAGATTACTCAATTACTTGTGCTCACATCCAAAGATGAAGCAGAGGTCTTACAAGAGATAAAGGGGGAATCGTCATGTTAGTTCGCAGATTTCGCTAGTGTCTTACAACACCTCAGGAATGCACACACATCAGGAAGGAACAAAGATAGATCAGGGGATGAGGGAAGAGTCGGATTCTCACTACAAGCAGATCACCTTGTTCATCTTCTGGTTGCCGCGTTCATCCTTGAGTCGAGGAATACAACATCGGGTCACCAAGTCAGTGAGGTGGAAGGGGATTCAGATCGAGATCTGGATCAGTCTTGGCCCCCTCCACATATCTCTTTCTCTCTCTAACTCTTCTCTGCTTCCTTCCATGTTTTGCGCGCCTCTGTCTCTTTCTTGGTTCGCGTGCCTCTTCTACTCCGGTCAAGTGAGGTACCTTTTTGCACTTTCCCCTTGCGCTTCATATCTTGTGACGCAAGATGGTCCTAGATGTTATCCTTCCTTCTTTCACTTAAATTCCACAAGTCGTATTGTAGAATATTTAAAGTGCATTTTCACACTGATCTGCCAAGAAGAAGCGACACTTGTAATATATGTAAAATTGTATCAATATAATGAGATTATGCTTGAAGAGAAATGGTATAATGGTATTTATACATGTATTTGCAAGTGAAGATTATGCCAAAATGTATATATATTGTCTCTTTTATCACCAGCCGCGAATCCACCACCTCAACCACCACCACCATGGCACCAGCACACTCATCCTCCCTAATTGGGTCAGGTAACCGTTGTCTTTCCTAATCAAGAGGAGAATAGTAAATAGGGTAGACACACATGTATGCCAAAAATGGAGTTCCCTTGTTTTTGTTAGCTTTGCGACAAGTAAATAACGAAGAACGAAAATAAAATTGCAGCGAGGGGGACACAGATTTAACGTGGAAAACACTCTCCAACAAAGAGAGGGGAAAAACCACGGGCGCCAGCCAGCAAAACTTTACTATATCGGAGAGTGTTTACACAACGCCGGGGATTTCACAGATACAACTTATCGCAACCGGCGGCTTACAAGAAGTATATATAGCGGTGGTAACCTAGGTCATCAATGATCCGTACCAAGCCTACGGCGACTTATCCGCATCGGCCCAAGCCTCCGGCGACGGGCCTCGCTCCGCTCCGTCAGAAGTTGGCCTTTACTTTGTAGAATTTGGATCAACATATAACAAACTCTACCTTGAGACAAATTCCTTCTTGTAGCATTAATAGTAATCACTCCCTGAACAAACAAAGAAAACACTTTCGGCGCCAATAGCCACTTGGGCTAAGCAGTTATACCAACTAAGCTTGAGCATAGCTCAAACTTAGCAACAGGAACAGGCTTTGTCATCATATCAGCAGGATTATCATGAGTGCTTATCTTGCATACCTTCAGTGTACCTTGTGCAACAACATCACGAACATAATGGTACTTGATATCAATGTGCTTTGTTCTCTCATGGAACATCTGATCCTTAGTAAGGTAAATAGCACTTTGGTATCACGAGCGAGTTAATGCAAGAATCATCGACAAAGCTCAAAGATACAAACCTTTCAACCAAGCAGACTCTTTGCAAGCTTCAAAGAAGTCATATATTCTGCTTGGTTGTAGATAGAGCAACAACTGGTTGCAGCGTTGCCTTCCAACTCACGGCACATCCACCTACCGTGAACACATAACTGTGAGGGACCTCCTCTTATCCAAGTCGGCAAGAAAATCTAAATCCACATAGCCTGCGAGTCCCTCATCTCTTGTCAAAATTCAAGCAAGCGTTGGATGTGCCACGAGGTACCGAAAATCCATGAACAACTTTCCAATGTTCTTTACCGGGATTAGTCATGTAACGACTCACCAAACTCATAGCATATGATAAATCAGTAGAGAGCAAACCATGGCATACATCAAGGAACCAACAACACTAGAATAAGGAACTCGAGACATGTACTCAATATCTTCATCGAACTAGGACATTGCAATGTCGACAATTTAAAGTGAGGAGCAACAGAGTACTAATCGACTTTGCATCATGCATATTAAAATGTTGAAGAACTTTCTCAACGTAACTTTGCGACTAAGAAACAATAACCTAGATTTTCTCCCGTTTAATTTTCATACCTAGGATTTTCTTAGCACCAAGATCTTTCATCTCAAATTCACTACTTAGGTGTGCCTTCAAAGTAGTGATTTCTTTCATGCTCTTGGCAGCAATTAACATATCATCAACATATAACAGCAAGTAAATAGGTGATCCATTAACAAACTTTATGTAAACACATATCAAACCGAGACCTCTTAAAACCTTGTGAGATCATAAATGAATCAAACCTTTTGTACCACTGTCTTGGAGATTGCTTCAAACCATAAAGCGACCTCTTCAATTTGCACACAAAATCCTCTTTTCCAGAACTATGAACCCTTCAAAGTTGGTCCATGTAAATCTCCTCCAGTTCACCATGCATAAAAGCAGTCTTTACATCTAGCGCTCAAGCTCAAGATCATGCATAGCAACAATACCAAAGAAAGTACGAATAGAGCTATGCTTCACAACCGAGAGAAAACATCATTATAGTCAATACCGAATCTGGCTAAAACCTTTTGCTACTAACCTTGCCTTAAACCTTGGAGGCTCATTAGGAGACAAACCTTCTTTTCTTATATATCCACTTACATGGACGACCTTCTTACATTTAGGCAAGCGCACAACTTCCCATGTGCCATTCTTATCAGCGATTGCATCTCTTCTTGCATAGCGTAAACCCACTTCTCATGGTCAACGGATGCAACCTCATTGTATGTAGCAGGTTCAAGATCATGCTCCAATTGCTCAAAGACAACTCAAAGCATAATGAGTAAGATTACACTCTTCAATCAAACGACGAGGTGGAACTATGTTACGCCTCGGTCTATCAGCAATAGATTCCTGGGCTGCTGCAAAAGAGGTGAGTGAACAACATCATCATCAATATTTTCCTCATGAGTATCATCAACAATAGCATTATTATCAACAGTTTTCTGTAGGTGCTCCACCGACACGAACTCCCTCCTCTCCAATAGCAACAGGAGAGGGATATGATGGCAAGTCGTCATGATACATAACGGATTCATTGAAAACAACGTTCCTACTCAACAAAATCTTTTAGTTTCGGGTTTCATAGTTTATATGCCTTAACTCCTGAACCATAACCAAGGAATATGCACTTGACAGCTCTAGGCTCTAACTTTCCATTATCAACATGAGCATAAGCGGCAACCAAAAACTCTCAACTGTGAATAATCAGCAGCTGAACGACCATACCTCAATAGGAGTTTTCTTCTCAAGTGGAATAGAAGGTGACACATTGATGAGGTAACTCTGTTGTGTTGGTCGCTTCAGCCCGAACGTCTATGCATACCGCATTGGACAACATACGAGCCCTCGAGATGATGGTTACATTCATGCGCTCCACGCCATTCTATTTGAGGAGTATAAGGGATGGTGTGGTGCTGATCATACCATCATTACTGCAAACTCCTCAAACTCATTAGAACAGAATTCCATACCATTGTCGGTCGTAGTACCTTTACCTTCTTTTCAGTTTGCTTTTCTACCATAACTTTCCACTTCTTAAAAGCATCAAAACATCAGATTTGTATTTCGAAAATATGGCCACACTTTTCTTGAGTAGTCATCAATAATAGTAAGCATGTAATTAGCACCACCAATAGATGTCTTACGGAAGGTCCCCATACATCAGCATGCACATAATCTAAAATGCCTTTGGTGGTATGAGAAGCATTGAATTTAACTCTTTTGTGCTTACCAAAACGCAGTGCTCACGAACTCAAACTTACCCAAGTTGCAACCATCAATCAGCTCTCTCTTAACCAATTCTGCCATGCCATGTTCGCTCATATGCCCAAGGCGATATGCCAAAGATTTGTTTTACCACAATCATCGTAATCATTAGCGATAGCAAGAAGCAATACCAGCAAAGTGCTACCTCTAAGAACATATAACTTAGCAGAATTCATATCACCTATCATGTGAATAAGAGAGCCTTTCGATACCTTTTAACAACCTCACGCCCACCGGCGTGCTTGTATCCATCAACGTCCATGGTACTCGGGGAGATCAGATTTACGGCCATGCTTGGTATGTGCTTCACCTCATTCAACGTCGCGTCACGCCATCATGTGTCTTGATCTTAGATCCAACTCCGACAATATGGCACGGGTTGTCATTCCCACATACAAAATCTCCATGCGCACAAACTCATATGAACTGAACCAATCTTTATTCTACAAATATGAAACGAACATGCAGTATCAAGTATCCATTCATCATCACGAGAAGCACAAGCAGCAAAAACAGCTAAACATTCACCGTCAGAACTATCACCAGAAACAATAGAAGCCTTACCATTACCTTGATCCTTATCTTTCGGTTGGTAAGTACTGTTCCTTTTCTCCTTATTCTGCAGCTTCCAACAATCATCAATAACATGATTAGATTTCTTACAATACCTGCAGAACTTGTCCTTTCCCTTGGACTTCGAATGACCTCTGCCGTCTTTGCTCTTATCTCGGTTGCCATGGTTGTTAAATCTCTGCTCGGTCCTGCCACGAACCTGCAGAGCTTCAGCCTTGGAAGACGCCCCATCTGCCTGCACCATAGATTTCATCTTTTCCCTCTGTTTGAGGGCATCTTGCACTTCATCAAGGGTTATCTTCTCACGGCTCAACAACATTGTATCACGAAAGTGTGTATAAGAACTAGGCAGCGAGCATAAGAGTAATAGGGCTAGATCCTCATCATCATATTTTACTTCCATAGATTGCAAATCAGAAATAATCTCTCTGAAAAGAGATAAGTGATTCATTACCGATCCACCTTCCTGCAATCTATGCGAGAACAACTTCATCTTCACATGCATCTTACTGGTTAGATCCTTTGACATGCAGATCGATTCCAGTTTCCCCCAAAGGGCAGCAGTAGATTTCTCTATCAAGACTTCCTGCAAAATATTATTGGATATATGAAGTTGAATCATAGACAAAGCCTTTCGGTCTTTCCGCTTTTCTTCGTCAGACCAGCTCTTAGCATCCTTTTCCCCGAATCCATCCAGCGCATCATCCAGATCTGAAGTTTGGGCAAGAATCGCCCGCATCTTCACCTGCCTCGGCTCAAGCCTCCGCTCCGCATCGGCCCAAGCCTCCGGCGACGGGCCTCGCTCCGCTCCGTCAGAAGTTGGCCTTTACTTTGTAGAATTTGGATCAACATATAACAGTTTTGGGGAGAGGGTGTGCGCATGTGGATTGTCAATTGTGAAGCCTATTTCCTGCTTTATAACATCCCAGTGAATTTCCAAATAATGTCAGCATAAATTCATTTGCATGACAACGCTGCCCACTGGTACTAATCAGTTAAGTTCACAGACGCATGCTTGAGCTGTGAAACTTTTTGTGAAGCAATTCTCACTGTATTTGACATTAATGTTCATCAAAACTGTGTGAGAGAGCTCCTAGTCCTGAAGCAAACTGGCATAGTTCAGGAATATCGGTATGCGTTCAATCAGTTGGTGTATCAGGTCAAATTATATGAAGGAGCACTCAGTGAGACAATGCTGGTAACACAGTTCATACTAGGATTGAAGGAAGAAATACAGGCAGCAGTTGAGATATAGTTGCCAACATATGTGCATGTGTCTTATCAACACGCAGTTGTCTAGGAAGCTCTGTTAGCAAGAGGGAAATATCCAGTGGGGAGATTCCAGTGACAAGGACCACTGAAAACACAATTAACCACACAGATGAGAACCGTCATCCTCATTTTGTGGTGGGGGATGTTTGGAAGGCTAGACAATTAAAAGAGTATGGACATACAAATTGGCTCTGTTACAACTATGGTGACAAATATGTACCAGGACACATTTTTGCCAACAAACAAACAACTCAAGGAAAAGCAATCGAAACTGAAACTGATGGGGTGATTATGTCAGATGCAATTCTAGATGTCATCTCAGGAGAAGGAATGGTAGAAGAGACTACTGCTTTCCTCACAGCCAATGCTATAATAGGTACCACCCATGCAAAGTCCATTAAATTGAGAGCTCTAGTGGGGAATCAAGTAATGCTGCTACTGGTAGATTCTGGTAGTTCTCACACTTTTATGGACCAACAATTGGTAGATAAATTGGAGTGTCAGGTGAAATCACTACCACACGCACTAAAGGTGAAAGTAACCAATGGCCAACACATGTTATGCACAACATAAGTGAAGAACTTGGAGTGGCGGATACACGACACTACTTTCTACACTGACATGAGAGTGGTATCTTTGGGAGGATATGATGCTATAATAGGAATGGACTGGCTTTCTCAGTGGGGTGAAATGACCTATCACTAGCAAAATAAGTGGATACAGTTTCAGAAGAATGGAGAAACTATGAAGCTACAAGGGATATCTGACAATCCTCTAGCCCAACTCCATGAAATATCGGTGGAACAATTGGAGAAAGCCTACAAAGGCAATGCTATATGGGCTTCTGTAGTGGTCACTACTTCATCCGAGAGTATTGATAAGAGTCTGCCTGATGAGGGTCAGTCCACTTTGCTCAAGTTTAAGGATGTGTTTCACCAGCAACCTAGTAAATTCCAGACCTTATAGGTATTCACCACAACAAAAGGATGAGATAGAGAGACAAGTTAATGAGATACTAGTTGCTGGTCTCATCACACCAGCATGTCTTCGTATGCCTCTCTAGTTCTGCTAGTAAAGGAAAAAGGTGGTACATGGAGATTCTGTGTGGACTACAAAAGACTCAATAATATTTTGGTAACAACAAAATTCCTAGTAGATGAGCTCTTAGATGAGTTGACCGGCACAAGATGGTTTTATTAATTAGATTTGAGGACTAGTTACCATAAAATCATGATGGTAGAAGAATATGAGGCCAAGACTGCATTTAAAACACATCATGGTCAATTCCATTTCAGAGTTATGCCATTTGGACTGTCAAATGCTCCTCCCACATTTCAATGTCTGATGAACTCTGTATTTTTCAATTATATTAGAAAGTTTATGCTTGTCTTCATGGATGATACCTTAGTGTACAACAAAGATTTTAAGGCACATGTTCATCACCTACATGTGGTGTTAAACATTCTCAGGCAACACAAATTATATGCTAAACAAAGCAAATGCTCCTTTGCTCAGAAACAACTAGAATACTTGGGTCATATATATCTGAAAAAGGGGTGGCAACTGATCCCGAAAAGCCAAGGGCAATGGCACAATGGCCTGTTCCCCACAACATTACTGAGTCAGAGGCTTCTTAGGATTGACAGGCTATTATAGAAAATTTGTGAGGAACTATGGGATAATTGCAAAACCTCTCACCTCTCTATTGAAGAAGCAATCCTTCCAATGGACCCCTGAAGCCACTTTAGCTTTTTAGGCACTCAAACGGGCCATGATAACAACTCGAGTGCTCACCCTGCCTAATTTTGCTAAACCTTTCTGCATTGAGATAGATGCTTGTGCCACATGAATTGGATTTGTTCTCAGTCTGTAGGGGCATCTAGTGGCATTCTATAGCAAATCCCTAGGACCTACCAATCAGAAATTATCCATATATGAAAAGGAGTTTATGGTAATCATGATGGCAGTTGATAGATGGAGGCAGTACATTGCTAGAGGTCCTTTCACTATCAAAACTGACCACAAGAGCTTGTGTCATTTAGAGGATCAAGTACTCACCTATGATCTTCAAAGAAAAGCTATGAACAAATTGGTTAGACTCTAGTTCAAATTCTAGTACAAAAAGGGAGTGGAAAATCAAGCAGTTGATGCTCTGCCTAGAGTTGGCCATGTTTTTTCTCTACAAGCCATCTCTATAGCACAACCAGTTTGGCTACAAGAGATATTGAACGCCTATGCAGTAGATCCAGCATCACAAATGCTATTGCAGAAACTAGCAATCACTCCCGAGACAGAACCAAAATACTCTTTGGAAAATGGGTTGCAAAGGGAAAATCTGGATAGGAGCAAATTCTAGGCTTTAGACCAAATTGATAGCAGCCTTTCATTCTTCTCCAATTGGTGGACATTCTGGCTTGCAAGCAACATACCATAGGACCAAGAAATTGTTCCATTGGGCTAGCATCAAAGATGTTGTGTCAAATTTTGTCAAGAAATGTCAGACCTGTCAACAAGCAAAACATGAAAACTGTAAGTATCCAGGCCTCTTGTGCCATTTGCCTATACTTGATGGATCATGGGAAGATGTTTCAATGGATTTCATTGATGGGTTACCCAAGTCAAATGGATACTCTGTCCTTTTGGTAGTAGTTGATAGATACACAAAATACTACCACTTTATACCTCTCAAACACCCATACACGGCATCCTCAGGCTTACATCAACAATGTAGTCAAGTTACATAGTATGCCTAAGAAAATTACATCTGATAGAGACAAAGTTTTTACTAAAAACTTTTGGAAAGATCTGTTCAAGTTGTGGGGTATAGAGTTACACATGTCTATAGCTTACCATCCTCAAATTAATGGTCAGACTAAAAGGGTAAACCAGTGTTTGGAAATGTATCTTAGATGCTCTGTTCAAGATGATTCAAAACAATGGGCAAATTGGCTGCCTCTAGCTGAGTTCTGGTATAACACCTCTCATCATACATCATTGGGTTGCTCCTCATTTAAGGCAGTCTATGGCAAGGAGACTTATATGGGACAGTTTTTCCATCAAATTCAAACCAAGAATCCTAACTTACATGGATGGTTGAAAGAGAGAGAAACTCAGTCAATATTCCTGAAACAACATTTGATCAGGGCACAAACCAAGATGAATTGGATGCAGACAGGAATAGAACACACATAGAGTTTGTGGTTGGTGAGTCAGTGTACCTCAAGATACAGCCATATGCTCAGCAGTCTGTGATCAACAGACCCTTTCCGAAACTGGCCATGAAATTCTTTGGCCCCTTTGAAATTCTGGAGAAAATTGGAACTATAGCATACAAATTGAAGATCCCTGCCCACAGTCAGGTACACCCGGTGTTCCATTCGTCTCAGCTAAAGGAACATGTGCCAAATCATACTCATGTATATATATATCCATTCCGGAACCTCTCTCCCTAGACACGTTTGATCTCTTTCCTTAGGAAATTTTGGATAGAAGGCTAGTAAAGAAAGGGAACTTTGCCTTGTTGCAAGTATTGGTGTACTGGTCCACTCTACCAACAGCTTCTACCACATGGGAGGATTATGAAGCTATCCACTAGCAATTTCTAGACGCACCAGCTTAGGGACGATCTGGATCTTCAGGGGGAGGTAGTGTCACCACTGCTACACTAAAGCTTGGGGTTGCAGTGCCTGGAAACCGTAAATTGAAGAAGGGGTGCGTGATTGGGCAATAGGTGATCACATCAGAATAAGATGGACCAAATATCGGAGATGAGTGAGTGGGCCTTGGGCCGTGTATGGGCCATGGGCCAGTCTGTGTTCTGTGAGTCAGGACCAGGTCGCATAAGGTCGGGAGCAAGTTATAAGCTCACTGAAGGACTTTGTATCAGGAATCGATGTATTGAATAGACAAATCCAACCTCCCAACTGTTATCTCCTCCTACCCCATTGCTTCTTCTTCAAGTAGATTGACGAGTCCCAAATCTGATCGGCATCTGCCATCGGTAAGAACATTACAACAGGCTACAACACACCCTACTACAAGAAGCTGTAAAGCATAGTGCTACTGTTTTAGACGTTGATGGAGTGTGACATGTGGAGTCCAAACCATGTGTTGTTGTCCGAAGTTCTACGAGCATCTCCAGCCCGAGCGGTGTCCGCCAACAACGTCTGTGTTGTCGGCCGGAAGTTCTAGGAGCATCTCCAGCCATGCTCCTCGAGCGGTGTTTGACAACATCGCCGGATAGCTCGCTTGGGGAGCGCCGGTGTGAACCGACGGTTTTAAGGAGCAACTCTCCCTAACCGCGCTCACTATATGAATTCCCAACATGATTTTAACTATTTTTATATCAATTTGTAATGAAAATATAAATAGCTGAACACATAATTCAAATATCAACCTTATTACAAACATAGTTCGAACAAATAAAAATAGATCTTTAAACGATAAATTGATACAAATCAAATAATATCAAGTTTTATTCTTCTTCTTCTGGGCACTGCTCCCTCTCCTTTGAGCCTCCACAAATTCTCGATCAAATTGTTTCACAGATTGAGGTGAGTAACCTCCTCATGAATCTCCGCATGATATGCGACATAGTTGACCAAATCTACTGGCACCTAGTGATCAATATCTACAAGAGGACCCATGAACTCATACATAAGATCATCTGGTGCAGCTGGGTGTTCTCTCTCACTTCGATGTTCATGTTGTGCTTGATCACACATGCCTTCATCACCTCCCACATTTGATCTTGAGACTAGGTTAGAGTAGGGTACCTGACTATAGAAAATCGAGAGTGGAGCACACCAAATGCCGCTCGACATCCTTCCTACAAGCCTCCTGCCACGCAACAACACTACAAGAAAAGTTTCCATCCACAATGACTTGGCCTGTCGGTCGTTGTAGAAGGCGTGTCTTCCATGACGAATTTCTCGGCTCGACCGTGGCTGATGGGAAAGCTTTTTCTCCTGTTTCGCGTCCCTCTACTACGAGGAAACCACTCAAAACATGGATGAAGCTCGGCCAACGCATGGAAGAAGCAAGATTTTTGGTTCCTCGTTTGATGCTGACTCGCCGAAGTCTTTTGAGGCATGTGGGTCCCGGACATCAGTGTCTCTAGCGGACAATACTTTTTCGGTCGTGCCTCCCTGATTTGAACTCGATAACATTGCTTGATGCGTCTTCCATTTAGTCAGGCTTCTGGGTCCCACATGTCAGCCTCTAATTAGAACGTGTGTATGATGGGTTTTTTCTTTCGCTCGTGCTACCCTGTTCTGAATTTGATAGCGTTGCTCAATGCATCTACTGTTTAATCAGGATGTTGGGTCCCACATGTCATCCTCTAATTAGAAGAAACATGTGCATGATGGATTTTCCCTTGGCTCGTGCCCCTGATGTGAACTCGATAACGTTGCTCGCTGCATGTGCCTTTTAGTCACACTGCTGGATCCCCTATGCTAGCCTCTCATTATAAGAAGGGATTTCTATTTTTGTGCCGCTGGTTCGTTAGTTGTACTCAGTTTTCCCCAACCGCTTAACTTTTCCTTACTCTCCTTCTCGGAAACCCATCAAAGAGCTCGAAAGGCAGCTGCCGTTAGGTTGACCGTTGGCTGACGCGTGGAGCCACGCGGTGTGGGACCACGTGGGGTCGTTTTCTCAGGAATGCTTTATGCTGACATGTGGGGCCGTGCCATGTGGGACTGCGTGGCGCAGGTTTGTTGGGAACGCGTTATGGGGGACGTGGTGTGGGACTGTGTGGGGCGCATTTGGTGGTTACGTGCGCACTGTTGCCTAAATTGGAAGTTTTATTTTTTATTATTTTTATGATTGGCCTTTTTAAGAGCGCCTTTTCCCCTCTCTCTCTCGCCAACAGTTGATTTTGCCCAAAAAGGTAGCGAATTTATAGAAGCTTCTCTCTTCATTTCATTGTTCCTTTTGGCCCTTGTTTTCCCCAATCTGGTAGCAAATCTAGAGTAGCAAATCTAACAAACAACATAAATACATCCAGTAAACATAGCAGATGTAGATAAAGCAGCTAATATAGGATATATAGCAGATATAGATAAAGCAGCTAACATAGGATATATATAGTACGGTACTTAACGAGGTTTGACAATTAGGATGCTCAGCAACAGTAGCGGACAAGTTCAACACAGACAATACAAAAGAAGCTACTTTACAGCAACAGCAGCACAAGATCAGTGGCCCCTCATGGCCTCCGCCAGGAGGGCCTCCGCCTCCTCCCTCTGGAGCTTCCTCCACTTCTTGCTGCCAGTCCCTTGACCTTGGGCTCCTTGGGCTTGATCGGGGGGATGTGACCCTCCTCGATGGCCACCTTCTAGATGTTGCGGAGTTGAAGACCAAGCGCCTGGTGCTTGGCTCTGAAGCCGTGGACGTTCATGGACTCACCGCGGGTCCTCATGTCCTCGGCATGCTTCACGAGGGAGTTGAAGTCGGTGGCGTGGAGCCTCCTGGTAGTGCAGAAGGGGCACCTGTAGACGTCGCTGGCGAATAAGTTGTCGTACTGACCGGACTTCAGCCTCCTCAACACCTGACGAGTCTTGGTGTCCCCTGACTCGTCATCGCTGCTATCCTCATGTTGGAAAAAACAGTAGAGTGCAATAAGGACATGATTGAGATACCTTGATTATCGAGATTGATTAGTTGCATAAATTAACTGATTGAGATCCCCTGATTATTCCCCAAATCTCAAACCAAATCGAAAACTGATCCCCACTATGAACAGAGGGATTCAAATACAAATAGGAGGATTCATCGAAATACGAATAGGGGGATTCATCGAAATACTAGATCTAACACAAGAGGATTAGCTCCTGTAAAAATATGAGCATCCAAACCCTAATAACATATGATCTAGCATGCAACGATGGGAATGGGGGAAGAACAATGGAAGGGGAGAAAACCCTAGTTACCTCCAACCATGGGTCGGCGATGCTGGTGTTGTAAGGGTTCTCCGGCCTGATGTAATCATCCTCCTTATAGGGGTCCCAGCCGAGCGGGATCTACCCGAGACCGGCGGGGCCTCCTCGCCAGCGGCTATAGCGGAAGCAGGGACGGGGGTCTGGACAGGAACGACGACTACCTTCGATGCCTCGACGGGGGCCTGTACGGGGACGGGGGCCTCCTCGCAGGCGGTGTTAGAGGCGCCGATGGCCACCACACCATTCTTCTCCGTCACCGAATTGGTTGGGGTTTTCTTGGGGGTTTGCAGAAGGTGATGGGATAGTGGATACGATTGAGTGAGCGAGTGAGTGATGAGTTAGAGTGAGGAGGTCTCTATAAAGGAGAAGGGAAGCGACGTTTCGTTGCACCACTGTGCACCGCATAACCATGTTAGCTACTGCACCGTGCATGGCCACACATGTCTGCTACCGCTTCGTGCACCGCACACGCGTACCGTGAGTCACATTTTTTCCCTCATGTCTAACCCTGGTGACTTAGTTTTGCTTAGTTATACCCTCGAGTGTAACACTGGCAGTTTGGTTGTACTCAGTTTTTCCCTCTAGTACTAATACTGCCGTGTGCAATATACTCAGTTTTACCCTCCGGTGGCTGGTCAACAGAGAGTCAATGAATGGGGTTTAGGTAGCTAATTGAGTCATTTTATGCACAAAAAATTTAAAAGGATCAAAACATAGTGGCATCTACCCAGTGAGTCTTATTATGTGACCTGCCACCATAAGAAATGCATATAAATCAAGTTTTAACCTAAATCACCACTTCTCAAATCACGTACTATCTATGAAGGTTCATGGCTTTCTACTCAAGCCTCTTCCCAAAACATCCCTCCCCCAAACATAGTTTGTCTGAATGAGGCAATAATTGTCAAAATGGTGTATATTTGAATTGCAAATAGTTTGCTGTATGCCAAGATGTATTTTATTGTATAAAAGACGCATTTTACATTTTTAAATCTCTTTCTATTTTTTATTTGAATCCCTTTGTCAGTCTTGCCCTTGGTTTTTAAATTCTACTCAGTTTTCCCGTCTCTCGGTCATAATCTCTCACACATGTGCTCATCTTGGCTGCTATGCTCTGATTGGTTGAGATAGTTGTCACGCGGATCGTGCCCACCAACCGTTTATCCTCTATGATCTAGCGGACAGGATAACCCATATATTTGTCGGGGGCACCCCTCTATCCATGCAAAATAACGAGTTTTCCATCGGTACTTTAACTCCATAAACAAATGATTTTGAATATAATTTGAAGGGAAAGTGTTCAAGGTGTATAATTTCTGCATTACATTCCACTCTATGAAAATGATACTCTTAAGATTTTCTTAGCACAATATTATCACATATTAAGTGCGATTTTAAAGAGTTCAAATGTGTATAATTTTCATATATGCAAGTTTTATACATTACATTCCACTCTGTGAAAATGGGGGAGAAAATGATAATCTCTCAAAATTTTGCTACCACGTCATTATCACATATTAAGTGCGATTTCACAGTGTTCAACGGTTTAAAATTTTCGTATACGCAATTTTATGCATTATATTTCACTCCATAGAAATGATAAATGATCAGGATTTTATTAGCACAACATTATCATGTCCTAAGTGCGATTTAAAAGGGTTCAAAGGTGTATAATTTTCGTATATGCAAGTTTATGCATTACATTCCACTATATGAAAATGATAATCTCTCAAGATTTTCTTAGCACAATATTATCATGTATTAAGTGCGATTTCAAAGAGTTCAAATGTGTATAATTTTCGTATATGCAAGTTTATGCATTACATTCCACTCTATGAAAATGGGGGAGAAAATCATAATCTCTCGAAAATTTGTTAGCACGTCATTATCATGTATTATGTGCGATTTCAAAGTGTTCAAAGGTTTATAATTTTCACATATGCAAGTTTATGCATTACATTCCACTATTAAAATGATAATCTCTCAAGATTTTCTTAGCACAACATTATCACATATTAAGTGCGATTTCAAAGAGTTCAAAGGTGTATAATTTTCGTATATGCAAGTTTATGCATTACATTCCACTCTATGAAAATGGGTGAGAAATGATAATCTCTCAAAATTTTATTAGCACATCATTATCACATATTAAGTGCCATTTCACAGTGTTGAAAGGTTTATAATTTTTGTATACGCAAGTTTACGCATTATATTTCACTCCATGTAAATGATAAATGATCATGATTTTATTAGCATATCATGTCCTAAGTGCGATTTCAAAGAGTTCAAAGGTGTATAATTTTTGTATATGCAAGTTTATGCATTACATTTCACTAAATGAAAATGAAGCTAGACAAAGGGCCATCGTCACTGGAGAAGAAGAAGAAAGGGGAGGCAAAGGCAAGGGTGCGGGCGCGAGGCTGGCTCGGGGTCCCATCTTGCAACGCCAACCTGGGTAAGCTATGGGTCCGGTGCTCACGTGGATAAGTTGTGGGTCTAATGCTGATCTAGATAAGCGGAGAGTGGTGTCCACTATGGGAACCGACTGAACACGGTCCTACTTGTCAGTATGTAATGGCAAGAGTCCACTATGGGACCCGATAGAACATGACCCTACTTGTCAGCACGTAATTGTGAGGATCCACTATGGGACCCGACTGAACATGACCCCACTTGTCAGCACGTAACGGCAAGACTGACGGACAACGAGTTTTCAGACCGTGTGAGAGTTTCGTAGAAGGATATGTGCAAAAGGGAGGAAAAGTTAAGCTGCTGGGGAAAACTGAGTACAACTAATGAACCGAGGGCACGAAAATAGAAATCTCTTATAAGAATCGTGTGTATGATGGATTTTTTCCTTTGCTAGTGCTACCCTGTTCCGAACTTGATAGCGCTGCTTGATGCATCTACCGTTTAATTAAGCTATTGGGCCCCACATGTCATCCTCTCATTAGAAGAAACGTGCGTATGATGGAATGTTTCCCCTCGGTCTCACCTCCGTGTTCCAAACATGATAACATTACTCGCTGCATCAACCGTTTATTCAGTCTGGTGGGTCCCCTATGTCAGCCTCTCACTAGAAGAATTATGTGTATGATGGATTTTTATTCTCTAGCGCTATCCTGTTGTGAACTAGATAGCATTGCTCGGCGAATCTGCCGTTTGGTCACCCAATTGGGTCCCACATGTCAACCTCTCATTAGAAGGATCAATTGTATGATTGCCTTTTTTTCTTCGCCCACGCCTCCATGTTTCAAACTTTATAACGTTGCTCGCTGCATCAGCCGTTTTTCAGGCTGCTGGGTCCCTCATGTCAGCCTCTCATTAGAAAAACATGTGCATGTTGGACTTTTTTCTCGCTCGCGTCTCCCTGTTTCGAACTTGGCAATGTTGCTCGATGCAGCACCTGTATAAGGTTGCCCTGCTAGGTCCCACATGTCGGTCTCTCTATAAATGAAACATTTGTATGATGGACTTTTTTTAGCCAATTTCGCTGTTTTGACCTTGGCAACATTGCTCGATGCGGCAATCGTGTATGGTCTTGTTGCTGGGGGCCCCATGTCGTCATCTCTGCTATGTTCTGCTTTGTGGGTCCTCGATGCAACCTTGTATGTTGTGGTTGGTGGGTCCCTGATGCCAGCCTCTCTGTACAAGTATTTAACTTTAATTTCAAACCCGGACATTAAACTGCAGGGATGTTGCAGGCTTGTGGGTCCGCGATGTCAACCTCTTCGTAATGTGATATTACTAGAAGAAAAAATGTGAACCCAAGATATATATATATATATATATGTACGCACAGGGGATTCGTACTCAAGACCTTCAAATCAAATAGACATAAACTTAGTGCTTTGCCACTACACCAAAGATGTTTATAGAAGATATATCATTAAACCACTACAACTTATGTATCAATTTTGTGTGTCAATATTTATCTCTTTTAAAATATAAAATTGTAACGCTCAACCATCTCAATTGATGAAATGCCACATAATGGAGTAGTTTTTTTAAAACATGGGTTGGCAGATTTTTTATTTTGAGAGGTGGGGAGCAATGCCCAAAAGGACAAATTAAAAAGAGTATGGCTATCTACATGGGCTACTCTACATGGGATGCTCTACATGGGCTATACTCCATAGGCTATGCTCCATGGGCTCCTTTCTCAAATTTCACTAGGTTGTGCTCAGCAGTCCCCTGACCCTAAAAGGCTGAACTAAAAGGTTCAGGGCTATGCTCCATGGGATCCTTTTTCAAAATTTTCTCGGTTGTGGTCAGCAGTCCCCCATGTCATCCTCTCATTAGAAGAAACGTGTGCATGCTGGACTTTTTTCTCGCTCGTACCTCCCTGTTTCGAACTTGGAAATGTTGCTTGATGCAGCACCTGTATAAGGTCTCGCTACTGGTCCCTCATGCCAGTCTCTCTGTAAATGAAATGTGTGTATGATGGACTTTTTTTCTGGTTGCTTCTGCTGTTTTGACCTTGGCAATGTTGCTGGATGCGGCAGCCGCATATAGTCTTGCTGCTGGGGCCCCCATGTCAGCCTCCCCGGTATGTTCTAGTTTGTGCATGTCAGCCTCCCTAGTATGTTCTTGTAGGGATTCACGTATGAAAACAATAAATTTTACCCTATGCCCCTGAACCCCTGTTGCCAGGACCTATCTATTAGTAATGCAGTAATGGGAGGGGCTTTTAGCGAACTTACCCTTGAAGACCAAAACGCGTTGTCAATGCTTGGGAGAGCATGGTTGATGTAGACGAACCGAAGCCGACCTCAAGGTCGTGTTGAAGTCCTCGTGCTCTTGCGGCTACAACGACTTCTAGTGCCTCAAATGTTGCACCTCACAGTGAGTTACATGCATCTGTTGCCTAGCGATGACTCCCGCTTCCCCAATCTAGCAGTTGCGGAAGTAGAGCTTCTAGATCTGAATCCCATAGCACGGCGGCACTCTGCGGTGAAGAGATCTCCTTCTCGTGCGAAATATCAATTGGAGGTCTCCCCAAAAGTGAGGAAACCTTTATTGAATATTCTCTATATTATTTGGTCAAAATACCCCACTATATATAGGGGAAATCCCACCCCCAGGCCAACTAGCTTAGCCATTTGGGACTAAACAAAGGTAAAGGGGGAGAGGGGGTGGATGCCCGCGGCTAGGGGTCCTAGTGGCCCCCACACAGGGGGAAGCCAGCCATCCCCTCCCTCTTTCTTCCCTTTGCCTTTTCCCTCATGGGCCCTTCTCCCTCCGGATTTGGCCCATTAAGGCTTTTTGACCCTTTAATTGATTTTCTCTTTATTAAATAATTATGAATAAATGATTAAATCAATATTTAACATTGATTCACATATTATTCAATCTTCATGGTTATGGAACACCTTCCACCTCCACTCTGGACATCCTCCGGACTTACCGAAACCCTTTCGGTTTTCTCTATTCTCTTTCTTTGGTGTTTCTACTGATCCTAAAAACACTCTCTAAGCATCACCAAGCCCTTAAGAGTGATACCCCACAGTTCGGGAACACTCTAGACATGGTCGGCACCCTCCGACACCAATGATCAATAGAGGGACCTGGATGGCCATGCGACCCCTGTGCATTCCACAAAATCTTTCGTCGTTTGAACCATGAACGTCGTGTCTTATTCCTTTTTCTATCGATACTTGCATTGCCCAAGTTTTGATCAACGACATCACCATGTCGTGTTCAATCTCGTTACTGAGAAATGCTACTTGACACGTTCCGACAAGTGATATCCCCCGTGATCAAATCACACGCTACGCAACTATTGGATATAACTTCTCCGAGTGGGCCCTCGAGTATCTTTCCGTCACGCGGATGGACAAATCCAGCTCTTGACATATATTGCCTCTACTATCCCTCTAAATACCTGAACACACCTTTATGATCACCGTTTAACCGTGTGAGGTTTGATGCTATCAAAGTACCCTCAGGTGATAGTGATTGATATAGCCTCACAATCTAAGAAATAGTACACTAGGTTTATTCTAATCATCATAACTTGAACTTCGTGACATGATCGGGTCACGATGTTTAGGTTGGGTATTAGTTCATCATCTCATTCTTATAAAGAGGTGACTCAATTTCCAACTGGCATAAATGCCACATGATCAGGAAACCTTGATCATATGTTGACCAATGAACCAGTGACTAGAGTATCACCAGGAACTCCTGGTTGTTTATATATCACACGTGTATTGACGTTTCCTTTCAATATAGTTATAGCATGATATAAAACTTAATCATAAACTTTATGAAATATGATAATAATCCTTATTACTATTTGTCTCTAGGGCATATTTCCAACAGTTCTGGCTTGTGGGTCCCCGACGCAAGCGTCTCTATACAAGTACTTAACTTTGTTTTCAAACCCTCCCATTAAACTCGAGGGACGCTGCAAACTGGTGTTGGGGATATACTTTCTGGGTATCCTTACTATGCCTCACTGACTAGGGTGGCCCACTTCGGGTTAGAGCTTTGCTTCAAGGGCGACCCAGTCAGGGAGAAGAGATGGAGTCCAGTCCAGCTATGGGAAGGCCTAGAAGACTTACCGACATTGGCTTGTAGTGTTACTTGTAGTTCAAGATGTACTCTGTAACCGACTCTTAGTCGTAGCCAGATAGGTCTTTCCTGTAAACCCTAGGCCGGATATCTATATAAGCCGTCATAGGGACCATCCTTTAGGGCACCCACAATAGTCTACATTCTCAACTCGCACAGGCAAAACCCTTGTAACCCATATCCGGCGCTGCCGTATTACTAGATTGCTAGCAGGAGTAGGATCCATCGAAACATGGCGGTTTCATACCTGGGTAAACTTGTGTGCTCACCATCCCAAAACACCGTACGTCTCACACCCCTCTCTTCCACACGCCTAGAGGACCCCCTCATGGCGTACTTGTGCTCAGTCCAACGATAGTTGGCACCCACCGTGGGGCAAGTGAGTTTCGGATCTGCGTTCCGAGTGGAATCTACGAGAATTGGAATTAGCGAAACAATTGCTGTCGGTCGCGTCCTCTATGCCAGTGATGTCCCTCTCATCGTTCTTGATGAGACCTGGATTCCAGCTAGGGAGGTTGTGACTTCCTACACCATCATATCTTTTGGTGAGATCGATGTTTACATCGGTTTCGCTGAACCTGCCCCACCCACCCTAGCGGTGATGATAGAGGCAGAAGAAGTTTCTGGGTCCACTTTGTCTACGGAGGCGGCAGAGTTCTGGATCCCGGAAAACCCTAATCCCACCTAGCCCGCACCTAATGCGGAGATAGTGGAGAAAGCTGAGCCTGAAGCAGATCTTATAGTGAACGTCGAATCTAGAGTAGATTTCCCAGCGAGGCCAAATCCCAGATCGATCTTCCCAACAAGGCCGAAATCTAGGAGGAGCAAGATAACAACTCTGGTTCCAGCCCTGCCAATGCCATAACGGATCAACCTTTACTGAGGCACATGTTGAGGCGTATGATGCTGCATGACACTATCGTGGATGAGATTCTTGAGACCATCAGACGTTTCGAGGAAGCCCACGAGGAAAGCCACAACTACCTCAAGACGCACACGTCGCACTTTGTCGGATACGTCTGATCTAGATCTGGCTCTGCCGATGCTAGAGACAACAAAGACTCGGTGCTGGTGGAAATCGGAACGAACACCAACTTACCGACATCTTCGGATGATTCGATGACGTCGACAGATTTCAGAAAGTTCTCCGTGGAGTATGAAGAGGAGTACAACTCCAAAGTTGCAGAAGAAGGAGAAGCCATGGATGAAGGATCCAGAGAAAACTCTCCCAAAGCACAGGATGATATGGATCTCGGAGATAATCCTGACGTCCAGATGTCTCAAAGTACTGATCAGATCTTGACTCCAGGAAACAGACCCAAAGCTGTCTTTGCTACCGGCACTGCCAAGAAGGCAAATAAGAAGAACAAGAAGAAGACTCCGGCAAGGGACCCTCCGATTGAGGAGGCAATTGCCGAGGAATATGGAGAAGACTCAGATGGATCTCTAATCACAGACGAGCCAAAGGAAACTCTGGTGGATGGACATGTGGTTACCCCTGGTGCCCGTAAACTCATCGGAGACGCGTTGACTACGCCAATCCCTACCGCTGCAGATATTACACCTATAGAACTGGAAGATAGGGCCCAAGCCCTAGAAGCGCATCGTCAAGTACTCCTGGATGAAGCTAATAACCTCCTGGAGGAGAAAAAGCGCATTGCATCTGCGGGACAGTTCAACTCCCTACAACACCAGAAGACCTGTAGTGGCCCCATGCGGGATAACAATAATCTAGAAGTCCACAAGACCCTCTTTGAGGAAGGTGAAGCTATCAAGGGAGAACCTCGGCTCGATAGCAAAGGAGATCTGGTGTATGGAACACCAGTGGAAAACACTGTTGCAGCTCAAGATATCCTGGCGAACAAACCAAACCCAGATCAAGTCCGGTTGGGCGTAAAGCTGCTTACCAAGGGTCTGGAGCAACAGAAGGCCACAAAATCTGGGAGCGGAAAACTGGTCTCCAAATTCGACCAATGTTGCACAGATATGGCCTGGCATGACATAAGGACCTGATAGAACCCGGAACAGCATCACCGTACCGACCGTCGAGAAGACAGCTGCTGAAGAACCGGATCTTCAGGGCAATGGAAAATAACCACACGTGACTGGAGCAATGTTGCTCCGGCTGCAGAGCGAGATGCGGTTGCAGCACTGGTTCCAAGGCAGCCTCCCCGGTGATAGTCGAACAATCGCAGGGAAGACGAGGAAGAACGACGTCAGGAGGAGGACCAACAAAGGATGCCACCTCCTAGACATACAAGCCGCCCGGCTGAACCTCACCACAACGGTGAAAATGACGGATGAAGAAACGATAGGCATCGTGCCGAGTCAAGCCGGCAGGGGGCTCGTCATAATCAAGAGCCTCCCCGGAATTGGAATAATGATGCTCCGGGCGGAGGCCGACGCTCAGCCGGAAACAATCCACCCGCACCACCCTCTCCACCAAGTAGCCATCATACCCACTCTCGTGGGAGCCATGGAGGGCGTCGTGTCAGAGGAGGTGGTGGCGAAAGCAGAAGTCGGGCTCCAAGGCACCGCGACCACAGCGAACAACCACGACGGCATTCTCCGTCACCAAGTGATGCAAGACACCGGATCAACTCTAACATAGAGGCACATCGCTACGGGTTTGACAACATCTGTGTGGGTCTGAAATGCTTCGGACCGCGCATTCGACAAATAAATTTCCCGGAAGGATTTGCTATCTCAAAAAACATCCAACCCTACGACGGTGTGGCCCGTCCATACACTTGGCTTCAGGATTTTTTCCAGGCTTGCTGCATCACCAAAGGCGGAAATAGCTTGGTCTCGACCCGTTATCTCCCACTTATGCTAAGGAAGACGACACGATCCTAGCTCAATGAACTTCTAGAAAACACCATCCATAACTGGTATGACATGCAGAGCGCGTTCTTTCAAAATTTTGAAGGCACATATCGGAGGCCCTGTACGGTAGGAAACCTACAACGTTGCACCCAGAAAGCCGGGGAAACTTGCCGAGATTATCTCGGATGATGGATCGACATAAAGAACTCCTGTGAAGGAGTCAATGATCAAACTGCGATTGAATCTTTCATTGCAGGACTCCCAATTGGTTTACTACATCACCGTTTGAAGTGCTACAAGGTCACCGATGTAGGAGAGAGGATAGAAATGGCAAGCAAGTATGCCGACACCGTTGATGATGCCGAAGGACTACTGAACGTCCTGGCTATACCACAGTCGGCAAAACAGTCAAAGCAACAAGCTTAGAAGCGCAAGAACACCTCGGAAGAAAAACCCAATGTGGAAACAACAGTTGTTAACGCTACTTTCGGGTTTGGAGGACGAGGAGGGCGTGGAGGCGGCTGCGGACGCGATCATGGGACATCTTGAGTCCAAGGCAGAGGAGACCAGCAACCTGGCAAAACCTACTCTTGGGCTAACATTGCCAATAATCTGTGTGTGCATCACTTAGATGCCAACGGGTCTCGTCCCACACAAATGCCGAGTGTCATTTCAATGACGACATCAGAAAAGACGAATCCGCTGGCTAGAGGGCCAAGTGAAGAAAAGGAAAGAAAAATTCCAAGAAAGAAAAAGAGACCAAGGATGATTCCGACATGGAGGAAGCTGAAGCTTCAAATCCCAAGTCGGATGGAAAAAAGACCTTCCCAACAAAGAAAGACACTTATGCCACCTTCCTCGGATCTCAGCTAGCTAAGGTAAAAAAGGTAGTTCTACATGAGCTCAACACGACTGTTCCGCCTGTTCCACAGTTTCTAGATTGGTCGGAGGTCACAATTAGATTTGACCGAAGCGATCATCCGCTTAAGTTGCACAGGCGAGGAAAGTACGCCTTAGTTGTCAATCCACTTATTGACGACTATGGTTTCTCCAAGACCCTCATGGATGACGGTAGCAGCATCAACATCCTCTACGTCGAAACACTGTGCCGGATGAGAATCTTGGAGACTCAGCTTAACCACAACTCTGTGATTTTTCACGGAGTTGTCCTCGGAAGTCAAGCCAATTCTCTAGAAGAGATCACTTTGGATGTCACTTTCGGAACTCCAAAGAACTACCAGACGGAATCACTTTCCTTCGAAGTGGTCCCGTTCAAGAGCGCATACCACGCTATCTTCGGAGGGCCGACTTACTAGGCTTTTATGGATCGTCCATGTTACATTTACAATATGATGAAAATTCCAGGTCCCAAGGGCGTGATCACCATCAGGGGAGACCCGAAGAAAGCACGAGAATGTGAGGATGGAAATGCTACCTTTGCTGAAGCTGTACTGCACACCTAGGAGTACCAGGAGATCAAGAAGACCATTGACCCGTCCGAGATGCCCGCGATGAAGAAGGAGGTGACAAAGCCGACTCCAGATTTCAAGGCATCGGAAGAGACAAAGACGACGCCGTTGAAGGATGATGACCCCTCCAAGGTGACCCAGATAGGCGTAGGTTTAGACCGTGCATAGGAAAGCGCGCTCGTCAAGTTCCTCCAAGCCAATCAAGATATCTTCGCATGGCAGCCATTTGACATGGCCGGAGTACCTAGGAAACTTGCCAAGAACTCTCTAAAAATACACCAGGACGTTAAACCCGTCAAACAATCCTTAGAACATTTCAGCAATGAAAAGCGAAAGGCAATAGCTAAGGAACTAGCCTAGCTCGAGTTAGCCGGATTCATAGAAGAGGTCATCCACATTGAGTGGTCGGCTAATCCTATAATGGTCCCTAAAAAGGACACCACTAATTTAAGGACGTGTGTTGATTATACTGCCTTGAGCAAGGCTTGTCCCAAAGATCCGTTCGCTCCACCTAGAATTTATCAAGTTATCGACTCTATGGAAGGCTCGAAACTCCTATGTTTTCTCGACGCATATTCCGGTTATCACCAAATCCGGATGAAGGAATCAGACAAAGTCGAAACTTCATTCAGAACCCCCTTCGGAACCTTCTGTTTCGTTGTGATGCCCTTTGGGCTAAAAAACGCAGGAGCTATGTACCAGCGCTCTATGCAGTGTTGCCTTCACGATCAAATCAGACGCAATGTGCATGCATATGTGGATGACATAGCGGTGATGTCCAAAAAGAAGGAAACTTTAATTTCCAACTTGGAGGAGACATTCGCCAATCTACGTGTAACATCCCAAATCTTTAATCAAGGTTATCAAAGTTTCTAATCACCCAATTTAGGGTTAACAAAAACTTTTATTAAAGAAAAGGCATATGAATGCATGTGTGTTTGCATTAGTGTAGAATTGTTTGAAAATGCCATGATTGATTGTTCTAATTGTTGTGAAATGGTTTAAAGGTAAATGCCACATCATCTAGACCATCTACAAAGAAAATCCAAAGAGAAAGAAATCAAATAAGATTAAATAAGACAAATGGTCATTTTGACAATTTTAGTCCACTAGGCCACTTTAGGTGTTCCTAGAAGTCAATTCCTAATAGAAACATTTCTAGATCTTTTCACCCCTTGCTAGACCAAGTAAAGATGTACCAAGGCCCACTTTACAAACTTACAAAAACATTTAGCCACTAAATTGAAATGACATTTGAAAATTGAATCCAATTCATATGTGAAGATCCTCATTTTTGAAAAACACATCAAATGAGCTCACCTTGCCAAACCCAAGCAACCAAAGACTCTCAAGCATAAGTGCAGACCACACACCAAAAATCTTTCCAAAATTCAAATATAAATTTCTTTCGGCCATTTCATCAAACACTTGGTGATCATAGATAAACCTGCCTAACAATTACTGTTTTGATCAATTGTCCTCCTTTTCTGGCTCAATCCATGTCCCCTGGTCACCCTAGCACCAACCATAGTATCTAAGCCTATCCCCCTTCACTGCTGTCGCTAGTGCCATGCCGCCCGAGCACCCCCATGCAGGTCGACCATGGACCGCTCAACCCGCACCGCCCCGAGCTCGCCCACCATGCCTAGGAGGATCGCCATACCTCACCCCTCTCGTCCCTTCCTCGAAGGCCGCAGCCATGGACCACCAGAGAACAGCGCTGCGCTACCATCAGAAAGCAGAGCGCCGCTGACCCACCAACACAGACCACGCCTCGACCACAGGTCACGTGCACTGCCTCGCCACGACCCCAGGAAGCGCCCAGACATGCCCGTTCGCCGCCGCTTGACCCGTAGCCACCGTGCACCATGTCGAATGCTGCTTCTGCCGCGCAGAGCATCGGACGCTCCCGACCAAATGCCACCGCCCCTAGCCGTGCCTTTAAGCCGTAGAGGACCGCCAGGGAGCACTACGTCGACCGTCGCTCGCAGCCATGCCGATAGCACCCCGTAGCCATGTCGCCACTGCCGCCTGACCATGCCGCTCTGCCCCTTCGTCGAGCCTATAAGAGGAGGCCTCCCCTAGCCTCATTTCTCACACCATCTCACTCCCCTCTCACCACTGACCAACCCACACTTCTTCTCGGAGCCAATTGAGCCCTAGTTCGCCAGAATTTCGCCGGAGCTGGCCGCAACAGAGGAGAAGAGGTGCTGCTGATTGCGACTGCCCCAGGAGCCGCCGCGACCACGCCTAGAAACACCGTCATCTACCATCCCGAACACCCCCGTCGCCAAGCCTAGCTAGAGCCCTGGTAAACCCCCATGTACCCCCATCGTGCCGCGTTAGGGTTTTCTCTCGCCGGAGCTGTTCACCGAAAACGATGAACCACGACCATAGATCTCGTTCTAATCATAGCGCTGAGATTGCCCCGTACCGTTTTGCTGAGTAGCAGCCGCTGACATGTAGGACCCCCCTGTCAGTCGCCCTCTATGCCGCGGAGCGCTACTGGGCCGGCCCGTTAGTTTTCCCGCGCTAGCCCATAGATTCAAATAAATGTTTTTCCATTTAGGTTTAAACTAGATTCTGTGCCTAGATTCAAAAATCCATTCAGAGTGTTTCACTTAACCAAATTGCATGATTCAATTTTTTTAGAAAGATAATTAAAATATCTATCCAAGCCCGTTGGATTTAAATCAAATGGAGTTAGAGATCACATATATCAAAAATAACAATACAAAGACTTTTCTACTTTCAAACATTTTTCAAAAATCAACCATAATAGCTATTGAGTTGATTCCAACTCTCAAAAATCACATTTGATAATATCTATCTGAATATGTAATAATATTTAGGTTTGCATGCAGTGACTTCAGACTAGTACCAATATAATGCTATTAGGGCATTTCTAGTCACCTTAAATCATTTAAATAATAATCTTAAACTTTATAAAATGTGACCAACCCTTTAAATCACATTCCCATGTATTAGAATATGTGGTGATGACATGTGTCCACATGATCCCATATTTGAATTGGAGAATATTAAATCTTAATTAATTTCAATGAGTAGAAATTAATTTTCTCAAATAAACTAAATAAAACTAGTTCATTAAATCTTGTGATGATACTAGATCATCAAGTGTGTGCTTTAGTGTGCTAAATAGACTAGTTAAGTATTTGTTTGGTGATTGTGTATCCCGTATTTATTTATAGACGGTAGTACCGACCAAGTCTATGAAGAGGAGGAGTTCTACCCTGAAGAAGACGAAGAGAACTTCAATCACCACACCAATCAAGGCAAGCCATCATTACTAAGCAAGCTAGACTAAGAAAGTTAACACTTTCCCCCTTGATAACTCAAGAAAATGCATTAGGCATGCTTTGGTTATATACTTTTGATTACCCCAATCCCAAGTTTTACTTGCAAGCTTTACTTTTGCTTTACTAAAGTTTCTTTACTTGTAGTAATGCTTTGTGAGATTTTTGGAAAGTAGTATAGATAGCATAAAGAGTATAAAACTTGGGCTATACTAGATGTCATTCTGTGGCATGAGATTGAGATTAGCATCCCACCTTAGTGAACACTCTTAACTTAGTTGCTAGTGCTAAGTATAAAACTTGATCACTTTAGATGGGAATACTTGGTGAAAATGCTTATGAAAACCTTGGAATGATGAATCATTCTATTGAGATGTTTTGACATGTGTTGAGATCCACAAATGGTTTATGATGATGAAAATGTTGAGGCATGAGCTTTAGCCCTTTATAAAAAACTGATGGTTGGGTTCGGATGCGATACCATTCCAATTTTACCGTACAACCACAATACCTGAATTGGGTAAGGCTTAGCTGGGAGTTTATATGCATTAGTATGGGTTCACTCGCGAAAGAGGTTTGAGCTGAGGCTACCTCTTGATGTTGTCCACCTATGCAGTGCCTAGGATGGCAGATGGCCATGGCTGGGAGGCCAAGCTCATAGGAGAGGTGCTTATACTAGAGTGTGTAAAGGAAAGGTTATGATTGATTATCCGCATACTAAGTATGATGATTCAGGGTTATCCCTGACGGGTATCGAATTTTGTGGTGAAAGTGTACTACCTCTGCAGAGTGTCAAACTATTCGAATATCCGCGTCCATGGTCATGGACCGTTGGAGTGGCCATACTGTTCCGTCATCAGATGTTTTCAAAATGACTTGTGACTTGACTTGACCACAACAGGGTTGTGACTATGAAAACTAAGTTCCCACTTAGGTGATTTAGAACTTTATTTTAACTTTCTTTTTTTTGAACTCAGCTTAGGTTTCAAATGTAGCTTTGCAAATAAACTTAGAGCTTAGCATTCCTACTAGAACTACCTTACTTGTTAGTGATAGTTTGCAAGTACTTAAAGAGTACTCATGGCTTTGTCCCTGGCTATTCCTGTGGCCAGACTATGAAGATGGATAGTAGTACGGCTATGACAACTAGGATCATCTCCCATCGTCAGCATTGCCTGTGACCCTGAAGATGGAGCCCACCGCTATGCTTATTATTCCGCTGCTTGTTTCTATTAAGACTGGATCATGAGATCCTTTATTTGTGTAAGACCTTATTATGGTTTGTAATGGATGATGTACTATGATATCCAATCTGTTATGTCTCGCAAAAATGGTAATCCTGGGATTGTAATGTCTTGCATAACAGGCATTTGGGATTAAAAACCCGGGTGTTGACAAGTTGGTATCAGAGCCATCCTGACCATAGGAGACCCTAGTTAGAATGGACGTCCGAACAAAAACTTAGTTTCAAAACCAAAGAAGTGAGTATTTATGAAAACCTATTTCCACTCTTATCCTTGGGATTCTTTCAAAAAAATTCATGTTCCTAAAAAATTCTTACATTACTACATAAAATTGATGGGTCTGCAGCATAGAAAACAAAAAATTTCCTACGATGAGAACTATACGCCAAGATCTATCTACTAGATACAGAGCAACGGGTGGACATACATCCATGGAGAACTTACCCTCGAAGACAATGAATTTTGTTAACGAGTAGGAACTCGTGGTTGATGTAGTCATACGCTTGCCGATCTCAAGATCGTGTGGAAGTCCGGCGCCTAAATCGCCAGCAAGATCCGTCCTCGCACACACGTTCAAGCCACCGGACAACCTCCACCTCCTCGCTCCAGCGAATCAGCGGAAGCAGCAACTCCTTCCAGACACAAGGCCACCGGGAACATGTATCTCGCTAATCCGAGACCATGGGGAAATATCTAGAGGGGGAGAGAGATCCTTCACGATGAGGTGTGGTTTGTGAGAGGGGAGAGGGGGGCTTTATATAGGAGGGAGGGAGACCCCTCCCCTCCCATAGCCGGCACATGAGGGGGGGGGACTCCTCCCCTCCTTCATTCATGTGGTGAACCTCCACTCACATAAACATGGCCTCCACCCAAAATCCCACTCACATGTATTTAATTTCCACCAAATTAAATGCAACTCTCAATTAATAAAACTCTTTTATTTATTTTATTCAGAATTTTGTTAATTACTTTAATTAACAAACATTCACATAAAACCCCTTGCAACATTTTGATATCACATGCATAACCACTTTCTGCAATTTCACCCGAAACAATTCCGGTTTCTATCGAAACAATTCCGGTTTCTATCGAAACAATTCCTGTTTCTATCGAAACATTTCCTGCGCTTTGCAAACCTTTTGTCTGGAACATATGTGCTCCTAAATGGTGTCCGGCAACCCTTAAGTGTGTCACCCTATGGTTTGTGAATAATGCAGACATGATTGAGACTCCTCTCAGATCAATAATCAGAAGCGAGACCTGGAGATCCATACTGACTCCTGCATATTCAACGATGACTTCTGTGATCGTGTGAACCTTTAACGTTAGCAATTTAATCCCTTTGTCTCATGATATAATCCATGTCCGAGATTCGATCATCGGTATCCAAATACCTAGTTTGATCTCGTTACCGACATGCACTCTTTTCTCGTTCCCGTGATATAACATTCTAGTGATCACATCACTTGCTTGCAAGCTATCTTAATGTGATATCACCGAGAGGGCCCAGAGTATATCTATCCGTCATCGAGATTGACAAATTCCACTCTTGATTCATGATCCTCAACATAACACCTTCATAGCACTGAACCCACCTTTATGGTCACCCTGTTACAGTGTGATGTTTGATGTTATCAAGATACTCTTCTAGTGTTAGCAATTAACATGATCTCATGGTCTAAGGACTAAGACTACTTTGTATGATGTTATAGCAATATAAACACATGACTTGATCGTAATTCTATACTTCGGATGAATGTTCATCACATCATTTCACAAATGCTGTGACCTTGTTATTAACAACATCCAATGTCCATGACCAGGAAACTTTGATCATCTTGTTAATCAACAAGCTAGTCTATAAGAGAGGCATAACTAGGAACCCTTTTTGTTTATTAAACACACATGTATTGATGTTTCCTATCAATACAATTATAGCATGCAAAATAAACATCTATCATATATAAGGAATACATAATAACAACTTTATTATTGCCTCTTAGGGCATATTTCCTTCAGTCTCCCACTTGCACTAGAGACAATAATCTAGTTTACATAGTGATAAATCTAACACCCATGGAGTTCTGGTGTTGATCATGTTTTGCCCTAGGGAGTACTTTAGTCAACGTATCTGCTACATTCAGGTCCGTGTGCACTTTACAAATCTTTATATCTCCATCCTTGACATGCTCGCAGATGGAGTGAAACAGGCGCTTAATATGCTTGGAATTCTTGTGAGACCTTGGTTCCTTGGCGTTGGCTATGGCTCCATTGTTGTCATAATAGATCACCATTGGGTCCAATGCACTAGGAACCACACCTAGTTCCGTTATGAACTCCTTCATCCAAACCGCTTCCTGTGCCGCTTCAAGCAAAGAACATATTCCGCCTCGTCGTTGATCCAGCCACCACAGGTTGTTTGGAGCTCCTCCAACTAACTGCTGCTCCGTTCAAGAGAAATACGTATCCGGATTGAGACTTAGAGTCATCCAGATCAGTGTCAAAGCTAGCATCGACATAACACTTAGCGACTAGCTCTTCTTCACCTCCGTATACAAGAACCATATCCTTACTTCTTCTCAAGTACTTAAGGATATTCTTGACCGCTATCCAGTGTTTCGAACCTGGATCAAATTGGTACCTACTAGTCAAACTAATAGCATGTGCCACATCCGGTCTTGTACATAGCATGACATACATTATAGAGCCTATGGCTGAGGCATAGGGGATCTTATCCATTATCTCTCTTTCTTCCGCCGTAGCCGGACTTTGAGTCTTACTCAATGTCTTGCCTTGCAACATAGGTAAGAACCCCTTGTTACTTCCGTCCATATTAAACTTCTTTAATATCTTATCAATGTATGTACTCTGCGATAGCCCAATTAGGCGTCTTGATCTATCTCTATAGATTTTAATGCCTAATATATATGAAGCTTCACCAAGGTCCTTCATCAAAAATTTGCTGTTTAGATAACTTTTAACACTGTTTAAAAGATCTATATCATTTCCAATCAGTAATATGTCATCCACATATAATATCAAAAATGCCACATTGCTCCCACTCACTTTCTTGTAAATACAAGCCTCTCCATAAGTTTGGACAAATCCAAACTCTTTGGTCACCTCATCAAAGCGGAGATTCCAACTCCGGGATGCTTGCTTCAGTCCATAGATGGATCGCTGAAGTTTGCACACCTTATCAGCATCCTTAGGATCGACAAAGCCCTTAGGTTGTATCATATACAACTCTTCTTCAATATTACCATTGAGGAACGCAGTTTTGACATCCATCTGCCATATTTCATAATCGAAATATGCAACAATTGCTAACATAATCCTAACCGACTTAAGCATCGCTACGGGAGAGAATGTCTCATTGTAGTCAACTCCTTGAATTTGTCGAAACCCCTTTGGGACAAGTCGAGCCTTATAGATGGTTACATTGCCATCAGCATCAATTTTTGTTTTGAAAATACATTTATTCTCAACGACCTTTCAATCGTGAGGTAAGTCCACCAAGGTCCAAACCTGGTTTTCGTACATGGATTCCATCTCGAATTTCATGGCTTCTAGCCATTTGTTGGAATCAGGGTCATCATTGCTTCTTCATACATCGCATGGTCATATATTTCATCAATCATGAAATTCATAACAGGATTGCCGTACAGTTCAGGAGCTGCACGTGTCCTGCTTGACCTGCGAGGTTCGGTAGTGTCCTCTTTCGGAGTTTCATGATCAATATCATTAGCTCTCTCTTCATTAGGTGAAGTCAACTCCGAAACAACTTCCGGTGCTGTGCTACTCTCCATTTCATGAAGAGAAGGTTCAACAACCTCTTCGAGTTCTACCTTCCGACTACTCACACCTTTCGTGAGAAACTCCTTCTTAAGAAAGGATCCATTCTTGGCGACCAAGACCTTGCCCTCGGATCTATGATAGAAGGTATACCCAATCGTTTCCTTAGGGTATCCTATGAAGACGCATTTTTCCGCTTTGGGTTCGAGTTTATCCGGTTGAAGTTTCTTCACATAAACATCGCATCCCCAAACTTTAAGAAATGATAGCTTAGGTTTGTTTCCAAACCATAATTCATACGGTGTCTTTTCAACGGATTTAGATGGTGCCCTATTTAAAGTGAATGCAGCAGTTTCCAGTGCATAACCCCAAAATGACAATGGCAAGTCAGTCAGAGACATCATAGATCGAACCATATCCAATAAAGTACGATTACGACATTCTGACACACCATTACGTTGTGGTGTTCCGGCAGGCGTGAGTTGTGAAACTATTCCACAGTCTTTCATATGTGTGCTAAACTCGTAACTAAGATACTCTCCTCCACGGTCAGACCGCAAAAATTTGATCTTTCTGTTACGATGATTTTCCACTTCATTCTGAAATTCTTTGAACTTTTCAAAGGTTTCGGACTTATGTTTCATAAAAAATATATACCCATATCTACTCAAATCATCCGTGAAAGTAAAAAAATAACGATATCCACCTCGCGCCGACACACTCATTGGTCCACACACATTAGTATGTTTGATTTCCAATAAATCTGTCGCCCGTTCCTTTGAACCGGAAAACGGCGTTCTAGTCATCTTGCCCATAAGGCATGGCTCACATGTATCAAATGATTCAAAATCAAGTGATTCCAAAAGTCCATCAGAATGGAGTTTCTTCATGCGTTTAACGCCAATATGACCTAGACGGCAAAGTACACATATATGCAGATATATCATTATCAAGTTTAATCCTTTTAGCATCAACATTATGAATATGCGTAATACTACTATCGAGATCCAACAGAAATAAACCATTCAACACAGGTGCATGACCATAAAAGATATTATTCATATAAATCGAACAACCATTGTTTTCAGACTTAAACGAATAACGACTTTGCATCAAACATGATCCGGATACAATGTTCATGCTCAGTGCAGGCACCAATCGGGTTTATAATTAATCCCGACGGCATATGGAGAGGCAGTGTTCCGACGGCGATCACATCAACTCTTGATCCATTGCCGACCCGCATCATGACCTCATCCCTTGCTAGTTGTCGCTTGTTCCGCAACCCCTGAACCGAGTTACATATATTAGCAATCGATCCCGTATCAAATACCCAGGTGCTACTGCGAGTACTAGTCAAGTACACATCAATAACATGTATATCACATATACGTTTGTTTGCCTTGCCGGCCTTCTTGTTCGTCAAATACTTGGGGCAGTTGCGCTTCCAATGGCTAGTCCCCTTGCAATAGTAGCACTCGGTGTCAGACTTAGGGCCAGCTCGGGGTTTCTTTTCAGGCGCGGCAACAGATTTGCCACCCTTCTTTCCCTTGTGCTTTACTTTCTTGTCCTTCTTGAAACCGTTGGTCTTATTGATCATCAACACTTGATGTTCTTTCCTAATCTCCACTTCTGCAGTCTTAAGCATTGACAGAAGCTCGGGAAGAGACTTATTCATGCCCTGCATATTATAGTTCATCACAAAGCTCTTGTAGCTAGGTGGCAGAGATTGGAGAACACGATGTATGCCCAAGTCAATGGGAATCATTATTCCCAAGGACACAAGCTTATCGGCGTACCTAGACATATTGAGTACGTGCTCACTAACGGAGCTGTTCTCTTCCATCATGCAGCTAAAGAACTTTTCAAAAGCATTATAACTCTCTACGGCAGCATGGGTATCGAAAATCATTTTCAATTTTCCCATGCTATCAAAAGCTTAGCCATTTTCGAAACGTTTTCGAAGTTCTGGCTCTAGCCCATACAGTATGCCGCAATGAACTAAGTTGTGGTCCTCCTGACGAGTCATATAGACGTTCTTTTCCTCGTCAGGGGCATCAGGAGCTGGTGGGGGGGCCTAGCGGCGCCTCTAGCACATATTGCTTTTGTGCAGCAGTGAGGAGAATCCTCAAATTCATAGCCCAGTTGGTGAAGTTGCTACCATTCACAACAAGCTTCTCTTTCTCCATGAACACATTGAAATTAAAAGCAGGTGGTGCCATCTACAACATAATTTGTAAAATATATTTAGACTAAGTTTTTGATAGATTGAGTTCAACTAATCCAAATTACTAATGAACTCCCACTAAAAAACGACATCCCTCGTGTCCTTTTGGTGATTACATGAACCAAATCAACTACACCAAGTCCGATCATCACATGAGTCGATGTAGCTTCAAAGGCGAGCATCTATATGGGCATCATATCAACTATATGACTCATGCTTAACCTTTCGGTCCGTGTTCCGAGGCCATGTCTGTACATGCTAGGCTCGCCAAGTAAGAACCTTAGTATTCGCGTGTGTAAAACTGTCTTGCACCTGTTGTATGAAAGCGTAGAGTCGAGAACACCCGATCATCACGTGCTGCCTCAAAACACGATCCACAAAACGGTGCATACTTAAGGAAGAACACATTTTATCTTGATATCTAAAAGAGGGATCATCTTATAATGCTACCAAAAGCGCCAAACTAGCAATATAAGATGCTAACATCTAATGTGTGAAGTGAGATGATATGGTCCATGCATTTGATCTCTATCATTTGCATCGTGGTATGATCTCTATCGTTCCTTTGTGTGTAAGGCCAAGGTCTATGGAACTTACACGTTAAGTGAGTTGTAAGAGTATCTATCATACATCTACTTACAACAATACCATATCAAGACACTAGCCCAGCAACGATCTAAACTAGACGCCTTTAATTTATCAATTGCAAGTTTTATGTGCCTTAGGGCTTTCGGAGATAGAACCGGTCTTACCTACGAACATGAACCACAACGAGGATAACCAAGTTATTAGCAACTCGTTGTAAATCAGATATTGACTATAGTAGGAGAGACAGACACCCGCTAGCCACTTATGCAAAACTAGTTGCATGTCAGTCGTGGAACCGGTCTCATGTATGATTCCATGTAAGGTTGGTCCGGGCCGCTTCATCCCACTATGCCACCAATATCCAAAGTACATAGAAGATGCAATAACATGATCATCATAGCCCACATATAAAAATATGTGTACTACCCGTGCAAAGCACCTACGCATAGATCAGGCTCTGATACCACTATTGGGTCCGCAGCATAGAAAACAAAATTTTTCCTACGATGAGAACTATACGCCAAGATCTATCTACTAGATACAAAGCAACGGGTGGACATACATCCATGGAGAACTTACCCTCGAAGACAACGAGTTTTGTTAACGAGTAGGAACTCGTGGTTGATGTAGTCGTACGCTTGCCGATCTCAAGATCGTGTGGAAGTCCGAGTGCCGCAAATCAGCAGCGCATCCGTCCTCGCACACACGTTCAAGCCACCGGATAACCTCCACATCCTCGTTCCAGCGAATCAACGGAAGCAGCAACTCCTTCTAGACGCAAGGCCACCGGGAACATGTATCTCGCTAATCCGAGACCATGGGGAAATATCTAGAGGGGGAGAGAGATCCTTCACGAGGAGGTGTGGTTTGTGAGAGGGGAGAGGGGGCTTTATATAGGAGGGAGGGAGACCCCTCCCCTCCCATAGACGGCACATGAGGGGGGGGGGACTCCTCCCCTCCTTCATTCATGTGGTGAACCTCCACTCACATAAACATGGCCTCCACCCAAAATCCCACTCACATGTATTTAATTTCCACCAAATTAAATGCAACTCTTTTATTTATTTTATTAAGAATTTTGTTAATTAATTTAATTAACAAACATTCACATAAAACCCCTTGCAACATTTCGATATCACATACAGAACCACTTTTTGCAATTTCACCCGAAACAATTCCAGTTTCTATCGAAACAATTCCTGTTTCTATCAAAACCTTTCCTGCGCTTTGCAAACCTTTTGTCTGGAACATATTTGCTCCTAAATGGTGTCCGGCAACCCTTAAGTGTGTCACCCTACGGTTCGCGAATAATGAAGACATGATTGAGACTCCTCTCAGATCAATAATCAGAAGCGGGACCTGGTGTAACTACCTCGGTGAATTACGCTCTTAGTTACAAGCCTGGATGAGCGTAAAATGGTTAAAATAGTACGGTGGGGCCAAATGCCACTCACAGGTAGACCTTTCGGCCGTCCTAACCATTTCCAAACATCGGGACAAGAACGAGCGGCGTAATCGGCAGGCGAAGGGATCAACTACATACACAAATGAGTATGTATGCAAGCCACCATACAACAGTCCTCAGAGCCATTCCATCTAAAAGAAATAGAAATATTGCAATGCCATACGGCAAGATCCAAATATCCTAGATAGATTTAATAGTTTAGGATATCTCCTCATACATCAAACATCAGAGTATCAGGCGGAAGCGGAAAACAAGATCCGAGTACGGATAAGAAGCAAATCGGCATAAGATGCCCCATAAATAAACACATCCCGCCCACAGATCTCACGGATCCCGTTCCTAATCTCTACACCGAGTGATCGTTGCCAACATCGTCCGCCTTCTCCACCCAAAGATCCATCTTGCGAGTTTACCTGCTCATCCGAATCAAACAATTTATCGTGTGAGACCCTAGGGTACTCAAGAAGACTTTATGCCTCTAAAGGGACACAACTGGGTGACGCAATTGCAGCAAAAGATAATACCTAACAATTCTATAGATACTCGCTAACCATCCGCCTAACCAAAGATAGACGGATGTCCGTGATTTACTAACAACAGTTATAACGGTAATATTAATAGATCCATCCTCCTCCTCGATTACCAACGAGGAAGCGGACGAACAACCCCCCATCCGTTGGCAGTTTTATTATCCATTCCATGAGTGTTGCACTATTTACTAGTCAGGTACTTAGTCAAGTTAAAAGCGGTACTTTAGTTATACTTGTCTATGATCGAGAAACTGTGCTCCAAGTCGTCCATAACCGCGGACACGGCTTTCAGAAAGTTTTAACCTCCAGGGGTGCACAAATAGCAACACACACTCGATCAACCTCAGAAAAACCAACTCAAAACCCAACGAGGCAGTCACGACAAAGCGATCACAGGATTCAGAAATATTTCAGGGGGCCACCTCATTAAGCTACCCACAACGAAGTTGGCCGACTCCGAGACGGACTCAAGGTTTGTGTGGACGGCTGTCAGAACGATCGGGAACCCAAAGTGTGACTGGGCTTGTCGACATAAAACGTGTCACGGACCTAAATAAAGACAGTGCTCCACGCACAATCTTAAATAAAGCAGTAAAACATGGCATAAGTACAGGATAGTAATAAAGCCCCAAACTAATTGTGGCCCCAAGAAATAAGAATGAATCAAGCTCTGGCTCAGGGGGTTTCATAAGCCTCCCGGATGTGGATAGCGCGAATATTCAAGGAACAAGAATCAAGTACTCGGGGTCCTACGGGACACAAGTGAGCATGAAAAACCAAATAGCAGATATTGTTCACCGGTGCCACTTTCATTAGTTATCCCATTACTACTCAGGTTAAGTTGTATAGGTACCTCGTTATCCATCAGACACTCACATACCCTACACATGCTGTTCTACGACTCGCATGGCCCAAACAACTCCTGTAGTTATGGCTCATGGGATGGAGGAACTAGCTTCGGTGGGGTTTAAAAGTAAAGGCTATGCAGTACTTGGGATTCAATTTAATGCAATCGCGACTCATTGATGCAAGAATAAGATAGAGGCAATAGGTACTATATGTATGCAAGCATGTGGTAGTGCTTGCCTAGCAGCTCAGTTGAAGCGAGGGATGGATCTGGGTAGTGCTCCTGGGTTTCTTGATATATCCCCTACTCAGCGTCTATTCGAAGAAGAACCAAACAAACAAGGGCCAACATAAATAAAGTGCACAAGCATATGATTAAAATGCGACAAGCAAACAATCATGCCATGATGAATGATGCACAATTTGCATGGCAATAAAGTAGCACGGCAAGGGTGAGGTGTGGAATACAAGAATAAGGCATTTTATGGAGTTTTAGTCACATTTTATACTCAAATAAGTTGCTGTATACTTTATATTTATATGATGCATGCTGCAATTCAGAACATGGAATGCATAAACAGAAAGGTCTCGTCGAGCTGATCATTTTAGACATATCATTTGTTAAATTTGGAGTTATAAAACAAAAGTTATTAATTAATTAAGGAAAAGTTATTGTAATTTTAATCAACTCGAAATTTAAAGTGTTCAAAATATATTTTGAAGGGCATATTTGAATTCCTCACATTTTTCTGATTTCAAAACATATATTATTTGTATTATTTGGAATAATATTTGAAAAGTTATTTGAAAACAGATTTAAATTTGTATTTAAAACAAATTTGAAAAGGTTTTAATTAAATAAAGACGTTTGAAAAATTTGTACTGGCTGGGCTGTACCACGTATTACCCAAAGACGCAGAAAAATTTTTTGTATACCACCTAGCTCTACAGACAGACACGGGTGGGACCGTTGCTGACCGGGCGAACGGCAGTCTTGTAAAAGCTTTTCTCACCTGCTGAAGGCTAGCCAACAAGCGACAAAGCGGACCCGGTGCTAGAGCAGGCCCACGCGCCAGGGGGGCAAGGGTGTTTGCCTCGCGGCGAGGATGGGGAGCGCGGGTCGAGGATCCGATGCTTGCGGTCCCTTTTTGCAAAGTGGCAACAGCCGATGACAGGTGGGTCCGGAGGGTTCGCGGGTTTAGGAAAAACAAAAGACAGGGGGTATCGGCAAAAGGGCACCTCGCACTGTTGTTCTTCTACGCTGCCGACGAATCAAGGGCGCGACGCGGCGACAATGCGCGACGCGGTGGGGATTCGATCCGGGGACCTGGGGTGCGCGCTCGGCGGCGGTAGCCACTGCTGTAGGCTGTGGGTGGTGACAGGAGGGAGGATGGGGCCTAGGTAAGGTTCTAGGTGGCGAGGGAAACTGGCGGACACCGACGAGCTCGACGCACAGACGGCGTTCGACGAAAAGAACGGCGGCGCTAGACGGTGGTGATGAAGCGGAGGATGTCAGGGAGAAGGAGATGCTCACCGCGGAGAGATCGATGCGGTTGGATCGTGATGGAGCGCAGGGGATCGGCGAGGAAGCTGGGGTCTCTGGGCTAGGGTTTGCTCGCCGGAACGCGTCGGGTGTAGCGGATCCGGCCGTCTCCTCCTCGTCTCCGTGTACAGGGGCGACGCTGGTGCTCGGCTCGGTCTTCCCAAACGCCCAGACACCTCGCCCTCCTTCTGCTATGGTGGTGGTGGTGTGATGCCGACGGTGGGGTAGATGGAGATGGAAGAGAGGGTAGCAGGGGTAGGTGGGGAGGGAGGAGTAGAAGGGCACGGCCCTGGGGAGTTCTGTGGTTGCTAGACAGAGGAGGGGTAGATAAGAATGAGGCAGAGGGAGGCACATGGGAAGGATCGGTGGCTAGGGTGGGAAAAGTGGAGGTGGCCACCTTTCTCCCTCCTCTCTCTCACGTGGTAGACTGGCTCGGGAGGGGCTGGGTGCTTGCATCTAGGACCAGACAGGAGCAAGGCAAGGTGGCTCGGTGGGGCTCTGCTAGATGGCGAGAGAGAAAGCAGAGAGGGGAGGTGAGGCTCGGCTAGGTTAGGATGGAGAGGCTCGGGATGACTAGGGCTTGGCTAGGAGGATGGGTAGATGGGGTGTGGGACCAGGGAGAGGGGGTAGCCAGGTGGGATCATCACGGTGGAGAGAGGGAGAGGTGAGAGAGGTGTGGGTAGCTAGGGTTAGCTTAGAGGGATTAGGTTTAGGGTTTGAATGCTTGCATACATCAAGCTAGATCATGCAAGAATAGGTGGAATTGGTGTAGGGTTTGGGTTTTAGTCATGATCCACTTGATCATGCATGGATGGAGGTGAAAAGGAGAGGAAGGTGAGGAATAGAGAGAGAGAGAGAGAGATGAGATGATCCACTCAAAAATCCAAATAAAATCCAAAAGACTAGAATGTGGTGGTACTTGCATGGCCCATGCAAAATAATTAATGCCATGTTTATTCTTGTGAAAACAATAATATTAACATGGCATTATTCTTATGCATTCCCAAGAGTGGAATAAAGCCAAGCAAAACAATTTATAGAAGTAGATCCATCCTATCTCCCATGAGCTAGATTAAATATCCAAAGAAAATAAAATACAAGCTCATGGATAATGGGATGGTGGAATTATAAGGTGGTGAAAGAAAGGGTGGTGGAGTGGAATAAAAGATATGCCCCCAACTCAACTTGGGCATTAACAATATATCAATAACCAAATACAATATATCAAGAGGCAAATACAATTAATAATGCATATGAGATAAGAAACAAAACAAAAGGGTTTTATATGATGCTCAAATGCAAGGTGGCATGATGACATGAGCATGATATAATTATGATCCAACAATTATATGTAGGAAGTAGCATTTATATAGACTAGGCTAGTAGCATTGCAATTGTTAGACAATTGGGATGCTACAACTCTCCCCCACTAAACAAGAATCTCGCCCCGAGATTCCTAGGAAAAAGAAAACAACACAAGGAGAGTCGGGTGTTCGGAACGAAGGCGATCCTTGCGTTCCCAAGATGATGAACAACGGAGTGGTGCGACCACTACACCTTGCAAACTTTCTAGGCTTGTTGCGAGTCTTGCGTTTTGCTTGAGACACAAAGGTTTAGAAGAATTGTAGGATTGTCGTGAGGCAAGAAGGTAGGATGAACATAGCTCCGGTTTTCTCAAGAAACATGATAAAAGAATATAACCACTTGTGAAAGAAAAAGACAAGATGATGTATCATGGATAAAGAAAGACACACCATTAAGATTAAAGATTTACCGATACTAGAGAGGATGAAATCTTTGTCTCGCCGGAAGAAAAAGAGTTAGATTGGAGAGGTTTTGAACCACTATGACGATAGCATCGTATCTTCTCTCGGATTTGAGAAAAGAAGTACGGAAACAATATTGCCTTCAAACAATAGAGTCCCTTGATATCAACAGAAAGATTTAGTTAGACATCGTCTGATTATATTCTTGTTGCGCCGGTAAGACTCCAAAGGATCACGCAATTGAGGTGCGCGGATATAACTTCTAGAGACGGATATGAAGCCAGATCATGGTGGAATCCCGAGAAGCAAAGAATATGGAGGATCTGGAGTTTATTGTAGATATACTTATTGCTTTCTTTAGCCTTGAGGCTAACGCAATAGATTTGCGGCTGATGGCATCAACCATAATTGGCTTTACCACAGAAAAAGAATTGATGAAACAAAGAGAGAGATAGTTTCCTTTCATCTTGTTTGTGGATGTCAAGCACCGGTAGAATGACGAGGACAGAAAAGAGTTTGCGTTTGTTTCCACCTGATAATTGAAGATTTTGCTCCATCTAGAATAGACAGACCACCAACAAGAGATTATTGATTACTTTCTTCGAGAGAGCACTCCGGAAAAACAAAGACGGAAGTAAAAGTATCAAGGGATAAAGGCCACTTCTAACTTCCGTGGAATGAGTGAAATCATATTAATTCCCCAATTCAATGTACAAGAGCGAATGATAAGAGTAGTGGTATGGTAGCTACTCCATCCCGCACTCAAAGCATTACTCCGCACATGATTAAGAAAACCATGCAACCCAACTACCGAAACAGACTGAAGGTATTGATAAGAAGAGCTCATGGAACTCCGTAAGAAAACAAAGATTGATGCAAACGATTCGCCGGATTCATAGATAGATAAATATGATGATGTTGTCGTCATGTCTGAAGTACCAAGCCACCAGAAAGATATGAAGGAAGATTACGGAGAACAACTGCAAGATTCAACAGCTACAGAAAAGATAGCACCAACTTGAACGGAAGGAATACAAGATCTAGAAGGTCTCCATGGCCTCCGGTGGATTGAGCATAGACGATAGGGCGAGAGGGTTTCAAGAGATTACTTAACGAGATAGAGGTGAAAAGAACTCCATGTTGTTCTTGAAAGGATTGAGAGAGATTTAGCAGTCTTGAGGAAAAACTTTAGCGAAACGACGATGATAACTTGCCAACAAGGAAAACTCCGGGTTTGATTGAAGATGGAAGATGGAATTAACAATGAACTTGCTGATTCCAGAATTCAAGCGATCTATTTAGCAGAAGGACGTGGCCGAGATAGGTGACTTCAAGAAGCCAGAATTTCCACTTTGAGACTTTGCACACAGGCAGTGCTCACGAAGCTTGAGCGAAAGAGACACAGATGATATTCCATGTCCTTCCATTGATATCGAATAGGCAAGCATATTATCAACATATACCACCATGGGTTAACAGGATATTCCCAGAATACCAAGTTCAAGAGGCGGGAGAAACAAACAAATGCTCGAAACACTTTCTGAGCTCAACGCTCTTTGAAAGATCAATATTAAGAGCACGGGTTCGTGTTGAAGAAGATGCACTGGAAGAATAGATTATCTGGTCCTCCGGAAGAAAAAGAGATGTCACCTGGTTCACATTGTCGATCGGATCACCGGTTACAAAGATAAAGAGATCTTGGATAAAGAAACGATGATAGATCATACCATAAGCAAAGCTATCAGAGGCGAAAAAGATGCAATTCCCTCGTATCAAAGAGAATTTTGCAGATATGGAGTTCCAAAAAGATGTGAAGCATGATAAACAGATGATAGGCCACCGTAGTGCCTTAAGAAACTCCGGATTGCCAAAGATGCTTGAATGTGCATGGATATGATCACGGTGTACTCAAAATCACAGGAGATAACCGTCACCATTTGGAGGATAGTGGTGATTGCATTTTCCATATTCCACTCATGATAAGTGTCATATAACTATGCCGAGAACCAAATTACAATCACCAGCATCGGATCGACACATGTTATGTAATTAGCCCAAGAGAATTGGAGATGAAATAAAACTCTAGGATTAAGCGCCGGTGACAAAAGAATGAGTTAGCATGGACATGCTGATAAAAGGGAGATAGATAATGTTTCACACGATCGGAAAGGAGTGGAAACACAGATGTATCAAAGAAAATTTTTCCGCATTTTCGCATTAAAATACCAATAGATGCTAAAACACTTATCAGTAGAGATTAGCAATGAGGGTTTCACGAATGTGGAGTTGCTAGAAGGAAGGACACCCTTAAGAAGATGGCACCGTTAACAAGGAGTCGATAGATCGCTTGGTTTTCAAAAGCACACAAGATGGAATGTACCAAGTTGATAACCAAAGACAGTTGTGATAACAAATTGGATGCAACAGATAGACAAGGAATTACACACACACACACTTTCTATGGTACTACGGAAACCCGAACACGTGAATCCTAGTTTGAATTTTAAGAAGAGGATTGAAAGCGTTACACTTCCTTACCGTAAAAGGGTGGGTGGATGGGTAAGAAGAAAAGTGAAGCAGTCCTACTCTCACGTTTTGTTTTTCCCTAGTATACATAGCTACCAAAATATTTGCTAGATGACAACGACCATTTGGCTGAGACCACAAGGGCGGGATGGCTCGATACCAATTGTAACTACCTCGGTGAATTACGCTCTTAGTTACAAGCTGGATGAGCGGAAATGGTTAAAATAATGTACTGGGGCCAAATGCCACTCACAGTAGACCTTTCGGCCGTCCTAACCATTTCCAAACATCGACAAGAACGAGCGAATCGGCAAAGCGAAGGGATCAACTACATACACAAATGAGTATGTATGCAAGCCACCATACAACAGTCCTCAGAGCCATTCCATCTAAAAGAAATAGAAATATTGCAACGCCATACGGCAAGATCCAAATATCCTAGATAGATTTAATAGTTTAGGATATCTCCTCATACATCAAACATCAGAGTATCAGGCGGAAGCGGAAAACAAGATCCGAGTACGGATAAGAAGCAAATCGGCATAAGATGCCCCATAAATAAACACATCCCGCCCACAGATCTCACGGATCCCGCTTCGAATCTCTACACCGAGTGATCGTTGCCAACATCGTCCGTCTTCTCCACCCAGTATCCATCTTGCGAGTTTACCTGTTCATCTGAATCAAACAATTTATCGTGTGAGACCCTAGGGGTACTCAGCAAGACTTTATGCCTCTAAAGGGGACACAACCTGGGGTGACGCAATTGCAGCAAAAGATAATACCTAACAATTCTATAGATACTCGCTAACCATCCGCCTAACCAAAGATAGACGGATGTCCGTGATTTACTAACAACAGTTATAACGGTAATATTAACAGATCCATCCTCCTCCTCGCTTACCAACGAGGAAGCGGACGAACAACCCCCCATCCGTTGGCAGTTTTATTATCCATTCCATGAGTGTTGCACTATTTACTAGTCAGGTACTTAGTCAAGTTAAAAGCGGTACTTTAGTTATACTTGTCTATGATCGAGAAACTGTGCTCCAAGTCGTCCATAACCGCGGACACGGCTTTCAGAAAGTTTTAACCTCCAGGGGTGCACAAATAGCAACACACACTCGATCAACCTCGGAAAAACCAACTCAAAACCCAACGAGGCAGTCACGACAAAGCGATCACAGGATTCAGAAATATTTCAGGGGGCCACCCCATTAAGCTACCCGCAACGAAGTTGGCCGACTCCGAGACGGACTCAAGGTTTGTGTGGACGGCTGTAAACGACTGGGAACCCGAAAGTGTGACTGGGCTTGTCGATACAGCGAAAACGTGTCACGACCTAAAGCGCAGTGCTCCACGCACAATCTTAAATAAAGCAGTAAAACATGGCATAAGTACAGGATAGTAATAAAGCCCCAAACTAATTGTGGCCCCAAGAAATAAGAATGAATCAAGCTCTGGCTCAGGGGGGTTCATAAGCCTCCCGGATGTGGATAGCGCGAATATTCAAGGAACAAGAATCAAGTACTCGGGGTCCTACGGGACATAAGTGAGCATGAAAAACCAAATAGCAGATATTGCTCACCGGTGCCACTTTCATTAGTTATCCCATTACTACTCAGGTTAAGTTGTATAGGTACCTCGTTATCCATCAGACACTCACATACCCTACACATGCTGTTCTACGACTCGCATGGCCCAAACAACTCCTGTAGTAATGGCTCATGGGATGGAGGAACTAGCTTTGGTGGGGTTTAAAAGTAAAGGCTATGCAGTACTTGGGATTCAATTTAATGCAATCGCGACTCATTGATGCAAGAATAAGATAGAGGCAATAGGTACTATATGTATGCAAGCATGTGTTAGTGCTTGCCGGCAGCCTCTTGAAGCGAGGATGGATCTGGGTAGTGCTCCTGGGTTTCTTGATATATCCCCTGCTCAGCGTCTATTCGAAGAAGAACCAAACAAACAAGGGCCAACATAAATAAAGTGCACAAGCATATGATTAAAATGCGACAAGCAAACAATCATTCTATGATGAATGATGCACAATTTGCATGGCAATAAAGTAGCACGGCAAGGGTGAGGTGTGGAATATAAGAATAAGGAATTTTATGGAGTTTTAGTCACATTTTATACTCAAATAAGTTGCTGTATACTTTATATTTATATGATGCATGCTGCAATTCAGAACATGGAATGCATAAACAGAAAGGTCTCGTCGAGCTGATCATTTTAGACATATCATTTGTTAAATTTGGAGTTATAAAACAAAAGTTATTAATTAATTAAGGAAAAGGGCATTTTATTGTAATTTTAATCAACTCGAAATTTAAAGTGTTCAAAATATATTTTGAAGGGCATATTTGAATTCCTCACATTTTTCTTATTTCAAAACATATATTATTTGTATTATTTGGAATAATATTTGAAAAGTTATTTGAAAACAGATTTAAATTTGTATTTAAAACAAATTTGAAAAGGTTTTAATTAAACAGCACGCAGAAAACATTTTGTACTCGCTCAGACCTAGCCACAGACACAGACGGGTGGGACCGTTGCTTGTTGGGCGAACGCTTGTAAAAGCTTTTCTCACCATGCGGAAGGCTAGCCTTAAAAGCGACAAGCGGACGGTGCTTGCTAGAGCGGGCCCACGCGCCAGGGGGGCAAGGGTGTTTGCCACGCGGCGAGGATGGGGAGCGCGGGTCGAGGATCCGATGCTTGCGGTCCCTTTTTGCAAAGTGGCAACAGCCGATGACAGGTGGTTCCGGAGGGGTCGCGGGTTTAGGAAAAACAAAAGACAGGGGGTATCGGCAAAAGGGCACCTCACACTGTTGTTCTTCTACGCGCGTTCGATCAAGGCACACACGGCGACATGCGCAGCGGTGGGGATTCGATCCGGGACACGGGCTCGCTGGCGGCGGTAGCCACTGTGGTAGGCTGTGGGTGGTGATAGGAGGGAGGATGGGGCCTAGGTAAGGTTCTAGGTGGCGAGGGAAACTGGCGGACACCGACGAGCTCGACCTTACGCATTTGGCGACGAAAAGAACGGCGGCGCTAGACGGTGGTGATGAAGCGGAGGATGTCTGGGAGAAGGAGATGCTCACCGCGGAGAGATCGGTGCGGTTGGATCGTGATGGAGCGCAGGGGATCGGCGAGGAAGCTGGGGTCTCTGGGCTAGGGTTTGCTCGCCGGAACGCGTCGGGTGTAGCGGATCCGGCCATCTCCTCCTCGTCTCCGTGTACAGGGCGACGCTGGTGCTCAGCTCGGTCTTCCCAAATGCCCAGACACCTCGCCCTCCTTCTGCTATGGTGGTGGTGGTGTGATGCCGACGGTGGGGTAGATGGAGATGGAAGAGAGGGTAGAGGGGTAGGTGGGGAGGGAGGAGTAGAAGGGCACGGCCCTGGGGAGTTCTGTGGTTGCTATACAGAGGAGGGGTAGATAAGAACGAGGCAGAGGGAGGCATATGGGAAGGATCGGTGGCTAGGGTGGGAAAAGTGGAGGTGGCCACCTTTCTCCCTCCTCTCTCTCACGTGGTAGACTGGCTTGGGAGGGGCTGGGTGCTTGCATCTAGGACCAGACAGGAGCAAGGCAAGGTGGCTCGGTGGGGCTCTGCTAGATGGCGAGAGAGAAAGTAGAGAGGGGAGGTGAGGCTCGACTAGGTTAGGATGGAGAGGCTCGGGATGGCTAGGGCTTGGCTAGGAGGAGGGGTAGATGGGGTGTGGGACCAGGGAGAGGGGGTAGCCAGGTGGGATCATCACGGTGGAGAGAGGGAGAGGTGAGAGAGGTGTGGGTATCTAGGGTTAGCTTAGAGGGATTAGGTTTAGGGTTTGAATGCTTGCATACATCAAGCTAGATCATGCAAGAATAGGTGGAATTGGTGTAGGGTTTGGGTTTTAGTCATGATCCACTTGATCATGCATGGATGGAGGTGAAAAGGAGAGGAAGGTGAGGAATAGAGAGAGAGAGATGAGATGATCCACTCAAAAATCCAAATAAAATCCAAAAGACTAGAATGTGGTGGTACTTGCATGGCCCATGCAAAATAATTAATGCCATGTTTATTCTTGTGAAAACAATAATATTAACATGGCATTATTCTTATGCATTCCCAAGAGTGGAATAAAGCCAAGCAAAACAATTTATAGAAGTAGATCCATCCTATCTCCCATGAGCTAGATTAAATATCCAAAGAAAATAAAATACAAGCTCATGGATAATGGGATGGTGGAATTATAAGGTGGTGAAAGAAAGGGTGGTGGAGTGGAATAAAAGATATGCCCCCAACTCAACTTGGGCATTAACAATATATCAATAACCAAATACAATATATCAAGAGGCAAATACAATTAATAATGCATATGAGATAAGAACCAAAACAAAAGGGTTTTATATGATGCTCAAATGCAAGGTGGCATGATGACATGAGCATGATATAATTATGATGCAACAATTATATGTAGGAAGTAGCATTTATATAGACTAGGCTAGTAGCATTGCAATTGTTAGACAATTGGGATGCTACACCTGGAGATCCATACTGACTCCTGCATATTCAACGATGACTTCTGTGATCGTGAGAACCTTTAACATTAGCAATTTAATCCCTTTGTCTCATGATATAATACATGTCCGAGATTCAATCATCGGTATCCAAATACCTAGTTTTATCTCGTTATCGACATGCACTCTTTTCTTGTTCCCATGATATAACATTCTAGTGATCACATCACTTGTTTGCAAGCTATCTTAATGTGATATCACCGAGAGGGCCCAGAGTATATCTATCCGTCATCGGGATTGAAAAATTCCACTCTTGATTCATGAGCCTCAACATAACACCTTCATAGCACTGAACCCACCTTTATGGTCACCCTGTTACAGTGTGATGTTTGATGTTATCAAGATACTCTTCCGGTGTTAGCAATTAACATGATCTCATGGTCTAAGGACTAAGACACTTTGTATGATGTTATAGCAATATAAACATAATGAATTGATCGTAATACTATACTTCGGATGAATGTTCATCACATCATTTCACAAATGATGTGACCTTGTTATTAACAACATCCAATGTCCATGATCAGGAAACTTTGATCATCTTGTTAATCAACAAGCTAGTCTATAAGAGAGGCATAACTAGGAACCCTTTTTGTTTATTAAACACACATGTATTGATGTTTCCTATCAATACAATTATAGCATGCAAAATAAACATCTATCATATACAAGGAATACATAATAACAACTTTATTATTGCCTCTCAGGGCATATTTCCTTCAAAAATTTGACACACTTGATCACATCACTAACTTACTCATCCTAAATTCTTATAGATGGAAGTTCAATATTGAAAGTTCTACCAGTTGGGCAACAGAGGCCTACTGATCTTTGAGAGGGATCTTGATGCAGTGTCTGAGTACCTTGAGCGTCCGCATCCGGAATTCTTCGGAGCTCAACTCAAGGATTTTCTAGGAGGAGATTTACAATGGCTGATAGTTGCAGATCTTCACGGCAAGATGGAAGCACCCCTTTCCGAAAAGATCCAATTCACTATGAGAGAGAACAACTGGCTAGATGGATTAGACAGGGCTATGCATGAAGCTCTTGCCCGTCTGTGTGGGCAGAATGTGAACTTGATCCAGGGAACTCGCTTTGCTCACTATGCAAGGCGTGATTCTATGGGAATACCCTTAGAGATGCCAAGTCACCCGGAGTTGAAGCGCCAAGTGGAGAATCTGGACTTCCTGCTGTATGATAGACAGAAGGAATTGGACAATGCTCGAGCCTACGCCAATGACAACCTTGCCATTACCGCCAAGAAGGACTAGACTTTCGCCCTGCTCGTCAAGGATCGTCAATCACTTCGCCGGCAACGCGAGAAGAAGGATCACACCATCACTCGTGTTCGCAAGATGGTGGCCGACCTCGAGAAGACCATCCAGGAACAAGAAGCTCAGCTTGTAGCAAAAGAAGAAGAAGAAGAAGGTGAAGACATCTAGGGAGATATTCACTCATACCTTAGTGATGACAATGACTACCCAGAGGATGATGCCATGGACTTCTACACTCCGACTTCATCGATGATGAGTAGAAGCACTTGATCACTACCGTAGGAAGGAGTTGTATCGGTCCCACTGTATCTTAGCTTCACAGAATGGTTCTTAAAACCATCTGTTTTCCTTTCATGTTGTGGTGTGTGTGTTTATATCGTGTGCTTTGATTGAATGAATGAATGAGAAGGAGTTAGTTGGCAAAACCTAAGTTCAAACTCAAAGTTTTAGCTTTGAAAACAAAACCCTGAACCTTAGAAATTTCCCTCTTATCCCATTATCTATCTCAATCTTTAGATGACTCGTGGAAACCAAGGAGGAAGCAACTCATCGCAGGACCCGATGCTGCAGATTCTGCAGATGCTAGTTTCCGACCGTGAAGCTAGTAGAGCAGAGCGCCAAGCCAACCTAGCCACCTTGCAACATATTGCTCAGATGGCCCACAACAATCAAGGCCATGGAAATCAGGATCATCATGGGTCCAAACTCAAGAACTTTTAGAATACCAATCCCCCTATCTTTAACAAGTCTGAAGACCCATTGGATGCTGATGATTGGTTGCATGGAGAACAACCTAGAAGTCACAGGAGTTGATGCCAACGAGAAGGTACTGTTTGCCACCCACTATCTCGCAGGAGAAGCAAGAGCCTGGTGGAATAACACTCGCACAATGAACCACGGTCAAGTGATGACGTGGGAAGCTTTCAAGGTCAAGTTCAGCCGCACCCATGTACCACAAGGTTTAGTCACCAGAATGAGAGATGAGTTCAGGGAACTAAAGCAAGGCAGGATGATGGTATTGGAGTACCATGACAGATTTTTGTCCTTAGCAAGATATGCCGCTGATGAGATCAACACTGAAGCCAATAAGAAGGAGAGATTCCTGAACAGACTGCATGATGAGATGCAGACGGTGTTAGTCAACATCCGTTTTGATGATCTTGAAGAACTAGTCGACTCTACCATCCAGATGGAAGGGAAGATCAACCAAGCAAATGACAACCGCAAGTGCAGAATGATGCATCAGACTGGGTCCCACAATACCCAAAAGTATCGCCCCAACCCATCTACAGGATATGCCCCAAGGAACAATAAACCCCCACTGTCTCGCCCAAGCTACCCCAATCATAGTGGAGGAAACGTGAAGTCCAGAGGAAACCACAACAACAACCCCGACAACTCCAACAACTTCAACCGTGCACCGCCCAGATCCAACAACAACAACACTGCCCTAAGGACTGGAAGCAATGCCGTGCCTGTTGCAGCCAAAGACAAGTCCCAGATTACTTGTTTTGAGTGTGGAGTGAAGGGTCACTACTCCAACGAGTGTCCCAAGAAGCTTGCAGCCACCACCAATGTGAATGCCCCAGCTCAGCAACAGCGCCGTGTTTAGCCTGGAAGAAGCTTTGCCCCAGGGAACTCGCTTAACCGCAACAGCCGTCTGTTCCACATGAACGCCGAAGAAGCCCAAGAAGTGCCAAATGTCATGCTGGGTATGTTTTCTGTTGACTCAGTACTTGCAAGAGTGTTGTTTGATTCTGGAGCATCGCACTCGTTTGTTACAGAAGAATTTGCATGCACTAGTAAGATTCATCCAACCAATTTGAATCATGTTAGATAGTTCAAATACCTGGTTCAACCACCAAAGCTAGAAAAATTTGCAAGGCTGTACCTATCAGAATCCATGGGATAGATTTTTATGCCAATCTAATAGTACTTGGAACCAAAGGTTTGGAAGTAGTACTAGGGATGGATTGGATGTCGAAACATAAAGGATTGATTGACTGTGCCAAGAAAACCATCAACATGACCAGTAGATCTGGAGTATCAGTAGAGCATGTATCTGAAACCTTGCCCCGCCAGTTCAAATGCAACAAGAGTCTAGCCCTACGCACCATTGACCAAGTCAAAGTAGTCTGTGAATACCCTGATGTATTCCCAGATGAATTGCCTGGTATGCCCCCAGATCGGGATATCGAGTTCATTATTGAACTAATTCCTGGAACCGGACCCATAGCTCAGAGACCTTATAGCATGAACCCATCAGAGTTAGTGGAGCTAAAGAAGCAACTTGACGCTATGCTGGAGAAAGGCTTGATTTAACCAAGCGCATCGCCATGGAGATCGCCCGTTCTGTTTGTAGACAAGAAAGATGGAGGCAACCGTTTGTGCACGGATTATCGGAAGCTGAATGATGTCACCATCAAGAACAAGTACCCACTGCAAAAGTTTGAGGATCTGTTTGATTAGTTGACTGGTGCCAGAGTGTTCTGTAAGATTGATCTTAGGACTGGTTATCATCAACTCAAGATTCGTGCAACGGATATTCCAAAGACCGCCTTTACCACTAGATATGGATTGTATGAGTATACGGTCATGTCTTTTGGATTAACCAATGCCTCCACTTATTTTATGAATCTCATGAATAAGATTTTTATGAACTTTCTGGATAAGTTTGTCGTTGTTTTTATCGATGATATTCTTATCTATTCCAAGTCAGAAGAAGACAATGAGCAACAACTGAGAATCATCCTTGAAACCCTTAGAGAACATCAGTTGTATGCCAAGTTTAGCAAATGTGAGTTTTGGCTGAAAGAAGTAGGATTCCTTAGACATATTGTGTCAGCAGGAGGAATCGTTGTTGATCCCGCCAAGATAAAAGATGTTGAAGAATGGGAAGCCCCAACCACTCAAACCCAAGTCCGTGCATTTCTCGGATTAGCGGGATTCAGAGATGAAGGGACGAATCTGTGTGCCAGCAGATTCAGAGCTGAAGCAAGTTATCATGCAAGAAGCTCATGATACTCTTTATTCTATGCACCCCGGAGGAACAAAGATGTATCAGGATTTGAAGGAGAAATTTTGATGGCACAAGATGAAGAGAAATCGGAAGCTACATCGCCAAGTGTGATATCTGTCAAAGAGTCAAAGCGGAACATCAGAGACCCGCAGGACTGTTGCAACCATTGCCGATTCTGGAATGGAAATGGGATTCCGTCGGAATGGACTTTATCACCGGTTTGCCTACTTCTAGTAGGGGAAATGACTCAATCCGGGTCATAGTTGATAGACTGTCCAAGGTAGCCCATTTTATGCTTGTCAAGACAACTACCAGAGTTCGAAGCTAGCAGAGTTGTACATTGCTAGAATTGTTAGTTTGCATGGAACCCACAAGACCATAGTTTCGGATCGAGGAACCCAATTTACCTCAAGATTTTGGCACAAAGTCCAAGAAGGATTAGGAACCAAGTTGAATTTCAGCACATCTTATTACCCGGAGACCGATGGACAGACTGGAAGAGTCAACCAAATCTTAGAAGATATTTTGAGAGCTTGTGTTAGAGTATGGATCAAAATGGGAAGATTGTCTGCCTTTTGCAGAATTCTCATACAAAAACAGTTATCAAGCCAGCTTGCAAATGGCCCCATTTGAGTTCTTATATGGAAGGAAGTGTTGTACCCCCTTGAATTGGTCGCAAGTAGGAGAGATTTAGATTTTCGGACCTGACATCCTATGAGAAGCCGAAGAGAAGGTTCACAAAATCCGTGAGCACCTCAAGACCGCCCACTCCAGACAGAACAGTTATGCTGACAAGAGACGTAGAGACCCGACTTTCAATGTCGGAGATTTTGTGTATCTCAAAGTGTCGCTGTTGAAAGGAATGCAGCGTTTCCAGCTGAAAGGAAAGTTAGCCCCTTGATATATTGGACCCTTCAAGTTTCTGAATCATCGAGGAGAAGTATCGTATCAACTGGAACTGCCAGAGGAGATGTCAGCCATCGATGATGTGTTCCATATCTCGTTACTTCGCAAATGCTTAGAAGTGCCAGAGAAGACCGAAGTTTTCAAGAACATCGATCACCGAGCCATCGATATCAACAAGGATTTGACGTATCATGAAGTGCCCATCCTTATCTTGGAAGAAGCCTTCAGAACGACCAGGACCCAGAGTATCAAGTTTCTCAAGATTCAATGGAGCAACCATACCGAAGAGGAAGCTACCTGGGAGCGAGAAGATTACATTAGGACTGAGTTTCCAGATCTCTTTAGTTCCTAGTTTTTCTTAAATCTCGGGACGAGATTTTGTTTAAGGGGGGAAGGTTTGTAACATCCCAAATCTTTAATCAAGGTTATCAAAGTTCCTAATCACCCAATTTAGGGTTAACAAAAACTTTTATTAAAGAAAAGGCATATGAATGCATGTGTGTTTGCATTAGTGTAGAATTGTTTGAAAATGCCATGATTGATTGTTCTAATTGTTGTGAAATGGTTTAAAAGGTGAATGCCACATCATCTAGACCATCTACAAACAAAATCCAAAGAGAAAGAAATCAAATAAGATTAAATAAGCAAAATGGTCATTTTGACAATTTTAATCCACTAGGCCACTTTAGGTGTTCCTAGAAGTCAATTCCTAACTGAAACATTTCTAGATCTTTTCACCCCTTGCTAGACCAAGTAAAGATGTACCAAGGTCCACTTTACAAACTTACAAAAACATTTAGCCACTCAATTTAAATGACATTTGAAAATTGAATCCAATTCATATGTGAAGATCCTCATTTTTGAAAAACACATCAAATGAGCTCACCTTGCCAAACCCAAGCAACCAGAGACTCTCAAGCATAAGTGCAGATCACACACCAAAAATCTTTCCAAAATTCAAATATAAATTTCTTTTGGCCATTTCATCAAACACTTGGTGATCACAGATAAACATGCCTAACAATTACTGTTTTTGATCAATGTTTTGTCCCCCTTTTTGGCTCAATCCTTGTCCCCTGGTCACCGCAGCACCAACCATAGTATCTAAGCCTAGCCCCCTTCACTGCTGGCGCCAGTGCCATGCCGCCCGAGCACCCCCATGCAGGTCGACCATGGACCGCTCAGCCCGCACCGCCCCGAGCTCGCCCACCATGCCTAGGAGGATCTCCGCACCCTACCGCCCCTCTCTGTCCCTTCCCTGAGTGCTGCCAGGCCATGGACCACCGCAGAACAGCCGCACCCTGGACGCCTGCGCCATGCCGAGCATGCGCCAGAGCACCGTGCCCGACCCACCAGCACTGACCGCGGCTCGACCGCATCTCGCGCGCACTGCCTCGCCATGACCCCAGGAAGCGCCTATACATGCCCGTTCGCCTCCGCTTGACCCGCAGCCACCGTGCACCGCGTCGAACGCTGCTTCTGCCGCATAGAGCATCAGACGCTCCTGACCAAATGCCACCGACCCTATCCGCGCCATTAAGCCGTAGATGACCGCCAGGGAGCACTACATCGACCACCGCTCACAGCCATGCCGATAGCACCCCGTAGCCATGTCGCCACCGCCGCCTGACCATGCCGCTTTGCCCCGTCATCGAGCCTATAAAAGGAGGCCTCCCCCAGCCTCATTTCTTACACCATCTCACTCCCCTCTCACCACTGACCACCCCACACTTCTCCCCGGAGCCAATTGAGCCCTAGTTCGCCGGAATTTCGCCGGAGCTGGCCGCGGCAGAGGAGAAGAGGCGTCGTTGATTGCGACTGCCCCAGGAGCCGCCACGACCACGTATAGAATCGCCATCGTCTACCAGCCCGAACGCCCCCATCGCCAAGCCTAGTTGGAGCCCTGGTAAGCCCCCACGTACCCCCACCGTGCCGTGTTAGGGTTTTCTCTCGCCGGAGCTGTTCACGGGAAACGATGAACCACGGTCGTAGATCTCGTTCTAATCGTAGCGCTGAGATTGCCCCGTACCGTTTCGTTGAGTAGCAGCCGCTGACATGTAGGACCCCCCTCTCAGTCACCCTCTGCACCGTGGAGCGCCACTAGGCCGGCCCGTTAGTTTTCCCACGCTAGCCCACAGATTCAAATAAATGTTTTTCCATTTAGGTTTAAACTAGATTCCGTGCCTAGATTCAGAAATCCATTCAGAGAGTTTTACTTAACCAAATTGCATGATTCAAATTTTGTTAGAAAGATAATTAAAATATCTATCCAAGCATGTTGGATTTAAATCAAATGGAGTTAGAGATCACATATAGAAAAAATAACAAGACAGAGACTTTTCTACTTTCAAACATTTTTCAAAAATCAATCATAATAGCTTTTGAGTTGATTCCAACTCTCAAAAATCACATTTGATAATATCTATCTGAATATATAGTAATATTTAGGTTTGTATGCAGTGACTTTGGACTAGTACCAATATAATGCTATTAGGGCATTTCTACTCACTTTAAATCATTTAAATAATAATCTTAAACTTTATAAAATGCGACCAACCCTTTAAATCACATTCCCATGTATTAGAGTATGTGGTGATGACATGTGTCCACATGATCCCATATTTGAATTGGAGAATATTAAATCTTAATTAATTTCAATGAGTAGAAATTACTTTTCTCAAATAAACTATATAAAACTAGTTCATTAAATCTTGTGATGATACTAGATCATCAAGTGTGTGCTTTAGTGTGCTAAATAGACTAGTTAAGTATTTGTTTGGTGATTGTGTATTTCGTATTTATTTATAGACGGTAGAACTGACCAAGTCTACGAGGAGGAGGAGTTCTACCCTGAAGAAGACGAAGATAATTTCAATCACTGCACCAATCAAGGCAAGCCATCATTACTAAGCAAGCTAGACTAAGCAAGTTAACACTTTCCCCTTGATAACTCAAGCAAATGCATTAGGCATGCTTTGGTAATATACTTTTGATTACCCCAATCCCAAGTTTTACTTACAAGCTTTACTTTTGCTTTACCAAAGTTTCTTTACTTGTAGTAATGCTTTGTGAGATTTTTGGAAACTATTATAGATAGCATAAAGAGTATAAAACTTGGCCTATACTAGATGTCATTCTATGGCATGAGATTGAGATTAGCATCCCACCTGAGTGAACACTCTTAACTTAGTAGCTAGTGCTAAGTATAAAATTTGATCACTTTAGATGGGAATACTTAGTGAAAATGCTTATGAAAACCTTGGAATGATGAGTCATTCTATTGAGATGTTTTGACATGTGTTGAGAAACACAAATGGTTTATGATGAGGAAAATGTTGAAGCATGAGATTTAGCCCTTTTTATAAAAATTGGTGGTTGGGTTTGAATGCGATACCATTCCAATTTTACCGTACAACCACAATACTTGAATTGGGTAAGGCTTAGCCAGACGTTTATATGCATTAGTATGGGTTCCCTGGCGGAAGAGGTTTGAGCTGAGGCTACCTCTTGATGTTGTCCACCTATGCAGTGCCCAGGATGGCAGATGGCCATGGCTGGGAGGCCAAGCTCATAGGAGAGGTGATACTAAAGTGTGTAAAGGAAAGGTTATGATTGATTATCCACATACTAAGTATGATGATTCAGGGTTATCCCTGATGGATGTATCGAATTTTGTAGTGAAAGTGGACCACCTCTGCAGAGTTTCAAACTATTCGAATTGCCGCGTCCGCGATCATGGATAGTTGGAGTGGCCATACTGTTCCATCGTTAGATGTTTTCAAAATGACTTGTGAAATGAATTGTGACTTGACTTGACCACAACAGGATTGTGACTATGAAAACTAAGTTCCCACTTAGGTGATTTAGAACTTTATTTTAACTTTCTTTGTTTCTGAACTCAGCTTAGGTTTCAAATGTAGCTTTGCAAATAAACTTAGAGCTTAGCATTCCTACTAGAACTACCTTACTTGTTAGTGATAGTTTGCGAGTACTTAAAGAGTACTCATGGCTTTGTCCCTGGCTATTCCCGTGGCCAAACTATGAGGAGGACTATTAGGAAGATGGACAGTAGGACGGCTACGACAACTAGGATCATCTCCCATTGTCAGTAATGCCTATGACCCTAAAGATGGAGCCCACCGTTACGCTTATTATTTTGCTGCTTGTTTGTATTAAGACTGGATCATGAGATCCTTTATTTGTGTAAGACCTTATTATTGTTTGTAATGGATGATGTACTATGATATCCAATCTGTTATGTCTCGCAAAAACAGTAATCTTGGGATTGCGATGTATGGCATAACAGGCATCTAGGATTAAAAATCCGGGTGTTGACACTATGCAAATACAACATAATGCTCAGGCTGAATCGCCTGAAGGACGTGCAAAGGCTAACTGGTTGCATTGCTGCAGTCAGTCGGTTTGTTAGCCGGCTCGGCGAAAGAGCCGCACCACTCTATAAGCTCTTGAAAAAGACCAAAAAATTCGTCTGGATTGATGAAGCTGAAGCTGCACTACAAGACCTGAAAGCAATACTCTCGTCCACTCCTATCCTTGCAGCACCAGAACCTCAAGAATCGATGTTGCTCTACCTAGCGGCGACAAATAGAGTCGTCAGCATCATCATGGTGGTGTAAAGACTAGAGGAAAAACAAGAACACCTGGTGTAGCGTCTGACTTATTACCTTAGTGAAGTCCTAACTGAATCAAAGCAGCGATATCCGCACTATCAAAAGCTGACTTATGGTGTGTTCTTTGCATCTAGAAAGCTGCGGCATTACTTTCAGGACCATCAAATTACCGTGGTGAGCACAGCTCCCATGAGAGACATAATTAACAACAACGCTACAGGACGTGTCGCAAAATGGGGAATAGAGCTTTCAGCTTTTGACATTGAGTACAAACCTCGTACAATAATCAAATCCCAAATCCTCGCAGACTTTGTCGCTGATTGGAGAGAGACAACGAAGAACATGACCATACCAGAGTCAGAATACTAGACCTTGCATTTTGATGGGTCCAAAGCGCTCGGGGGCTCGGGGGCTAGCGTGATGTTCAAATCACCCCAGGGAGATAAACTTTTATATGTGGTGCTCAAATCACCCCAGGCAACAAACAATATTTCCGAATATGAAGCACTGCTGCATGGAATCTAGATTGCTAGGGATATCGGCATCCGACGTCTTATGTGTTATGGAGATTCAGATCTTGTTGCTCAACAAGTGTCAGATCACTATAATGCAAACAAACACATGGCAGCATATAGGGCTATCGTGGACAAATTGTCTAAATCGTTTGAAGGGCAGACAATGAGGAAGCTGATGCATTATCTCGAATAGGTTCTACATGGAAAAAGATCCTGGATGGCACTTTTTTGGAGCACCTCAAAGTTCCCTCTATCAAAGGAGTTGATGAGGAGTATCCGACCAAATCGTACTCACCTTTAATAGCAGTTCTGGATGTGATTCCCAGCTGGACAAAACCCTACCTCGATTTCTTGGTAGAAGGAAAATTACCCGAAGATGAGGTTCTGAGCTGGCAGATCGTCCGACGAGCAAAAACCTATACAATAATAAGTGGAGAGCTCTATAAGCAAAGTGTATCTGGGGTCTGTTAGCGCTGCATATCTCCGGAAGAAGGAGTGGAAATCTTAAGGGAGATCCATGAAGGCGAATGCGGCCATCATGCTGCAGCCAAATCTTTAGTGGCAAAAGCTTTTAGACACGGTTTTTTCTGGCTTACAGCCAAGGAAGATGCCGAACGGCTGGTCAAGATGTGCAAAGGCTGCCAAAAGTATGCCAAATAAGCCCATGTTCTGGCTGATCAGCTGCGAACAATTCCGATAACATGTCTCTTTGCGGTATATGGGCTTGACATGGTAGGACCGTTTAAACAGGCTCCAAATGGATTTACTCACCTCTTAGTGATGGTGGATAAGTTCACAAAATGGATTGATGCTAAACCCATCACAAGTTGTGATGGAGAAATATGTTATAATCTGATATGGTTATCCGCACAGTATTATCATAGACAACAGGAGCAATTTTCTATGGGAGAACTTGGTGAATTCTGCGATGAACAAAAAATCCGACTAGACATTGCATCAGTCGCGCATCCACAAGCCAATGGACAAGTTGAAAGAGAAAATGGTCTAATCCTTCAAGGCCTCAAACCAAGACTCGAAGCACACTTCATCATGCTGCAGGGGCTTGGGCAGACAAATTGCCGTCTGTAATGTGGAGCTTGAGAACAACTCCGAATAGGTCAACCGGATACACACGTTTCTTCTTGGTTTATGGCGTAGAAGCAGTTCTTCCTAGTGATTTAATTCATACTTCTCCCCGAGTTGGTGCGTATATCAAAGAGGATGCCGAGACCTCTCGACAAAATGATCTCAATTTAATTGAAGAAGTTTGCGTCATTGCTGAGTAGAGATCAACAACTTATCAACAAAAGTTACGCAAGTATCATAGCCAGAGAGTCAGAAACCGGTCTTTCAATAAGGGCGATATGGTTCTCCGGATTGTGTAGAAAAGAAAGAACAAACTTTCCCTAGTATGGAAGGGCCTTTTCTAGTTAGCCGAGTATTGCACAATCGTTCTTACTATTTAACTGATATGCAGCCAGTCAAAGAAAGACCTGCTACTAAGAAGAGAAAGAGAGATGGAGGCAGTATAGACCCGGAAGAATTAGACAGACCGTGGAATATTTCTCAGCTACGTCCCTTTTATTCTTAAAATTTTCTTTCTTTGTAATCATATATGTGTACATGTTGAATGAGAAATAAAGTATTGTTTGCCTCAATATTTTCTGAGAAGTTTTATATTACCATCTTATTTCCGAATGATCATGTAACAATCGAAAATCCCAGAACACTTGAAAGTACTTTATGCTCATGTTTGTTCTAGTTATATTTCCGAATCTAAAAAAGCTACCTTCGGTATAAATCTATGTTTTTAGTTTATACTTTGGTTTTTGTCTAATTGCTGGATGCGGGTATTTTTCGAGTAGTGAATTGTTGGTACTAGAAGCCAGCTTTGTTTCCGAGTTTAAACTGGTTTAGCAAGTGAGCTCCATTGCTCGGCAAAGTTTCTCTGTTGAAGGTTTGCCGACTCACGAAAGGGACGAGGCGGAAAGCCAGATAAGCGATAAGTATAGACAAAGCTAAAAATTCCTTATGTAAAAATGTAGGCACATCACAATAAAGCCAAAAGTGCTAAAAGGATGTAAAAGGCATTAGTTCTTACATACTTAGCACTAGCAAAATATTATAGTACTTATTATAATCCGATTGTTTCAGAGTAACACATTGTTTTTTCTGGTACTCTATGATGCAGGAGAAGAGGTAGGAGATGCCAGCTCACTGGAGGCATCGCCTTCGCCTTGGCATCTTTCCGAGAGGGGCAAATCATATTCGGTCCACTCATCATCGGAAACTTCAGCTGTTTCTTCGAGAGGCGGAGGAGGCGTTTCCACGCGAGTGAATAATGGAGTGTAGTAGCTGGTCAGATCAGCTACATGCCATCCTTAGCCGGAACAGAAGTCCATGATATCCTTGATATTTTGCTCCTTGCCGTCTTCATCCACAGTCAAATAACCTTTGATTACTTGCCAAATTTCCATGTTTCCATGGTGGCTCAAAACCATGGTAAGGGCATTCTATGCCGCGGTTCACGCATACGACATGTTCCAGTCTTGAATGAGCTGGGGCATCTCTTTCGCCTTATCTCTCACCTCAAAGGTGGACATTCTGTTCATGTCTGGAACCTTTAAGACTTTGCTAATATCCTCCATTGAATGGTGGAAATCGTGAAGTAGGTCACCGACTTCAGTAAGCCGGTTGGTGCGAGACTTGGTGTAAGAGGAGTCCAGTAAGTTCAAGGGAGCTGCATATACAAAAGCAAAGTCATAAATATATCCGGATTCCTAGGAGTCGGAAAGAAAGAAAGGTTGGAGACAGGAAAATTACCAAAGATGGCATCATCAACTTTGGTCTTCTCCGCTTGAAGACTCTAGAGTTCATCCCGGAGAGCTTGGGTGATGTCCTTCTCCCTGGCCAAATCATCACTGAGATCCAAGATTTTCTTATCCTGGATTGCGATATTTCGATCATGTTCTTTGGTGGCCATGTTGGATGATTCAAGAACGCTATTGATATTGTGCTCATGATCCACCTTGAGTTCATTCAGCTCCCGCCGTAAGTCGGTGTTTTCCACCTCTAGGATTTTGAAATTCTCGGCCTCTTCAATCATTTTGCATGACAGTTTGACCAGTTCTGTAAATTCAACAGTCGAGTAAGAATTCGACTATGAAATCAAAAAGAGTAAGTATGAGGACTGAAATAATTACCTTCAGCTTCATCCTTGGAAATCTTCAATTGAGCATTTTCAAGGTGGAGAGTTCTGATCTCTCTCTGCTTATTGCAGATATTCTTCAGCAATTCCTGGTTGTAAGCATTAACTTTCTGTAAGTCAGAATAATACCTGGAGTCAGAAGTCTACTAAAGACTCAGGCTAATATTTTAACTAAGTTAAATATCAGCACGAGCCTTGGGGGCTACACTAGTTCATTCTTTGGCATCCTATAAAAGCATAAATCCGAATTTCCTATCCAACTTCATGCTTGGGGGCTAGAGGATATGATATGAAATAAAGTAAAAGAGAAGAGTCAAATTCTGACTTACATAATGTTCATGAGTTAGTTTGCTTAGAGTCATGTTCACCTCAGAAGGAACCTTCTCAGCGAGAGTTAGCGGGATCACTCGTGGTGGCGGTGCCACGCCAGCTGACGAGGGGTTAAATCATCAATGCCCATCACAGATGGACTTAGGTTCGAGGAAGTAGGGAGCGCTGGAGGCATCGATCGTCTAGCAAACAAGAACATAGGGGACACAAGGTTTACCCAGGTTCAGGCCTCACAGAGGACCCTACTCTTGCTTGTCTTCTCTTGAAATTATCAAGGAGTCGAAAGTTACAGGGGTGCGCAGATGCAATCTGGCGATGATGTGGAAACTAGGGTTCCAGATATCCTCCTCGCTGCCCCTCCTAGCCTTTATATAGATAGGCTAGGTCTCGGGATAGTAGGCCGAGTCGGTTACATATTAGGGTTTTCCCTTTAAACTTCTATCTTGAGTTTGTCGTGTGCTGCAAACAGTCGAAGCCTCCTAGGTCACCCGAATCTTGACTGGGACTTAGCAATGTCGTGGGCTTCTTTTAGGCTGAACAGTATATGCTGATCTTGAGTACCTATAAGGTATGCCCATGTCAGTAGCCCCCGAGTGTCTAGTCAAATCATAGATTCGAGTGGATACTTATGAAACCTTCGAGTGTATAGTCGAGCATGTTTTCGAGTGCTCTAATTTGTATCATAGGGATTGTCAATATACGTGCCTGATTCATCCGATGTGTCGGGATCAGTTAACTGCCTTAAGGCAAAACAACGCAATCTACTCAAACTCGAGTCCCCGGACTCGAATTCGGAAAAGTACTGGCGTAATTCGACTCATGTTGCCGAGGTCTTATAGAATCGAATCCCAGTGTATAAGTGTGAGCACTCGACTCGTCCGTCAAGGCTTATTTCATCGTACCTGCAGGCACGGATTATTTCTGGTAGAGTGCAGCAGGTGCGTTGCCAGACCTTCTTCAGGTCTTATCTTCACGCTGCAAGCGTGGCATCTGAATTTTGTTGTCGCAGAGATGATTCGGGTGGCCTAGGAGACACGGTCTCTTTGTAGGGAAAATATGAGGCGGAGTCGCTGATATCTGCAAGATCATAGATTGTTTGTAGCTAGTTTCGAAGTTTAGATATCGATCCCATAGGGAGCCCAAAGGCAAGTGTTTATTGATGAAGTCTCTGTCACACCCAAAGTTGTCACAGGTCTTCGAGTGAATTGACTGCAAGTGTTGAGATAAGAATGGAGTTTTGATTAAATGCGATAGATTTAAATAGAACTAAAATTTAAACTTCAGAAATATAAAGCATAAAAGTAAAGGACGACTATGCTTGTTTGTTGTTTTCTGCAGATGGCAATAGAAGGCACGGGGAGATTCAGTTAATGTTCATAGTCACTGTGCCAGGTGGACGAGTGGTAAATGTAACAATTATAATCTTATAGATATATGTGTAGGCGAGTAACCCATAAATAGCCGGAACTCCTCTTGGTAGATTTTATCCCAACTTCAATAATATTACTAGCCTGCTACCAAAACCATGGTCAGACACTAGACAATTAAGACCCTTCAGGTCGCTTAGCGATTAAGCTCCTTGTATCGGACTAATGCAATAAGCACAGTGGTTACTCGTTATCCACGAGTCAACTAGAATTCCATTGATATCCCATGTCATCGTACAAGATCTTATCTATGTAGAACAAAGTATCATGTTGTCTGGGCCCTTAATTGGACAACAAGCATTAGGCATCCCATAGATAATCAAGCACACATAATATAGTAATTTAATCAATCACAAACTAATGGAAAATATATGAAGGCACATCACATCTCACCAATCCCCTACATGAGAGAAGAACGGATCATCAATATAATCAAATAAAGGGATTTCGTCTTTCTATTACTATGGAGATCCACAATAAGAATAGAAAGATATCCAACACAATTCAAGATGGTAAGAAACAATCTCAAACCCTAGTCTTGAAAGGTGGATATCCCTCTCTCTCTCTCTCGTACAAGTAGTGGCTATGGAGGTGTATTGGCTAGGAGGTCGAAGATCATGGAGCGAGATGAAGAACGTCTTCTCCTTCTTCTCCAGATCTCTTCTTTCTCCCTTCTGGATGGTATGGCGGCTGTTGTGTTCTGTTTTCGTCCTTGGTCCCTTCACGGAAGTTGTCCCTTTTGACAAGACAGAGGCGGCGGCAACTATACGGCGGGAACTATATGGCTGGAAAAAAATTCCCACCATATAGTTGCTCGTTAAAGCTTCTGTGAACTCCCCTCGCGTGCTTCCAAAGTGATACTTGCTTGTTTTCTCTAGAATATAGTATTTTTCTAGTTAAATCCTTCTATTGATGTTCAGAACCTGAAACACACATTAAAAACCAAGTTTTCTTCATTACCAAAGTATTAGCGTTAGGTAAAGCAAGAAAACAATCAAATCCGGGAGAAAACCATCAATAAAAGCCATCAAAAAAATTCAAATCTCACAGCTATCAACTCCCCCAAGCTTAGATGTTGCTCACCCTCGAGTGACAAGGAAATAAGGAAGAATAGAAGAGATTCGTGACTAAAAATAAAGGAACTCACAAGTTTGAATTGGTGTCAAGTTCTTTTCTTCATAATCCCTGCAATCTTAAATATGATAATACAAGTATTCACAAGATTGCACTGAGTCCACTTCCTAACGACGTATATCTTGTTAGCAAATAAATCATATGCCCAAGCAAGTGTCAAAAGTTTAGCTAGGAAGGTGAGACAAATTCTTTCGGTGCCTCTCTTTGTTGAGAGATGAAAACTTTTTGTTCTTTTTAATTTAACCAATTAAGAGTACTCAAGTCAGCAACCAAACATTTAATTTAAGAACAACTCATCTATTCCCATGTCAAAATTTCAAGACTCTCAAAGCACCTTTTTCTTTCTTTTGTCTTTCAAAAACTATAGCTCTTTCATAGAGAAATCATGCCACTATTTTTAACATATTAATTGGGGCTGTGTTGTGCACTCGTGACCATGTCAATAAATGATGTTGAGCAATAATTGGCCAGAGGAGTACTACAACTTCACTTGGAACGTGAAACCATGAGGAGACGAAAAAATTTACACGTCATAACATTGCCACTACAAACGTTTACATAACTCAATAGCCAAAATCAAGTGGTTTCTCACATTTAGATCGTTCGCTGGCCAGCGGAGTTAATAGTTCCCCATGGAGCATGACGGAGTTGTAATGACATGCGTAAAGAAATATCTTACGGTAATTATTAGAAAAAGTAGTGGCATAATTTATACTACTTCGAAGCATCCATTTAATCAAACAATTTCAATCAAGGGTACTATCGAGTCTATTTATATTAAGCTCAAATGGGATGGAGTAGTTCTAAAATCAAATTCTTTGAGCTAAGCATGGACTCAAGTCATCTTTCAGATGATTTTTCTTGTTGTAAAAATGTAGGAAGTATTTTTAACCAAGTTCATTGCTCATTGTTTCAAAGCTAAAAAGGAGACTCTAGCAAAGGAATATAATTTGTAGGATAAAAGCTAAGTGGGGAGTAACTCTAGTGCAAGCAAGTAAATAATTGTAGGATCAATTTAAGGTTGCAAAGAGTGTGATGAAAGGAATGTGATACCTCCTCTTGCTTGCTTTGTTCTCGTATTTGAGTCGAACCTCTCCTATATTTCCATATTGCCAAATCACCTGAAATCAAGCAATCTCTGAGAGAAACAAAGAAACGAACTTGCAAATAAAGCTTACAACTATTTTTTTGTATTTTTGGTTTAGTCATGCAGCTGAAAATAAACATGCAGATTTGAAGTAATAAAATAAATCAAAAGAAGAAAATAAAAATATGAATGTAAAGTTTGGAGGTTCTCAAACCTCCCCCAAGCTCAGACGATTGCCAGGCTTAGTTGTTGCCGTCATTTGGCGGCTGGTGCGGATACTACTGGTAGAAGTCGGGGAAGTGGGTCATGAAGTGACTGAAGTTGTGAGTCAAAGTGTTCACATCTTCATTCACATCCTGAAGGGTGTGGTCGATCTCCCCAACCCGCTGGTTGAGCTGCTGGAACTCCTGATAGGGGACGTAGTCGTACCTCTGATGTGGCTGGTTGGGCCATGGTTCCCAGGCTACTCCTGGCTACTGTTACTGTCCTTCCCAAGAAGGGTTGTGTCCCTGCTCTTCCTCTTGGTCCTACTCCTGCTCCTGCTCATCCTGTTGCCCTTCATCTTCCTCTTCCTCAGGCTAGAGCTTGGCCAAGATCTCCGTCACTTGGTCCTTGGTGAGGATCCAAGCGTCCTTCTCCACAATCGAGAAGGATTGGGCGAATGGCAACTGGACCTTCTCTCCCCGTGCATCACCAAGATAATTGAATTGATATGCTCGGAGCCTCCGGTTAGCATGGTAAACACCAAGGAAGCCACAAGCAGTCAAATATTTGACATCCATAAGTTTGGAGTCGTCAACAGGTTCTATCACAGGTAGTAAAATATGTAATGCATAGGCAAGGTGGGTTACCAATCCACCAATGCGAATATCACCTTTGGTCTTGTTGTTTTGGTGGTGAAAGTGCTGGATGAGTAGAGCTGCAGGACTGGGGCTTTGTGGTGCAGTAGGGAAGAGAGCCTTGGTGATCATTGCCATGTCCACATTGGCCATGGAACCAGTATCACCCCTTCCCAATAGTGTGTTGGCGAGGAACAAAGCATAGTAGCAAATGGTTGGGTTCTGAATGGTGGACATCTTCTTTTGGTAAAATTGACTGCCACCATTAACATAAATAACCTCCCAAGTCTCTCCACTTGTGATGCTATAGAGGTTAGTAACATTGGGCTCCCTAGTATGAGGGAAGCTAAAAGCATTGCAAAATTGTTCGAAATTTACTTCATAGTGATGCTGGTTCATGGTGAAGCTTATCGTGCACATGTTACCTTTCTCCCTATGGTCATCATAGAAGGAGGCAAGGAACTCATGGGTGAGCTTAGTGTAGGTGTCGTGGCTTGCGAAGCCAAGTACCGCCAACCCTGACCTGTTGCACATGAGGTCGAAGTCCGCCTTCAACCCTACCATGGTGAGAAAGTTTTGGTCGGCCCAACATGTGGGAAGCACCCTCCTCGATGAGACAATGTCCAACTTGGAGTTGCGCGGAGCTTGGGACCCCGAGCTTGAGCCCTCACCCTGTTGGTGCTTGCTCGAATGAAAGAGGTTACTAATTTTGTTCATCGTGATGTACTGAAAACTTTCACCATAAAACCTTAGGCATATAGTTTCTATATGATATATGAACGATTCTACGTGGAAATATTCAATCCTAACATGAGAAATTAATAGGAAAAACTAAATAATCTTGAGTGCATCCACTATATCGATGTGAGAGTTTCAACCATGGAAATCTGAAAATAAAGCATGGATAGGGAGAGAAACATATCGATCTGTTAATTTCCCCACTCAAACAAACAAAATCCACGAACTATCAAGAGTTCTAGGTGGATTTTGAGAGGTTTGGAGAGAGAATATGAGAGAAATAATAAGGAGACGAGGATGACCTAGCCGCCCCAGTGTGATTTTGTGGTCGCACCGAACTATATGGCCGAAACTATATGGGCGGGTGATGTTGCTCCGCCCATATAGTTGCGGTGGCACCGCCAACTAGGGTTTCTTTATATAGAAAACAACTATATAGGCACAACTATACAGCCGGATCACAATGATCCCGCCGTAGATTTGGTCATTAAACTGTCTGTCTCTCGAGATAAATTATTAAAACTGGCATCGATATCTATACGACTGAACTATATGGTCGGAATTTTTATTCCCGCCGTATAGTTGGTCGTTAAACTCCTAGTACTTTTGGAATAAAATTCTATGAAGGCATTGATATCTATACGGCCGGAATTTTTATTCCCGCTGTATAGTTGGTCGTTAAACTCTCAGTACCTTTTAGAAATTTTTGTACGAAGGCATCGATATCTATACGACTAGAACTATACGGCCGGAATTTTTATTCCCGCCGTATAGTTGGTCGTTAAACTCTCTGTGCCTTCGAAGAAAATTTGTTGATGGCAAAGATAACTATACGACCGGAACTATACGGCCGGAATTTTTATTCCCGCCGTATAGTTGGTCGTTAAACCATCAGTAGTCATCAAAAATTTTCTATTTCTTCGAGGATACCTTCTCATCCCATTACTTTGCGAAATACCAAGTTTTTAACAGAAAATTGATAGTAAAACTTGCGACCAATATTAGCATATTAAAAGGAAATTTTTAGCTTCTATAAATAGAAAACTCAAACTTTTATTATTATTATTATTCTCTACTCATTCAATTGACATTTCTACTACTTTTTGACAGCTGCATCTTCATGGGCGCTCTTCCGCAAGAATGTCTGTGAAAAAGTGGTGGGAATGCGATGAACTTATTATTCTCCATTCTACTAAATTGACGAAAATGGGTTGACTCCCATTAAGCATTTATTAAGAATGGTTGAATAACTCAACCTCTTCTCTCTTCTCGAATTCTTACCTTTGGTTGCCCCTTATCAATGGCACTTACCACATGAACTCGTTTTCCGGTGGGACATATCTTTCTCCTGCTTCTAGCTTCTTTGGAAAATACCGGATGATTTCAGCATCATAAACATTGAAGATTATCTTCCCTTATGCACAATCTACTGATGTATATGCAGTACCGAGGAAGAGTCTTCCAAGTATTATAGATAACCTTTCATCTTCTGGCATTTCAAGAATAATAAAATCAGTAGGAATACCATGCTCATCTATCCTAAGTAAGACATCTTCAATCATACCAACAGGTTGTTTAGTGGACTTGTCAGTCATCCGTAAAGTGATCGTAGTAGGAGAATACTCCCCTAATCCTAACCTTTTATAGAGGGAGTACAACATTACACTAACTCCTGCTCCTAGATCACATAAGGCATTGTGAATGTCTGTTTTACCTATTGAGCATGAAATAGTTGGTATTCCAGGCTCTCCAGACTTAGACAACACCTTTCCGTTAGCAGGATAGCTAGTTACCATGGCAACAATTTTAGTTATTTCATTCTTTCTACTAAGAATATCACGAAGGAATTTACCATAAGTAGGAACTTTGATTGCATCTGCAAATGGAATTTACCATAAGTAGGAACTTTGTAAAAGAATTATAAATTACCTCATCCAGTGCTTTCTTTTTTCGATCTGGATAAGGAAGCTTTTTCTCACCTGACTTACTCTTGTCTTTTAACTTTTGGGAGGGGGGGGGGGTCAGGTTCTTCCATTGTTTCTTATTGCTTTTCTTATTTTCTACTACAACAACTTCATCTTCCTTACTTATTTCTTTATATTTTCTTGGATCAACCGTCTCTGCATCAGAGTCATAATGATCATCCTGTGCATCATTGTGGTCTTCCTTAGTTTGATCTTGTGTTTTAGTCTCATCTTGAGGATCCACCAACGTATCATCTTCTTGGCTTGCTTTGAGCAAGGCTTTTTCCTTGTGCTATTTTTTAGCTTCATATTCAGGTGGTCCTAAGGGTCCTGTAACAACTGCACCCCTTCTTGTGACAACACTAGTAGAAATAGAAATATCTTTATCATCACAAAGAAAAATTTGATAACCAGATGCTATTTGTTCACACTGGGTTTCAATCATACTAAGATACTTGTGAAATAGTTTTATTTCTTGGCCAATATCATCATAATTTTCAGTGAGTTCTGCTAAATCTTTTTATGTTTTTGGAAATTCTTATGCAAGTTATTATGAGATTTTACTTGTCGATGTTTTAATTCTTGAAAAACATTTCTAGTTTTGTCTTCTTCAGTTAATACTTGTAACAAATCCTCTTTGTTTTACTTAGCAAGTTCAGAAGGTATACCTTTTCTTTAATAGTTTTGCGTACCTCAGGCATGAGATCAGGAGTTATCCGGAGTATCCCTCTTTCCAGCTTAGTGCAAAAATCAGGATTATATAAAGAATCATTCTTAGCCCTATTAGACATTAACTCCAAACATTCTTTAATAGTTAAAGTATTTATTGATCCTCCTGCTGAGAAGTCAAGAAATTCTTTACATTGAGTATTGAGACCATGGTAAAATAAATGGCAGATTGTTAGTTCAGAATAGCCATGATTAGGAATACTATCGATCATTCCAAAGAATCTTTCCCAGACTTGTGGGTAGTTTTCTCCCATGTTTTGACTAAAGTTGCATATGTTATTTCTTAGTTCAGTTACTTTTTTAAAAGGATTAAACCTGTTTATGAATTTAACAATGCAGTTTTCCTAGAATTTAATGTAATAGCGAGGGAGAGAGTATAGCCAGTCTAGAGCTTTACCTTTAAGAGACCATCAAAATAATTTAAGACGAGAAAAGTCTCTTGACAAACATTTTGGTCCAAGCGATGTTATCACATCATCAAACTCTCTTATATGTCTTCCTGGGTCTTCATCTTCGCTTCCACTGAAAGCTTTCTCCTGCAAAATTTTAATAATTCCACCATCAAATCGATATTCTCTTACTCTAGGATTAGGGAACTCTATTGGTTGTTTAAGAAATTCAGAACTTTGAGCACTGTATTCCCTGAGAGTTTTCTCAGGTTTCATAGGAGTTATCCTGTAAATAGACATGATCTCCATAATATCACTCGGGTTTTCAACTTCAACTTTATTTGATCTTAAAAGTTTTTCAATAATTTCTTCGCCCCTCTGAGCATGCGCGCGCTCAATATAATCCGGCAGGTAGGTCCTACTAGAGCGTGTAGACCCTTTGTCTCCTAAGGAGAACATTTAGTAGTAGCAACACCTGAAATGTCAAAAGACAAACACTTAGCGCTTAGCTCCCCGACAACGGCGCCAGAAAATATCTTGATGTCTGCAAGAGCACAGATCATTTGTAGCTAGTTTTGAAGTTCATATATCAATCCCACAGGGAGCCCAAAGGTAAGTGTTTATTGTTGAAGTCTCTATCACACCCGAAGTTGTCACAGGTCTTCAAGTGAATTGACTGCAAGTGTTGAAATAAGAATGGAGTTTTGATTAAATGCAATAGATTTAAATAGAACTAAAATGTAAACTTCAGAAATATAAAGCATAAAAGTAAAGAACAACTTTGCTTGTTTGTTGTTTTCTGCAAATGGCGAAAGAAGGCGCGAGGAGATTCAGTTCATGGTGATAGTGACTGTGCCAGGTGGACGAGTGGTAAATATAACAATTATAATCTTATAGATATATGTGTAGGCGAGTAACCTATAATTAGCCGGAACTCCTCTTGGTAGATTTCATCCCAACTTCAATAATCCTACTAGCCTGCTACCAAAACCATGGTGAGACACTAGACGATTAAGACCCTTCAGGTCGCTTAGCGATTAAGCTCCTTAGATCGGACTAATGCAATAAGCATAGTGGTTACTCGTTATCCTCAAGTCAACTAGCTTTCCATTGATATCCCTGTGTCACCCGGGGGTCGCCGGTCCACTAGCGTACAAGATCTTATCTATGTAGAACAAAGTATCATGTTGTTTGGGCCCTTAATTGGACAACAAGCATTAGGCATCCCATATATAATCAAGCACACATAATATAGTAATTAGAATCAATCACAAACTAATGTAAATATATGAAGGCACATCACATCTCACCAATCCCCTACATCTCCCATGCTCAAGGGGATTACTCACACATGAGAGAAGAACGGATCATCAATATAATCAAATAAAGGGAATTCTTCTTTGTATTACCGTGGATATCCACAATAAGAATAGAAAAATATCCAACACAATTCAAGATGGGAAGAAACAATCTCAAACCCTATTCTTGCAAGGTGGAGATCCCTCTCTTTCTGTCTCTCTCTCTCTCGTAAAAGTAGTGGCTATGGAGGTGTATTGGCTAGGAGGTCGAAGATTGTAGAGCAATATGAAGAACGTCTTCTCTCCTTCTTCTCTGGATCTCTTCTTTCTCCCTTCTGGATGGTATGGCGGCAGCTGTGTTCTATTTTCGTCCTTGGTCCCTTCATGGAAGTTGTCCCTTTTGACAAGACAGAGGAGGCGGCAACTATACGGCGGGAACTATATGGCCGAAAAAATATTCCCGCCGTATAGTTGCTCGTTAAAGCTTCTATGAACTCCCCTCGCGTGCTTCCAAAGTGAGACTTGCTTGTTTTCTCCAGAATATAGTATTTCTCTAGTTACATCCTTCTGTTGATGTTCAGAACCTAAAACACACATTAAAGACCAAGTTTTCTTTGTTACTGAAGTATCAGCGTTAGGTAAAGCTAGAAAACGATCAAATCCAGGAGAAAACCATCAATAAAAGACATCAAAATGTGTTGAATCTCATAGCTATCAGTCGCCAATGCTTTTGAGTGTGGACGCAGTCAATCACACTTTTATTCAAAAGAAAAATCATAGGGTGCACAACCAGTGCTCCCTATGGGAGTAGCCCTCGAGTGCCTATTCGAGTTGTAGACTCGAGTAGGGACTATGACTATTTCTGAATGTTGTCGTCTTTTGCTTGTTTCAGTAAAATATGCTTCTAGCGCTCCTTATGGGAGTAACCCTGAGTCCACCGTTGAATCGTTGATTCGACTGAAGGGTTCAAGTGTAATTTCATTACCAAAATGCTTGTAAGTCTATGAAATTTATCGGGTACACGGCCAGTGCTCCTGTTAGGAGTAGCCCCCGAGTTCTTGGTCGAGTTGAAGACTCGAGTGAGGACTAGATTAGTCAGAAGATGCTCCTACTGGAGTTAATGACGTCAGAGCTGATGATGAGATGACCTCATTTGCCCGAGTGAGCGGTTTTGACGGGACGTGACGAAAGTGGGTCCCCATTTTTGACTTGGATTTGACCAGGCATGCGTAATCTTCGATTTTAACCACGTCTCCTTGATTCTCGCACATAATAGGAGGATCAGAGCGACAGTTTGCAGTTTGCACTAACACGCGTCTATATTGATTTGCGCCATGCGTATGGCTGGTGCACTTCTAGACGTTGGATTGCATCTACGCCGAGGTTAAGTAGAGATTGCTGTGCGGCAATTTTCCCCACAACTCATCTTATTCCTTGTGCACTGCCTCCATTGCTGCTCTCTGCTGCTCCATTGCTCGTGCCTCCGTTGCTGCGCTGGACAACCTCAAGACCTTCCTGAACTATTTTCTGCGCTCGCACCGCACTCGCAAGATGGGGAAGAAGAAAGGCGCCTCCACTGCTGGATCTATGGTCGCCACCGTTGTGGCCAAGAAGAAGGGTACCGCCTCCACGACACTAGTACTGCTGTCGCGGTTGGCAAGAAGAAGGGCGTGGGCACGTGCGCCACAAATGGATCATGGCGGCAGACCACCATCAAGGAGATGGAGCTATTCAACTGGCGCCAAGATGGTGCTCTCTCTGCTACTGAGGATGACTGCCGGATTCCCAACGACGAGGTAATCCCTAGTCCCCCCACCGGATTTTAGGTGATGTTCCTCGCGTTTGTCATTCGTGGTCTTTCTCTCCCCCTTCACAAGTTTGTGAGGGGGTTACTCTGCTTCTACGGGCTCCATCTTCATCAGCTGACCCATATTCCATTCTTCATATCGCTTGTTACATCACCCTTTGCGAGTGCTAGCTCGGAATCGAGCCACATTTTGGCCTTTTCAAAAAACTCTTCAAACTGAAACTCTTCAATCGGGCTTTGGATCAGTAGTCTACGATATAGGAGGCTGCGGGATCCATGTAGACACCAATGTTAAATATTTCGCCATCAACTTCAATGCATCTGTCCAAAGGTGGAGGGAGAAGTGGTTCTATATCTGACCACAAAGTTGATGAGGAACACTTCGGGCTTACACCTTTTGATCCGAAGGCAGAATGCAAGAGAAGGAGGTAGTCGAAGAACACGGTGATGCCCGTCATAGCCGAGGAAACTGAGGCTCTGTACAAGCGTGTCCGCGACCTTGAGCTTCGCATAGGGAAGGAAGTAGGTGGCACATACCTCATTCGCACCTAGATGCATCGTCGGGTGCAGCCGCTACAAGCCAGGGCACATCCGATGTGTTGCTAGACTGGTGTTGACGATGTCACTCGCATCTCGCGAGAGAATATTTCTTTGAGTGAAGTAGACAAGAGGTTTCGGCTGCTGACCAAGTACATAGCCAAGGAGAGACTCCCTGGTGACTCAGTCGTTCCTCCCTTCTTTGTGAGTCATCCTCTGCCTAAGGTGGATTTCTTGTGAGCTCTTTTTTTCGATTGCTTTCTAGGTTTTCCTTTATACTAATGTTGCTCCTTGTTCCAGGACTGGAAGGTGACCACTGTGTTGACTCCTCAGCCGGAGGGAGTAATCCCTCACGAAGCCGAAGAGGAGGACGAATTGGGCTCCACCATCCCTGTTGAGGAGGAACAGAAAGCCCTCGAGTCTAGCGGGAACGGGACTCGCAAGCACTCCCGAAGCAAGGACTCGGATGCATCCTCACCGATGACGCCGGAGGGTCCTCCGACTATGGTAGAGGATACGATTCCTGCTATGCCTGTGCGTGCCGTGGCTCCTCCTCCATGGAAGAAACTGAGGACACCGAAGGAGGCATCTGAGGACTCTTTCGACCTCGACGATTTTGACGGGTAAGCTTTGTACTGATGATAGTTCATCCTCATGTCCCAAAATCTTTTCTTCTGAAGTTTCTTTGTATGTTTGTAGCAAAACTGCATCATCATCGTCCGATGAATGTCGCTTCGTGAAGGAGACTGGAGGCACAGACTCCAAAGACAAGGAAATGGCGGCACGATCTCCTTCTCCCCAGGTGGTGACCAACTCCGGTGCCAATTCTTCGAGTTCCCCCCACACATGGGGGCACCAGATGGTTGGCCGGACGTTTATGCAGAAGGAAACTTTGGAGTCCCTGGAGGAACATGTAAGTTTTCTTGTCTTTGGCAGTCGAAATTGGGTTGATGCTCATGCTTCTCTTTTGCAGCCTGTCCTGAAGGAATCCACGTGCCTCGCCGAACAAATTATTTCCTTGGGGCGTCATCATGCTTCGTTGGAGGCCCGACATCGTGCCTTCAAAGGTGAATTTACACTCTTTCCTCCATGTTGTTTGTACAAAAAATTGGCGAGCTTAAGTTGTGTTATTTTCATTTGCAGGTGAGCATAATGAGCTCCTTCATCGTGTTGACTCCCTCCAAAAGGGTCTTGCCGCAGCAGAGAAGAAATGGGATGAGGCACTCGAAGCCTTGGAACGCTCCGCCCAGGAGTCAAAGAAACACGAGGAGGACCTGCTGGCAGCTGCAGCTGACAGGGAGAAGGTGTTCGCGGATTAGCTTCTCTCTGTTGCTGAGACTCTATCAGGTATGATGTTGTGTCACTGTTTTTGTGCTCTATATTTTCCACTGTGTTTGCTATGCTTATCTATGTCTTCTGTAGATGCTGCTGGCATGAGCTTCAACGCTCAAGCTTTGGCTTGCCAGGATGCTTTGGCCGGTGCAATAGTTGCAGTTGAAGACCGCAACGTCGCTGCTAAGGAATCCCTCCAGAAGGCCAAGAGCACACTTGGGCGTCTTTGAGAGGAGATGTTCCCCAAGGCCAAACTTATCGAAGATCTTGAGGGCCTCGTGGAGTCCTTTGCCGAAGGCGTTCCCATGGACTTCAAGAATGCTCAGGGGGAGTCGGAGCAACCATGGGACTTGCGATGGTGCAGGCTCATGGTGTTGAGCTAAATCCTAGCGAGGTCTCCAAGGTGATGCCCATCACTACGGATGGCCAGCAGGTAGTATTTGCTCTCTTTGCTACTCGTTGTCATAAATATGGGCCTTGGCTCATTGAGACACTCGCAAAGTACTCAACAGAGATGAGGCGAGCGAAGACGACAAAAGCCACAGCATCGGAGGCTGTAACCAAGAAGGCTATGGCGTCGGAGATTGCCACTTACTCGAGGAAGCCCCCGAGTGCCAATGCATAGTTGTGGCTGTCTCTTAGTCGCCTTTTTGTAATATTATAGCCTCTCCAGACTTCCTCTTGAATTAAGTCGTGCCTTGCAGGGGTACCCCTTTTAAGACTTGCTGAACTCCGATGTTTCTGCTTTTGGCGTTATTATGAATGGTTGGTCGTATCTGTCTCTTGCCCTGCTTGTAATAGGGTCCTTCGAATGGTCCATCCGACTCACCTCCCACCGATGAACCTGTGGTGCAACCACGTTCAAAGGTGGAGGAGCTATCGCTGCTGTCTTGATTGCGTGACCACATAAAACATTTGGAGCGAGATATGCCCCTGATCCATGGTAGCGCGGACATGTGGAAGTCAAAAACTTGAAAAAGCCAGTGCACACGAGAAGTACCTTCTGGGCGAGGTGGCTCAGCTGAATGAGCAATTTAAGTGTTAGTTCTCTATCTTCTTATCCTTTCCCAGCCACTCACGGCGGTGCTTTGTACTGCTTTTTGCAGTTGTTAGCGCTCGCCTTCCGCAAGAAGAGAGAGATCGAGTCACCATTCGGCTGAACTGCTTGACCTAGGAGCAGCTGGAAGCTAGTGGGTACTTTTGGGTTGATCGTGATCGTGTAGTCGCGTTGGCGATGCTGCAGGACCGTGTGTCGCAAGTGCTGCTTTATTTGAAGAAGGCGTAGTCGTGCCTCAAGCATATTTTCCGGGCGATGTTCCCCTTGGACACGGTACCTTCAAGCTTGTTAGATTTACTGAAGAAATTCCAGGATGCCAGCGCGGTTCACGAGTGCGTGCATCAGTAGTTAGTCACGGGTGCCAACGCTGCACTAGCACTTGTTCGCCTGCATCGACCTGATCTAGATCTCGCAGTTGTTGCCGTTGTACCACCACTCCTGCTAGAAGGGATGGCATGGAACATGGTGCCACATTATCGGGCGGTTGATCAGCCAGCCAAAGATATCATCGAGTTGTTCGAAGAACGTACCAATGTTCTCCTTTTATGGCAGTATAGTAGTTTTAAACCTGCACATAGATGCATATGTGTTGTAAAGTTTGTATAAAGTGCGTCGGGTGTTTTTTGTTACCCGTTTATATGTAGAAGCTTGCTAGCTTGTATATTTTTCAAGTAGCTTGTACTCTACAGTTCCTTTTCGTTAGCTTGAGACATACTTATCTTAGCACCTTGTCAACCTATCAGGTGCGTTGTAGCTGGGTTGGTTTTACCAATGATTCGATTAATAGTACGTCAGCTAGTTAGGCTACTGCGTTTATTTGTGTAACGAGGTGGAAAGCATGGCGCAGCCCCTGAGTGATGTAATTGCGAGTAAAAAATAGAAACACAGAGTTGGAGGCACTTAGCTTTATTTATTCGCAGAATATCAGGAGATAAAGTGTGTGGCTAAGTAGCCTCATTTGTAAAGTAAGACATCTAAGGGTAGAAACAACATAGTTGGGCGACGTTCCAGGGGTTGGAGACGCGACTCCACTTTCTACGTCTTTAAGGCGGTAGGCGCCACCTGGGATTACTTTGGTAATCACATAAGGTCCCTCCCAAGGGGACTCGAGCTTGAGGTGCCCTTGCTTCTTCAGTCGCAGGACCAGGCCTCCTTCGACGAAGGACCTTTGGCATAGCCTTCTGCTGTGGTAGTTGCAGAGGTTTTGCTAGTAGATCGTGGATCGTTACGCTGCTATCTCACGTGCTTCATCGAGGATGTCAGCAGAGTCTTCGAGTGCGAGAGTTGATTCTGCCTCGCTGTATGCTACGACCCGTGGGGCTTTGTAGTGCACTTCTGTGGGTAGTACTGCCTCGGCGCCGTGTACCATGAAGAACGGAGTACTGCCTCGACGAAGAACAGAGTATAGCCTCATAAAACATGAGAATCGTAAGTAAAACACATTGGTCCACCTAGCTAATTAATGACTGCAAGTGCACAGATCGTTTCTAGCTAGTTTCAAAATAAAGATATCGATCCTACAGGGAGCAGGAGTCTGAAGTCTAATAATCCTTGAAATAAATATTGTGATAGAAATGCTAGATAAAGTTCTAAGTAACAAGATAAAATGCGAGTATTGTGTAAAAAGGTGTTTTTGGGTATACAAGCAATAATAAAGTAAAGCAAAATAACTTAATATAGAAAGTAAGTATCGTGTATGTAAGAAAGATTGGAACTGCAGTAGGGAAAAGGCGTTCTCAGAGAGTAGCGGATACACGACTAGTATTGTAAAGATCTAAGATAAAGATTATCATCATAAACATTCTCAACTATGTATGTGTGGGAGGAACTCCGTATGTGGACGAATAGGCAACAACCACTGCTCACATCATCCTCATAACCACATTAGTCCACAATTGACATCAATCGAATTACTGCGCTATTAAGGGACGTAATCCTGTAGGACGTATCCCATGAAATGGATAGTGTTCCGTGAGTTCCCTCGATTTCCCAAGTTGATACGGAAGTAGTGCTAACAGCATTATAGTCACTGTAAGTGCTAGCACGCCTCCGTCTACCAACAAGTAGTTCCCTCCATCAAGTCCCCATGAGAGGCAAATATTGAGAGGTCGACTTCTCTCAACATCAAGATATAGATAATCTAACACATGGTCACAACGATGAATATCATAATAGACTTTATCTTATTTCAATCTCATACTAGGATTTCTCCATCTCCCCAAGAACTAATGATCTACTCAGACATGGAGGCAATCAACATCATGGCAATGGTAATGGAAACAATCATAGATGAATAGTACTTGTATAAATCCACAACGAGTATAGAAATTACAACAAGATCTAGACAAGATGTAGATGGTATGGATGGAGATGGTGGTGATGCAGCGGTCGATGCTGAAGATCGATGCCTTACCCTCCTGGATCTGTGCAGGGCGAAGATGGACCCCTTATGGAAGAGTTCCCCCTCCAGATGCCTTCTGGAGGTGAGGTTTCTGCGATTTCTGGGTGTTCTGTATGTCGTCTCCTCGAACCAATTACACGGGGTGAAACTATTTGACGAGGCGAAGGCGGCGCCAACTATACGGCCGGAGCTATATGGGCAGAAGAAATGCTCCCGCCGTATAGTTTGTCGTTGCGCACTCTGCCTCCTTTGTTCATGTCTGGTTTTCTTCTGGTATTATTAATATTTCACAAATAAGCGTTTTACATTGTTTTTGACTCCTTTTCTCCATAGTACAATTGCTTCAATAATTGTATCCCTTGGATCCATCATCTGTCCTGATCCTGGTGAAAATAGACATAAAATGTGCGCGCAAGCGCCGTAAAATACCAAGATCCTACATCTACAATGCAAAATAATAATGTAAAACATGATGCAAATATGCACTCATCAACTTACCCAATCTTAGACTCTTGCTCGTCCCGAGCAAGTTTTTAGCTTAATGGATGTGATTGTCATATTCATGAAGCTGAGTCGATATAATAAATGAGGCAATTGCAGCATGTGTTTATCATGTTCGATACATGGGAATAAGTTCATGGATAGTACCTTACTCGAACCATCTGAATAGTATTGGAAGGCTTCCACACCTTAGTTGTCAATAGTTCATAAAAGATGAATCTCAACATAATGTAAAAGAATCCGGTTCAACCGAATGAGTTAACGAGGTAGTCCCAAGCATTTTAGGATCAACATATTCACTTGGGATTCAAAATCTCAAAAGTTTCTCTTTGTCATACTACAATACAGTGGTATATGCCTATTTGCTCTTTGTACATTCGCTCTTTTTATTCTTCCTTTTTCTTTTCTTTTGCATATATGCTCACACTTTTGTTTTAAGTGCTGCGCAAAGGAGCTAGCCATATATTCCACTTCATGTAGGAATTCAAAGTTCAATGATCTCAATTATCAAATTCCAACTGAATATGAAGCATTATTATGACTTGAGATTCTACCACAACTTGTTCTCACTCTATTTGGATAGCACTTTTATTTTCCTTTGTTCAAGGTGTTCTTTTTCAACTTAATTGTATAGATAATTTTTCTTTATGAATCAAACCATAGACTTACAACATATTGACCAATTTATCTTTATGTGTTCCATTAATACCAATGGTGTGGAAGACTCCTATTGCTATCATCAAGTGCAAGTAAAATCATACTCAAGCCATTCATATATCAATAAAGCAAATGCAAACTCAATATTGCTCCATAATAATAAACTCGAAACTTCATAAAAGGGATCAACTATTCCTGAAGGGAATTCTAATGATGCAAACTTTATTTCTAGTTTGAACTAATGCAAGAATAATAAAAACATATAAGATAGATTACAAGGTCTTAAAGATATCCCCAAGCTTGGAATCAAGCCAGGCGGGATCAAATAATCCCTTGAGATTATTTGATACCGTGATTGTTGTAGATCACTGTGGTGCCATGGAATGTAACACCACGGTGTGTAGCTTCTTGTTGGTATCCTCCGGAGTAGTTATGTGGCTATAACACCTGCGTAGATCAGATTGCAGAGTATCCACTCTATCTTCGAGCTTGGTCACCAATGGAAGGAGGTCTTCCTTCTTCTCCATATCATTGAGACGGTGGTGGACTTCGATGCGATGGAGTAGCTCCTGCTTCTAATATATCTCTAGTGCCCACAACCGATCCTTGGTCCTGGGGACAACTTCTTCTTCCTCATCCATAATTGATGGATCTGGGAAGTGGAAACCATACCTCCACTCTTCTTGAGGCTTAACCTTCATACGAGCACCAATTGTTGGCCTCGAGAGTGGAACCTCCCCTTCCTTGCTAGCACCTACACCAATATTAGATAATTCCTTACACTTGTGCGACCTTGGATCTGTGGTGATGAACTTGACTGTCTCCGCACGCCCTTTTCCATGTGGCTTGCGATGTTCTCTCTCTTGTTGAGCTTTCTTCATTTCCGCCCAATTGATCTCCGGTGGATCATAGATGTCTGATGGCTCAATACACGGCGCCTAGAAAAGTTCTTGGTGCGTGGTGTTGATGTAGAGCTCGTTGGGAACCCCAATAGGAAGGTATGATGAGCACAGCAACAAGTTTCCTCAGTTATGAAACCAAGGTTTAATCGAACCAGTAGGAGCAAGGAAACACCTCAAAGGTGTTACTAGCTGAGCTTTGGCAGGGCGCACTACCGGTGCTAGTAGCAACGTGGAGACCTGCACAACACAACCACAGAACTTTGTCCCCAAATTGCGATGAGGTTGTCAATCTCACCATGTTTTGCGAACAATAAAGGATTAAACATATCGAATGGAAAGAAGTAAAAGTTTGCAGAAAGTAAACACAAAGCAGTAAAAGATTGTAGATTGTATGTAAAGAAAAGGATCGGGATCCATAGTTCACTAGAGGTGGCTCTCCTTAGATAGATAACATGCTGGGTGAACAAATTACAGCGGGGCAATTGACAAACACCAAGAAAGCAATACATGCATATACTAATCATCTTGACTCCTCTGAGACTTGATTGGGCATTACAACATAATACATAGACCGCCATCCAACTGCATCTATGACTAATAATCCACCTTCAGGTTATCCTCCGAACCCCCTCCAGTATTAAGTTGCAAGCAACAGATTATTGCTTTACGAACTGCGTGTAAAGTAAACAATACAATTGTTCTATGAACAAAAGATCGTTGTTTTCTCCCTAGTAGCAACAGCACATCTAGTACCTTAGAGATTTCTGTCACTTCCCCAGATTACCAGAGGCATGAACCGACCATCGAGCATAAATACTAACTCTTGGAGTTGCTAGCATCTACTTGGCCAAGATAGCTACTAACAACGGAAAGCATGCAAGATCTCAAATAACAAAGACATGATAGAATCAATAATCAATCTAAAATAGCATCTCAATATCCATCGGATCCCCGCAAACACAACATGTATAGATTACAAATAGATGATCTTGATCATGAACGGAGCTCAGAAGATCTAAACATGAAAGCACAAAGGAGGAGAAACTAGCCATCTAGCTACTACATGGATCCGTAGTCCAAGGATGAACTACTCACGCATCATACCGGAGGCTTGCTTGGTGATAAAGAAGGCCTCTAGGGTGAATTCCCCTCTCCGGCAGGGTGCCGGGAAGAGCTTCAGATCCCCCCGATCTAGGATGGAGATGACGGCGGCTATAGACTCTTTCGTGGAATTTTGATCGGGTACCTAGGGTTTTTGTCCCGAGGTAAACTTATAGGCGGAAGGAGAGGCCGAGGGGGTGCTAGGGTCGGCCAGACCACCCCCTGGCGCGGGCCAGGCCTGGCCGTGCGGCCAGATGGTGTGGCTGGCCCCCAGCCCTTCTCCGTCTCGTATTCTGGCACTTGATCCCTTCCGGAAAAATATGCACTTTCGCTTTTGTCCCGTCCAATTCCGAGAATATTCATTTTCTGACTTTTCTGGAACCAAAAACAACAGAAAACAGGCAGCTGGCAGCTGTGGCTCTTGTTAATAGGTTAGTCCAAGAAATCATAATAAAAGTACTCCAAAGTTGGAACAAAACACAAGAGAGTGGATAAAACTAAGCATGGAACATCAAAAATTATAGATACATTTGCAATGTATCAACATCCCCAAGCTTAACTCCTGCTCGTCCTCGAGTAGGTAAGTGATAAAAAGAAAGAATTTTTGAGGTGACATGCACCATCAAAGACTTGATCAAAGTATTTGCAAAACATTCAAGGCTGGGATCATAGTACTTCAATCATAACATGAAAGACAAAGTTCTAGCAATAAGCAAAGAAACTATGATGCAACATGAAAAGGCACAAACAAAAGATTCATGAATAACATGCTTCGCAAGACGTTTGTTTGTTTCACATAAAGAAAACATAGCATAATAGTATTCAGCTTGTCCCTCAATAGAGTAGCAAATATAAATGCATAGGACACCTTCAAAGTTCAAAAGAGTGACTAGATACAATAGTTTCAAACAAGCAATAACAAGTTATGCATCAATCAACTAGTCCTGGGACAATGCACATAGAACTAAGAATGTCCACTATGCTCTCAAAGTAGGTGCATAAAGATAGAAGGTGGAGACTCAATATAATGGTGGAAGAAAGGCTTTTTGTAAAAAGGAAGTAGGGATTCAAGTCTCATAAAGAGCTTCCAAAAATTATGTTACTTAAAGCTTTTAGCTCTCATTGCCCCTATCATAAGCATCTTTAAGTGATTAAGGTTAAAGTGAACAAACTATGGTGTACATGCTTGACGAAGTATAAGTCAGAAATCTCATGTCCCTTGTATACGAGGGCCGCTCCTCATGCTACTCAAGTTTAGTCACCGGTAAGTTCTTGTCATCGTAAGTACATGTGTATCATTGAGAACCGCCAATGGGGTACCCCTTGCCCGATGATACGGAAGAATCCCCATATCAAAATGACAAGGCAAGCAGACAACGAGCATCTCAGCAATGTTCTTGTTTACCATGGGAATATGGTGCTTTTTCTCTCTTTCCTCTTTTCATAGTATCTTTTTTTTTCTTTTCTCTTTTTTCTCAATAGGACTCTTATTTTTATAAAAAGAATGCTTCATAGACAACTCATTTTGGTTACGCTGCAGGTTTCCACCATGTCAGCATGGATTAGACCAGCGGCCCAGGCGTTTCTCTAACACATATACATAACTCCATGGACTTACAAGCTCCCCTTTCATTTCACACCGACGACATCCATATACAAAAGAGCATGATATCAACTAGGTACAAGTACCAAGTGCAATGTTGAAAGCGTTCCCCATGAAAGCATGGTTCTGCTAATTCCCAACAAATAAGTGCAAGCATATACAACATAGACGACACAATGGTTCAAGTTTATTAAGGGTAAGTAAAGTAAAGTGTGCCATCAAGTTTGTGAGAACTTTAATCACTAGGTTTCTCATAACAAGTGGAAAGTAAACAAAAGCATGAATATACTTGGAATAGCATAAGCTAGTAGGTAGGTATGGTGGACTCTTTGGAATAACTTGGTTTAGGGAGTTGGATATGCGACAAACTAAGAGAGCAATAATGGCCATAATCATGGAGAGCGAAAAAACATCATTGATCAAAGCATAAAGTGATACTACAAGTTGAAAACTAAAGGATCATAAAGGCTTATGGTGACTTGTGATAGTCATAACATGGTGTGAGCATGTGCCAAGTCAACCCAAATAAAGCATCAAAGGAGAATACCACTATATTATGCTTTAATATGCTAAAACAACGCATGATTCATCCAAGGCACATTAAGCAATCTCAATTGTTTATAACAAGTCATGCTACAGCAAAGAATACTAAGCATAAAGCCAAAACAATATCAAGCATGGCATGACAAAGCATAGCCATAGTCAAAAACGAGCTCTTTTTACCACATAAGCATGAACTTTCCTACTCTTTTCCAAACCAAACCAAACTATTTGCAAAATAAAGTGTGAAAGAGGGGGTCCAACCGAATTATTCAGAAAACTAAGCAAACCAAGCAAACTAACAACCAAAACGAAAACGAAAAAGAAGACGCTCCAAGAGAAACACAACTATGCACGAAACAATAAAAATGAAGCGTTTGGAAGAAACCTGGAATTTTTATTGATGAAGAAGGGGATGCCTTGGGCATCCCCAAGCTTTGATGCTTGTACTTCTTGGATATTTCTTGGGCGACACGCGTGGCATCCCCAAGCTTGAGATTTAGTCCATCCTTCATCTCATTACTCATTCCTTCCATACACCTGAAAATTTTCCTTCATACAAAACGTCACACAATCTCATTAGCAACATTAGTGCACTTAAGATAAATAAGTCTCAAGGTTCAGTTCTAACACCAAATAAACTTCCATTAGAACACTAGATACTGTAGCACTTCCCTCAAAAATCTCAATTCCCCAAAGGAACTCAAGAAGGAACTAACAAGAAGCAAATGCAGAAAATGGCAGAAATCTGTCAAAACAGACCATTAGGTAAAGACGATTTTTTTCGAAGACCTTTTGTTGCTCAAATAAAAAAGTGTTGAACTAACGAAAGTTAGATAAAAACCTGTTTCAGAAGCAAAAAAAATTACAGCTCAATCCGACATACTGACCTCTCTCAGGAATTTTTACAGTGAAGCACAGAAATCTGTTTCGGGACAGCAACTTTCCCAATCATTACTTCACTCTCATTAGAGGTTACCCTTGGCACAAAAAGCAAATAAAAAGGATAAGGAGAGGTTATTACAGAGGTAATAACTTCCAAGACTCATCTAAAACTCTTGGGTTATCTCCCAACAAGTACTTTTCTTTAACGCCTTTAAGTTAGGCATAAGAAGCAAAGAAAGAATCAAGTGTTCTCAAATGAAGAAGCATTAAAACCAACTTTCTTGCCCTTAACTCTCTTATTTTTATTCTTAACCTTTGGGAAAATGTGATTGTTTGGTGGAGAAGAAAGGTGCATGGTCCCCTTTCCCACATCTATTATTGCTCCAAGGAGTTCTAATAGGGACCTTCCAAGTGTAATTTGTCCTTTTCCTGCACATTCAATAACAAGATAATCAATAGAAATCGTTTTCCCAAGGATCTTTATAAACACTCCTTCAGCAATTCCAAGAGGTAATATGGTAGTATTATTACTAAGAGATATTTCTTTTCCTCCTTTAATGAGCCCCCAAGTATTCAGAGATTTATAAATATCCTTGGGCATAAGGCAAAATTCAGACATGATGTCACAACGGGCTTGAAAAGTTTCATTGTTTATCTCAATCTTTACTGTAGGAAACCACTTTGATGGTTCAGAGTTTATTGGAACATAATCGTGATGCTCCCTAAGAGTATTATAGCACCCTTCTAATCTAGTAGTGCTAGCCTCAAGAGTGTCCAACCTAGCAAATATTTTTGCGAAAGAAGTATCAGTTTGGCTAGGCAAATTGTAAGTGAGGATCAATTTCTTTATAGCATTGATGGCATCATCCTCATTACTTTAGAGGAAATCTCCTCCCGCAATAGCATCTAAAGCATATCTATAGCAAAGAGCAATCCCAAGGTAAAAACTGCTAAGGAACAAGCCTTGAATCATTTTAGGCTCGGTCTTTTCATGTAGATCAGAGATTCTAGACCAAGCTTCCTTAAAACTTTCCTCAATTCCTTGTTTAAAAGTGAGAATCATTTCCTCGGGTGACATAGTGATTGGAGCAAGGCTAGACATGGTGGCAACTCAAGATAGGAACTATTTTTTTTGTTTTTTTCAAATAAGAAAGCAAACAAGTAAAACTAATTTTTTTTTGGATTTTTGAAGAACAAAACAAGCAAACAAAGCAAAAAGAGAACTAAGAAAAACAAAAATAACAAAGTAAAGAGATTGGTTATGAGGGACTCCCCTTGTGAAGATGCCCTTGACTCCCCGGCAACGGCGCCAGAAAATCGCTGCTGGCGTGTAGTTGACGTGGGAGTTTCTTCTTCTTCGTTCCCCAGCAACGGCGCCAGAAAATCGCTTGATGGCTCAATACACGGCGCCCAGAAAAGTGCTTGGTGCGTGGTGTTGATGTAGAGCTCGTTGGGAACCCCAAGAGGAAGGTATGATGAACACAGCAGCAAGTTTCCCTCAGTTATGAAACCAAGGTTTAATCGAACCAGTAGGAGCAAGGTGTTGGGTTCGCAACATAGAAAAGAAAATTTTTCCTACGATGGGAACTATCGCCAAGATCTATCTATTAGATACAAGCAACGGGTGGATATACATCCATAGAGAACTTACCCTCGAAGACAACAAAGCTTTATTAACAAGTTGGAACTCGTGGATGATGTAGTCATACACTTGCCGATCTCAAAATCGTGATGAACTCCAGCAGGTCCGGCTCCAGCACGTCCATCAGATCCAGCTCCAGCAAGTCCAGCACCACCAAGTCCAACACCACAAAGCAGCGGTGCATCCGTGATCGCACACACGTCCGGTACCCCGACAACCTCCATCCCTCGCTCCAGCAAAGCAGCGGAAGCAACAACTCCTTTCCAGATAAAGCCACCGGGAGCATGTATCTCGCTAATCCGAGACCATGGGGAGAAACTAGAGGGGGAGAGAGATCCTTCACAAGGAGGTGTGGTTTGTGAGAGGGGAGAGGGGGGCTTTATATAGGAGGGAGGGAGACCCCTCCCCTCCCATAGCCGGTGCATGAGGGGGGGCCTCCTCCCCTCCTTCATTCATGTGGTGAACCTCCACTCACATAAACATGGCCTCCACCCAAAATCCCACTCACATGTATTTAATTTCCACCAAATTAAATGCAACTCTGAATTAATAAAACTCTTTTATTTATTTTATTCAGGATTTTGTTAATTACTTTAATTAACAAACATTCACATAAAACCCCCTGCAACATTTCAATATCACATGCAGAACCAGTTTCTGCAATTTCACCCGAAACAATTCCGGTTTCCATCGAAATGATTCCAGCGCTTTCTTAAATCTTTATCTGAAACATATTTGCTCCAAATGGTGTCGGTATCCCTTAAGTGTGTCACCCTACGGTTCGTGAATAATGCAGACATGATCGAGACCCCTCTCCGATCAATAATCAGCAGCGGGACCTGGAGATCCGTACTGACTCCCACATATTCAACGATGACTCTTGTGATCGTGTGAACCTTTAACGTTGTAACTAAATCCCTTTGTCTCGCGATATATTACATGTCTGAGATTCGATCATCGGTATCCAAATACCTAGTTTGATCTCGTTATCGACATGCACTCGTTTCTCGTTACCGTGATATAACATTCTAGTGATCACATCACTTGCTTGCAAGCTATTTCAATGTGATATCACCGAGAGGGCCCAGAGTATATCTATCCGTCATCGGGATGGACAAATCCCACTCTTGATCCATGAGCCTCAACATAACACCTTCGTAGCACTGAACCCACCTTTATAGTCACCCTGTTACCATGTGACGTTTGATGTTATCAAGATACTCTTCCAGTGTTAGCAATTAACATGATCTCATGGTCTAAGGACTAAGATTACTTTGTATGATGTTATAGCAATATAAACATAATGACTCGATAATGCTATACTTCGGATGAATGTTCATCACATCATTCCACCAATGTTGTGACCTCGTTATTAACAACATCCAATGTCCATGATCAGGAAACCTTGATCATCTTGTTAATCAACGAGATAGTCTATAAGAGAGGCATAACTAGCGACCCTTTTTGTTTATTAAACACACATGTATTGATGTTTCCGACCAATACAATTATAGCATGCAAAATAAACATTTATCATAAACATGGAATAAGATAATAACCACTTTATTATTGCCTCTCTGGCATATTCCCTTCACAAGGAAACACCTCAAAGGTGTTACTAGCTGAGCTTTGGCAGGGCGCACTACCGGTGCTAGTAGCAACGTGGACACCTACACAACACAACCACAGAACTTTGTCCCCAACTTGCGATGAGGTTGTCAATCTCACCGTGTTTTGCGGAAAACAAAGGATTAAACGTATCGAATGGAAAGAAGTAAAAGTTTGCAGAAAGTAAACACAAAGCAGTAAAAGATTGTAGATTGTATGTAAAGAAAAGGACCGGGATCCATATTTCACTAGAGGTGGCTCTCCTTAGATAGATAACATGCTGGGTGAACAAATTAAAGAGGGGCAATTGACAAACACCGAGAAAGCAATACATGCATATACTAATAATCTTGACTCCTCTGAGACTTGATTGGGCATTACAACATAATACATAGACCGCCATCCAACTGCATCTATGACTAATAATCCATCTTCAGGTTATCATCCAAACCCCCTCTAGTATTAAGTTGCAAGCAACAGATTATTGCTTTACGAACTGCGTGTAAAGTAAACAATACAATTGTTCTATGAACAAAAGATCGTTGTTTTCTCCCTAGTAGCAACAACACATCTAGTACCTTAGATATTTCTGTCACTTCCCAGTTACGAGGCATGAACCCACTATCGAGCATAAATACTAACTCTTGGAGTTGCTAGCATCTACTTGGCCAAGATAGCTACTAACAACGGAAAGCATGCAAGATCTCAAATAACAAAGACATGATAGAATCAATAATCAATCTGAAATAGCATCTCAATATCCATCGGATCCCCGCAAACACAACATGTATGGATTACAAATAGATGATCTTGATCATGAACGAAGCTCACAAGATCTAAACATGAAAGCACAGAGGAGGAGAAACCAGCCATCTAGCTACTACATGGATCCGTAGTCCAAGGATGAACTACTCACGCATCACACCGGAGGCTTGCATGGTGATAAAGAAGGCCTCTAGGGTGAATTTCCCTCTCTGGCAGGGTGCCGGGAAGAGCTTCAAATCCCCCCCGATCTAGGGATGGAGATGACGACGGCTACAGACTCTTTCGTGGAATTTTGATCGGGTACCTAGGGTTTTCGTCCCGAGGGCAACTTATAGGCGGAAGGAGAGGCCGAGGGGGTGCTGGGGTCGGCCAGACCACCCCTTGGCACGGGCCAGGCCTGGCCGCGCGGCCAGGTGGTGTGGCCGGCCCCCAGCCCTTCTCCGTCTCGTATTCTGGCACCTGATCCCTTCCGGAAAAATAGGCACTTTGGCTTTTGTCCCGTCCAATTCTGAGAATATTCATTTTCTGACTTTTCTAGAACCAAAAACAACAGAAAACAGGCAGCTGGCACTGTGGCTCTTGTTAATAGGTTAGTCCAAGAAATCATAATAAAAGTACTCCAAAGTTGGAACAAAACACAAGAAAGTGGATAAAACTAAGCATGGAACATCCAAAATTATAGATACATTTGCAATGTATCAATATCACGGCAGATGTAGATGTCAACTACGTCATCATCACCATCGGAATCATTGTTGAAGTAGCTTGGCTCGATGTACACCTTGTACTTCGGGCTAAACCTCTCCACCTCCTCGCCATCGTCCTCCATGGACGTGATGCTAGAGCAGTCCCTAGAAGGAGCAATGAGCCCCACGGGTTTCCCACGGCTTGGGGTGGGATAGCGCATTGCTTGATTGGTTCATGTAGATTGCGATTATATATATAGAGAGAGAGACAATGGCAGTATATAAGGAGGGTCAGAGGTCGGTAAAAATTGCGAGGAACACCAAATTGTCGTCCAAGAAAAGAATCCAAACGGAACAGATTTGGAAGTAAGCTATCGCGTAACGACCAACTATACGGGCGCGACCCGTATAGGTCCGGCCATATAGTTGGTTCCGGGCAGATATTTCCAAATATCTCGAGTCTAGGTCGATTAAATCACGACTCAGAACCAACAATAACATTTTTTGGTGAATAAAAGAAAGATCGAACAAAAAAGTGTCTGAGAGTTTAACGGCGAACTATACGGTTAGAAGTTTCACTCCGGTCATATAATTGTGACCGTATAGTTTCAAACACCAAAAATCAAAAGTGCCTGGGAGTTTAATGACCAACTATATGGCCGTAATTTTTTGCCTCGGTAGTATAGTTGCGATCGTATAGATACAGACACCAAAAAGCAGAACTATTTGAGAGTTCAACGACCAACTATACGGCCAGAATTTTTGCTCCGGTCGTATAGTTGCGATAGTATAGGCTCAGATATCGCAAACAATTTCACAAAGATGATACAGAGAGTTTAACGACCAACTATACGGCGAGAGCCCCCACTCCGGTCATATAGCTCCGCCCGTATAGTTGGTAAAACCCCTCTAAAACTTCAGAAAAACACAAGGAATTCAAAAATAGAATTTTCAAGACTAAAAATTGTGAAAATAAATCACTTATTTGAGTAAGAACACTTACCTTGCACTTACCACTTGCTTAATCGGGGATGAAAAGTTCCTCCCACAACAAGGACTTCTTCTGTTTTGGAGGAATTGACTTTAGTTCATCAAATAATTCCCGTAAACGAAAATCACCAGGACTAAAGTTCCTCTCAATAAGGTTAGTGTCTTCCTGGGAAAACATGGACACTGCATCTAACATCTTTATTTCTTGCCTTTGCATAATTTGAAATTCAAATTCTTGTAGTGAAAGAATCCAATGGATCAGTCTTGGCTTATGTTCTTTCCTCTCAAGGAGTTCTTTTAAACCATCACGATCCGTATGAACTCTCACCTTTGCATCAACAATGTAAGAACAAAATTTATCACAAGAGAAAAATACAGCAAAAAGTTCCTTTTCTTCATTCGGGTAATTCTTTTGAGAACCATTAAGAGTTCTACTAGCATGATGTATAATATTAAATCTACGACCAATATGTTGTCCAAGAGTTACTCCTACAACATCATCGCTAGCTTCACATATTAAGTCAAAGGTTGTATCCTAGATAGGTGGTTTAATTATGGGAGCTCGAGTTAAAGCATTTTTAAGTTTATCAAAGGCTTCAAGACACTTATCATAAAATTAAATCTCATTCCCTTTTGCAAGAGGTTAGTCAAAGGTTTAGATATCCCAGAGAAATTTCTAATGAACCTTCTGTAAAAACCCTCATGACCAATAAAACTTCTTATACCTTTAATATCCCTAGGTGGTGGCATTCTCTCTATTGCTTCAACCTTAGATCTATCAACTTCAATTCCCTTACCTGATACCTTGTGTTCGAGGACTATACCTTCTTTGACCATAAAGTGGCACTTCTCCCAGTTTAGAACAAGATTAGTTTCTTCACAACGCTGCAAAACTTTCTTGAGATTATCCAAGCAACTAGTAAATGAAGTTCCATAGGCAAAAAAGTCATCCATAAATACTTCCATTATAAGTTCTATGAAATTAGCAAAAATAGCAGTCATACATCATTGAAAAGTAGCTGGAGCATTACATAGACCAAAAGGCATATGTCGGTAAGCATGTAAACCGTAAGGACTTATGAAAGTTGTTTTAAGTTGGGCATTTGGATGAATAGCTATTTGAGAGAAACCAGAATATTCGTCCAAGTAACAAAAATGAGTATGGTTTGCTAACCTTTCTAAAGTTTGATCTATGAACGGTAATGGATAGTGATATTTCCTAGTTTCTTTATTTAATTTTCTAAAGTCTATGCACATCTTATGCCCAACAATAGTTCTAGTAAGTATTAGTTCATTGCTTTCATTAGGAACAACAGTAAAACCGTCCTTCTTAGGGACACAATGAAAATGACTTACCCAATCACTCTCTTTAACATGATAAATTATACCTGCGTCCAGTAGACGTACAATTTCTTTTCTTACCACTTCTTTCATTTCAGGCTTCAATCTTCTATTAAATTCCGCAACTGGTTTTGCACCTTCTTCCATGAATATTCAATGGACGGCTATCTTGTGACTAATGCCCTTCAAGTCATCCATTGAGTACCCAAAGTCTTGGCCATGCTCCTTAAGTATCCTCATGAGTTCTTCTTCTCCTGAAAGTTTAGCACTAATAACAACATGGAATTTATTGGTATCATCTAAAAACCTGTATTTAAGATTATCTGGTAGAGTCTTCAACTCTGGGGGTGATAATTCTTTGTCCCCTCTCTTTTCTGGCTCTTCAAAAGCCTCATCAGTTGGAGGTCCCAAAATAGGAAGTGAATCAAATTCATCTTCTAGTTCTTCTAAGGACTTGTCCTCCATAATTATTTCTTCATACTTTGGATCTTCATTTGTTTCTTCTTCTTGATTACCAAAGATAAGAGCTACCATTTCCTCAATAGTTCTCTCTTCCTCTTCTTCTCGTACTTATGGAGGTCTGTCTTTAAATTTGGAAAAATGGAATTTATTTTCCGTTCCCCCAAGCTTAAGAATCACAATCTCCTTCTTAAAATTAACATAGGCACCTATATCACCCAAAAGGTTCTTCCAAATATAATAGGGCAAAAAGTGTCAGCTGGCATATCAACAACCACAAAATCGATAGGAAAGTTTTTGTTGCCAATTGTGACAATTGCATTGTCAACTACTCCCATTGGAATTCTAAGATTTTTATTAGCTAACATAATTGTTATATCAGTATTCTCAATTGTAGCCGGTTCTATTTCTTCTTTTATTTCTAGATAGAAATCATAAGATATAACATTAACTTCGGTGCCAAGATCACATAAACCATAATGAGAGGTTTCTTTAAATATGCAAGGAAGAATAGGCTTACCCACATCTTTTACCTTTGTTTTACCTTCAACCAATATGGAAAGTCTCTACATCAAGTTCAACAATGTTGCAGTGTGAGTACATAGCCATAATTTCTTCCTTGGTTACCTCTTCATCTTTGTATTCCTTCAGATGTTCCACAACTTTTGGCACGCTTTCCTCTTCCCTATTTTCCAATACTGCTTTGACCTGTTCATATTCAAAAATATGCTTTTGTGCAGTGTTAGGGAAAGGTACTTCATATATTGGTTCTATGGAGGCAAGTGTTGCTTTATCTTCTCTTTTCTTTTCTGGTTCAGGTGGTGGATCATACTTGACTAGAACCTCCTTTGAAGCTTTAATATGTTCTGTAAAAGCTTTAACAACTTGCAACACAAGATCTAAATACAGATAAAGTTCTTTAGACAATTCTTTCACATGGCCTTTTTTATTATAGTCATGAATACAATCATGCTCTATTTCTACGCCTCCTTCACTTCCTAGACCAAAATTCCATGAAACTCTATGATCACAAATTCTATTAAGTAAAGCCCAAGCTTTAGGTATAGGAAGATTCATGAAGGCTCCTTCCGTGAAAGAGTCTAGTACAATTTTATTAGGTTCAATTAAACCGCCATAAAAGATATGTAGTAAATACCATTTAGGCAAATCATGATGAGGACATACTCGTAGTAAAACTTTAAATCTAATATAAGCTCTTATTAGTCCTTCATTAGAACGATTCTTCCAAGTCATTATAAGACGCCTAATTCCAAAAGATTTTGATAATGGATAATATTTTGATAGAAATTCATAGGATAAATTATCCCAAGTAGTAGTGGATTCAGGGGGTAGAGATCTATACCATGAGAGAGCTGTACTTGTCAAAGTTTGACTAAAAAGTTTAACCCTTACCTCATCGGCGGTAATATCCCGTCAATAGAAAAGTGCCAGATATATCTTTAAAACATGCAATATGCTCATATGGATCAGGATCTTCTTCATCTCTAGTAAATTGCTTCTTGTTTAGAATACTAAGTAGTAGAGGATTTATTTCAAGCCCCATTGTCTTCTCATTGGAGTTGTCTCTTTTATAAATATCATAGGGCTTCCCAAAGTGGTTGAGTAGGTTAGCACTAGTCATATGCTCAAACTCCATCATGTTGGTGGAAACCTGTAACTCAAAGCAAAATTTAGCAAGACAAAAATAAATAAGCAAAAACTAAAAGACCCATGACGCTTAGCTCCCCGACAACGGCGCCAGAAAATAGCTTGATGAATGCAAGTGCACAGATCGTTTGTAGCTAGTTTCGAAATAAAGATAATGAACCCACAGGGAGCAGGAGTCTGAAATCTAATAATCTTTGAAATAAATATTGCGATAGAAATACTAGATAAAGTTCTAAGTAACAAGATAAAATGCAAGTATTGTGTAAAAAGGTGTTTTTCGGTTTTGGGTATAAGAGCAATAATAAAGTAAAGAAAAATAACTTAATGCGGAAACTAAGTATCACGTATGTAAGAAAGATTAGAACTGCAGTAGGGAAAAGGCGTTCTCAGGGAGTAGCGGATACACCACTAGTATTGTAAAGATCTAAGATAAAGATTATCATCATGAACATTCTCAACTATGTATGTGTGGGAGGAACTCTGTATGTGGAAAAATAGGCAACAACCGCTGCTCACATCATCCTCATAATCACAACAGTCAGCAATCGACTTCAATTGAATTACTGAGCTATTAAGGGACGTAATCCCGTAGGACGTATACCATGGCATGGATAGTGTTCCATGAGTTTCCTCGATTTCCCAAGTTGATATGTAAGTAGTGCTAACAGCTTTATAGTCACTTTAAGTGCTAGCACGCCTCCGTCTACCAACAAATAGTTCCCTCCATCAAGTCCCCATGAGAGGCAAATATTGAGAGGTCGACTTCTCTCAACATCAAGATGTAGAGAATCTAACACATGGTCACAACGATGAATATCATAATAGACTTTATATTATTTCAATCTCATACTAGGGTTTATCCATCTCCCCAAGAACTAATGATCTACTCAGACATGGAGGCAATCAACATCATGGTAATGGTAATGGAAACAATCATAGATCAATAGTACTTGTATAAATCCACAACGAGTATAGGAATTAGAACAAGATCTAGACAAGATGTAGATGGGATGGATGGAGATGGTGGTGATGCAACGGTGGATGATGAAGATTGATGCCTTAGCCTCCCGGATCTGCACAGGGCGAGGATGGATCCCTTGTGGAAGAGTTCCCCCTCTAGATGCCTTCCGGAGGTGAGGTTTCAGCGATTTCTGGGTGTTCTGTATGTCATCTCCTCAAACCAATTGCACAGGGTGAAACTATTTGACGAGGCGGAGGTGGCACCAACTATACGGGCGGAGCTATACAGGCGAAAGAAATGCTCCCGCCGTATAGATGGTCGTTGCGCTTTCTACCTCCTTTGTTCGCCTCTGGTTTCTTCTGGTACTATTAATATTTCCCAAATAAGCGATTTACATCGTTTTTGACTCCTTTTATCCAAAGTACAACTGCTTCAAGAATTGTATCCCTTGGATCCATCATCTGTCCTGATCCTGGTGAAAACAGACATAAAATGTGCACGCAAGCGCCGTAAAATACCAAGATCCTACATCTACAATGCAAAATAATAATGTAAAACATGATGCAAATATGCACTCATCACTAATATGTCTAGAAGCTTGGCTTATGGCATTGGTATCCATATTCTTTGGACTTTCTTTACGGAAAAGAATGATCTCATCATCACTTAGAAAACTGAGAATTTTCTTTCCTGATAGTTGGAAACTTACACCGATGACATTGTTTACTACAAGAAGATGCACACATATACTTCTAAAAAGACATTTAATAAAAGAGCAATCTATCGCACTTACTTGTAGCTAAAGTTTGACTTAATTTCATTAAATTGACAAGAAGTCATGAAGTGCGTGAAGTTAGCTAGGAAGCTTGAAAAATCCTAGTACTAAAAACTTGGGTATTTCATATAAGAAACCGTGGTCCAGTTTGTGTGATAATTAGGGCAGTTGAATTTTGTTTTAACCTTGGTAGGTCTCGTAGGAGCGAGGTGATTGAGAGTTAACACGGTCGGTGGAAGTACAACTTACATCGAGGACCTCATAAAGAATGAAAATTGCATCCAAGTCCATGCATTTAGCACAAGGACCCTGAAACTAAGCAATGAAGTGTGTGTTTTGAGGTTTGCACATACTAGCATCCATTGTGCTAAAGACTATCAATAGAATCTTTCTAGACACTAAGAATGGAAAAGAAGATCCAACGGTTAGCAATGTTTAGATTTGACAGTCTTGATCCAATGGTCAATGTTCAAAGTTAATCCGTACACTATATGCAGTGGTATGGTATTGTAAGAGATAAGACAAGATAAAGGTAAGGTAAGAAGTACTATGAATGGCCAATCTAATCGTAGGTCTCGTAGGAGCAAGGTGCTTGAGAGTTAACACGGTAGGTGGAAGTACAAGTTACATCAAGGACCTCATAAAAAATGAAAATTGCATCCAATTCCATGCATTTAGCATAAGGACCCTGAAACTAAGAAATGAAGTGTGTGTTTTAAGGTTTACGCATACTAGCATTCATCATGCTAAAGACTATTAGTAGAATCTTTCTAGATGATAAGAATGGAAAAGAAGATCCAACGGTTGCCAATGTTTGGATTTGCCAGTCTTGATCCTACGGCCAATGTTCAAAGTTAATCCGTACACTATAAAGTGGTATGGTATTGTAAGAGATAAGACAAGATAAAGATAAGAAGTACTATGAATGGCCGATCAAATGGTAGGTATCATAGGAGCGAAGTTCTTGAGAGTTAACACGGTGGTATTATAAGACTATAAAATCCTATGGTATTATAAGAGATAAGACACGATAAAGATAAGATAAGAAGTACTGCGAATGGACGACCTAATGGTAGGTCTCATAGGAGAAAGATACTTGAGAGTTAACACGGTCGGTGGAAGTACAAGTTACATCAAGAACCTCGTAAAAATGAAAATAGCATCCAAGTCCATGCATTTAGTACAAGGACCCTAAAACTGAGCAATGAAGTACTGTGTGTTTTAAGGTTTGCGCATACCAGCATTCATAGTGCTAAAGACTATCAGTAGAATCTTTCTAGATGCTAAGAATGGAAAATAAGATCCAACGGTTAGCAATGTTTGGATTTGCCAGTCTTGATCCAACTGTTAATGTTCAAAGTTAATCCCTACACTATGTAGTGGTATGGTATTGTAAGAGATAAGATACATGATAAAGATAAGATAAGAAGTACTACGAATGGCCGATCTAATGGTAGGTCTCGTAAGAGCAAGGTGCTTGAGAGTTAACACGGTCGGTGGAAGTAAAAGTTACATTAAGGACCTCATAAAAATGGAAATTGCATCCAAGTCCGTGCATTTAGCACAAGGAGCCTGAAACTAAGTAATGAAGTACTGTGTGTTTTGAGGTTTGCACATACTAGTGTTCATCATGCTAAAAACTATCAGTAGAATGTTTCTAGATGCCAAGAATGGAAAAGAAGATCCAACGGTTAGCAATGTTTGGATTTGCCAGTCTTGATCCAACGGTCAATGTTCAAATAAGTTAATCCCTACACTATGTAGTGGTTGTATATATGGTATTGTAAGAGATAAGAGGCAAGATAAAGTTAAGATAAGAAGTATTGTGAATGGTCGATCTAATGGTAGGTATCGTAATAATGAGGTGCTTGAGAGTTAACATGGTCGGTGGAAGTACACGTTACAAGGACCTCATAAAAATGAAAATTGCATCCAAGTCCGTGCATTTAGCACAAGGACCCTGAAACTGAGTAATGAAGTATTGTGTGTTTTGAGGTTTGAGCATACTAGCGTTCATCATGATCAAGACTATCAGCATAATCTTTCTAGATGTTAAGAATGGAAAATAAGATCCAACGGTTAGCAATGTTTGTATTTGCCAGTCTTGATCCAATGGTTAATGTTTCAAAGTTAATCCGTACACTATATGAAGTGGTATGGTATTATACGTAAGAGATAAGAGAAGATAGAGATAAGATAAGAAGTACTACGAATAATGGCCGATCTAATGGTAGGTCTCGTAGGAGCGACGTGCTTGGGAGTTAACACGGTGGGTAGAATTACAAGTTACATCAAGGACCTCATATAAAATGAAAACTGCATCCAAGCCCATGCATTTAGCACAAGGACCCTGAAACTGAGCAATGAAGTGTGTGTTTTGAGCTAGGTTTGCGCATACTAGCATTCATCGTGCTAAAGACTACTAGTAGAATCTTTCTAGATGCTAAGAATGGAAAAGAAGATCCAACGGTTAACAATGTTTGGATTTGCCAGTATTGATCCAAGGGTCAATGTTCAAAGTGAATCCATACACTATATGTAGTGGTATGGTATTTTAAGAGATAAGACAAGATAAAGATAAGATTAGAAGTACTACGAATGGCCGATCTAATGGTAGGTATCGTAGGAGCGAGGTGCTTGAGAGTGAACACGGTCGGTGGAAGTACAAGTTACATATCAAGGACCTCATAAAAAATGAAAATTGCATCCAAGTCCATGCATTTAGCACAAGGACCCTAAAACTAAGCAATGAAGTGTGTGTTTGGAGGTTCGCGCATACAAGCGTTCATCGTTCTCATCAAGACTATTAGTAGAATGTTTCTAGATGCTAAGAATGGAAAAAAGATCCAAGAGTTAGCAAAATGTTTGGATTTGCCAGTATTGATCCAACTTGTCGTCAAAACTCTCGTTGGATGGTTTCTCATATATTAATTGTGACTCCCTGATGGGTACCTCCAAAAGTTTTTCGTAGAACTTTCACAGTAACCTACAATTTTCTTGTACTAGTTCAAATTTGACCTATTTTCGATAAATCGACATAAAGTTATTCAAGTGGGCAGAGTTAGGTAGGGAGTTTGAGAACTCATGAAACATGGGAAATCATAAGTACAATATGCTGGTCCACTATATATATATATCTACTACTATAATGGAGCAGTTTTGAATCGGATCCATAGCACCAATCCCGACCATTGGACTGTTAGATCCAATGGTTCAGAGCAGCTAGATTCGTATTGAATAGTACCTATAGCAAACTGCACCATGTTCTAGAACCATCATGTCACCCTCACCACCCACCCACCCCACAAAAAAATTAATAGCACAATAGGTTGTATTCTCATTATGTGTAGATAGTTATTATTAGTATACTTAATGTATGCATTTTTCTCTAACAAGACAATTGGTTAATAACAACTTACTGTTCATTAAATCACATTTCATATAGTATATATGAGTGTGGCATGTGCCTTTTACTAGTATATATATGTGTGTGTGCGTGTGAAAACTTTGGCTTGTGGAATTTATTTAGATCAATATTCTTCGGACTTCCTTTACGGGAGGGAATGATCATGACATCACTAGGGAAACTGAGAATATTCTTTCCTGATAGTTGGAAACTCACACCGACGACATTGTTTACTATAAGAAGATGCACCCATCTACCTACGAAAATACATTTAATTCAAAAGCAGTCTATCGCGCTTACTTGTAGCTCAAGTCTAACTTAATTTCATTAAATTGATGCAAACTCTTAGCAAGAAGTTGAACCGTACCTATCATAAAAACTCTCGGTGGTTTATAATATATTAATTTACCCCCTCTCCCCGATGGGTACCTCCAAGAGAGATATTTCGTCAAACTTTTAAAGCAACCTACAATTTACTTGTGGTTGTTCAATTTTTACCTAATAATTTCGATAAATCGGCATAAAATCAATCAAGTGGGTGAAGTTAGCTAGGAAGTTTGAGAACTCATAAAACATGGGAAATCATAAGTACAACATGTTGGTCCACAATATATGTCTGAAAACTTTCCTCGTGTGTCATTCAGATCCATATTCTTCGGACTTGCTTTACGGGAAAGAACAATCTCGTCATCACACTTGGAAAATCAAGAATGTTCTTTCTTGACATAGTTGGAAACTCATACTGATAGAATTGTTTACTACAATAAGATGCACCTATAGACCTCCAAAAATACATTTAATTCAAGAGAAATCTATATTGTTCTTACCTGTAGCTCAAGTTTGACCTAATTTCGTTAAATTGTCAAGATGCAAAATTTATTTTAGCAAGAAGTTGAACCTATCGTCAAAACTCTCGGTGATTTGTGATATATTAATTGACCCCCCAATAGGTACCTCCAAAAGCATTTTCATAAAACTTTCTAAGCAACCTAAAATTTTCTTAGACACAAGGCTAGTAAATTTCTAAGCTACGTCTAGTAAGGGCGTGTGTAGTGTCTAGAAGTAGCTATGAAAACTACTTTTGCTCTAGCGTTTAGAACTGAAGTGGGTCCACACAACCATGCTAAAAAGAAAAAGAAAAATAGACTGTTATCCACTGACCAGTGGGCCCTCCTGCCAATTGATTCTCTTAGACATAGGTCTAGCACTAGAATCACCTTGAAGAATATTTTTGTTAGCACTACCCACTCCACCGTTTAGACATATGTTTAAGACTTGACGCCATGCTTGCTCTGATGCCTGGGGCCTATGGGCTCACTACCGTGGGGCCCCGTTGTTATTAGTGGACAAGTTATATCCTATAGTAGCCAACGAATGTTAGCTCTGACTCCTCTAGATCTTCCTTCTCGATGAAGCCTCGACACTCGGCTTTGAAGGATGGTTATGAGGGTAGTAGGATGTGAAGTTCTCATAAATAGCGAGGTGCCTATGGTGACTTTGTTAAGCTCAAGCCCCCCCACCAGATAGTCTGAAGACACAATCTTTCGGAGGTGCTCATAGGGGTAGGATGTCGTTCATGCGTTCATAGGGGCGAGTGTGCGAATGCATTTGTGAGCGTGTGCATTTTGTAGTGGGTTTTCACAAAAAGAGAGAGATGGGCCTTCCATTTATATTAAAGTTTTCTTGGTTTTCCCAAAGTAATTGTAATGGTCACTGGTGTCTAGGGTCTATGGGCTCACTATCGGGGGCCACATTATTAGTGGTTCAATTACATCCCATAGCAGCCAGCGAATGTGAGCTCTGACCCCCTAGCACTTCCTTCGCCACGAAGCCTCGGTGCTCGACTTTGAAGGATGGTTATAAGGGTAGTGAGAGGAGACGTTCCCATCAATATATAGCGAGGTGCCTATGGTGACTTTGTCAAGCTCAAGCCCTATCAGATCAGTCTCAGGATCCAGTCTTTCTGAAGTTCTCATAGGCGTAGGGTGTGCATACCTGCATTCATAGGGGTGAGTGTGTGTACACATTTTTGAGCGTCTCCGTTTTGTACTGGGTTTTTGCAAAAAGAGAGGGGGGCCTTTGGTTTATTTATTTATTGAGTTTTGATCTATTTTCCAAAAGTACATGTAATGCAAGTCAAACTAGGTGAGTGATATTTGGAGGCCCATGGGCTCTCTAGCGTGAGGCCTAGTTATCAGTGGTCGAGTTAAATCCATACAGAATAGTAGCCAGTGAATGTGAGGACCAGCTCCCCTACCTCTTCCTTCTCCATGAAGCCTCTGTGCTAGGCTTTGAAGGCGCGCTCTTTTTTCGAGCAACGTCGGCGGATTCAGTCATGTCGGTCCGGCGAACGACGGGGAATCTTGATGCGCAAGGCGTCCATGTTAGGGTAAGTACGCCAGAGTTCACGGTCTCAGTTTATTTTCTCGAATTCAGCTTATGGGTTCTATCCTTTTGGGGGTTTTCTCTATTCTGCCCGTCTCGATCGATGATGTTTCTGGGGTTTAGATGTCGGCACGAAAGGTAGACGCGGAGTGGTACGGCATAGTTACCGATGCGGATCTCCGTATCTAGTGCGACTACGCCCTGGCGTCCCGTCACCGTGTCATGTTCGAGGGAACGGACTTTGGCCTTAGGTTCTTGGGTTGTAACTACGAATGTGAGGGTTGCATGTTCGTCCACTAGGTAGATCTACCGCACTCACTTTCGCTAAAGCGTGCAATGATGTCGCTGTGGTTACAACTTGAGATCCGCGATGACCTCAAAGAGGAGGAGCAGGAGCACCATCAGATGCATGCCGAGGAGATGGCTATAGAGTTAACGGATGTCTCCAACTCACTACACTTAGTCACAAATAGGATAGATGCTCTTATATTTGGGTAATTAGAGCTGGACATTAGGTTCTTAACCAAGTATTGTCTGCAATCTAGATATTTAGTATGCTCATGATGCTTTTGGTGTCTAGCTGTAGATTCCACTAATAATTAATTAATCCCCTTTTGTTTACTAGTACTCACCATCTCATAGTACTGCCACGTTAAATTACACTAGGTTAATTAATATGGGAGTAGTTGACAGTCTGCTTATAACCTGTTTGGAGTTTGTGGTTACTACTAATTGATCTGGTTTATGTGTTACTGCTATCTCTATCTATATACGAGTATCGCTATATTTTTTGCACATTTGTGTACCTCCCCCGTTGCGTACCTTCTATACCCAGCAGCGTCCACCTTTCCATCGCATCGGCGCAATCTCCGGTGAGTCCAAAACCATCCGGATAGTTGTTTAGGTGATTGTATTTGAAATAGTACATCTATATGCCACATTAGGAAGCTGGGGTCACCGTAGATGTAGCCATGGAATTAGTTATAAGGTCCACTAAAAATAGGTAAGTATATGATGCCAAGAAGGGTCTTATGAGGATGGGAAGCTTGCCCATGGCTTTATTTCACAGAATGGTCCTCTGCTAAACAATGCAGATGTAATTTGTTGCATATCTGTAGCAAACAGGGTAAAACCACTACTAGAAAATCGCTATGTTTTTTGTTTGGTGCATCATCATGATTGCATGCTCATGTCATCACGCCACATTGCATTTGAGCATCATCATGTCATCATGCATTTGTTTGCCTAAAACTATTTCCTAAATGCCGACCTTTGTTTTCTAATTACCTCCCTCTTTTATTTCAAATGTAAACCCTGATGTTTCCGGATATCCCTGTTTGTTTAGATCTATTTTCAAAACATTTTTATTTTATAAAATAGATAAATAGTTTTGCCTCGGGAAGGCAGTCCAGCCGTTTAGACTAGAGGCCCAACCGGCCAGACCGCCTACTACCTGGTTAAACCAAAACTAAACCCTAACTATCCTAACCCAACCTAACCCTAGACCCAATCCGCCAGCCGCGCTGCAGTAGCCGTAGCACAACCACCGCACTGACATGCCCAGCAGGCAGAAACGCACGCAGGCGCGTGGTACACGCCACCAATCCCAGCCTCACGATCCCTAGCCCCACCCCTTTTCGTGACCGACAATGCGATCTCTCCCCGCTCTTCTCCCCAACCCCTGCATCCCCATCGCCAACGCCACCGCCTCGGGCCACCCTAGGCGCTCCCCTGCCTCCTCTCTGAACGCCGGCACGACCCGTGCCCTCTGCCTCGCCACCATCTCGAGCCCGACCTCACCATAGCTCATCCCGCCTCCTCCACGCGTCACCATGATGCTCACCTACCTCGTCCCACCGCCAGACGTCGCCGGCCTGGCGCTTGTCCCTGTTCCTGCGAGTGCCCCTGTCCAAGCCTGTTGTCATCAGCAAGCTCCGCCACCGGCCTTCGAACCTCGCCTCTAGCCGTACAGCACCGCCCCTCTCTGGCCGTCGTTACTGTTTCCCGTGCCAAGCCCTATCGCCCTCAACCGTCGGCCGCCGCCCCTGCGAGACCGCCCTGCTGTGACCCTCTGCCGCCAGCGCGCACCTCTGCAGGATCCCGTCGTCATTGTTGCGTCGCCATGCCTCCATCTTCGTCGCCCGACTCCTCTGCGACCCCCTCCTGCCACGCCGCCCCAAGGGCGTGCCTCTGCTGCATCCCCCAAGGTCGCTGCCACCTCCCGCATGCAAGCCGTGCCGCCATCACCCGCCTGGCCATCTCATCGGCCCCCCGTTCGAGCTTGCTCACTACTGCTCATCTCCGTCCCTCCGCCTCCGTATCTATAGCAAAGCATGGTCGTTGCCAACCCCAAGGGCGAGCGCCTTCCTTTTCGCCCGCGTGCCCCTGTCGCTATGGCAACACCTCTGTGCCCCTGCAGCTTGGGCAACGCCTCTGCTCCGCTTGCACGTGCATCGCTCATTGGCATCTCCAGCCATGTTGGTCCTGCAAGGTGCTTGAGCCAATACCCGCACGAGACATTCCCTTTATGACCTTGCTCTATCTCTTTTATCCTACCGTCTGGTGCTCGTGTGTTGTTTGTATCAAAAGGCGGTGTCCAAGACCGACGCTCACAGTACCCGGACCACCGACAAGATCTACGGTACCACACGGGTGACCGAGACCGATGGTTGAAGCGAAGTCAAAGAACCGTGTCGAACCCAGATATCGCACAAGACCATCATTTATGGAGAGCCTGAATCACAAGTCCCCTTCCTGGGGCAGATGATCAAAGAGCGCCATCTCGGAACGCCATGACCATCTTCCCGATCCGAAGCCCGATCCTGAAGACCGGTCCCTCGGGCCCCTCGAACCCTTGGAGACCAAGACCTTTGACACCAATGTGTGATCCCCTTTCTGAGCCCTATTTTATAAAATGTAATATAAACTTGTGCATCTTAAATTGTTCATGATTGCATTCATACTTGGTCAATTGGGGATATTTTGTCGACTCACCTAATAATTGAATATGGAGACCATATCCAGGCTTTTCTAGTCTTATATTTGACTCCATTTAAATTTGTGTAGTGAATCGATGCCATGTTTTGCCTTGTTGAGTCAACATTTAAAACGTGGGGTACATAAACAACATAAACCTATTAATTAACTGTCGGACCCGGTTCCGCTTAATATTGCCTAGTCGCATTGCATCTGTGCCATGCCATGCATCATATCATGAACATGCTAGATCTTCTTCCATAGTATTGAATAGTGCATCCGGTGTTTCTTTTAGTGATTCGCTTCTTTGCGGATTAGGCCATTGAGTGGATGCGAGTATCAACAAGTTCTTCAGATAATGTACCTTTAATAGTGTTTCCCAGGCGAGCATTCTCCCCTTTTCTACCTATTTTGCATTTATAGTCTTTACTTCCTCCTGTCGATCTATTGCTATCCTTGTTGCGATGTTTTAGTTTCTATGCACCATTTATATTCCTTGCAGGCTCTATATTTCCTTCAACACATCTTATTGCCTATTGTTTGATAAATAGTCGTCCTTGCGAGTCATAGTTGCTTGCTCAGGTGCTTCTTCGTGTCGATTTCGTTCTACCGTTGTTGGAAGGTTGGCACATGTTTAATGGTGGAGATGATCATGGCTTTCATTATAACTTGTACTAAAATTTTGGAAATAGATATAATGCAGAGACACTGGTGGGTAATAGTCAATATTTGGTTTTTAACCACCCACTTGTGTCCACCTAGGACCCGAGTTCTTGACACCAGTTCCGAGATCGAGTGTGCTAACCACAGGTGGATGTGTGGGCACCCCATCGGCTTACTACCTGATTTCAAAGTACTGTGTTGGGGGCCACCAAGTAGTTTGGGGCTTTATTACTATCCTGTACTTATGCCATGCTTTACTGCTTTATTTACTATTGTCCATGGAGTGCCTATACTGTTTAGGGATGTGGAATGTTTTCGCGTATTGACAAGCCCAGTCACACTTTCGGGTTCCCAGTCATTTACAACCATTGGCACAAACCCTGGGTCCATCTCGGAGTCGGTTGACTTTGTTACAAGTAGCTTAGTGGGGTGGCCCCCATTTAATTGCTTTGGGTTTGGGAAACATCATGTCCGAGGCCCCGTCGCATACCGTTGGGTGTATGTTCAGGATCTTGCTCATATTCGGATATGACAACAAGGGTTGAAGTGCGTATGGATACTTTGGTGCACCCCTGCAGGGTTAAATCTTTTCGAAAAGCCGTGTCCGCAGTTATGGACGACTTGGAGCACAGTTTCTCGATCATAGACAACTATAATTAAAGAATTGATGTTAAAATATGACTTGGATATGATATGAACCACCATGGAATAAATGAATAAAACTACCAACTGTGTGAGTTTTCCTCGGAATGACTTCCTCGTTTGGTACGAGGGGGAAATACGAGGATGGGTATGTTTTGTGTTAGTATCACGTGGTTCCGAATAGATCTTTCTTATCCCTCTCTAATAGCCAGCAATTATATGGAGGCTCTATAGGTTGTTTAGTGCATGCTCCGCTGCCGCTTCAGTCCACCATACCTATGTAGGCGAGAGCCGCCAAATTCTAGACTCGTCGTGTACTGGCCTCAGTACTGACCGCTCTCTTTTTCTTTTGCCCTTTGTCGGCCCCCTTTTGTTTTAGCAGGTTTGAGATCGATGCCGTTAGTAGGGTTACCCCTCCGGCTTGGCCTGGGCAGGGTTATGGACGCCATTGGTTATTCTTCTGGCTCTTAGCTCCATTTGCATCTTGTTCATACTCAGACATTGTATCGTTTTCAAGGTGATTTGGATCTTTGTATTGTATATCTGTAATATATATGTTTCTATGGGTTCTATCATGGACTATTGTGTAATGTTATTACTTTGTTTTCCACCCGCACACAAGTGCCTGGTGGGCATCTTTGAATCGTTTCTATGCGGGTTTGGCAAGAATCGCTAAAACTTGCATAAGGCCAATTCGAGGGTGTTACAAAGTGGTCTCAGAGCTCAGCAGTTGCGATACCCCACTGGTCCAGCCTATAGGATAACCTAGCTAACAGCCGATGGAGAGTGTCAAAACTATTTTCAAAAATCAGTTGGATAGATCTGATTAGGTCTGATTTTACTCCTTACCCCTATGCTATTCGCCTCTTACCTCTACGTGTTTTGAGTCTACTCTTATCTTTTCTTCAAGTCCAGGATTTCTTGTGGTAGGGTTTCCATCGTACCTTCAAGGTTTCGCTTTCTCTCTTTTAATGGTGAAGCTACAATCATCTAATCTGACTCTCGTTTTTTGTACCCTTCATCCAATCATTTTGGTCCTTGTACTCTTTATCTGTATCTGCACCTCAACGGATATCCGTATCATTGAAAAACATTATGAGAAGGATGAGCATTAATGAAGTTGGAGTATACCTTAAGCATGTGTTGTTCATGCCAATGAAACCATAGCAGAAACTAATCATTGTGTCTTTTCATATGATTTCCTTTGTATCTTCCGGCGTTTTCCAACACGACAACATCATCTATGAAGAGCCTGCATCACCCCTTTGTTTTGAACCTCGCTTGTGAAGTTCTTCAGTCTGAATTCCAAGAGTGGTTGCACGATTCTTTTGTTCATGTATAGAGTAATGCTTTGAGTGTGGGATGGTGTATCTACCATACCATTAATCTTATCATTCGCTTTTGTACGTTGAATGGTGGATCAATGCGATTTTACTCATTCCATGGAAGTTAGAGGTGGCCGAATATTTTGATACCTCTACCTTCGTATTTGTTTCTCCGGAGTGCTCTCTCGACGAACGAGAGCAACGACCCCTTATTGGCGGTGTCGCCGAATTCTAGATGGAGCAAGGATCTTTTTTAGTGGTGTCACGAGGATCTACATAAAGCGAGAAGATTCAGACCATCAACCTTCTTCCCCAAACCATGAGGTGGATCTCGAGGGCGAGATCCATTGTTAGTGGTGTCTAATTGTAGCACCCCGGGTAAAACCACTACTAGAAAATCGCTGTGTTTTGTTTGGTGCATCATCATGACCGCATGCTCATGTCATCATGCTACATTGCATTTGAGCATCGTCATTTCATCATGCACTTTTTTTCCTAAAACTATTTCCTAAACGCCTACCTTTGTTTTCTAATTACCTCCCTCTTTTATTTCAAATGTAAACCCCGATGTTTCAGGATATCCTTGTTTGTTTAAATCTATTTTCAAAATGTTTTTATTTTATAAAACAGATAAATAGTTTGGCCCCGGGAAGGCAGTCCAGCCGGTTGGGCCAGACCGCCTACTATCTGGTTAAACCAAAACTAAACCTTAACTACCCTAAGCCCACCTACCCCTAGACCCAATCCCGCAACAACAAGTAGTACCACATGACACACACCTGCGGTCAGAGCAGCCATAGCGCAACCACCGCACTGACACGCCCAACAGGCAGCAACGCACGCAGGCCCATGGTACACGCCACCAATCCCAGCCTCACGATGCCTAGCCCCACCCCTTGTCGCGACCGACAACGCGATCCCACCCTGCTCTGCTCCCTGGCCCCAGAATCCCCATCACCAACGCCACCTCCTCAGGCCGACCAGGTCCCATAGAATTATTTTCCCCTCGGGCCACCCTAGATGCTCCCCTGCCTCCTATCCGGACACCGGCGTGACCCGTGCCCTCTGCCTCACCACCATCTCGAGCCCGACCTCATTGGAGCTCCTCCCGCCTCCTCCGTGTGTCGCCATGACACCCACCTACCTCGTCCGGCTGCTAGACGTCGCCAGCCTTGCGCCTGTCCCCGTCCCTGCGAGTGCCCCTGTCTGAGCCCGTTGTCATCAGCAAGCTCCATCGCTGGCCGTCGAACCTCGCCTCTGGCCGCGCAGCACCGCCCCTCTCTGGTCGTCGTCGCTGTTTCCTGTGCCAAGCCTTGTCGCCCTCAACCGTTGGCCTCCGCCCCTATGAGACCGCCCTGCTGCGACCCTCTACTGCCAGCGCGTGCCTCTACAGGAGCCCATCGTCCCCGTTGCGTTGCCATGCCTCCATCTTCATCGCCCGGCTCCTCTGCGACCCCCTCCTGCCATGCCGCCCCAAGGTCGTTCCTCCGCTACATCTCACAAGGTCGCCGTCGCCTCTCGCCTGCAAGCCGTGCCGCCATCGCCCGCCTGGCCATCTCATCGGCACGCTGTTCGAGCTTCCTCACCACTGCTCGTCTTCGGCCCTCCGCCTCCATATCTGCAGCAACCCATGGTCGTCACCAACCCCAAGGGCGAGCGCCTTCCTTTTCGCCTGCGTGCCCCTGCCGCTATGGCAACGCCTCTGTGCCCCTGCAACTTGGGTAGCCCCTCTGCTCCGCGTGCGCGTGCATCGCTCACTGGCATCTCCGGCCATGTTGGTCCTACAAGATGCTCGAGCCAATACCTGCACAAGACATTCCCTTTATGACCTTGTTCTGTCTCATTTATCCTACCGTCTAGTGCTCGTGTGTTGTTTGTATCAAAAGGAAGTGTCCAAGACTGATGCTCACAGTACCCGAACCACCGACAAGATCTACGGTACCACAAGGGTGACCGAGGCTAGTGGTTGAAGCAAAGTCGAAGAACCGTGTCGAACCCAGATATCGCACCAAGACCGTCATTGATGGTGACCCTAAATCATAAGTCCCCTTCCCGGAGACGATGATTGAAGAGCACCATCTCGGAACGCCATGACCTTCTTCCCGATCTGAAGCCCGATGCTAAAGGCCAAACCCTCGGGCCCCTCGAAACCTTGGAGACCAAGACCTTCGACACCAATGTGTGATCCCCTTTCTAAGCCCTATTTTATAGAATGTAATATAAACTCGTGCATCTTAAATTGTCCATGATTGCATTCATACTTTGTCAATTGGGGTATTTTGTCGACTCGCCTAATAATTGAATATGGAGACCATATGCGGGCTTTTCTAGTCTTATATTTGACTCCCTTTAAATTTGTGTGGTGAACCGATGCCATGTTTTGCCTTGTTAAGTCAACATTTAAAACGCAGGGTACATAAACAACATAAACCTATTAATTAGCTATCGGGACCCGGTTCCTCTTAATATTGCCTAGTCGCATCGCATCTGTGTCATGTCATGCATCATATCATGAACATGCTAGATCTTCTTCCATAGTATTGAATAGTGCATCCGGTGTTTCTTTTAGTGATTTGCTTCTTCGCGGATTAGGTCGTTGAGTGGATGTGAGTATCGACAAGTTCTTCGGATAATGTACCTTCAACAGTGTTTCCCAGGCGAGCATTCTCCCCTTTTCTACCTGTTTTTCTTTTATAGTCTTCACTTCCTCTCGTCGATATTGCTATCCTTGTTGCGATGTTTTAGTTTCTATGCACCATTTATATTCCTTGCAGCCTCTATATTTCCTTCAACACATCCTATTGCCTATTTTTTTGATAGATAGTCGGCCTTGCGAGTCATAGTTGCTTGCTCAGGTGCATCTTCGTGTCGATGTCGTTCTATCGTTGTTGGAAGGTTGGCACATGTTTAATGGTGGAGATGATCATGGATTTCATTATAACTTGTTAACTAAAATGTTGGAAATAGATATAATGCAGAGGCACTAGTGGGTAATAGTCAATATTTGATTTTTAACCGCCCAATTGTGTCCACCTAGGACCCGAGTTCTTGACACCTGTTCCGAGATCAAGTGTGCTAACCACAGGTGGGTGTGTGGGCACCCCATCGGCTTACTACCTGATTTCAAAGTACTGTGCTGGGGGACATAAAGTAGTTTGGGGCTTTATTACTATCATGTACTTATGCCATGCTTTACTGCTTTCTTTACGATTGTGCATGGAGCGCCTGTACTGTTTAGGGATGTGGAATGTTTTCGCGTATCGACAAGCCCAGTCACACTTTAGGGTTCCCAGTCATTTATAGCCATTGGCACAAACCTTGTGTCCGTCTCGGAGCCGGCTGACTTTGTTGCGGGTAGCTTAGTGGGGTGGCCCCCATGTACTTTCTTTGGGTTTGGGAAACATCATGTCCGAGGCCCCGTCGCATACCGTTGGGTGTATGTTCAGGATCTTGCTCATATTCGGATCTGACAACAAGGGTTGAAGTGCGTGTGGATACTTTGGTGCACCCCTGCAGGGTTACATCTTTTCGAAAAGCCGTTTCCACGGTTATGGACGACTTGGAGCATAGTTTCTCGATCATAGACAACTATAACTAAATAATTGATGTTAAAATATGACTTGTATCTGATCTGACTAGTAAGTTGGACAACCACCATGGAATGAATGAATAAAACGGCCAGCTGTGTGAGTTTCCTCGGAATGACTTCCTCATTTGGTACGAGGGGGAAATACCAGGATGTATATGTTTCGTGTTAGTATCAGGTGGTTCCGAATAGGTCTTTTTATCCCTCTCTAATAGCCGACAATTATATCGAGGCTCTATAGGTTGTTTAGTGCATGCTTCGCTGCCGCTTCAATCCACCATACCTATGTAGGCGAGAGCCACCGAATTCTAGACTCGCCGTGTACTGGCCTCAGTACTGGCCGCTCTCTTTTTGTTTTGCCCTTTATCGGCACCCCTTTTGTTTTAGCAGGTTTGAGATCGATGTCGTTAGCAGGGTTACCCTTTCGGCTTGGCCTGGGCAGGGTTATCGACGCCATTGGTTATTCTTCAGGGCTCTTAGACCCATTTGCATCTTGTTCGTACTCGGACATTGTATTGTTTTCAAGGTGATTTGGATCTTTGTAATGTATATCTGTAATATTGACTCATGGAGTCGTTGTTGTATATATATGTTTCTGTGGGTTCTATAGTGGACTATTGTGTAATGTTATTACTTTGTTTTCCACCCACACGCAAGTGCCCGTTGGGCATCTTTGAATCGTTTCTTTGCGGGTTTGGCGGGAATCGCTAAAACTTGCATAGGGCCGATTCGAGGGTGTTACAATATCGTTCATAAACAAATTGTTGTTTGCTGGTGTCCTGCATTGCTGAGTTCTTTAAATTATATTTTTCGGTAAAGGGGAACACGCTCAATCCTTGGCATCAGATTAATGCACATATCCTTCTTCTCATTGCAAAGTTGATGTGTTCTTTCCTAAAATTTACTGGTTTTTCTACATTTCATTTAGCATCATGGACATGTCCCATCCATGGAGGAGGCATTATGGAGTGACAAGTGTTTTTATGTATCCAGCTGCTTTGCAGGAATTTTAGTAACCTATGCTTTGTCCCCAAAAACACTTTTTCGACAAAGAGCGCTTTATTACTTAAAATGTCCCCTAAAATATACTGATCATTTTTGTTGCATCATGATTTGCAGAAATGAAGTCATTCTGACCTGTTTCCACTTACTAAGGCTAGGACTGCTCATGTGCCAGCTAAGAAGGCAAACCCTGAAGTATGGCCCTTTTCATTTCAGTTATGTTTCCCATGTTTGAGCAATATGCCTCTATGGTTCTTCTTCCGTAGTATTGAATAGTGCATCCGGTGTTTCTTTTAGTGATTTGCTTCTTTGCGGATTAGGCTGTTGAGTGTATGTGAGTATCGACAAGTTCTTCAGATAATGTACCTTCAACAGTGTTTCCTAGGCGAGCATTCTCCCCTTTTCTACCTATTTTGCTTTTATAGTCTTCACTTCCTCCTGTTGATCTATTGCTATCCTTGTTGCGATGTTTTAGTTTCTATGCACCATTTATATTCCTTGCAGCCTCTATATTGCCTTCAACACATCCTATTGCCTATTTTTTGATAGATAGTCGGCCTTGCGAGTCATAGTTGCTTGCTCAGGTGCTTCTTCGTGTCGATGTCGTTCTACCGTTGTTGGAAGGTTGGCACATTTTTAATGGTGGATATGATCATGGCTTTCATTATAACTTGTTAACTAAAATGTTGGAAATAGATATAATGCAGAGGCACTAGTGGGTAATAGTCAATATTTGATTTTTAACCGCCCACTTGTGTCCACCTAGGACCCAAGTTCTTGACACCTGTTCCAAGATCGAGTGTGCTAACCACAGGTGATTGTGTGGGCACCCCATCGGCTTACTACCTGATTTCAAAGTACTGTGCTGGGGGACATAAAGTAGTTTGGGGCTTTATTACTATCATGTACTTATGCCATGCTTTACTGCTTTATTTACGATTGTGCATGGAGCGCCTGGACTGTTTAGGGATGTGGAATGTTTTCGCGTATCGACAAGCCCAGACACACTTTCGGGTTCCTAGTCATTTATAGCCATTGGCACAAACCCTGGGTCCGTCTCGGAGCCGGCTGATACATTGCAAATGTATCTATAATTTTTGATGTTCCATGCTTAGTTTTATCCACTTTCTTGTGTTTTGTTCCAACTTTGGAGTACTTTTATTATGATTTCTTGGACTAACCTATTAACAAGAGCCACAGTGCCAGCTGCCTGTTTCTATTGTTTTTGGTTCCAGAAAAGTCAGAAAATGAATATTCTCGGAATTGGACGGGAAAAAAGCCAAAGTGCCTATATTTCCGGAAGGGATCAAGTGCCAGAATATGAGACGGAGAAGGGCTGGGGGCCGGCCACACCACCTGGCCACGCGGCTAGGCCTGGCCCACGCCAGGGGGTGGTCTGGCCGACCCCAGCACCCCCTCGGCCTCTCCTTCCGCCTATAAGTTTCCCTCGGGACAAAAACCCTAAGGACCCAATAAAAATTCCACGAAAGAGTCTATAGCCGCCTTCATCTCCATCCCTAGATCGGGGGGATCTGAAGCTCTTCCCGGCACCCTGCCGGAGAGGGGAATTCACCCTGGAGGCCTTCTTCATCACCATGCAAGCCTCTGGTGTGATGCGTGAGTAGTTCATCCTTGGACTACGGATCCATGTAGTAGCTAGATGGCTGGTTTCTCCTCCTTTGTGCTTTCATGTTTAGATCTTGTGAGCTCCGTTCATGATCAAGATGATCTATTTGTAATCCATACATGTTGTGTTTGCGGGGATCCGATGGATATTGAGATGCTATTTCAGATTGATTATTGATTCTATCATGTCTTTGTTATTTGAGATCTTGCATGCTTTCCGTTGTTAGTAGCTATCTTGGCCAAGTAGATGCTAGCAACTCCAAGAGTTAGTATTTATGCTCGATAGTGGGTTCATGCCTATGGTAATCTGGGGAAGTGACAAAAATCTCTAAGGTACTAGATGTGCTGGGAGAAAACAACGATCTTTTGTTCATAGAACAATTGTATTGTTTCCTTTATATGTAGTTCGTAAAGCAATAATCTGTTGCTTGCAACTTAATACTGGAGGGGGTTCGGATGATAACCTGAAGGTGGATTATTAGTCATAGATGCAGTTGGATGGCGGTCTATGTATTATGTTGTAATGCCCAATCAAGTCTTAGAGGAGTCAAGATGATTAGTATATGCATGTATTGCTTTCTCGGTGTTTGTCAATTGCCCTGCTGTAATTTGTTTACCCAGCATGTTATCTATCTAAGGAGAGCCACCTCTAGTGAACTATGGATCCCGGTCCTTTTCTTTACATACAATCTACAATCTTTTACAGCTTTGTGTTTACTTTCTGTAAACCTTTACTTCATTCCATTTGATACATTTAATCCTTTGTTTTCCGCAAAACACGATGAGATTGACAATCTCATCGCAAGTTGGGGACAAAGTTCTGTGGTTGTGTTGTGTAGGTCTGCACGTTGCTACTAGCACCGGTAGTGCGCCCTGCCAAAGCTCAGCTAGTAACACCTTTGAGGTGTTTCCTTGCTCCTTATGGTTCGATTAAATCTTGGTTTCATAACTGAGGGAAACTTGCTGCTGTGCTCATCATACCTTCCTCTTGGGGTTCCCAACGAGCTCTGCATCAACACCACGCACCAAGCACTTTTCTGGGCGCCGTGTATTGAGCCATCAAGCGATTTTCTGGCGCCGTTGCCGGGGAGTCAAGGACATCTTCACAAGGGGAGTCCCTCATAACCAATCTATTTACTTTGTTTTTTTTGTTTTGCTTAGTTTCCTTTTTGCTTTGTTTGCTTGTTTTGTTCTTCAAAAATCCAAAAAAAATAGTTTTACTTGTTTGCTTTCTTATTTGAAAACCCAAAAAAAAATGACTACTCTTGAAAACACTAAGTTGTGTGACTTCACTAGCACCAACAACAATGATTTTATGAGCACTCCTATTGCTCCACCTATGGCTAAAAATACTTTCTTTGAGATAAAACCTGCTTTGCTCAACCTTGTTATGAGAGAACAATTTTCTGGTATTGGTAATGAAGATGTTGCTTCCCATCTAAATAACTTTGTTGAACTTTGTGAGATGCAAAAGCATAGGGATATAGATGGTGATATTATTAAGCTGAAATTGTTCCCTTTCTCTTTGAGAGGAAAATCTAAAGAATGGTTGAATTCCTTAACTAGGAATAGTATTGATTCTTGGACTAAGTGCAAAGATGCTTTTATTGGAAAATACTATCCTCCTGCTAAGATTATATCCATGAGAAGTGAAATAATGAAGTTTAAACAACTTGATAATGAGCATGTTGCTCAAGCTTGGGAAAGAATGAAATCTTTGGTAAAGAATTGTCCCACTCATGGATTGACTGCTTGGATGATCATCCAAACTTTTTATGCATGATTGAACTATTCTTCAAGAAACCTATTGGATTCAGCTACTGGAGGTACCTTTATGACCATCACTTTGGGTGCTGCAACAAAACTATTGGATAATATGATGGTTAATTATTCTGAATGGCATACTGAGAGAGCTCCACAAGGTAAGAAGGTAAATTCTGTTGAAGAAACCTCCTACTTGAGTGATAAGATTGGTATTATTATGTCCATGCTTGTTAAAGGGAAAGCCCATATTGATCCAAATAATGTTCCTTTAGCCTCTTTGGTTGCTCAAGAAGAGCAAGTTGATGTGAACTTCATAAGAAATAACAACTTTTGCAACAATGCTTATGGTAATAATGCTTATAAGAACAATTTTGGTAACAAAAATTATAAGCCATATCCTCCCAACAATGGTAATGCTTATGGAAATCCTTACAACAATAATAATAGTGCTCCCTCTGAACTTGAAGTTATGCTTAAAGAGTTTATTAGTAAACAAACTGCTTTCAATAAAACTATTGAGGAAAAACTCTCTAATGCTGAAAGAAATATAGCATCTTTGGCTGAAGCTCAATCTACTTTGAATAAAATGGCTGCTAAACCTGAAACTAATGAGAATCCCTTTGCAGCTACTAATGCCATACAAGTAAGAATTAATGAAAACGTTAGACTATTAGCTGAATTACATGCTAAGTGGGAAAGAGAAGATGAAATTGCTAGAAACATTAGTGTTTCTACTATTACCACCACTAGTGTTGAGGCTAGTAATAGTTCTACTACTTTAGATGATAAAGTTGATTTTGATCTTGATGGTTGCAACATCTCTGAAGTTATTAAGTGCCTACAAAAGCTTGCTAAAAGTCCTAATGCTAGTGCTATGAACATGGCTTTTACAAAACACATTACTGATGCTCTCATAAAGATTAAAGAAGAAAAGACGAAACATAAAGCTTCTATTCCTATAAAGCAAGAAGATGGTTGGGAACCCATCATTAATATGAAAGTGAATGACTTTGATTTCAAAGCTTTATGTGATCTTGATAGTAGTGTTTCTATTATGCCTAGAAGGATTTATGATATGCTTGATTTGCCTCCTCTTAAAGATTGTTATTTTAATGTCCCACTTGATGCTAATGCTAAAAAGAAACTCACGGGGAGTCTTAATGATGTCCTTATTATGGTTAATGATTCCTATGTCCCTGTTGATTTCTATGTTTTGGATGTTGAATACAATGCTTCTTGTCCTATTACTTTGGGAAGACCTTTTCTTAGAATTGTTGGTGCCATCATTGATACGAAAGAAGGCACCATTAAATATCAACTCCCACTCAAGAAAGGTATAAAACACTTCCCTAAAAAGAGAGAAAAGATTTCTTTTGCTTCTCATATGAAAACAAAATTTGGTCTTAATGCTTCTTCATTTGAGAACACTTGATTCTTTCTTTGCTTCTTATGCCTAACTTAAAGGCGTTAAAGAAAATTACTTGTTGGGAGATAACCCAAGAGTTTTAGATGAGTCTTGGAAGTTATTACCTCTGTAATAACCTCTCCTTATCCTTTTTATTTGCTTTTTGTGCCAAGAGTAACCTCTAATGACAGTGAAGTAATGATTGGGAAAGTTGCTGTCCTGAAACAGATTTCTGTGCTTCACCGTAAAAATTCCGGAGAGATCTCTGTATGTCGGATTGATCTGTAATTTTTTGTGCTTCTGCCCCAGGTTGTTATCTAACTTTCGTTAGATCAACACTTTTTGATTTGAGCGATAGAAGGTCTTCGAAAAATTCGTCTTTACCTGCTGGTCTGTTTTGACAGATTTCTGCCATTTTCTGCATTTGCTTCTTGTTAGTTCCTTCTTGAGTTCCTTTGGGGAATTGAGATTTTTGAGGGAAGTGCTATAGTAGCTAGTGTTCTAATGGAAGTTTATTTGGTGTTAGAACTGAACCTTGAGACTTATTTATCTTAAGTGCACTAATGTTGCTAATGAGATTGTGTGAAGTTTTGTATGAAGGAAAATTTTCAGGTGTATGGAAGGAATGAGTAATGAGATGAAGGATGGACTAAAGCTCAAGCTTGGGGATGCCACATGTGTCACCCCAAGAAATATCCAAGAAGTACAAGCGTCAAAGCTTGGGGATGCCCAAGGCATCCCCTTCTTCATCAATAAAAATTCCAGGTTTCTTCCGAACGCTTTATTTTTATTGTTTCGTGCACAGTTGCTCTTGGAGCGTCTTCTTTTTCGTTTTTGTTTTGGTTTTTAGTTTGCTTGGTTTGCTTAGTTTTCTGAATAAGTTGGTTGGACCCCCTCTTTCACACTTTGTTTTGTAAATAGTTTGGTTTGGTTTGGAAAAGAGTAGGAAAGTTCATGCTTATGTGGTAAAAAGAGCTCGTTTTTGACTATGGCTATGCTTTGTCATGCCATGCTTGATATTGTTTTGGCTTTATGCTTAGTATTCTTTGCTGTAGCATGACTTGTTATAAACAATTGAGATTGCTTGATGTGCCTTGGATGAATCATGCGTTGTTTTAGCATATGAAAGCATAGTATAGTGGTATTCTCCTTTGATGCTTTATTTGCGTTGACTTGGCACATGCTCACACCATGTTATGACTATCACAAGTCACCATAAGCCTTTATGATCCTTTAGTTTTCAACTTGTAGTATCACTTTATGCTTTGATCAATGATGTTTTGTCGCTCTGCGTGATTATGGCCATTATTGCTCTCTTAGTTTGTCGCTCCCAGTCTTTTGCTAGCCTCCACAAAGAAGTATGAGTTCCACTCATGCATCCAACTCCCTAAACCAAGTTATTCCAAAGAGTCCACCATACCTACCTACTAGCTTATGCTATTCCAAGTATATTCATGCTTTTGTTTACCTTCCACTTGTTATGAGAAAACTAGTGATTAAAGCTCTCACGAACTTGATGGCACACTTTACTTGCCTCTAATAAACTTGAACCATTGTGTCATCTATGTTGTATATGCTTGCATTTATTTGTTGGGAATTAGCAGAACCATGCTTTCATGGGGAACTCTTTCAACATTGCACTTGGTACTTGTACCTAGTTCATATCATGCTCTTTTGTATATGGATGTCGTCGGTGTGAAATGAAAGGGGAGCTTGTAAGTCCATGGAGTTATGTATATGTGTTAGAGAACGCACTTGGGTCTGGTTTAATCCATGCTGACATGGTGGAAACCTGTAGCGTAACCAAAATGAGCTGTCTATGAAGCATTCTTCTTATAAAAAAAGAGTCCTATTGAGAAAAAAGAGAAAAGAAAAAAAAAGATACTATGAAAAGAGGAAAGAGAGAATAAAGCACCATATTCCCATGGTAAATAAGAAGAATGCTGGGATGCTTGTTGTCTGCTTGCCTTGTCATTTTGATATGGGGATTCTTCCGTATCATCGGGCAAGGGGTACCCTGTTGGCGGTTCTCAATGATACACATGTACTTACGATGACAAGAACTTATCGGTGACTAAACTTGAGTAGCATGAGGAGCGGCCCTCGTATACAAGGGACATGAGATTTCTGACTTATACTTCGTCAAGCATGTACACCATAGTTTGTTCACTTTAACCTTAATCACTTAAAAATGCTTATGATAGGGGCAATGAGAGCTGAAAGCTACAAGTACCATAATTTTTGGAAGCTCTTTATGAGACTTGAATCCCTACTTCCTTTTACAAAAGGCCTTTCTTCCACCATTATATTGAGTCTCCACCTTCTAACTTTATGCACCTACTTTGAGAGCATAGTGGCCATTCTTAGTTCTATGTGCATTGTCCCAAGACTAGTTGATTGATGCATAACTTGTTATTGCTTGTTTGAAACTATTGTATCTAGTCACTCTTATGAACTTTGAAGGTGTCCTATGCATTTATATTTGCTACTCTATTGAGGGACAAGCTGAATACTATTATGCTATGTTTTCTTTATGTGAAACAAACAAACGTCTTGCAAAGCATGTTATTCATGAATCTTTTGTTTGTGCCTTTTCTTGTTGCATCATAGTTTCTTTGCTTATTGCTAGAACTTTGTCTTTCATGTTATGATTGAAGTACTATGATCCCAGCCTTGAATGTTTTGCAAATACTTTGATCAAGTCTTTGATGGTGCATGTCACCTCAAAAATTATTTCTTTTTATCACTTACCTACTCGAGGACGAGCAGGAGTTAAGCTTGGGGATGTTGATACATTGCAAATGTATCTATAATTTTTGATGTTCCATGCTTAGTTTTATCCACTTTCTTGTGTTTTGTTCCAACTTTGGAGTACTTTTATTATGATTTCTTGGACTAACCTATTAACAAGAGCCACAGTGCCAGCTGCCTGTTTTCTGTTGTTTTTGGTTCCAGAAAAATCAGAAAATGAATATTCTCGGAATTAAACGGGACAAAAGCCAAAGTGCCTATTTTTCCGAAAGGGATCAAGTGCCAGAATACGAGACGGAGAAGGGCTGGGGGCCGGCCACACCACCTGCCAGTCATGCCAGGCCTGGCCCATGCCAGGCGTGGTCCGCCGACCCAGCACCCCCTCGGCCTCTCCTTCCGCCTATAAGTTACCCTCGGGATGAAAACCCTAAGGACCCAATCAAAATTCCACGAAAGAGTCTGTAGCCGATGTCATCTCCATCCCTAGATCGGGGGGGTCTGAAGCTCTTCCCGGCACCCTCCGGAGAGGGAAATTCACCCTAGAGGCCTTCTTTATCACCATGCAAGCCTCCGGTGTGATGCGTGAGTAGTTCATCCTTGGACTACGGATCCATGTAGTAGCTAGCTGGCTGGTTTCTCCTCCTTTGTGCTTTCATGTTTAGATCTTGTGAGCTCCGTTCATGATCAAGATCATCTATTTGTAATCCATACATGATGTGTTTGCGGGGATCCGATGGATATTGAGATGCTATGTCAGATTGATTATTGATTCTATCATGTCTTTGTTATTTGAGATCTTGCATGCTTTCCGTTGTTAGTAGCTATCTTGGCCAAGTAGATGCTAGCAACTCCAAGAGTTAGTATTTATGCTCGATAGTGGGTTCATGCCTCTGGTAATCTGGGGAGTGACAGAAATCTCTATGGTACTAGATGTGTTGTTGCTACTAGGGAGAAAACAACGATCTTTTGTTCATAGAACAATTGTATTGTTTACTTTACACGCAGTTCGTAAAGCAATAATCTGTTGCTTACAACTTAATACTGGAGGGGGTTCGGATGATAACCTGAAGGTGGATTATTAGTCATAGATGTAGTTGGATGGCGGTCTATGTATTATGTTGTAATGCCCAATCAAGTCTCAGAGGACTCATGATGATTAGTATATGCATGTATTGCTTTCTTGGTGTTTGTCAATTGCCCCGCTGTAATTTGTTTACCTAGCATGTTATCTATCTAAGGAGAGCCACCTCTAGTAAACTATGGATCCCGGTCCTTTTCTTTACATACAATCTACAATCTTTTACTGCTTTGTGTTTACTTTCTGCAAACTTTTACTTCTTTCCATTCGATACGTTTAATCCTTTGTTTTCCGCAAAACACGGTGAGATTGACAACCTCATCGCAAGTTGGGGACAAAGTTCTGTGGTTGTGTTGTGCAGGTCTCCACGTTGCTACTAGCACCGGTAGTGCGCCCTGCCAAAGCTCAGCTAGTAACACCTTTGAGGTGTTTCCTTGCTCCTACTGGTTCGATTAAACCTTGGTTTCATAACTGAGGGAAACTTGCTGCTGTGCTCATTATACCTTCCTCTTGGGGTTCCCAATGAGCTCTACATCAACACCACGCACCAAACACTTTTCTGGGCGCCGTGTATTGAGCCATCACTGGCCGACTTTGTTGCGGGTAGCTTAGTGGGGTGGCCCCCATGTACTTGCTTTGGGTTTGGGAAACATCGTGTCCGAGGCCCCATCGCATACCGTTGGCTGTATGTTCAGGATCTTGCTCATATTTGGATCTGACAACAAGGGTTGAAGTGCGTGTGGATACTTTGGTGCACCCCTGGAGGGTTACATCTTTTCGAAAAGCCATGTCCGCGGTTATGGACGACTTGGAGCATAGTTTCTCGATCATAGACAACTATAACTAAAGAATTGATGTTAAAATATGACTTGTATCTGATATGACTAGTAAGTTGGACAACCACCATGGAACGAATGAATAAAACGGCTAGCTGTGTGAGTTTCCTCGAAATGACTTCCTCATTTGGTACGAGAGGGACATAGCAGGATGGGTATGTTTCGTGTTAGTATCAGGTGGTTCCGAATAGGTCTTTATTATCGCTCTCTAATATCCGACAATTATATCGAGGCTCTATAGGTTGTTTAGTGCATGCTTCGCTTCCGCTTCAATCCAACATACCTATGTAGGCGAGAGCCGCCGAATTCTAGACTCGTCGTGTACTGGCCCCAGTACTGACCGCTCTCTTTTTGTTTTGCCCTTTATCGGCACCCCTTTTGTTTTAGCAGGTTTGAGATCGATGTCGTTAGCAGGGTTACCCTTCCGGCTTGGCCTGGGCAAGGTTATCGACGCCATTGGTTATTCTTCAGGGCTCTTAGACCCATTTGCATCTTGTTCGTACTCGGACGTTGTATCGTTTTCAAGGTGATTTGGATCTTTGTAATGTATATCTGTAATCTTGACTCATGGAGTCGTTGTTGTATATATATGTTTCTGTGGGTTCTATAGTGGACTATTGTGTAATGTTATTACTTTGTTTTCCACCCGCACGCAAGTGCCCGTTGGGCATCTTTGAATCGTTTCTATGCGGGTTTGGCGGGAATCGCTAAAACTTGCATAGGGCCGATTCGAGGGTGTTACAATATCGTTCATAAACAAATTGTTGTTTGCTGGTGTCCTGCATTGCTGAGTTCTTTAAATTATATTTTTCGGCAAAGGGGAACACGCCCAATCCTTGGCATCAGATTAATGCACGTATCCTTCTTCTCATTGCAAAGTTGATGTGTTCTTTCCTAAAATTTACTGGTTTTGCTACATTTCATTTAGCATCATGCACATGTCCCATCCGTGGAGGAGGCATTATCGAGTGACAAGTGTTTTTATGTATCTAGCTGCTTTGCAGGAATTTTAGTAACCTATGCTTTTTCCCCAAAAACACTTCTTCGACAAAGAGCGCTTTATTACTTAAAATGTCCCCTAAAATATACTGATCATTTTTGTTGCATCATGATTTGTAGAAACGAAGTCATTCTGATATGTTTCCACTTACTAAGGCCAGGACTGCTCATGTGCCAGCTAAGAAGGCAAACCCTGAAGTATGGCCCTTTTCATTTCAGTTATGTTTCCCATGTTTGAGCAATATGCCTCTATGGTTCTTTGCCATTTGCGGTACCACTGTGGATCTTGCACGATGTGTGCAGCTAGATTATTTTTTTTGAAAGGAGAATTTGGTTTAATTTTTTTGAAATGAGAATCAGATTTAATTTTGGATTTGTTATCTACACTTTCCACCTTACTCATATTGCTCATGGCGTAATGGTGCTGGTCACCACAAGGATTTGACAATTTCCCGTCTCTAAGAGAAATAAAAAGCTCATAGACACATGATTTCGTGCCTTCAAGAGAAAGAGAAACACCAGGACGAACATATTAGGCGCCTAAAGGAAGAAGTTGCCACATCCACTTAGTGGATAGCTAATTTGACTACAGGATGGAATACATCAATTTCAGTTGCTCATGATGCTACTGTTGATTTTCAAAAGTTCGTGGCTGACAACTTAGTTCCCGAGTCGCCTGATGTGGATGGTGACGAGCTGATTGGCCAGGTGTACAACCAGATCTTGTAACAGGTGGGAATGCGAGCTAACAATCTTTTCAATTCGGCTCTAGAAGCAGATGAGACCCTGCCAAAAATTCGAGATCCTCCACGCCCATACAGTCCCGATCCTGCAAAATATCAAGAAATCTGTAAACCATATTGACCGCTTTACTTTCATTTTTGAAGGGTTTGAGTGTCTTGTGAGGATGACTATTTGTTAAGTCAGGTACTATAACTGTTTTTTGCTCTGCTGGTGTGTGGTATCCACAAATCTTTATATTTGATGTACTATTATCACATATATATTGGACCTGGCTTTATGTGACTATATTTGGCAACAACATTCATCTTATTCGAACTTGCGGTGGTTTTTTATCTTTCAATTTTTTTCCTTCTGAGATCTGTTAATGATGATGTTAATGCCAGTTGCAAGTGATTTGTTAGCATGTTTCTGGTAGTAAACCAAAACTTGTTGTAGATTGTGGAATTTCAGGTCGATGTTTGAACTCTAGATCTCGATGTCATAGAAAGGGAAGGCTTCTACCACCTGGAATACTTTACCGAGCAATTCATTGTATCACATGAATAAGTGCACAAACCTAATATCTGTAGGCGGGAATAGAGCAACGCAAGTGCACGAACTTGTATCAGTCATATGGTTGCTACTATTAATACTGCGGGGGTTTCCCCTAAAAACGTGGGGTTCGCAAAAAAATATAGTGGGGCGAAAGTTAGTTTCGAGTTCGAGGAAGCTCAATCGTGTGCCCCTCGACCCCATCGTCATCTTCTCTGCCTGGCCACCCTCCCTCAACCGGACCGTCCCCGCCGCTCCACCATTGAACACCACCGCACCGCCATTCGCTGGTATGTACGTCCCCAACCTCTAGCGAGTACGGGCTTTCTAAAGGATAGAATGCATTTATTTTTGGGCATTGCAAGCTAAATAAGCTGGTGGCATTTCCAGGAAATGGAATCGATGTTGGCGGATGCATTTGCTGCGTTGGAGGATGCTTGTAAAGAAGAGGTGGATGCCGAAGCAGCACCGGCGGATACATCTGAAGTGGATGCGGAGGCCGATGCTTGTACCACATCAGAGTCTTGGGCAGTGTTGAGTGATGCTTGGAAAGCGGTGGAGGCACAGTCGACATCCTCGTCGGCTGCTGCTGGAACAAATTCGGCTATGTTGGCTACCGCTGCCAAAACGACGGCTGCGTGGGATGCTAGGAATGCGTTAGCTCGTAGTCGTTCTTCTTCAGCGTCAACGACTATGGCTCGTCATTCGTCTACGACGCCTGCTCCATCTACTCAGAACTCGTCGACCCCATAGTAAGTTCTACGTTGGATTTTGTCTCCCTGACATCCTCCCTCTTTTGTGTATTCTGCTCCAGGGTTTTTCTAGATGTAGTGGATATTAGTTTAAACTAGTAGTACTAGGAACATAAAAAGATTTTTAATCACAAACTAGTGATCCGAATGGGATGAAACTTTCACAGGATTCAAACCTAGGCACCGATGATTTACTGATTTTTTGTCAATTTTTTCAAATAGTTTTACTTTTTAGTTCAAAATCTGAGCTACTATCATACGTTGGATCTAAGATGGAAGGTGGATCTTGGGGCAAGTCACTGTGAGACTAGGGTTCACCAAGTCACTAAAGCTACGTCTGTTTTTCTCCCCTTCTTTATGATAAAACCAGAAAATTCAGGTGGGGGCCTTTCTATCCTCCCCGATGACCTAAAAAAAGTTCTTCATTCCCTTTGCCTAGTTCCGACATGCTGAAGCATTTTGCGGTGCTTTCGTACTACTCTAATTGATTCCTTGTGTTGGTTAAGTTATTTTCTTGGCATACTCTGCTTTTTAGGTAGTTTTTCAGATGCGTGCAGTTTAGGAAATTTCTATGATAAATTTTCCTATCAAATTGTATGATGCATTATAGTGTTTATTTAATTATTTTTTTAGGATGGTGCATTATGCATTGTGTTGTTTACTTAATTCTGATGATGCACTTGTGTTATTTGCATCATCCTACCAGCTTCAGTGGAAGAACATATGCAATAATCAATGACTTGCAAGGCAATGTATTTGGTCAGATTCTTGTCAGGCTTCCTCCGCACCCATCCTGCATACTGAGGGCATCAGTCTCCCAAAAATGTTGGATGGACTTCATGGGAAGCAATGATTTCAAAAGGCTAACCCTATCACACAACAGAGGAATGCCGTTACTTGGGTTTTTCACCAACAGCTCCAAGGACGCTCGATTTTTAATAGATCATAATCTTGACCAATCCATCTTCCAGAAGATGAACAAGCTGGTGGAAGTACATAAAGCCTACAAACCATATGTACTCGGATGTTGCAATGGAAGGGTGCTACTTCATTATCCGCAAGGGTCTAACATGATAAAGGCCTAGGATCCAATCAATGGAAGTGAAAATGTGATACCAGAACCACCAATTTGGCAGAGACGTGAGCATGATAGTGGCACAATTCTCTATTCGAGAAATCATGGGCAATTGTCTTCACGCTGTTGCAGCAATTTCTGGGTTGTTTGGATAGCAACCATTAGTAAACAACCACTGGTGCAGAGGTACTTATCAGAGTTAGGAAAATGGGAGGACTAGATTGAAGCTGCTGAGATGCTGGCTAAGATTAATCGTAGGCCATCAACTCTCATAGGGGACATTTTGTACTGGCCAACAATGAACTCCAGGTATATAATTGCCTTTGACTACGTGACAACAAAACTGTGTTATATTGAGTGCCCCCATGAGACACATGATATTTCCAGACGCAATTTTGTCATTGCTAAGGGGCATAATGGAGATGTTGCCCTTGCGGTTATAAGAGACTTCACTCTAAACAAGTGGTCTAGTGCAAGATCATCAACATGCAAATGGGAAGCTTGGGTGACTCATATAAAGGTTGAGTTGGATACTCTCCTTGGCCTTGAGAAATCATGGGCATATGGTGGGAAAGATGCAGTAAGGTTACTCTGCGCATTTGAGGATAGAGAAATAGTGGTTATATGGGCGAAGGACGTAGTATTCGAATTAGATCTCAACAGCATGAAGTCTAAGAAGTTCAGATCTCGTAAATGTTGGTGTACTTTACATCCCTCCATAATGACACCTGGTTAGTGCAGTCATTCATGTACAACCCTTGCATTTTTGTATACTTATGATTTTGCTGATCATTTTGTTCATTTCCTTCAGCAACCGACGTGATTCAGAGTGCTAAATCAAAGAAACGAAAAGGAAGTCCTTTCAGCAAAACAGCTAATTCAGGCTGCAAAATAACACTCGGATGAACAAGCAAGGGTTGTTTGGGCAAGCATGTGTTTGCCCAGGTTGTGTTATTTGGAGCTGCAGTCTGGTGTTTGTTTGTTTTGGTAGTTGATGGAACTATGGCGGCACCTTTGTTTGTGCTGCAGTCACAACAGCATGGGCTGGAATATTAGAGTTGTCTATTCGTTTTGGGGGCCTATGTGTGTCTGATAAAACATTGTTTTATATGATTAAATGGTGTTCTCTATATAGTAGTGTATGCGTGATGAAATCTTGTTTTATGTGTTCTACATATACTTTAGCTGGTGTTTGTGGTTTGATAATATGCAGTAGTAGGAGTATTTGTTTCGCAGCAGGCTTTTTATTTGATCTGAATTAGTACTACCATTTAGTTAGTGCTTCCTGTAGAAGAGTCTGTGCCGACACCTAAATAATTAGTAGACCTTCGTAGCACACCATTTTCACATATTTGAATCAGAGGTACTTCAGACATTTGTTTGTTGTTATGTTGAACAAACATTCTTGTATCTAATATCTGCATTTTCATACGCGTGGTAGATAATCACTCTCCTCGACTTAGATCCCTGAAATAGAGGGAGAACGGCCTATTTTTTAATTATTCTTTGGACAAACTCTAAATTCAAAATCACAGTCGACCGCCAAAGCCTACCATCTACCCCGTTTGAATCGGAGGCATCAGTTGATGTGAGTCTCGCCTTAAATTCCTGACCAGATGGCGTTCGATCTACACAACCTTTTTTCTAGTAATAAAACTTGGTCGACGGCCAAATTCAAAATCATAATCGAGCAAGAAAATAACCCACCGACCCTGAAGCATTTCACACCCCTCTGTTTCAAATATTTTTAGGAAAAATCCCCCATTGAGGTAGTACCATTTTTATATTATTACATGGATGCTAGCCAAATTTAAAATCTGAGTCAAGTGGAAAAATTTACTGCCTATGCTGTGTGAATCGAAGGTATCTAAGTTTCTATGCAAAAAAATGTTTATGGATGATCAGTTGATGTGACTCTCGCCCTTGAATTCCTAGAAAGATAGCGTACGGTCTACTATCTTTTTTCTATCAGTAGGTTGATCCTAGCCAAATTCAAAATCTCAATCGAGCAGCAAAATCACCCACCTACTTTGAAGTATTTTTCGCCCAACCGTTTCAAAAACTTTGAGCCAAAATATCCCATCGACCAGGGGAGTACCATTGTTCTATTATTATTAGATGGGTGCCAGTCAAATTCAAATTCTCAATCGAGCGACAAACCACACACCAACCTTGAAGCATTTCGCGCCCTTCCATTTCAAAAACTTTAGAATCTAAAATTCCAAATCTACCCTTTGTTCAGACGACAAATGGGCATGCTAAAGTCGGTAGCTTGAGGGTAGGATCGTAATTATTTTTTGATCACCTCTATGGTCCCGATTCCCCCAGTTTTTTCCCGCCGGCCCTCCCAAAAAATCCCAAGCTCCTCTGTCCCCTTCATGACCACCACACGCACTAGCTTGAGCAGCGGTCTCGTGCACCGCCGCGGAGCCGCTTCACCGACACTCACCCACCAGATCTAGGAGATGGGGTGTCGTTCACCTTGCTGATGGCATCATCGACCGCCCAAGCTCTTCTTCCTCGCCGCCGAAAGCTACCCAACCGTACCGGATCTGCTTCACTGGTGTCCACCGGACGTGATCTAGTTCAAAGAGTTCCATGTCCAACGCTCCAGATCAGCTGCACGGCCGTCGCCGTTCACTACACTGGATCTGCCTCAGCGATGCTCTCGTCCACTGTGTTCAAGCCGAAATCGACCGCCAAAGATCGGCTTCCCTGATGCAAATAGCCACCGCAACCGCGGCACCCTCAGTGACTTGGATGTCACTCGCATGGTACAAACGATGCTTAGACGCCTCTCCGACCAAGGTTAACCAAATCTCTAACCCAATTTTGTTTTGTCAGCAGTATAGCAGGTTCAAGCCTATCGCAGTGAACTACATTTTTGTAATCGTGCTAGTACATACAAGTCACTGGGCACGCTTGTTCTTCGTGCTAGTACATACAAGGTCATTAGACATGTTGGTTTGCATTCGCTGCTCTACAAATTTCAAGTCATGCACATGTTTGTTATTTTGTGATGCACATGTTCTTAGCTACCCCATACAACAGTAATTGCCTTTTACCGTGTAATTCTTGCAAAATCTGAAGTCAGTGGAAAATATTAGTGTGGATTCCCTACTCTACAGTTGCTGAATTTATCTGGTTCATCCTGAGATCATTTACTGCTATTATTTCCTCCTTGGCATCGTTCTGCTATCCTATAGTAGCCGTTTAAACTCTTCGTACTAATTCGATTATAATATTGTTGTTGCCATCTGGTTCTTCAAAAGCTGCATCACTAACTATTTCCTTTTTCTTGCATAGAGCTCAAAATGGAACAATCAACATGTTGGTTTGCATAGCCTATTCTATAGGTTCACAAGGGATGACATTACTTACTTATCTGGTGCTGGTTCATCCTGAGAATGGCATAACTATCCTCTACTATGTAGTTCACTCGTGGTTTGCATTCCTGCTCTAGAAGTTCTCTTATGATGCCATTATAATTTCAATCTGGTTGATTCTTAGCTATGACAGTAACTATATGTCATTGTGTATCTCACCGCAAATTCTGAGTCACCCAACGAATCTTTGCATTCCAAGAGATGTCCGTGCTTCCATATATATTTGCTAAAATGACCTCGCTAGTTTATATTTGCTGAAATTCTAAGAAACACTTTGTTTGATTGCTCTTTTCATTCTAGGCACACTTGTCTAATGCTTGTTTGTCCTGTTCTACAAGTTCACGAGCGACGCTAGTTTATCTCGCATCTGGTTCTGGTTCGTCCTAAGACACGACATAACTATCCTCTACAATATATAGTTCATTCGTGGTTTGCATTCCCGCTCTACAAGCTCTCATATGATGCAGTTATAATTTCTATCCGGTTCATTCTTCGCTATGACAGTAACTACATGCCATTTTGTGGCTTAGCACAAATTCCGAGTCACCCAATATCTCTTGCATTTTAGGGTATACAACTTCTTCCATACATATTTGTTGAATTGACCTGGCTAGTTTATATTTGCTGAAATTCTAAGCCACACACACACATTTTTTGATTGCTCGTTTCACGGTAGGCACACTTGTTTAATGCGTGCTTGCTTGTCCTGTTTGTTTGACGTGTTGGTCAATAATTGAACCATTGACCAGTTGTAAACTCCAATTCATAGCTCTTGTCATATCAGTCAAATGAGTAGTTTGTCTTGTTTGATGTATTAACTTGTTATTACTTAGTTTCAGACTGCAATTATTGCTATCGCCACCAAAGAGGGGGCTGCAAGATCATGTCTCCTCCAATGTAGTTGTCACACTCAAAGGAAGATGCAGTTGATCGATTGAGAAAGCAAATTGAGGACTCTACTATCAACTTGATTGTCAACTGAAATGCCAATTTTTCTTTCCCTTGAGTTGATAATATGTAATAATTTTAAGAAGTTTGTAGCTAATGTAATATCTAGATAACTCGCATCGGCCATGTAGGCATTTAGTTGATGTTGTCCACACATGGCGGTAGTCGTTACGGTAACTACGCCAGGCAGGTCGACTAGGGAACAATACCGTGCTTTGTTATTGGTTCATCTTGTATTTGGCCAACGATGAATAGTAAAAGACGTTGGCTTATTATACACGTTTTATGATATTGGCATAGGCTTCAGAAAGGCCGAAACTATAAAAGGCCGAAACTATAAAAGGCCGTAAACGTAATGGGCCGACCCACATGTGGTAACATGCCGTAACAGAAACAAGACATAATAGTAGCAGGCCAGAACAGAAACAGCCCATCATAGTAACAGGCAGGAAACTGTAAATTGGTAGAATAGTAACATGCCAAAACAATAGAGGGCCTCAACAAGAAGGGCATAATAGTAAAAGGCCAAAGGCTTAAAGGCCGTAATAAAGGACGAGCCTAAACAAGAATAACCCGAGAAATTTCTAAGAGGGCGAAGTCGGTCGACAAAATTTACTAGGCTAGAACAGTAACGAGCCGCTTGTGGGCCTGAACAGTTAACGGCCGGAATAGTAAAAGGCCAGAACAGTAATAGACCATCTCAAAGAAGGGTCGTTAGTAGGTACCCCACGATGGGCTGCGATAATAGTGATGGACTGCCCGCATGCCTTAAGTGTACATGAGCGACTTGGTGTAGGCTGCTAATGGGCCGCATAGTGTTGGACCAACATGGGCCTTCTGTAGGCCGAAACAGAATCAGGCATGAAAGTTAGCGAGCCGCTGCTGGCTGCATTGTTGGGCCCATTTCAAGCAGTGCAGGACAAAACAATAACGGGCCATCTTCTTATTGGGCTCTCCTCATGGGCCGGCCCAGTTAGTATTTAGCAGGCCTTGGCTAGGCCTGGTTTCTACCACGGTTTCTATGACGGTTAACAGCGTTAACTGGCCGCTAATGGCAGCTGCCACGTGGCAGTTTGCATGACATCAGCAGTCAACGTGGCTGGCGAACAGATCTACGACGGAACAAGTTTTCATGGCTGAAGGGTGCGATCCGCCATGGTCGAAAAAACCGTGGTTAATTCATTTGTGATGGAGCTTTTACCATGAAGGCCATCCGTCCAAAAGACTTTTTGGCCATGAAAACGAGCCTTCAACCACGAAAATCGTCTGTTGTAAAAGCCAACTTTTCTTGTAGTGTACGTTTGTAACTGCCAAGATCGAATCTAGGCGATACTTGTAACAGTTTCAGATGGACTCTCCCTCAAAGACCGTAAAGCGGGACAACATTCCCGAAAACAAACGTAGTTGTTGTAGAGTGTACATGACCGTCCTCAAGGATGTTATGACAACACCACAAGTGCAGTGCCTCCGCAATCGGTCACACATACGGTGTGCCAACGACTTCCGTCCCTTGCTCCATCTTGGGAGCGGAAGTAGGGGATCCTCGGGAACTCCGCAAACACTACGACATTATGGTGATGGTGGTGGATAAGATCTTGAGCAGGGCTTCACCTAAGCACCATTCTCGTGGCAATGGACAAGGCTAGAAGGGGGAGGAAGATGCCAACCAAAGGGCATATGAGAGGAGGAGGAGGAGTGTGTGGAAGAGAGAGAGAGAGAGAGGAGTAGGAGGGGCCTTTTTATAGGTGAGGGGGAAGCCCCAAGGGGCATTGAGCACCAGCCGTGGTGGTGCCCCCACCTCTCCCCCATTTATGTTGGTGGACTCTCCACTCACAAAAATTCATTCTCCACTTTCTTCCATTTATTCTCCACTCAAAAATCAAGAGTCGCTCCATTAAATACCACTTTTAATTCACTTGATTTAATGTCACTCATTTAATGAGTACTTCATTTAATGAACACTTAATTTAATGAACACATTAACAATTTAATCCCAGGTAATATTCTGATACACCGAAACTATTCTGATAGATTTATTAGAATAATTCCTGCGTTGTCCAGTAATTTTTCCGGTGTTCCCTATCCACTCAAATGCGTCGAGTACCCTAAAGTGTGTCTGCCTATAGGCTCGTGAACTATGTGGACATGATTGAGACTCTCCCCGATCAATAGTTATTAGCGGGGCCTAGAGATCCATAATGACTCCCACCAGCTCAACGATAAACTAGTGATCGCGTGAACCTTTTTCGTGGTAACTAATTCCTTTTGTATCGCGATATTTTACTTTTCCGAGATCTGATCATTTGGTATCATCTTAACCTAGTTCGATCTGGTTACCGACAAGTACTATTCTCTCGATCTCGCGATATAACCTTCTTAGTGATCTTATCACTTGCTTGCAAGCTATGTTAATGTGATATCACCGAGAGGGCCCTGAGTAAATTATGATGGAAAAATCCCACTCTTGATCCACGAGCCTCAACTAGGACTTTCCAAGTACCCTACGACATATTTATAATCACCCTGTTACGGTGTGACGTTTGATGGAATCTAAGTACTCTTCCAGAGTTAGTGATTGACGTGATCTCATGGTCTAAGGATTAGAGTTACATCGAATGAACTTATAGCAATGTAAACATAATGGCATGATCGTGTTACTATACTTTGGTAGATTGTTCATCACATCATTGCACCAATGTTGTGACCTCATTATTAACAACATCCAATGTCATGATCAGGAAACCTTGATATGTTAATCAACAAGCTAGTGTAATGAGAGGCATTACTAGGAACATTTTCTTTGTTTATTAAACACACATGTATTAATGTTTCTACTTAACACAATTATAGCATGATAAATAAACATTTATCATAAACATGGAATATAATATAATAACCACTTTATCATTGCCTCACGGGCATATTCCCTTCAGTCTCCCACTTGCACTAGAGTCAATAATCTAGTTTGAAAAACTTACACATTCAACACCTATGGCATTCTGGTGTTGTATATATGCGTTTGCTAGTGGTAAACATAATATCTGGATTTGACGCTTTCAGGTCTGTGTGTATTTGCATATCTTTGCGTCTCTACGCATCATTCATTCTCAAATGAGATGGCATTATATAAATTTGGTCCTTTGGTGAGACCTTAGTTCCTTCAGGTTTAAAACATGTTGATGCTATTGTCATACAATAGATCTTCGTAGTAAAATGCCACTTGGAACTACACCTAGTTTGATTAACAAAATTCTTGACACAAAAGCCTTCCTATGCTTCTACTAGAGTAGTCTTATACTTAGCCTTTCATTGTAGTATCCGTCACAATAGTTACCCTTTTGGAACTCATCCAAGTCTATCATGGTACTTCTTCCATCAAACTGTGCCACCTTAACCCATAGACTAAATTTAGATAAACTTAGTTTGTATCTTGTGACAAAACTAGTATCAATGTAACTATTTACAATGAACTATTTGTATAGTCTCAATGTAACACTTTACAATGACCTATCTGTCACTTCTACATATGGAATATATTCTCAGTTCTTCCAAAGATCATAAGAATATCCTTACTATCGTCCAATGATCATCTTATGAGTCACCATGGTATATGCTTCTAACATTTAGAGCATATGACATATCTAGATATGTACATATCACGATATGATTGATTAAGATATCCATGTCATTTTACTCACCAAGTGTCAAAAAACTTGAATCTTGTTTATCAAGATATTCATGTGATTTTACTCACCAAATTTCAAAACACCTAAATCTTGATTCACTGGCCAAGTGTCAATACACTTGAATCTTGATTCAACCTTTTCCATGTGGCAAGAACCTTTCTCGTTGTTTCCATATTGAACTCATTCAATATTTCATCTATGTATATTTGGCATAACCATATTAGCGTATCAATCTATCCAAATAGACTTTGATGCCAAATATTCTGGTTTTGTCCAAAACTTTCATTTAAATCTAATTTTAATGAAATCCTTAACTCATGTCAATAAAATATACATAATTTCCAATCAACAATATGTCTTATACACAACGTATTAGAAATATGTCTCGGCACTCCCACTTAATTTCTTACAAATACGAGCATCTTCATCGTCTCTGATGAAATTAGACATTTTAACATTTTCATCATGGTGAAGATTCCAACTCCGCTATGCTTACTTCAACTATTGAAGTATGCATGACTTTTAGCATACTTTGATTTAACAAAACCCCTAGGATCGTGTCACGTACACGTCCTAGGTAACCATTCTATTATAAGAATGTTGTTTTGTTTTTGATCTAGCATATACAACAATTGACATATGTAGTGGTTGCTACACTAATCCGTCTAGAGTAAATATCGCTACGAAAGATCGAATCATGTCATATTCAACTCCTTGAACTTTTTCATAAAATCTTTATCCGACATGTCGACTATTTCATAGATGTGAAACATCCACGTCCGTTTCTTTATAGATCCAAATACGATTGATAGGTTTTATGCCTTTCAGAGGGTCTTTCAAGTTCAGTAAATTGGTTTCTCATGTATGGAACTATCAAGGATTTTATGGCTTCAAGCCATTTGACGAAGTTAGGGCCCATTGATACGTTGCAAATGTATCTATAATTTTTGATGTTCCATGCTTGGTTTTATCCACTTTCTTGTGTTTTGTCCACACTTTGGAGTACTTTTCATATGATTTCTTGGACTAACCTATTAACAAGAGCCACAGTGCCAGCTGCCTATTTTCTATTGTTTTTGGTTCCAAAAAAGTCAGAAAATGAATATTCTCGGAATTGGACGGGACAAAAGCCAAAGTGCCTATTTTTCCGGAAGTCATCAGATGCCAGAATACGAGACGGAGAAGGGCTGGGGGGCGGCCACATCACCTGGCCGCGCGGCCAGGCCTGACCCATGCTAGGGGGTGGTCTGGCCGACCCTAGCACCCCCTCGGCCTCTCCTTCCGCCTATAATATGCCCTCGGGACGAAAACCCAAAGTACCCGATCAAAAATCCATGAAAGAGTCTGTAGCCACCGTCATCTCCATCCCTAGATCGAGAAGGATCTGAAGGTCTTCCCGGCACCCTGCCGGAGAGGGGAATTCACCCTGGAGGCCTTCTTCATCACCATGCAAGCCTCCGGTGTGATGCGTGAGTAGTTCATCCTTGGACTACGGATCCATGTAGTAGCTAGATGGCTGGTTCTCCTCCTTTGTGCTTTCATGTCTAGATCTTGTGAGTCTGCTCATGATCAAGATCATCTATTTGTAATTCTGCATGTTGTGTTTGCGGGGATCCAATGGATATTGAGATGCTATTTCAGATTGATTATTGATTCTATCATGTCTTTGTTATTTGTGATCTTGCATGCTTCCCGTTGTTAGTAGCTATCTTGGCCAAGTAGATGCTAGCAACTCCAAGAGTTAGTATTTATGCTCGATAGTGGGTTCATGCCTCTGATAATCTAGGGAAGTGACAAAAATCTCTAAGCTACTAGATGTGTTGTTGCTACTAGGGAGAAAACAACAATCCTTTGTTCATAGAACAATCGCATTGTTTACTTTACATGCAATTCGTAAAGCAATAATTTGTTGCTTGCAACTTAATACTGGAGGGGGTTCGGATGATAACCTGAAGGTGGATTATTAGTCATAGATGCAGTTGGATGGCGGTCTATGTATAATGTTGTAATGCCCAATCAAGTCTCAAAGGAGTCAAGATGATTAGTATATGCTTGTATGCTTTCTCAATGTTCGTCAATTGCCCTGCTGTAATTTGTTCACCCAGCATGTTATCTATCTAAGGAGAGCCACCTCTAGTGAACTATGGATCCCGGTCCTTTTCTTTTACATACAATGTACAAACTGTTTACTGCTTTGTGTTTACTTTCTGCAAACTATTACTTCCTTCCATTGGATACGTTTAATCCTTTGTTTTCAGCAAAACACGGTGAGATTGACAACCTCATCGCAACTTGGGGACAGAGTTCTGTGGTTGTGTTGTGCAGGTCTCCACGTTGCTACTAGCACCGGTAGTGCGCCCTGCCAAGGCTCAGCTAGCAACACCTTTGGGGTGTTTCCTTGCTCCTACTGGTTTGATTAAACCTTGGTTTCATAACTAAGGGAAACTTGCTGCTGTGCTCATCATACCTTCCTCTTGGGGTTCCCAACGAGCTCTACATCAACACCGAGCCATCAAGCATTTTTCTGGCGCCGTTGCCGGGGAGTCAAGGACATCTTCACAAGGGGAGTCCCTCATAACCAATCTCTTTACTTTGTTATTTTTGTTTTGCTTAGTTTCTTTTTGTTTTGTTTGCTTGTTTCTTTATCAAAAACACCAAAAAAATTAGTTTTACTAGTTTGCTTTCTTATTTCGAAAACACAAAAAAATTAGTTCCTTTCTTAATTTGCCACTATGTCTAGCCTTGCTCCAGTCACTATGTCACCCGAGGAAATGATTTTCACTTTTAAACAAGGAATTGAGGAAAGTTTTAAGGAAGCTTGGTCTAGAATCTCTGATCTACATGAAAAAACTGAGCCTAAAATGACTCAAAGCTTGTTCCTTAGCAATTTTTACCTTGGGATTGCTCTTTGCTATAGATATGCTTTAGATGCTGCTGTGGGAGGAGATTTTCTCCAATGTAATGAGGATGATGCTATTAATGCTATAAAGAAATTGATCCTTACTTACAACTTGCCTAGCCAAACTGATATTTCTTTCACAAGAATATTTGCTAGATTGAACACTCTTGAGACTAGCAATGCTAGCTTAAAAGATTGCTATAATATGCTTAGGGAGCATCACAATTATGTCCCAATAAATTCTGAACAATCAAAGTGGCTCCCTATAGTAAAGATTGAGATAAACACTGAAACTTTTCAAGCTCGCTGTGATATCATGACTGAATTTTGTCTTATGCCCAAATATATTTATGAATCTTCGAAACTTTGGGGGCTTACTGAAGGAGGAAAAGAAATATCTCTTGCTAATAATGCTACCATATTACCTATTGGAATAGCTGAAGGAGTGTTTACAAAGATCCTTGGGAAAATGATTTCTACTGATTATCTTGTTATTGAATGTGCAGGAAAAGGACAAATTACACTTGGAAGGTCCCTATTAGAACTCCTTGAAGCAATAATAGATGTGGGAAAGGGGACCATGCACCTTTCTTCTCCACCAAACAATCATATTTTCCCCAAGGTTAAGAGTAAAAGTAAGAGGGGTAAGGGCAAGAAATATGGTTTTAATGCTTCTTCATTTGAGAACACTTGATTCTTTCTTGCTTCTTATGCCAAACTTAAAGGCGTTAAAGAAAAGTACTTATTGGGAGATAACCCAAAAGTTTTAGATGAGTCTTGGAAGTTATTACTTCAGTAATAACCGCTCCTTATCCTTTTTATTTGCTTTTTGTGCCAAGAGTAACCTCTAATTATATAGAAGTAATGATTGGGAAAGTTGCTGTCCCGAAACAAATTTCTGTGCTTCACCGTAAAAATTCGTGTAAAATCTCTGAACGTGTTTTTGAGGCGTGAATTTTTGTGCTTCTGCCCCAGGTTGTTATCTAACTTTCGTTAGTTCAACACTTTTTTGATTTGAGCAACATAAGGTCTTCAAAAAAAATCGTCTTTACCTGCTGGTCTGTTTTGACAGATTTCTGCCATTTTCTGCATTTGCTTCTTGTTGGTTCCTTTTTGAGTTCTTTTGGGGAATTGAGATTTTTGAGGGAAGTGCTACAGTAGATAATGTTCTAATGGAAGTTTATTTGGTGTTAGAACTGAACCTTAAGACTTATTATCTTGAGTGCACTAATGTTGCTAATAAAGATTGTGTGAAGTTTTGTATAAAGGAAAATTTCAGGTGTATGGAAGGAATGAGTAATGAGATGAAGGATGGACTAAATCTCAAGCTTGGGGATGCCACGCGTGTCGCACAAGAAATATCCAAGAAGTACAAGCATCAAAGCTTGGGGATGCCCAAGGCATCCCCTTCTTCATCAATAAAAATTCCAGGTTTCTTCCAAACGCTTCATTTTTATTGTTTCATGCATAGTTGTGTTGTTCTTGGAGCGTCTTCTTTTTCGTTTTTGTTTTGGTTTTTCGTTTCCTTTTGTTTTCTTAGTTTGCTGAATAAATTGGTTGGACCCCCTCTTTCATACATTGGTTTTCAAATAGTTTGGTTTGGTTTGGAAAAGAGTAGGAAAGTTCATGCTTATGTGGTAAAAAGAGCTTGTTTTTGACTGTGGCCTATGCTTTGTCATGCCATGCTTGATATTGTTTTGGCTTTATGCTTAGTATTCTTTGATGTAGCATGACTTGTTATAAACAATTGAGATTGCTTAATGTGCCTTGGATGAATCATGCGTTGTTTTAGCATATTAAAGCATAGTATAGTGGTATTCTCCTTTGATGCTTTATTTGGGTTGACTTGGCGCATGCTCACACCATGTTATGACTATCCAAAGTCACCAAAGCCTTTATGATCTTTTAGTTTTCAACTTTAAGTATCACTTTATGCTTTGATTAATGAAGTTTTTTCACTCTGTATGATTATGGCCATTATTGCTCTCTTAGTTTGTCGCTCCCAGTCTTTTGCTAGCCTCCACAACCAAGTATGAGTTCCACTCATGCATCCAACTCCCTAAACCAAGTTATTCCAAAGAGTCCACCATACCTACCTACTAGCTCAAGCTATTCCAAGTATATTCATGCTTTTGTTTACCTTCCAAATTAAACTTGTTATGATAAAACTAGTGATTAAAGCTCTTACGAACTTGATGGCACACTTTACTTTTCTTGCCCTTAATAAACTTGAACCATTGTGTCGTCTATGTTGTATATGCTTGCACTTATTTGTTGGGAATTAGCAGAACCATGCTTTCATGGGGGACGCTTTCAACATTGCACTTGGTACTTGTACCTAGTTGATATCATGCTCTTTTGTATATGGATGTTGTTGGTGTGAAATGAAAGGGGAGCTTGTAAGTCCATGGAGTTATGTATATGTGTTAGAGAAACGCCTGGGCCGCTGGTCTAATCCATGCTGACATGGTGGAAACCTACAGCGTAACCATAATGAGTTGTCTATGAAGCATTCTTCTCATAACAAAAAGAGTCCTATATTGAGAAAAAATAGAAAAAGAAAAAAAAGAGATTATGAAAAGAGGAAAGAGAGAAAAAAGCACCATATTCCCATGGTAAATAAGAAGATTGTTGAGATGCTCGTTGTCTGCTTGCCTTGTCATTTTGATATGGGGATTCTTCCGTATCATCGGGCAAGGGGTACCCCGTTGGCGGTTCTCTATGATACACATGTACTTACAATGACAAGAACTTATTTGTGACTAAACTTGAGTAGCATGAGGAGCGGCCCTCGTATACAAGGGACATGAGATTCCGAACTTATACTTCGTCAAGCATGTACACCATAGTTTGTTCACTTTAACCTTAATCACTTCAAGATTCTTATGATAGGGGCAATGAGAGCTGAAAGCTATAAGTACCATAATTTTTGGAAGATCTTTATGAGACTTGAATCCCTACTTCCTTCTATGAAGGCCTTTCTTCCACCATTACGTGGCTTGGGGCTTTCGAATAAGAACTGTTCTTACCTACGAATAAGAACCACAATACTGATACAAGTGTTGTCAGGTGTAGATTGTAAATTGGATCTTAACTATGGTGGGAGAGATAAACACCCGCAAAGCCACTTGTGCAATGCAAGTTGCACGTCAAGCGTGGATCAAGTCTCATGTACGCTGACATGTAAGGTTAGCCCGAGCCGCTTCATCCCACCATCCCGCAAGATGCAAAGTACATGAAAATCAAATGACAACAAAAGCATCAACGCCCATAAAACCATTGTGTTCTAGTCGTGCAACAGATCTATGCATAGACACGGCTCTGATACCACCATAGGGTTCGTAGCATGTAAAACAAAAAAATTCTACCACAAGAACGAACAAAACCAAGATCCAATCTATGGAAAAGTCAAGATCTAATCTACAAGATAGGTGCAACGAGATAGATGTGAACTAACCCTCGAAGATCCAAAGCCTTAACGAGATATAATCTCGTGGTTGATATAGACGATCCTTCTGGTGCTACGATCCGGCAGCGCTTCCGCACTCAGTCACACATACAGAGTCAATGAAGACCTTCCTCTCCCTGTTCCAGCGGGTAGCAGAGGTAGTAGATCCCCTCGGAATCCTAGCAGCATGACATCGTGGTGGTGGTGGTGGTGGATGAGAATTCATGCAGGGCTTCGCCTAAGCCGGAGCAGGAAGAAGAAGGAGGGAGGAGAGGTGGCGGCTAGGGTTGGGAGTGGGGCAAGGGGGCGGCCACCCCTCCCCTCTATTTATAGAGGGAGGGTGTGTCTAGGGCTCCCCCCATTTTCCCTCCACCTCCTAGGGCCAACACATGGGGAGGGGGGAAAGATTTCTTCCCCCCAAGTCTATCCCCTGTTTTCTAGGGATTTGATCTTATCCCTATGGGGCTTGGCCGGTTGGGCTTCTTGGGCCTGGTACGGCTGGCCCCATGGGCCCCTCTCGGGGTGGTGGGCCCACTGGTGGCCCTCTAGAACCTTCTAGATGCTCTAGTAAAAATACCGAAAACTTTTTGGAACCCAGGAAGATGACTTCCATTATATGAATCTTATTCTCCGGACTATTCCGGACCTCCTCGTGATGTCCTGGATCCCATCTGAGACTCCGAACAACATTCGGTCTCCAACTCATATTCCATAACTACTTTAAACAACATCGAACCTTAAGTGTGTCACGCTATGGTTCGCGACTTATGCAGACATGATCGAGACACCTCTCCGATCAATAACCAATAGCGGGACCTGGAGATCCATAATGTTTCCCACATATTCAACGATGACTTCATCATCGAAAGAACCATTAACATACAATATCGATTCCCTTTGTCGCGTGATACTCTACTTATCCGAGGTTCGATCATCGGTATCTCCATACCTAGTTCAACCTCGTTACCGATAAGTACTCTTTACTCGTACCATGATATGACATCCCTTGTGACCTAGTCACATGCTTGCAAGCCAATTGGATGACATTCCATAGAGAGGGCCTAGAGTATATCTATTCGTCATTAGGATGGACAATTCCCATTCTTGATCAATGCGCTTCAACACATACTTTCAGAATACCTAATGCTACTTTTATAACCCCCCAGTTACGAAGTGGCGTTTGATGTCATCAACGCACTCATACGGTGATGGTCATTAACATGATCTCATTGTCGAAGGATTAGGTTACTATGTATTTGAAAGCTTGTAGCAAAACGAACTAAATGACTTGATCTTATGCTATGCTTACTATGGGTGTGTGTCCATCACATCATTTTCCTAATGATATGGTCTTGTTATTAATAACATCTAATGTTCATAATCAGGAAACCATGATCATCTATTAATCAACAAGCTAGCTTAACAAGAGGCTTACTAGGGACTCTTTTATGTTTACAAAACACACAAGTATTAGTGTTTCCTATTAATACAATTATAGCATGGGATGTAAAAATTTATCATAAACACAAAGATATAATAATAATCAATTTATTATTGCCTCTTGGGCATATCTCCAACATCTAGTGCGGGGTATGACGATGGCTTGCCGACGATCAACTCCAGTGGGGTTGGCACCACTATCCATGCTGAGTAGGGTTGCGAGCGGGATCTCCCGAAAGTCCCGCCTCTAGTTCATTTGAAGATTCTATAGTACAGTTTTTTGAGAAAAGTTAAACTAGCAATCCTCAAATTGAAGTAGGAAGCGAGACTTTCGCGGGATCCTTCTTGCAACCCTAATGCCGGGTGTCTCGCATTGGGAGCTAAGTAGCTAGGGACAATAAAGGGTCAGCGTTGTTCCAGGCACATGAACTGGCCTTTTGAAAATTCCTTTTGGCGGCAATTTTTTTAGTTTTTTCTCTTGGTTTTCCCCTCGTTAGGTTTTTTTTGTTTTCTGTCTAGTTTTTCAATTCCTTCTAGTTTCTATTTCTCCTAATGCACTTTTGAACTAAGCGGGTCAAAAACACATATAGGTCAAAGAACATCATTAAATTAATATCTATTAGTTATTTATATTAAAAAATTATGCTATGTCTATATATGATCTTAACTTATATAATTTACTATTGTGGTTAGCAAAAGTGAAAAAATAATTTTGGTGCTAATTATGTGCATACAATTTGAATGGTTATATTTTTACGTCTATAGTTGCAATTATACTTCCATCGAACTGAAACATTATTTTCCAGAAGGATTTTTCCCGTTGATAATTCGGATCCTAAAAACCTATTGTTGAATTGAGCTCCTGAGTCGAGATAAATAAATTGAGAATAAATAATTTTGTGTCTATGCAAAATAATTTTGAGCACATATGTGAATAATCCTATATGATAATGTGTTATGGCCCATTTTAATATCATTACATATCTTAAGATGAACTCCTAAGCATAACGTCTACTAATAAACATGTCAATACATATTTTTAGAGTGCATGGTTGTCTATCTTAGTAGTAGTAAATAGATAATACTAGGTGGACATGCGCGCTTCCCCGCGCCGTCTACAGTCTATTTGGTAGAGTATGGTATGTGTGTTGTACTTAGTGTTGGTAACACATTTTGTTTTATTCATATTACCATAAATTAAATATATGAGTATGTGTGTGGTTGAGTGTTTTAATCGGTAGACAAATATTTTATTTATGTGTTAGACATGTCTGAAACTAAGAGATCTGACGTTAGACACAAGAAGTGTGTCCTTGCATCATATTGAAGCTCATAAGCAACATAGTGATACAAGTGTTTCTTCAATTAAACAAAAAAGTACATCGAGCAAACTTTAAACAAAAATACCTCGAGCAATAGAACAAGTTTAGTACCACAAGAAACTGGCATGTTACATAATCAAGATAAAAAACTAATAATGTCAAAACAAATTAACTTATGAAGATCAGACGGTAACCTTCTTCGACTATCTCAAAATCGATGCTTGCAACTATTCGGATTGCAAGGCTCCAAGAGAAGGCACAACTTTTTATTCAACACTTATAAGTGGGTGGATTATTAAATGATTAGTTTAGTCAATATAGACAACCAGATTACATATTTACTAATTCTATGCATGAGTTATACTTTATATATTTCAAATTATTCACCGGTTCAATAAAATTTAAAAGAAAAGATATGGCTGGAAGTTGCCACGATTCTTTACATAAAAGTAAGATCTAATATGTAATAAAGTTTGATAATTTCTATACATTAAAATGAAAAATAGAAGCTATGATATTTCTTTTGGATCCACTTAGTCGATGGAACCCGCTTATTTATTAATCATAAAGCATGCTCCAAGTCAAGAACACTGAAATTTTTGTTAACTCGTGTAAAAATTGTAGAATAATAGAACATGTATCAATTTACATTAGCATCTCATGTACTCTCGAGTTATGCTAATATATTCAAAACAAAATTCAGTTGTAGAGCTTAAGAGGTGCCAAAATCAGCTTATTTTGCTTTGTTTCAGGAATACATACATGTTAATTGTTGAAGTGACATGAAATGCGACCGTTTCTCACAAGACACGACCATTTCTCCCCCTGTTAGCGCTCCATGCTTTCTGTTCAGCGATTCTTCCGTTCTGTTACTTTAGGTTCTGGCCAATCTCTCTGCGCAGTGTTATCGCATGCCTCACGAGCCTTCTCCTTTTCAATTCTTTTGTTTTCGCCATTCATCTCTGATTTTTCTAGTCAAAAGTGGTGAGGATGATGCGATATCTTCACGTATTCCCGCATACGAGCGTCTCTACCCGCTACGACCCCTCTCTCTCACCCCCACCATCCCATGCAGTCACCTCCTCCTTATCTCTCCTCACAACCGACAAAGCGTGGTGGCGCACGGGTGCACGATATCAGGGGCGATCTTGAATCTGTACTATGTAGTTTCGAGGTGGGTAAGCAAAGGCGGCCGATGCTGGATGCGGGAGCTGGACGGGAGATGGTGGCCTTGTGAGTGGAGGGGGTGGAGGAGTGGAGGTGAGAGGGAAGCTCAATAGCAGAGGGGCCTTCTCCTTTTCAATTCCTTTTTTTCGCCATCCATCCCTGATTTTTCCAGTCAAATCGGTGAGGATGATGCGACATCTTCGCGTAGTCCTGCATAGGAGCGTCTCACCCGCGCCGCCCCTCTCTCTCACCCCCACCGTCCCACACGCTCACCTCCTCCTTATCTTCCTCACCACTGACAAAGTATGGTGGCGGAATAAGGTCAGGGGCGATGTTGAATCAGTACTGGGCAGGTTCGATGTGGGGAAGCAAAGGCAGCCAAAGCTGGATGCGGAAGCTAGACGGGAGGTGGTGACCTCGTGAGTAGAGGGGGTGGAGGGAGCGGAGATGAGAGAGAGAGCTCAGGAGCGGAGGGGGCAGCGCAGGTTGCTGGGGGAGACGGAGGAGGGGCTGGGATAGGCGGGATCTCGGGACTCGGGGGCTCGGGTGGAGGGGAACATGATCGAGATGGGGGTGGGGGCAGGGACGGGAGGGACTAGCTCATAAGAATTCGGTCAACACCTGAAACTGTACGGTTGAGATAACTCAGAGTGAAGGTCGGCCAGAAACGCGTGTACGGACAGGTGACCTCAGATGGCTCGTTTTTGCTCAGGTTAAGCTATGGTATAACTTTTTTCGAAACGGAGACAACGCCCCAGCCTCTGCATCAAAGCGATGCATACGGCCATTTATTTTATTGCATTATTAAGAAGGTCTCGAAAAGAGCCTAAAAAGACAAGTCCATTAGGTGATACAAAAAACTGATACATAAATCAGCCAAAGAAAGAAAACTAGCAAAAACCGTGCCATCATGTGGTGACTCTAAGATCAGAACGCCACTCACACCGGTTGAACAAGCCCCGTGTAACCTTCTCCAAAGTATCATAGCCAGTATGCATAGCTTGTCTGTCCTCCATAGGCTGCAGAAGTGATCACATACGGATCCACTGAGACACCATAAGAATAACCTGCAAGAAAGATGTTGATCGATTTTTGTTAAAAATAACATCATTCCAGGCATTCCAAATTGCCCGGATAATATCGCACGCTCCTCCCTGAATGTTATTTTTTTCCTTCTTTGGGATGCCCGTGAGCCAATTCCCAAAAATATTATTTATATTAGTGGGTGGAGTTAGAGTAAAAGTCATATGGATAATGTGCTAAATAATCTTAGCAAAAGGTCAATCAATAAAAAGGTGTTGTATAGTCTCGGTCTGTCACAAAAATAACGATCTGAATCCCCCGCCAATTCCTTTTTTTCAAATTATCTTTAGTGAGAATTACCTTGCGGTAGACAAATCACATAAAAATTCTGATTTTGGGAGGAACTCTAATTTTTCAAATATACTTTTTAAGTAACCTTGTGTTTTCATTTATTATATCAAGATACATAGATTTAACAGAACACTTTCCATTTTTAGTAAGTTGCCAAATAAAGATATTCTTTTCATCTGTTAAATTGATTTGCATTTACCTAGTTATCAGATGTAACCAAGAGTTTCATTTATTCCCTGTCAAATCTCTTCTAAAAGACATGTTTATTAGATTTAAAGATAGAACATCGTCCGCAGTTACTTGTTTTCATAGTGAAATATTGTATAACGAGTTATATTGTTGTGCTAAAGTCGTATCACCAAGCCAAACATCTTTCTAAAAATGAGTACTAGTCCCATCCTTGACTTGAAAACGTACCCTATCTAAGAAAACCTGTTTCACCCCATTAATCCTTTCCAAAAAGAAGAATCACTCGGCTGTGCAGTCACTTGTGACAGAGATTTAGAGTGTAAATATTTGTTCATTAATATTTCTTGCCAAACTCCCTCTTTATGCATTAATTTGAAAAGCCATTTACTAAGAAGACATTTATTCTTAGTTGCAAGATCTTCAATCCCAAGTCTTCCTTGGTATTTTGACCGACATATAATATTTCATTTTGTTAGCTGATACTTTTTTTAATGATTATCACTTTGCCAAAAGAAACAAGATCTAAAAAAATCCAAACGTTTTCTAGTCCCAATTGGTATTTCCATAAAAGAAAGCATGAACATGGGTAAACTTGTTAATACCGAATCAATGAGAACCAAACGATCACCATAAGATAATAACTTCCCAATCCAATTCCCTAGCTTTGATTCAAAACGGTCTTCCACAAGCTTCCATTCTCCATTTTTTAATTTGCGAAAATGAATAGGTATGCCAAGATACTTAAAGGGAAAATACCCAAATTGACACCCAAACAGGTCTTTATACTGATCCTCTACCGATTTGGTTTGTCGCAAAAAAGCTCACTCTTATGAAAATTAATCTTAAGACATGATAGTTGTTCAAAAATGCATAGTATAAGTTTCATGTTTAAAGCTTTCTGCATGTCATGCTCCATAAAAATAATCGTATCATCCGCATACTAAAGAATAGATACCCCACCATGGACTAGATGAGGGATAAGACCACTTACTTGACCATCCTCTTTTGCCCGACTAATAATGAATGCTAACATATCAGCAATAATATTAAACAAGATCGGCGATAAGGGATCTCCTTGACGTAACCCCTTGTGGGTTTGGAAATAATGCCCAATGGTATTATTTACTCTGGCACCCACACTACCCCTAGTTATAAAATTATTTATCCAATTGCGCCATTTTGAACTAAAATCTTTCATTCGCATAACTTGTTGCAAAAAAGGCCATCTAACTGTATGCCTTTTCAAAATCTATTTTAAGAAGTACTCTATCCATTTTTTTGTGTAACTCATGAATGGTTTTATGTAAGACCACTACACCTTCTAGTATATGTCTCCTCGGCATAAAAGCAATTTGAGAAGGTCTAATTGCCTTATTTCCTATTCCAGTTAAACGATTGGTACCCACTTTTGCGAAGATCTTGAAACTCACATTAAGCAGGCATATAGGTCTATATTATTAGATTTGCATAGTATTCTCTTTTTTGGGCAGCAGGACAATTGTACCAAAATTAAGTCTATATAGAGGAAGTTCACCATTTTAAAACGCAATAAACATCTTTAAAAGATCAGACTTAATAACTTCCCAGAAGACTTGACCTGTATAGTATAACTAGTGTACAATCATTGTTCGTCTTAGGTTTGACCTGTAAGGCCTTGTTTCGTCTTAAGTTCAGAAATATAAGACATTTTAACTTTATGAATTGAATGTATCTGGACTCTTTTTAGTATATAGGTTCACTCCGAACCTCTAAAAACCTATATACTAAAAGACGTCTAGATATATTCGATTCACAAACTTATATTTCTGAACGGATGGAGTACCGAGGCATTGCTCAACTCCCATGCGATGTCTTTGCCGCACCAAGGTAGTGATTTGTTTGGTCGCATCTAAAAATAAATTATTGCTTGTACAAGGCATTGCCCAACTCCCATGTGCTGAGAGAAAATTTGGTTTAAGCTGCCTTGTAGTGAATGCCAACGACTGGCTGCTTACGATAATGCAGGTGATGTCGATTGACTACCATTTCAAGGTGGAGCAGGAAGCAGGCTCCTCGCCATGCAACTTCTTCGGCTAATGGTTCCCTGATCTCTCTGTGTGTAGACATTGCAGTTTTAAAGTTTTCTTTGCATACATGTTTGATCTTTGACGACGTTTCCTTTCATTGCCATGTATACACAGGACGCTAAGAGTTTCTATACACCGTTGACATTAAGGTGCTCCCTAGATCTAGTTTGCGCATCCACGTCAACAAGTGGAATGTCTACTTTGCGCCTCCAATTTTAACAATGCTGGATTTAGGGCGCTCCTATCATGGAACGTCAACAAGGATTGGTTTGCTACTTACATGCCTGGTGATTTTGGAGCAGTCTATCAAGTCGATGGTGCGTCTCAGAGCACCGTAGACATGGGAGATAATAAATAATATATCCATAGTGCGAAGTACATTTCAAATTACTCCAAATGTTTACTTCAGTGAAAGTCGAAAAATTAGAGACCGAACAAGTCCGTAGATAAAAATATCAATGTCTATAATATCACATCAATATTATTGCTTTTAGTATATAATAGATGTGTTTTGTTTATGTCTTCACACTACAGGAAGCCGCAAATGAAGCCTTGAAATTATCTTTTTGCGAGTTACGGGAATAGTTTCTCATCAAAATAAGTGGATGAGCCGGTGAAAATTCAGTTTGATGGTCGAGTTGATTCATGCTCAAGAAAAGAAGGCATGGCCGTTGGAAGCATCCGGGGCGATGCTAGGGGAGATCTCGCCTCCCGCTCGCCGGAGCAGATTCCGACGGGGCGTTTCTGGGTTTTGGCATCCAGCGACGACGAGGAAGGCGATGGCAACGTCGGTGAGGTCTCCCCTCCCCTGGAGAGGCCGCTCCGATATGTCTGCTGTTCCCCGACGCCGATGGTGGAGCGGGACATCCTGGAGTCATCCTCTCGTCTTGCGCGGAGGGCGGCGAGAAGAGTCGAGAGGCAGAAAAGACAAAGAGAAGCGGCGGCAACGTTGAGGCTATCGCCGACGCAGGTATGTTCCGATGACTCAGTGGTTTGTTCTAGGGCTTCTCCGTTCGTCAAAAAGAACTTGCGGATGGCCCCGGTTCTCGAACCTTCGTTCTTCACGCTGGATGAGAACAAGGGGGAGAGCGGTTGGACGCTGGTTTGCCGGCGGCGCCGTCCGCCGGAGTTGGGCAGGACGAGGTCGCTGTTTTCGTATGATCCACAATCAACGCAAATTTCTAACGCTTCTGCGATGACAATGATGGGCCTTGGGCTTCAAGGAGTACGTAACGATGTGAACAGGTCGGGCCGCATTGGACCAGGGACCTTCGGGTCCCAGGTAAGGCTGCGACCTACATATCGGATCGCTCCTCGTACTCGGGCTCTAGATCGTTCGGCGGCTGTTATCCCATCGAACGCAAACCTAGTTGCTCGCACTGCTTTCAGGAAGCTGTTAGGTTTTACCTGGCAGAGGATCACTGATCCTGAGGTGCGGCGGCAGTTTGTGTCGAGGATGAGGGCAGGCGGGGGTCGCGCAGGTTTCGTTTCCAGACTAGCGGTGCCCCCCCTGGTCGGGCGGCCCCTGGACGTGGTGGGAACAGCAGTGCCCCGCGTGGGCAGCCACACAACTATTTCCGGGGGAGTCCAGCGGCTCGGCTGGGCAACTGGATAATCATGATGGTGGTGGATACAATGCTCATGATGAAAGTTTTGGTAATTTTCCTCATGGCTCCGGTTTCAATATTGGCATAAGCTTCAAAAACAACAACATGAGCGACCAACTCAGCAACAAAAATTCTGGTAGCCACTGCAACAACAAAAACAATGCTCGATCGGCGGGTGTAATCCCATCGGATGCAAACCTAGTTCCTGGCATTGCTTTCAGGAAGCTGTTAGGTTTTACCTAGCAAAGGAACGCTGATCGTGAGGTGCGGCGGCTGTTTGTGTCGAGGATGTGTGCAGGCGGGGGTCAAGGAGGTTTCGATCCCGAACGAGATAGCTCTGGGGCGGGGCATGGCTACACTAGCGGTGCCCCCCTGGTCGGGTGGCCCCTGGACGTGGTGGGAAAAGCGATGCCCCGCGTGGGCAGCCACGCAACTATTTTTAGGGGGAGTCCAGCGGCTCGGCTGGGCAGCGGGATAATCATGATGGTGGTGGATACAATGCTCGTGATGTAAGTTTTGGCAATGTTCCTCATGGCTCCGGTTTCAATTTTGGCAGAAGCTTCAACAACAACAAAATGAGGAACCAATTCAAAAACAACAATTCTGGTAATCACTTCCACAACCATGGCAATAGTTTTAGGGCCAACAATGAGTTTCAGAATGATCGCAGGTATCGTTCGTGAAGGAGGATTTAGACATATAAACAGGAACAATAGTAATGGAGAAGGGGTTCAGCCATCCGTTGATAAAGCTCTACTCCAAGAGACGTTGAACGTTGATCTAGCAGCTGTGGCGACTAATTCCCAGGAACAATCTGATGTGGTGGCTTCTGGGATAGCGAAGGAGGGTCAGTCGACATTGGTGGTGGGACAGCCCACCCAACCGATGATGACTACATCGTCACAAACTCACCAGGCGACACCACCTGAGAAAGAGGTGGCACAAGAGGTAGCAGCGGCAAGAAGTACTAGAACACCGGTTAAAAAGTACAAGAAATCCGACAAGGTTAATTGTTTCAGGTGCGAGCAACAAGGTCATGTGATAGAGGATTGTCCGGCTATACAGCAACTTAATTCTGATATCACATGTTGCACAGAGTTTGAGAAAGATTTGGCATTGGGATCAGCCCCAGGTGTTTCCCAGGCGACCTCGTTTTCCCGCCCAGAAGAAGCTGTCGGGGCTTCGGGACCCGTGATTGCATCCACTGCCGCTGGTGTGGTGGACGCGGGATACGAGCCCGACCTGACGCCTAGCAACAGCGAAGGCGCAGTAGAAAGTCGCTCCTACCTAGCGCCTGCCGACAAAGACGTGGACGCAGCCTCTCGTGCGACACGTCGCTCCGGTGGAGATTCTTCGACCCGTAATGGCACGTCAAGGCGGGGTTGTTCATCTGCGGTACCAAAGTTCCCAGGCGAGCGCATGGCGGTACCTAAGTTGCCTGAAATTGCCGCGTTTCGAAATGTTGGGCCGCCAACTACCGAGAGGGGCTATTTCGATGCAAACTCATCTCACCCCTGCCAAATTCAAACATTCTGTGAAACTGTCCCGTGAAGTAGACGGTTGGGACCCTCATGTCGGTCATCTGTCCGTGACGCGAGCACCAACGCGGCAACCTCTTAGGCAAATCGAGGAACTAAGTGGATTGGATGCATTGACCAATTTCACAAATCCATTCCCACCTTTCCCCTAGCACCGGTGGCGTCGGAATCCACCCTCCAGGTAGGACGATTCCTTCAGACATTTGACTTCCGGTGCCAAGTTGCTGCACCCAGTCGCTGATCCCGAGCTCCAATGGCGCATGCCGTAGCCGCCGTTGCAAGGCTCTATCCCGCCTCCGCCGCCAACGAGCCGAGCAGCTCGGAGGATGGCAGATCCTACTACCAAGGAAGAAGAAGTTCTGGCTACAAGAGGGTGAGCTACCCTTCTCTTTGCTATTCGCACTAATTATAACAGCTAGCTGGCTACCGAACCTAAAATTGTTTGTTAGCCCAACGCTGACAAACATATTTTGTCCGTAGTTTTCTGTCAAGTGAGATCTCCGCGGACCATCCTTACCTGGTTACGGTAGTCCTCTTCAGGTACGACTCTAAGGGCAAGTGGTATGGACACCATTGTATCACGATGGAAGAAGTGCCTGCGCAGATCTGCACTATATCTGGTATGGTTGATGCTCTGCGTAATCATGATGAATTATGGCCGAAGTAGACAAGTTCAGCTTCATGGATGAACGTGGCATCATGGTTCCTCTAACGTGTGACAACCAACTAATTGGGTTGATGAAAAGGTATGCTTCCGCTTGCATGTTGAGCTGAATTGTGATGTACTGGATGTGGAAGCTACTACAATTGGGAGTCGCCCTTCTATTCTTGGACAGGGTGGTTGCTCGAACTCAATTAGCTCTTGGTAAGCAAAAGTCTCTTGGGGTTCGCATGTTTGTGCTGAATTGTAATTTTTGTTTTATTTACTCTATAGATATTGGGCAGTTATGCAACAGTCTTGTTTCTTTGACAGGAAGCGTCGCAAGGTTAGAAACATGACTTCCGGGTTAGTCATTTTGCTACCCGAAGAAATTAAAAATGAGTGGAAAGATGATGCTGGACACGATTCTGGTGCCCATTGTCCCGACGATGCAGAGTACGTGAAGCTAAGAAAATTGGCACCGAGAAAGAGGAAGAAGACAGGAAATGCAGAATCCAGTGGACGTGAAGACTTGGTACCCAGGCTGTGGAAGAAGGCTGCTGGCAATGAAGATGCATAGTAATGTGTTGAACTTGAACCTATATATGTAATTTAGTTAAATTCTGGAGCTCTGTGTGTGGAACTTTGCTGGGCGAAACAATCTACCCATGTTCTCTGAGTAAAATGTACCACGACTTAGGGTTTGGAAACACCCGAGTCAGTAGTTGAATCCGAAATTGTGATTGTGCCACTACTATCTGAAAACATGCAGCACCGGCTCCACGATTGCTGAGGGGCAGGATGTCTCCAAATACGACAGAATATAAGTGGCACAGAAATAAATTATTTAAGCTGCTACACTCCACGAAGCAGCAACTTATTTTAGCTGCTGCACACAACGACATGACAATATAAACAGCAATGGCAATCGATAATGCCTAGATGAGGAGGAAATCGGTACCACTTTCTGGCCTAATCTTGAGCCCGTCTATCTTACCGCCTCTCTGCTCCTGCATCCACTGCATCTGGCGAAGCTCCCAGATCTCCAGTAACCGGGTGTACGTGCTTCCACTTTATAAATTATGGTTGTGCCATTTGCATGCGGTACAATCCACGTAGATTACGTTTAAACAAACCACCTGACGAGGGTTTAACTCATCAATGCCCATTGTTATGGACTTGGGTTTTGGAGAAGGAGGGAGCGCTGGAGGCATCTATCGGCTAGCAAACAAGTACACGGGGGACTCAAAGATTTACCCAGGTGCAGGCCTCGCAGAGGTCCCTACTCCTGCTTGTCTGCTCGTGGAATTATCGAAGGAATCAAAGATTACAATGGTGCGCAGATGCAATCTAGCGAGGGTTGTGGAAACTAGGGTTGCGTGTGTCCTCCTCGCCGCCTCCTCCTAGCCTTTATATAGATAGACTAGGTCTCGGGTAGCAAGTCGAGTCGGTTACAGGTTAGGGTTTTCTCCTTTGAATTTTCTATCTTTAGCTACTTCTTGTTCTTCAAGCAATCGAGAGTCCGTAGGTTACTCGAGTTCTCTGTTTGGGCCTTGGCGGCACCGTGGGCTCCCGTTGTATTCAGGCCGCATATACCAAGCTCGAGTACCTGTAGGGTATACCCATGTTAGTAGCCCCTGAGTGTCCAGTGGAATCGCAGATTCGACTGGGGACTTTTATGAATCCTTTCAAGTGCATGACTGAGTATGTTTTTCGACTGCTCTGTTTGTGTCATAGGGATTGTTGATGTGCGTGCCTGATTTAACCGATTTATCGGTATCAGTTAACTACCTTAGGGTAAAACAACACAATCTACTCGAACTCGAGTCCCCAGACTCGAATCCGGAGAAGTGCTGGTGTAATTCGACTCAAGCCGCAGAGGTCTTATAGGAGTCGAATTCCAGTATATGAGTATGAGCACTCGACGCGTCCGTCAAGGCATGTTCATCGTACCTGAAGGTGCGGATATATTTCTGGTAGTGCGCAGCAAATGCGTTGCCAGGCCTTATTCAGGTCTTATCTTCACGCTACAAGCGCGGCATCCGAATTTTTGTCATCGCGGAGATGATTCGGGTGACCTAGGAGACGCAGTCTCGTTGTAGGGAAAAATATGAGGCGGTGTCGCCATAAACTTCGAGTGTGGATGTTATCAACACGCATTATGATGTACCAATAATCATAGGGTGCGTGACCAGCGCTCCCTATGGGAGTAGCCCCCGAGTGCCTGGTTGAGTCGAAGACTCAGGCAGGGACTAAAGAGCTTTTTCGACTGCTGTCGTCTTTTGTTTGCTTGTTTCAGTCGAATTTATTTCCAGCGCTCCCTATGTGAGTAACCCATGTCCATAGTCAAATCGCAGATTCGAGTGATTGGGTTTGTTTCGATTGTCCATGTTCCTGCAAAAAGAAAAGAAAATCGTAGGGTGCGCAACCAGCGCTCCCTATGGGAGTAGCCCCCGAGTGCTTGGTGGAGTCGAAGACTCGAGCAAGGACTTAAAGTTGTCGAAGTCTTCTGCTCCTCAATTTTTGATGACATCAATGCTGGCGATGCGATGAGCTCAGTTTCCCGTGTGAGCGGGTTTGACGGGACGTGACGAGCGGTGGGTCCCATTTTCTGACTCTGACTTGACCGGGCGTGCGTAATCTTTGTTTTAACTGTGCCTCCTTGATTTCCGCGCGTAATGGGGGTAGTGGGGGACGGTTCACGCTTTGGGTCCTCCACGTGTCGAGCATGATGAACGCCACTCGTCTGGTAGGGTTTTTCCTGGCAGTTAGATTGCATCTTCTAGGGGGTTAAGTAGCGATGCTGCGATGGTAAGTTTTCACATCTGCTTCTTTTCTCTGCCTTTGCCTCCGTCGCCATTGCTGCTGCTCCTCTGCTTCTCTGTGTTGGTCTTTCTCGCGGCGCTGGACCAGCTCCACGTATTCCCCAATTACTTTCTCCGGTCACACCGCTACCATAGAATGGGGAAGAAGAAAGGAGGTATTGCGACCGACTCCGCCGCCAAGATTGCTGAAGAAGAAGGCGGCTCCGCCTTTAGCAACAAAGACCGCCGTCGGAAAAAAGAACGGCACGGGCACTCGCATCACTAATGGCATGTGCCGCATCCATGATCAAGTCCTCTGAGCTCCGTCTCCTACGCCAAGACGGAGTTCTTTCTTCCGCAGTCACTGACGCGCGCATCCCTGGTAGCGAGGTAATCCCTTCCCCTCCTGCCGGTTTTTGGGTGATGTTCCTAGCGTTCATCATCCGCGGTCTCTTGTTGCCCCTGCATCCCTTCTTCAGGGGCCTTCTCTGTTTCTATGGGCTCCAGCTGCATCAGCTGTCCCCCAACTCCATCCTCCATGTAGCTTGCTACATTACTCTTTGCGAGTGCTGGCTCGGAATCGAGCCGCATTTCGGTCTCTTCAAGCGCCTCTTCAAGCTGAAGCGCCAATCGGCGTCTGGCTCCGTAGTCTATGATGTAGGCGGCTACGGTATCCACGTCGACTCCTCCGCCACATACTTCGACATCAAACTCACGGTGTCCATCCAAGGGTGGAGGGACAAGTGGTTCTACATCCGCGACCTGGAGGCCGATGGAGACCACTTCGGACTCGCGCCCTTCGATCCCGCGACATCGTGCAAGAGGAGGCGCTCCTGGAAGAACGTAGTGATGCCCGGCGAGTCCGCAGAGACAGATGTGCTATACGAGCGCTTCTGCGACCCCGAGAGTCGCATGGGTAAGACGAGGGAGACTGCGCCCTCATTCGCACATGGCTGCGCCGTCGCGTCCAGCCCCTGCAGGCCAGAGTCCACCCTATGTTCTAGTGGGCTGGCGCGAACGATGTCACTCGCGTATCTGCCGATGGCATTTCCACGAGTGAGGTAGATAAAAGGGTGCAACTGGTCACCAAGTACACCGCCAAGGATGTGCTTCCCAATGATCCAGACGTACCTCCATTCGATGCTGCTAACCCTCCTCCTGAGGTACAGTTGTGCTACGTAGTAGCTTTGTTTGCCGACTGCTTCTTTGCTGTTTTTTCTTGACTTTGCGCTAAATTGTTTTCTCTATGCAGGATTGGGGGGTGTCACCCTGTATGCCCCCTCTTCCTGAGGGGCTTATCCCTCGTGAAGCCTTGGAAGAGGACGAGTCAGAGTCGACCAGCCCATATGATGTGGAGGAGGAAGCCCCCGAGTCGAGTGGTCTAGACACTCGCAAGTGTTCGCGCAGCAAGGATTCGGATGCATCGTCTCCTTCGACTCCGGAAGGTGCAGCTGTTGGTGTAGAGTCGCCTATACCTGCCGTTCCTATGAGTTTCGTGGCGCCATCTTCTCGCAAGAAGATGCGCCTACTGAAGGAGTCGTCGTTGGAGTCGAGGGGATCAAACCTTTGATTTTGACAAGTTTGATTGGTAAGTGTACGAGTCTTTCTTCTGGTTGTTCTTTCAAGTTGCCTTTTCTTGATGTTGGTTTTGTTTTGCAGTCAGCAAGTGTCGTCATCTTATGGCGACGTACAATTTTTGAAAGAATCTGGAGTCGTGACCTCCAAAGCCAAGAAAATGGCTGAGCGCGCCCCTTCTCCTCCATTGGCGGCCCACTCTGGGCATAATTCGTCAAGTTCTCCACACAATGTGGAGCACCAGATGGTTATCCGGACGTCTGTGAATCCATCGACTTCGGAGTCTTTGGAGGATCATGTAAGTGTAGTATCTCTTCTTCTGATTTTGCAGTCGAATTTTCATCTATGCCATCTGTTGATCCTTTACTATGTCTTTTGCGCAGCTTGTTGTGAAGGAAGCCGCTCGCCTTGCGGAGCAGGTGCTTGCAATGGGTCGTCAGCATGCAATGCTGGACAATCGCCATCGCGCGGTGGAAAGTGAGTGTTCCTTACTTTTCCTCTGCATCCTTTTGATGTATTCGACTGATGGTTTATCTTTGTTTGTGTCACAGCTGAGCATAATGCACTCCTTCGTAGCACTGATTCCATCGAGAAAACGCTCGCCGCGGCGGTAAAAAGTCACGATGAGGCACTCGTAGCATGTGCCGAGTCGCGGAAACGCGAGGAGGATCTACGCGCCTCCATCGTGGCTAGGGAGAAGTTGTTCGAGGAACATCTTTTTTCGATTGCCAAAGCTCTCTCAAGTATTCTTTTGTCTGAATTTTCGCTGTTTTCTCTTCTTTCGAATTTGTTGTTGGTACTGACTTTGTGCCCATGCTTGGGTTTTGTGTAGATGTGAGCTGTCTGAGCTTCGATCCCTAGGCACTCCGTCGTGATGATGCCCTAGCGGGTGCCATTTCGGCAGTTGAAGATCGCAGCGCTGCCGTTCAGGGGACGCTCACCAAGGTCAAGGGCGTGCTCACTCGCCTCCGGGAAGAGCTGGTGCCCAAGGCTGAGTTGATCGAGAATATAGATGAGCTGGTGGAGTCCCTTGCCGGGGGCATTCCTGCAAGCTTCAAGAACTCGCTCCGTGCGGCTGGCGCTTCAATGTCACTCGCAATGGTTCAAGCCCATGGAGTTGAAGTTGATCCTTCAGCGGTCTCCAAGGCGATGCCTGTCACCGCTGATGGCCAACAGGTAGTCTTTTCTCCCTTCGCGACTGCTTGTGGCAAGTACGACCCGCAACTAATCAATACAGTTGCGAAGTACTCTGAGGAGCTTCAGCGAGCCAAGAAGGCGGCGAAGGCTACGACGTCAGGGGCCGGCGGGAAGTCTGTGGCGTCTGATACTGCCACAGACTCGATGAGGCCCCCAAAACCGAAGTCTAAGTCAAAGAAGCCAGTTGCTCCTCAGTAGTCGTGTCTGTAATAGTTAACTAGCTTTATTTCTTTTGTCGAAAACATGCCTTTTGGCGAGTGTATCTGCTGATACTTTGTTAATCTTGAATGCACTCGAGTCTTTTGTCTATGCCTCGCCTTAGTCTTCTTATTATCTCTTGCTTGACTTGTGATAGGGCACATCGAGTGATCCTTTGAGAGAACCTCGGGATTCGCCACCCCCTGATGACACCTTGGCACCGCCGCTCTCAAGGGTGGATGAGCTATCTCTGCTCTCGCAACTCCGTGACCGCGTGAAGCAATTGGAGCGTGAATTGCCCATACTCCGTAGTAACGCGGATGTATGGAAATCGAAGGCGGAGAAGGCCGCCGCCCGAGAACAATATCTGCTAGGGGAGGTGACGCAGATGGGTGACCAATTCAAATGTTAGTTTTCTTCTTCCTTATCTTTTCCTTGTAGTCACTCGCAGTAGTTCGTTGTCCTCATACTTCTGCCTTTGCTTGGTATAGTTGTCAGCGCGCGCCATCCGCAGGATGAGAAGGATAGGATTGCCATTCGCATGAATGATCTGACCCAAGAGCAGCTTCAGGCGAGTGGATACTTCTGGGTAGATCATGATCGCGCAATCGCGCTGGTGACCCTGCAGGATCGTGCGTCGCGAGTGCTTCACTTCTTGAAGAAGTCGCAATCATGCTTGAAGAATATTTACCAGACGATGTTCCTGCCGGACGTCGTTCCATCGAGCCTGCTGGCCCTTCTGGCTAAATTCCAGGACTTGAGTGCGGTCCACGGGTGTGTACGGCAACAGTTGGTGGCTGGTGCCAAGGCTACTCTATCGCTGGTGCGACTGCACAGGCCTAATGTGGACGTTGCAGCAATTGCGGCCGGACTGCCAGCGCCGCCAACATGTTCGACTTGGAACATGGTTCTGCACTACCAGGCGGTGGATCGCCCAGCGGACGAAATCGACTTCTTTGAGGAGCAGACCAACGTTCATTTGCTGCAACAGTAGTTTTGTTTGTATCCTGCACATAGTTGTACCAGTGTTGTAAAGTTCATATATATGCTGTGTATAATTGATTAACATTGATGTATATAAAGAGCTTGTTAGCGTGTATGTTTTGCGAGTGCGTTGCACTTATGCGATTCCTTTTTGTTAGCCTGACTTGTGTTTATCTCAGCCCCTTGTCAACCTGTCAGTTGCGTTGGAACTAGGTTGGTGTTTGTCAAGGGTTTCGATTGGTGTGCCAACTACTCAGGATATCACGTTAGTTCGTAGAACAGATGTGTATAGGGTGGCGTAGCCCCCGAGTGGATAATTTGTGAAAAATAAAAGAAAAACACAGAGTTTTCGGGCACTTAGCTTTATTTATTCACAGGATAGTACGAGGTACACTATGTGTCTAAGTAGCCTTGGCTGAGTAGCCTTATTTGCAATGTAAAAACAGAAATGACTAAGGGTAGAAGCACCGCAGCTACGTGACGTTCCAAGGGTTGGAGTATGCGACTCCTGTCTCTAAATCTTTAAGGCAATAGGCGCCACCTGAAATTACTTCTGTAATCACGTATGGTCCCTCCCAGGGGGACTCGAGCTTGAGATGCCCTTGCTGTTTCAGTCACAGGACCAGGTCACCTTCGACGAAGGCCCTGGGGCGTAGCCTTCTGCTGTGGTAGTTGCGCAGGTTCTGCTGGTAGATCGTTGATCTTTCCGCGGCTATTTCCCTTGCCTCGTCAAGGAGGTCGACGGAGTCTTTGAGTACAAGAGTTGACTCTTGCTCGCTATAAGCGACCACACGTGGTGCTTTGTATCGTACTTCGGCGGGTAGCACCGCTTCAGCCCCGTGCACCATGAAGAACAGGGTGTACCCTGTGGTGCTGTTTGGAGTTGTGCGTAGGCTCCAGAGTACCGATTGCTGTTCATCTGGCCAGCAGCCCGTGACCTATTCGAGTGGCCTGGGGAGTCGCTTCTTGATGCCGCTGCAAATGAGCCCGTTAGCTTTTTCGACCTGACCGTTGGTCTGTGGATGTGCTACGGAGGCATAGCTGACGTTGATTCCCAGGTTCTCGCAGAATTCTTGGAACTCCTTGGATGTGAAGTTCGTCCCATTGTCTGTGATGATGTTGTGTGGTACTTTGAAGCGGTAGACGATGGACTCGAAGAACTTGACTGCACTGTATCCTGATTGATTGGTCATTGGCATGGCCTCTATCCACTTGGTGAATTTGTCGACTGCGACCAGGAGATAGAAGTAGCCTCTTCATGAGGACTTTGGGAGCTTGCCGACCATGTTGAGTCCCCATTGCGCGAAGGGCCAGGCCAATGGAATTGGCCGGAGTTCTGCACCAGGTGCGTGTGGCTTGTCCGCGAATCGCTAGCACGCGTTGCATTTTTGGACGATGTCCTTGGCATCGCGCATGGCCGTAGGCCAGTAGAATCCAGCTCGTAGAGCTTTGGCGACGAGGGCGCGATTGCCGGCATGGTGCCCGTAGGTCCCCTCATGGATGCCGAGGAGAACAGCTCTTCCATCAGCCATGGAGACGCATCGTTGGAGTACTCCTGTGATGCTACGCTTGTATAGTTCGCTGTTGATAACAGCGAATGCCTTAGATCGCCGCGCGATATGTCGTGCATCAGTCGGATCGTCCGGTAGCCTCTTGTTGAGAAGGTACGCGATGTACGGTTGAGTCCAGGATGGCTCGATCATCATGACACTCATTGGCCCTTCGAGTCATGTATCCAGCTCTAAGTCGTCGAGTGTCATTGGCTCATTGGGCGGCGTAGCCCTCGAGTACGTTGCTGCGCTTGTTTTCTTCTCTGTGGCCTTTGGCTTGATGGAACGTTCGTAGATGCGCTCGAGAAATACCCCAGGTGGTATGGGGGCGCAGGTGGAGCCTATGTTGGCGAGTGTGTCCGCCTCTTCATTGCTTTCGCGACCTCTGTGCCGCAGCTCGCAACCATCGAAGTCCCCTTCGAGTGTGTCACAGAGGTCGTGGTAGGCGATCATGTTGTCATTCAGTGCGTCGCACTCGTGCATTGTCTGGTTGACGACCAGCTTGGAGTCGCCATATATTATGAGCCTCTTGGCACCGCAAGCTTTTGCCATCCTCATCCCATGCAGTAGGGCCTTGTATTCAGCATCATTGTTGGAGGCAGTGAACTGCATTTGCAGGATATATTTCAGCTTGTCTCCCTGGGGCGATGTCAGCATGACACCTGCGCCGGCCCCGTCCTTTTGCTTGGAACCGTCGAAGTGCATTGTCCAAAGGTAGGACATATCTGGTTTTTCGGGGAGCTGGTTCTCCATCCAGTGCACGAGGAAGTCAAGGAGAACTTGCGACTTAATTGCATCGTGTTTTTCATATGTAATGTCTCGTGGAGACAGTTCGATTCCCCAAAGCGCGACTCGTTCGGTGGCGTCGGGATTGTTGAGGATGTGCCCAAGCGGGGCGTCGTTGACTACCACGATTGGGTGTTCCTAGAAATAGTGGCACAGTCGTCGGGCCGTCATGAAGACACCGTACGCCAGTTTCTGGTAGTGCGGGTACCGCTGTTTTGTTGGCGTAAGTACCTCGCTGAGGTAGTAGACTAGGCGCTGTACTCCGTGGACCTTGTTTTCCTTGGCTCGTTCTACCACGAGCACCGTGCTAACCACCTGGTTGGTGGCGGAGATGTATAGCAACAGTGGTTCCCTTTCACGTGGGGTCACCAGTACTGGCGAGGTGGACAGTAGGCGCTTGAGGTCTTCGAATGCTTCCTGTGCCTCGTTGGTCCACTCGAATTTGTTTGCTTTGTGGAGAAGTTGGTAGAAGGGCAGTGCTTTTCGCCCATTCGACTGATGAATCGACTGAGCGCCGCTATTTGTGCAGCCAGCTGCTGGATGCCCCTTATGTTCTTCGGCTTCTCCATGGCCAGTATGGCTTTTATTTTCTTCGGGTTCACCTCGATCCCTCTTGCGGAGATAAGATACCCGAGTAGTTGCCCAGATGGTATGCCGAAGTCACATTTGTCCGGATTGAGCTTGATCCGGTAGAGGTCAAGGTTGGCGAAGGTTTCGCGCAAGTCGTCGATTAGTGAAGCTTCCTCTTTGGTCTTGATTACGATGTCGTCGACATAGACTTGAATGTTGCGACCAAGTTGGTTTTTGAGGCAAGCCTGCATGCACCGCTGGTAGGTGGCTCCTGCATTCTTTAGCCCGAAGGGCATTGTGTTGTAGCAGAACACACCAAAAGGCATTGTAAACGTTGTTTTTTCTTGATCTTCCTCCTTCATTCGAATCTGGTTGTAGCCTGAATAGGCATCGAGGAAGCAGAGGCTCTCACATCCCGCGGTGGTGTAGGTGATCTGGTCGATCTGCGGTAGCGGGAAGTGGTCCTTCGGGCAGTGCTTGTTCAAAGAGGTGAAATCCACGCACATTCGCAGGATATCCGTGTCCTTTTTTGGTACTAGCACTGTGTTGGCGAACAAAGTGCTTTCCTTGATATCGCGTATGAATTTGGCGTCGAGGAGTCTGTTGATCTCCATTCCAACTGCCTTTGCTCTTGGTTCAGACAGTCGCCGAATTGTTTGTTTGACTGGCCTTGCGTCTGGGTTGACATTGAGTGTGTGCTCGGCGAATTCCCTGGGAACTCCTGGCATGTCCACTGGACACCAGGCGAAGATTTCCCAGTGCTCACGGAGGAATTCGACGAGCGCGAGATCCTATGCGAGACTCAAGTTGTTGGCGATGAGGGCCATTTTGGCGGGATCCGAGGGTTGGACCTGAACTTTCTTCGTGTGCACCGATGAGTCGAAGGACAGGTCGGGTGAGCTTGGCTGGCTTAGGGGAGGCAGACTATTGTCTGTCGACTCCTTCAATCTTGCGAGTTCCTCCTGCATGCCAAAGGACTGGGAGATTCTATTGAATTCCCTGTTGCAACTGTCGGACCTCTCGAAGATCCCATTGATTGTGATGACGCCATTAGGGCCTGGCATTTTCATCCGCAGATAGGCGTAGTGCGGCACTGCCATGAACCTAGCGAACACAACACGTCCGAGGATGCAGTGGTACTATGAGGGCCAGTCGACGACTTCGAACTCGATGCGCTCGCGCCGAAAGTTTTTCGGTGTGCCGAAGATGACGTCGAGGTTGATTTTGCCAAGGGGATATACGCCCTTGCCTGGGACGATGCCGTGGAATGTTGTGTCTAGGGCCTCTAGGCAGGTCAGAGGGATCCTCATTGCTCGCAAGGTACTCGCGAACATAAGGTTGATGCCGCTTCCGCTGTCCATGAAGACGCGACTCATGTCGAAGCCTCCAATTTGTGCCTCGAGGACGAGGGGACAATGGCCTAGACGAGGTACTTGGCGTGGGTGGTCGTGCTTGTCAAAGGTAATGCAGGAGTCGCTTCCACTGAGGTACTCAGTGGTGGATGGTGGTGAGTTTGTCGCCAAGTTGACTTGGCGAGTGATGGCCTTCTGCACCTGATTCGAGGGGCGTCCCTTTTGGATCATCATGGTACCCATGGCCCGTGGGTATGGTTCGCCTCCGTGGTGCTGGTCTCCGCGCATGCATTTGGGGTGGTCCGGTGGTGGCGGAGCTCCATGTGCCACAGCTCCTCTGGGCGGCTCAGAGCCTGCTTACAAAGATCACGATTCATCCGAGCTAGGCCCTCGTGAAGCTTGAGGAACTCGCGGTAGTCTTTGAGGAGGTGGCTGGACTTGTTTTTGCCGTCGTGCTTGTCGATGTAAAATTGCACAGTGCATGGCCCGGACAACTTATCTTCGGTGGATGTTGTGGGTGCCTCATCGCGAGTGCGACACTGCCATACTTGCATGGTTTTCCCGGAGTCGCGGTATCCACTGCTGCGGTAGCCGCTGTTGCGGTTGTCGTCGCGTTTGTCGGCGTAGCCGGCTGCGACCATGTTGACGTCGTCGCGGTCATCGTAGATGCACATACGTCGTTTGCTTCGGCGGTCGCGTCTGCGTTCGAGTTCTTCTTCGTCGTCAGAATGAACACGATTCTTCACTGAATCCTCTCCATCTGCCCATCGATTCGCGATTTCCATCAGGTGGTCGATGGTTTTGGGCTTCGAACGACCCAACTCCTCCCTGAGCTCTATGCGGAGTACACCACCATTGAACGCATCAATCGTGTGATCCTCCGAGATGTTTTCTGCGGAGTTCTTGATGATGGACCACCTCTGGATGTATGAGCGTAGTGACTCGCCCGATCTTTGCTGGCAGCATCTCAGCTCTTCGATTGATGCAGGCCTTTTGTAGGTGCCCTTGAAGTTGCGCACAAAGCTGTAGACCAGCTCTTCCCAACTGCGAATGGATCCGCGTGGGAGGTTGTTGAGCCATGCTCGGGCAGCGCCCTGCAGCTATAGATGCAGGCATTGCATAGCCGTGCTTGAACTCCCGCCGTGGAGCCTGACAAAGGAGATATGGTCCTCTAACCAGATTTTCGGGTCTTGTAGACCGTCGAACTTTGGGTTCTCTGATGGAAGCTTAAACCCCTTAGGCATTCCCTTTTGTCTGATGGCTGTGCTGAAGCATCTAGCGCCACAGAGCTCCACATCTTCGTCTTCTGAGTCAGTCGACCGAGCGCGTCGCGCCCTTGATTTGTCGATTTTGCACTGCGTGATGTCATGACGCGCGTCGTAGTCGTGGTCATGTCGCCGTGAGCGACGGCGTCGAGACAGGTCATGACTGTCGTCGCTGGATGAGGGTGAGGAGTAGCGTTTCGCCAGGGCCTTGCCTTTATTTGGCTCCAGCGCTGGTTCTTTGTGGAGAGCAGCCTCAACTAATCCCAAGCCTGTGATCATAGATCGGTGCATGGCAGCTCAGGGATCTCCAGCTAGCGGCTGATTGTTGAGCAGGTACATGGTGGCCGCTATCACTGCTGTCTGCGGCGTCTTTGGGACCACGTTTCCCCGGGTGTCGACTGTCATAGAGCTGAAGTCGAGGACTTTTGTAGCTTCTATGAGCTCCTGCTTGGTGAGGTGGGCCATTCGAGATCGTCTCTTGTTGGCCACGTACTCGTTGCCCTTGGAGGAGGATCCTCCGTGGGAGGAGAGTCCGGCCCGTCGAAGGCTCGACTCATCTGCCGCCTTTTTACGCACTTCGAGTTGCACGATCGTTTGCAGCTGGCGTCTATATTCTTCCTTAAGTAGCCAGTGGTAGCCCATTAGCATCTCTTGCGATGTACCTGGAGGCAGGGGATTGCCCCGCAAAGCTTCTCGGCAACGGGCCCACTCGAGATCGTTGAGTCTGATCACAACACGCTCACCGGTGTGCTCGTTCACCATGGTGGGAGGTTCGACTGCTCCTCCGTTGTTGACGGGGGCACCGTTGGTAGGACCGCCATTGGGTGGTTCGCCATTGGGTATGCCGCTGTTTGGCGGGTTGGCTTCATGGCCAGCATTGCCTGTGTTGTCACGATTGGCGGAGGAGTCGCCTGTGTTGACAACGGCGCACATGAAGTGGTTGGGGAAGCTGATGCTCCCACAACTTTCAGACCCGGATCCGTAGGCTCCATCTTCAGTTGCCAGATCACCCAGATCGGATTCGCGACTGCTATCGCTGACCGTATTCTCAACTGTTGTCGAGGTATTGAGCTTGCTGAGGGTGCTGATCGGCGGAGGGAACCATGATGCTGGAGAAATCGATGGTGTCATCGGCTGGTCAGGCATGCGAAGCGTGCCTGTCTGACCAACTTGGAAGCGGAAGCTCCCGATCGCCAGGCTGATTCCATCACCCACGGATTCGAAGGCCGGGCGAGTGGCCGGCGTGTGGACGGTGAATTCAAACGCACCGAAGAGTTGGCGAATCTCCGCTGTTGTGGAGTTGTAGATCGCGGTTGATGGGGCCGAAGAAGCCGCAACATCAGCACTCCCAATTCCCACAGACGGCGCCAATTGACGAGGGTTTAACTCATCAATGCCCATTGTTATGGACTTGGGTTTTGGAGAAGGAGGGAGCGCTGGAGACATCTTTCGGCTAGCAAACAAGCACACAGGGGACTCAAAGATTTACCCTGGTTCAGGCCTCGCAAAGGTCCCTACTCCTGCTTGTCTGCTCGTGGAATTATCAAAGGAATCAAATATTACAATGGTCCGCAGATGCAATCTGGCGAGGATTGTGGAAACTAGGGTTGCGTGTTTCCTCCTCGCCGCCCCCTCCTAGCCTTTATATAGATAGGCTAGGTCTCCGGTAGCAGGTCGAGTCGGTTATAGGTTAGGGTTTTCCCCTTTGAATTTTCTATCTTTAGCTACTTCTTGTTCTTCAAGCAATCGAGAGTCTGTAGGTTACTCGAGTTCTCTGTTTGGGCCTTGGCGACACCGTGGGCTCCCACTGTATTCAAGCCGCATATACCAAGCTCGAGTACCTGTAGGGTATACCCATGTCACCACCAATGTCAGAATACCACCATGATCAGACAAAAGGAAGTAATGTAGGGTTAAGACAGATTAACGGGCGACCAATTTTCCCTCCCAGGACTCCGGGACCACTAGTTCAGACCATTAGGTCAACAAGTACAACTATTACAACTTAAAAAGGCACATAGCTCAAGCTAAATAGAACTAGTTATCACACATGTCCTTGATCTTCCTAATCTTAGCCCGATGTGGATCTTCCTGTGAGAGCAAGGATCAAATCGTCTGCTCCTTCCGTTTAGCATCTTCCTTTCACAGCTTCAATTGTTTCTCTGCATTTTTCCTCATGAACTTGTCAATACTCGTAGTTGTGAACTGCAGGACTTTAGCCTGGTGAAGATCATTCCTTGCTTGAGTCAGTTCTTGCTCTGCTTTTGCCTTCAGGGCCAACGACGCGTCCCTCTCCTTTTCAACTTTGCTAACCTTGTCTTGCACCCTCCTGAGATCTCGCTTATGCTTGTTCGTGTCAACTGGTTCCCATAGCTTCATCTCAACACTGTCAAGAAGTGAGCTGAATACAAATTCTTTCAACTCAATAGTCATTTCCCATAGTTTGTCCAGCGTTTTCTGCATCGATTTGGGCCACTCAGGATCTACCCATTTGACAACACCACAACTTCCACCTTGCATCATTGCACGACGTCCTTGACACCGTAGAAACCTCATGCCTGCGTTTCGTCCTTCGAACGCTACAAATTTAGCGGGCACATATCCATGTTTACATAGCAGAGGACTATCTTCATCCGCTAAACCGTGATAGTCGGAGTCATACATCGTTTGGTTGGCCTAACACATCATACGCGCATGAGTAAACAGAGTAGATCTAGCTCAAAAAATAGATAACTGGCCACATATGATAGAGATACAGATGAGACGACTCACATCGAAATCACCGTCCCTGTCATCATGACGAGTTTCCTCGCTGTCTCCCCTTGAATCCATGGTGAGAGGGGGGTGGCTGCCGGAGAGGGGATTGGGATGGAGGCGCCGCCGGCTTGTGGCTATGGCAGGATGGTAGTGAAGTAGGGAAAGTGGCTTCGAGGGGAAGGACGAGAAGTACGGGGAGGAAGAGAAGTAATGGCGACGTGACACTGGGATATGGCCCACTGAACTCGTGAGTCGTGACACTCGCAACAGGGGAGCGCCCGGTGTTGCCAGTTTGTCCAGAGCAAGCATGGCCAATCATGCTGCAGAACAACCTACTCATGGATCGCTCTCACGAAGACCATCCCAATCGTCCAAGCGCCCCGATCGAACGGTATGTAACAATCATCAAGCAGAACAACTGTGTTAGGGCGTGCCTTCTAAAAGACTCGATCTAACGGCCACCCATTGGGGGGCTAAGGTTAGGGCTCTCCTAAGGTTAGGATCCATATGTGGTTTATGAGAAGAACACACATGCAATGACACTGGTGGATCCATATGAGGTTTGTGAAAAGAACACACATGCAATGAATCTATCTGTGGTTAATGAAAAGAGCAGACATACAATGACACTGGTGGATCCATGTGTGGTTTGTGAGAAGAACACACATGCAATGACACTGGGTGTGGTTCATGAAAAGAACAGACATGCAATGACACTGGGTGTGGTTCATGAGAAGAACACACATCCAATGACACTGGTGGATTCATGTGTGGTTTCTGAGAAGAACACACATGCAATGACACTGGGTGTGGTTCATGAAAATAACACACATCCAATGACACTGGTGGATCCTTATGTGGTTTGTGAGAAGAACAGACATGCAATGACTCTAGTTGTGGTTCATGAGAAGAACACACATGCAATGACACTGGTGTATCCTTATGTGGTTTTTGAGAAGAACACACATGCAATGACTCTAGCCGTGGTTTGTGAATAGAACACACATGCAATGACTCTAGCTGTGGTTCATGAAAAGAACACACATCCAATGACACTGGTGGATCCTTATGTGGTTTGTGAGAAGAACAGACATGCAATGACTCTAGATGTGGTTCATGAGAAGAACAAACATGCAATGACACTAGTGTATCCTTATGTGGTTTGTGAGAGACATGTGGTGACACTGGGTGTGGTTCATGAAAAGAACAGACATGCAATGATACTGGTGGATCCATGTGTGGTTTGTGTAGAAGAACACACATACAATGACACTAGTGGATCCATGTGTGGTTTGTTTAGAGGAACAAACATGCAATGACACTAGGTGTGGTTCATGAAAAGAACAGAAATGCAATGACACTGGTGGATCCTTATGTGGTTTGTGAGAAGAACAGACATGCAATGACTCTAGATGTCGTTCATGAGAAGAACAGACATCCAATGACACTGGTAGATCCATGTGTGGTTTGTGAGAAGAACACACATGCAATAACACTGGGTGTGGTTCATGAAAAGAACACACATCCAATGACATTGGTGGATCCTTATGTGGTTTGTGAGAAGAACAGACATGCAATGACTCTAGATATGGTTCATGAGAAGAACACACATGCAATGACACCGGTGGATCCATGTGTGGTTTGTGAGAAGAACACACATGCAATGACACTGGGTGTGGTTCATGAAAATAACACACATCCAATGACATTGGTGGATCCTTATGTGGTTTGTGAGAAGAATAGACATGCAATGATTCTACATGTGGTTCATGAGAAGAACACACATGCAATGACACTGGTGGATCCATGTGTGGTTTATGAGAGGAACAGACATGCAATGACACTGGGTGTGGTTCATGAAAAGAACAGACATGCAATGACACTGGTGGATCCATATGTGGTTTGTGAAAAGAACATACATGCAATCACACTGGGTGGATCCATGTGTGGTTCATGAAAAGAACACACATGCAATGACACTGGTGGATCTATGTGTGGTTTGTGAGAAGAACACACATCCAATGACACTGGGTGTGGTTCATGAAAAGAACACACATCCAATGACACTGGTGGATCCTTATGTGCTTTGTCAGAAGAACATACTGATGACCCACAAGTATAGGGGGTGTATCGCAGTATTTTCGAGGGAAGTGAAACCCAATTTATTGATTCGACACAAGGGGAGCCAAAGAATACTTATCAGCCTTAACAACTGAGTTGTCAATTCTGCTGCACCTGGAAACAATCTTGCTCACAGCAGTTTATCAGTAGCAACAGTTTTGTAGTAGGAATAGTAAAGTAACAGCAGTAGCAAAGCAAAGACAGTAGTAACAAAGCAGTAAACAGTGGGATTCGAGTGTGGTAGGCATAGGGATGGATGGACGGGCGTTGCATGGACAAGACAATTCACATAGCAGTCAGAACATAGGGCAATTGCAGATAAATAAGATAAAGCATCCAAGTACTAGACAATCCTAGGCATGTGTTCCATATATAGTCATATGTGCTCACAATGAGAACTTGCACAACATCTTTTGTCCTGCTAGCCCGTTTGCAGAGGGGCCTCTAGGGAACTACTGGCAATTAAGGTGCTCCTTTTAATAAAGCATCGGAGCAAAGCATTAACACTCCGTGAACACATGTGATCCTCACATCAAAGCCTTTCCCTTCCGGCTACCCCGATTTCTGTCACTTCGGGACCATAGGTTCCGGACAACAACGTGTGTAGACAACTTGTAGATAAGACTAGAAACAATACTATCATAATGAATCAATAATAAGTTCAGATCTGAAATCATGGCACTCGGGCCCTAGTGACAAGCATTAAGCACAACAAGGTTGCAACAAAGTCATAAAGCACTAATAGAGATACTAGGCACTATGCCCTAACAATCTGATGCCATTACATGAACGATCTCATCCAATCCCTACCATCCCCATAGCCTACACCGGGGGATTACTCACTCATAGATGGAAGAAACATGGATGGTCGATGAAGATGATGGTGGGGATCGATGGAGATGGCTTCGGGGGCACTTCCCCATCCCGGCAGGGTGCCGGAACAGAGACTTTCTATCCCCCGAATCTCCCCTTTGGTGGCGGCGGTGCAGCGGAACTTTTTGTGGAAAAACATCGAACCCCCCAAAGTTTTTAGGTCATAAGGCTTCTTATAGGCGAAGAGGGAGACCGAGGGGGTGCCTAGGGCCAACACACCAGGCCCTGGCGCGGCCAGGCCCAGCCCGCGCCTAGGGGGTGTGACCAGCCCCTAGCCCTCCTCCGTCTCGTATTCTGGCTCCTGGAGTCTTCTGGAAAAATAGGCACATTGGCTTTTGTCCCGTCCAATTCCGAGAATATTCATTTTCTGACTTTCCTGGAACCAAAAACAGCAGAAAACAAATGGCAATCGTGGCTCTTGTTAATAGGTTAGTCCAAGAAATCATATGAAAAGTACTCCAAAGTGTGGACAAAACACAAGAAAGTGGATAAAACCAAGCATGGAGCATCAAAAATTATAGATACATTTGCAATGTATCAACATCCCCAAGCTTAACTCATGTTCGTCCTCGAGTAGGTAAGTGATAAGAAGAAAATAATTTTTGAGGTGACATGCACCATCAAAGACTTGATCAAAGTATTTGCAAACATTCAAAGCTGGGATCATAGTACTTCAATCATAACATGAAAAGGCACAAACAAAAGATTCATGAATAACAATGCTTTGCAAGATGTTTGTTTGTTTCACATAAAGAAAACATAGCATAATAGTATTCAGCTTGTCCCTCAATAGAGTAACAAATATAAATGCATAGGACACCTTCAAAGTTCATAAGAGTGACTAGATACAATAGTTTAAAACAAGCAATAACAAGTTATGCATCAATCAACTAGTCTTGGGACAATGCACATAGAACTAAGAATGGCCACTATGCTCTCAAAGTAGTGCATAAAGATAGAAGGTGGAGACTCAATGTAATGGTGGAAGAAAAGCCTTTGTAAAAGGAAGTAGGGATTCAAGTCTCATAAAGAGCTTCCAAAAATTATGGTACTTATAGCTTTTAGCTCTCATTGCCCCTATCATAAGCATCTTGAAGGTGATTAAGGTTAAAGTGACACAACTAAGAGGATATGCTTGACAAGTTATAAACCGAAATATCATGCCCCTTACTTACGAAGACCGATCCTCATGCTACTCAACTTCAGTCACGAGTAAGCTCTTGTCATTGTAAGTATATGTGTATCATTAAGAACCGCCAACGGGGTACCCCTTGCACATGATACGGGAGCTTTCCCATAATCAAAATGACAACGCAAGCAGACAATGAGCATCTCGGCGATCTTTTTATTTGCTATTTGCATAGGTTTTTATTGAGGATGCTTCATAGAGTGCTCATTATGGTGATGCTGCAAGTTTCCACCATGATTAGGCATGGCTTAGGCTAGCGGCCCAAGCGTTTCTCTAACACATATACAAACTCCATGATCTTACAAGTTCCACCTTTATTTCACACTGCCGGGATCCGTAAGCAAAAGAACAAGATATCAATGGGGTACAAAGTACGAGTGCAATGTTGAAAGCGTTCCCCATGAAACATGGTTCTGCTAATTTCAACTTATAAAGCGCTAGCATATATGCAACAAAGAAGGACCCAATGGTTCAAGTTTATTAAGGGCAAGTAAAGTAAAGTGTGCCTTCAAGTTCGTGAGAGCTTTAATCACTAGTTTTCTCATAACAAGTGGAAGGTAAACAAAAGCATGAATATACTTGGAATAGCATAAGCTAGTAGGTAGGTATGGTGGACTCTTTGGAATAACTTGGTTTAGAGAGTTGGATGCATGAGTGGAACTCATACTTGGTGGTGGAGGCTAGCAAAAGACCGAGCCGACAACTAAGAGAGAAATAATGGCCATAATCATGCAGAGCGACAAAACATCATTGATCAAAGCATAAAGTGATACTACAAGTTGAAAACTAAAGGATCATAAAGGCTATGGTGACTTGAGATAGTCATAACATGGTGTGAGCATGTGCCAAGTCAACCCAAATAAAGCATCAAAGGAGAATACCACTATACTATGCTTTAATATACTAAAACAACGCATGATTCATCCAAGGCACATTAAGCAATCTCAATTGTTTATAACAAGTCATGCTACAGCAAAGAATACTAAGCATAAAGCCAAAACAATATCAAGCATGGCATGACAAAGCATAGGCCACAGTCAAAAACAAGCTCTCTTTACCACTTAAGCATGAGCTTTCCTACTCTTTTCCAATCCAAACCAGACTATGCGAACACCAATGTATGAAAGAGGGGGGTCCAACCAATTTATTCAGAAAACTAAGCAAACCACGTAAACTAAAAACCAAAACGAAAACGAAAACAAAGACGCTCTAAGAACAACACAACTGTGCATGAAACAATAAAAAAGAAGTGTTTGGAAGAAACCTGGGATTTTTATTGATGAAGAAGGGGATGCCTTGGGCATCCCCAAGCTTTGACGCTTGTAATTCTTGGATATTTATTGGGGTGACACGCGTGGCATCCCCAAGCTTGAGCTTTAGTCCATCCTTCATCTCATTACTCATTCCTTCCATACACCTGAATTTTTTCCTTCATACAAAACTTCACACAATCTTTATTAGCAACATTAGTGCATTCAAGATAAAAGGTCTTAAGATTCAGTTCCAACACCAAATAAACTTCCATTAGAACACTAGATACTGTAGCACTTCCCTCAAAAAGCTCAATTCCCCAAAAGAACTCAAAAAGGAACCAACAAGAAGCAAATGCAGAAAATGGCAGAAATCTGTCAAAACAGACCAGCAAGTAAATACGAATTTTTTCGAAGACCTTATGTTGCTCAAATCAAAAAGTGTTGAACTAACGAAAGTTAGATAACAACGTGGGGCAGAAGCACAAAAAATTACAGCTGAATACGACATACAGAGCTCTCTCAGAAAGGTTTACGGTGAAGCACAAAAATCTGTTTCGGGACAGCAACTTTTCCAATCATTACTTCACTCTCATTAGAGGTTACTCTTGGCACAAAAAGCGAATAAAAAGGATAATGAGCGGTTATTACTGAAGTAATAACTTCCAAGACTCAACTAAAACTCTTGGGTTATCTCCCAATAAGTACTTTTCTTTAACACCTTTAAGTTAGGCAGAAGCAAAAACTGAAAATGGATAAAATATAAGTAAGCGGAGATAATCATGGTGAAAACATTGTTTTGTTCAATGAAATCCTTTTGTTAACAAGGTTGATCAGGTCTTGCTACCAAAACAATTTCATATGAGACAAAACTTTGTATTCCACTAATGATTATGTTACCTCAACCTTGATAGCAATGGTCCCAATCATAATAGTTTCAAATTTTTCTCTTCGTATGGGACAATATATTTCTCCAACTTGAATGCCCTCATATCCTGGGGGCGGATTATCCGGCCCAAGAGAAGGCCGGATTATCCGGCCGGGGGAAAATTCCGCCCTAGCCTCGGATTATCCAGGGGAAAATCTGCCCCCAAACAGAAGCTCACACCGCGGCCAACTCTAGCCAAGAGGGCCATGCCGGATTATCTGGCCCTTGAAGGGGGCGGATTATCTGGGCCCCCAACAACATGTTTTCTTACCTACAGCACTAGCACACATGAGGTACTCTATGGTATTGTTATCTAACACACAAAACACTAGAGATCATGAAATGTTCTTTCACTTGGGCCTCTGCGATAGAATTCCTTATCCACTTTTGGGTTCATCCAGGCTTGAACTTAGAGCGTAGGGTCTGAGGTATTACAAGAAGGCCAGTAGAAGCTCAAGGAAGAGCAGGCCAGTAGTACCAGCAGGAGAGCAAGATCATGAGCATCATAGGAATAAATTAGTAGCATAGAAGTAACTGATCAAGACCAACATCAGTGCAACAACATGCCATCAACAACAGGTAAAAAATCCATGAGGAATATTAATTAAGATCATGCAGCACCTGTTCTTGTTAACTCACACCATTACAACAAAGTAAAAGAATGGCTAAGATACAAATCCCTACAAATCCAATTATCCTGCAACTAGAACACATCTAGGGGGATAAGATGATTATTTCTCCCAGACCTGCAAGAGTTGCTATGCAAAATCATCACAGAGAATTAAAAAGTCATCAAGTAATATATGTTCTTAAATGAAATCTTGCCTCAGTCTTTGCATCCTTGGCATTGACCACAAGTTTTAGCCAACCAAGCTAACAATAGATCATGCAAACAAGATCTACCACTTTGCACACTCTAAAATAGAGGCACCGTAGTGACAGTCTTAGTCACAGTAGCCATTAGAGGATATCATCACACTAAATAACCACCCAGATATTTCAGCTAAAATAGATTTATCATTTTCCTAGTAGAAGAATCTGGGAATCAATTACATACATTATTTTATTGTCAACAAGGACAGGAAGTCAGATCCTTTCTCAAATTCCAATTAAGCAACAAGGACATGAACCAAAACCACTGCTACCAATGATTCCAATAGGAATATAAATTATTTTCCTAGTCAACAAGTTAGGAATCATTTTGATTCAAGTATCACACTATCCAGTTCTTCTTCCAAAATTGTAAGTGAATTAATCAAGCTACTTGATTATAATCATTCAAATTCAACATAGTGTGGATATCACCAACTAACATCTACTGGGGATGGCTATTCATCCAAACAACAACATATCACTTATCCAGGAAAATCCTAAGCATATTGATAACAACATCACCAAACCATCATCACTATGTGTCTGCACCCAACACTATACATTCGCTTGAAAGAAACACCACAAACCACCGATCTGAGTCATCAGCTCGATGGCTGGTCACATGAAAGAACTCACTGTGCCCATAAGAGGGAGTAGCAAAGAGCCGACACCGGGATTTGCATCCATAGCATCATCCTACTAGCGTCGGAATCGAAAGAGGGGGCACCGGGGTTGCACAACAGCACCATCCCACGATTGTCGAGGTAGTGGTGGATGACACCGTATCATCTTCGCAGTAGCAAGACCACCAGTACGCCACCATTAGAGTGCCACCATAGTGAGGCTGAGAGGCGGCAAATCAGGGTGCCAGGGTTGCAGACATTACTACCATCCCTCCGGCATCAGGAATGGGATTAGGCCACAACCAGCCCTGGTCGTGGGAAGTAGCAAACCATTAGTAGCCTAGTATCAGCCTAGGTGGCTGGAAGTGACCCTACCAGGGGCGCACAGCAAGGTCATCGGTGAACATGGGCTCAAGAAGAAGGTGAGGTCATCGCAAGAGAGCCATAGGAGCCAGACCTCTACCCGGAGCTATAAGCAAGGGCTGTGAGCGAGCTAGGACGTGTCATCCCCGATGCCAAACCAGCCGGAGGCGTGGGAAAGGGAGATATGTTGTGATCCCAAGCCGTAGATGCTAGGGTTTCAAGGGGCGCACACGTCAGGGCTGAGCAAGGCCACGATAGAGGTAGATCGAGAGAGGACAGAGAGGCAGAGCGACATTGGGAGATGTCGGCGTTGGTCGGGACGACAAGCAATGGCGCTGGCGGTGCATCATGCATGGAAGAGGAATGAGAAAGAGGGAGAAAGGGAGCGTACGGGTGTCGCGTGAGTAGGGGAGAGGGGAACGTGAGAGGGGGAGAGGGCCAGGGTCGAGGTTGACCTTGAGCCATAGTGGGCTGGGCTGGGTAGTGGCCTGGTGTACTGGGATGTTGGCCAGGCCCTGCTAGAAAAGGGAAGGTAAATAAATAAAAAGAAAGAAAATGGACAATTACCAACATAACCCTATGAGTTCTAATAACTCTAGAAAAATCCTATAAATCTTTATAATATATCAAAATGATCTTAAAAATCATCTCTATACATGAAAAATATAACATTACTTGTTTAAGTTAAATAAATACAATTAAATATTAAAGCCACTAAAATCCTCAATGAAGTATAAAATATAAGGAAAAGTCATAAAAATCAATAAAAACATTTTGGTGTATAAAAATAAATCTACTATTTTATTCAAATTATAATTATAAAAATCAAATTCATTTTAGAATTTATAACCAAATAGGTATTATAATTACCTTTATAGTTTTTTCTTTTATTAGACTAAAGGAGATATATTTTCTCTTATCATGTATATATCAAAATAAATCCATATTAGCTTTAATTGACTACTTAGGATTTATTAAAAATATAGAATGTATTTTATTTTATCACCTATAAATTCAAGAAAATTCCTTTTAACTTTATTTAAGTTTTTAGAATTTATTGTCTAGAAAATTTTATACTCTTTCATTAGCATATATAAAGATGAAGCTTTAATACAAATTTAGAAATGTTATACCAAAAAAAACATCTTCAGTAATTTACAAATGTAAACTCAAGCAACATATATTTGAATCCTTAGCTATATCAATTTAATATCTAAGTTATTAACTTACTTATAAGTTAGTTCCTACAATTACACATAAAAGGTATTCACTTAGAAGATAAAATCTAGCAGCCCTTCATGCTAAAGACAAATGATCTTATAACATTGATTAGGCTTAAGAAAAACCTAGACCTTGGTGATACCATAAAACATCATGCTTTAAAATTCACTTTTATAGTTAACTTTGGTCTGAAATCCCATACACCTTATGGCTTAAGTTTATTCATGATTTTATAGTTAACTTTGGTCTATGATACAACCCATTAATAGTACAATAACTCAACATTAATTGTACTTTATCAACGACCATAGTTTAAATCTTAGCAACCCTTTAGAGTGAGGAACTTAACATAAACAACCTTTTCTTTAAAGGTTATTCTTTTGCCACTTTAAACAACAACTCTATAATAGTTTCCTTTAAACTCTTGATAATCCAAACACATAGATTTTCATCCTAGTTACCATATGGTAATTAACCACAATCTTAGATTGTTATTGTACTTACTTTTATATCTTGTATGTTAATACTTAAGTTCCTTATAGATGTATTTGATTGTAAAATAAAATTGAAGATAAACCAAATCTTAAAATTTAATGCACGTATAATATTGGGGATTCAATTGGGAGTTTTATAAAATGCATAGCATTACTTATGCATAATCGCATATTTCTTCTTTAAACATTAGTCCTTACCAGACCACTGATGTTGTTTTCAGATATTGGATCTTCTATTGTTTCGAAGATCATGATTGCGTAATCTTGTGATCACAAAAGGCAACTTCACACTTGCTCATGTCCTTTGGTTATTTTCTATCAAGTGTTTGCGAATTGTTGTTATCATCACCTGCATTTCAAAAAGGATGGAAGAAAATGCTATTTTCTTAATAATATGACTTTATGGTTATCGACCCGAGTGGTGTTAACCTAGTATGGTGGGCAAATGGAACCATGGAAAGGTTTCAGATGGGTGGAGGTTCTATTTTCTCGGGAAAGTATCACCTAGGAATTAGTGTAGCATCCCATCTGTTTAACATCTGTAATGCTACATTGGTCTAATAATAAAATGCTACTTCCTACATATATTTGTTGCATCATAATTATATCATGCTCATGTCATCATGCCACCTTGCATTTGAGCATCATATATTACCCTTTCCATTTGGTTCTTATCTCATATGCATTATTAATTGTATTTGCTTCTTGATATATTGTATTTGGTTCTTGATAAATGCTTGATGCCCAAGTTGAGTTGGGGGCATATCTTTTATTTAACTCCACCACCTTTCTTTGTCACCACCCCATAATTCCACCATCCAAATATATGTGAGGTTTGCATTTTATTTGGGTTTACCTCTAGCTCATGTGGGTTGGGATGGATCCACTTCTAATTCCACATGCTCCCATATATGCATCATGTTATTTTCACAATGTTGATATGTGGAGAGCCACATGGCCACCTTTGCATGTTATGTGAGTATTTTTCCTTGTCTAGCTTCCATATGGTTTGGTTTGGAGTATTTGATCATGTATGAATATAATTGTGGCTATATGCTTACCTAGTGGAACATACACACTAGCATGCCACATTATATTCAAATATGAGCATTTTCCATCTACTCTACTTGGGACACCACTCTTGTTCTTTTGGCTTGGTCTTAAACCCATATTTTTGAAGCATGTGATAAATATATGCCATGTTCTTTTACCATTGATTTCACCATAGTAAATAATGCATTTATTAAACATGCATGGGACATGCAAGATCATCTTTTCTTCCACCTCTCTCTCTCCTTTGGTCCTTTTGGTTTCTCCCTTTTTCTTAATGCAAACTTCTTTGGTGTTTTGTATCTTCTCCAAACCCTAGCTCCTCCATCTATCCCTCCCACCTTGTCCACCATCTACACATGCATGTGTGCATACATGTGCCATTGTTCCATTTCCTCCCCTCTCTCTTTTCTAGCTAAAGCCGTAGCTACACTCATCTCCCCTTTTCCCTCTTCCAAACTAAGGCCACACCTGGAGTTGGCTCGGCCAACACCTCCCTAACATAACCTGGCTCGAGCCACCCCACCCTCATGCTCGACACCAACCATGCCGGTCTAGCCCTAGACGAGCCCCTCCCCTCTCTGTTTTCTCTCTCGCTACCAGGAAACCCCCACCCGAGCCACACCTGCCCGTTCCCTCTGGCCCTAGCTGCAGCCCCACCCCAGACCTCCGAGCCCCACTGAACACGTGAGGAGGAGGAGAAGGAAAGGTGCACGCCACCTTTTCCCACCCCGCCACCGTCCACCCCATGTGCTCTCCCTCTGCCTGCCCTTATCTACTCCCCCTCTGCCGTGCGTCGCTTCCCTAGATCCACCTAGGGCCTTGCCCTTCTACTCCTTTTTCCCCACCTGCCTGCCACCCCTCTCTCTTCCAACTCTGTTCGGCCATCGTCGGCATCGAACCGCCGCAGTAGCTAGAAGGAGGCGGGCGTGGCGTTGAGGCGTTGGGGAAGACCGAGGAGACCCGGGGGACCGTCCCTGTACACAGCAGCGAGGAGGAGGCGGCCGGTACACGCTGCACGTCAATGACGCTGACGAAAGCCCTAACACGCCGGTCATCAGCTCCGCCGCCGATCCCCTGCTTCCTGGCTCGGTCCACCACCACCAACCTACTCCCAGTGAGCATCCAACCCTCCCAGACACCTCCTCTTGCTGATCTGCTTCCTGGACACGCCGCGCACTCCGGCGAGCACTCTCTGTGCACCGCGCTCGTGTTCGCCACCCCGTCGTTCGCCGCCCTTGAATCGTCATCTTGCGCGGCGTTACAGCATCAACCTCCGCTAGCCCCAGTGGTCGCTGCCGCCGCGCGCATGCGCTGGATCGTGAGTTCGATCCCCGACCGTGCCTCTGTTTTCCGCCACACGCGCGTCGTCAGTTTCGACAGAGAAAACCCGGTGGAAGAAAAACAGTAGCTGACCCCTTTTGCGAATGCCCCTTGCCCTTTCGTTTTCCTCAACCCGCGCTCCACCTGGTCCCACCTGTCTGCCTCTGTGTAACTTTTACAAAAAGGTACCCAGGTTTTTGGACTCCTCAACCCGCGCTCCCCGTCCGCGCCACGTGGCTGCTCCCGGTTCGCGCGCCAGCGTGTGGCCCTGTGGCTGCCGTGGCCCCACCCGTCAGTCTCTGCGGCTGGTTGGACGGGCGGTAAGAAAGGGCTCTGCTGCGCGTTGGTTTCGCCAGCTCAGCGTGACCCCACCTATCTGTGACTTGGGCTAGCCCCCTCTGAGTATAAAAAGTCGCTGTCTGTTTCTGTTTAATAAAAATATTTTCAGAATTTTTTTAAATAATTTTAAAATCTAGAAATTAATATCTTTTTATTAATAAATCCAAATAATACAAATGATATATGTTTTTGAATCAGAAAAATGTGAGGATTTCAAATATGCCATCCAAAATGATGTTTGTCTAATTTAAATTTTCGATTTTTTTTAATTGCAATAAAAATGCATTTTCTTAATTAATTAATAACTTTAATTCTATAACTCCAAATCTGACAAATAAGATGTCTAAATCGATCAGCGCGGCAAGCCCGTTCTAGCTATGCATTCCATGTTATGAATTAAAGCATGCATCATGTCATTATTAAAAATCAGAACTGTTTATGGCAATCAAATTTGACTAAAAACTTAATAAAATGATTTATTCTTGTCCTCACACCTCACCCTTGCCATGCTACATTAATACCATGTAAATTGTGCACCATTCATCATTGCATGCTTGTTTGCTTGTCGCATTTTATTTATATGCTTGTGCACTTTATTTATGTTGGTCCTTGTTTGTTTGGTTCTTCTTTCGGATAGACACCGAGCAGGGGAAATATCAGGAATCCCAGGAGTACTACCCAGATACTTCTCTCGCTTCAACTGAGCTGCCAGGCAAGCACTACCACATGCTTGCATACATATAGTACCTATTGCCTCTATCTTATTCTTGCATCATTGAGTCGTGATTGCATTAAATGGAATCCCAAGTACTGCATAGCCTTTACTTTTAAACCCCACCGAGCTTGTTCCCCCGTCCCATGAGCCATTACTACAGGAGTTGTTTGAGCCATGCGGGTCGTAGAACAGCATATGTAGGGTATGTGAGAGTCTGATGGATAACGAGGTACCTAAACAACTTAACCTGAGTAGTATGGGATAACTAAAGAAAGAGGCACCGGTGGGCAATATCTGTTATTTGGTTTTTCATGCTCACTTGTGTCCCGTAGGACCCCGAGTACTTGATACCTGTTCCTTGAATATTCACACTATCCACATACGGGAGACTCTATGAATCCTCCTTTGCAAGAGCTTGATTTGCACTGTATTTCTTGGGGCCACAAAGTTGTTTGGGGCTTTATTACTATCCTATACTTATGCCATGCTTTACTGTATTATTTAAGATTGTGCATAGAGCACCTGTACTGTTTAGGATTGCGGAGTTTTTTCGCGGTATCGACAAGCCCAGTCACACTTTCGGGTTCCTAGTCGTTTACAGCCATTGGCGCAAACCTTGGGTCCGTCTAAAGCTTGCCAACTTCGCTATGGTAGCTTAATGGGGTGGCCCCCTGAAATATTTTATGAATCCTGTGATTGCTTTGTCGTGAAAGCCTCGTTGGGTTTTGATTTGGTTTTTCCAAGGTCGATCGTGTGTGTGTTGCTATTTATGCACCCCTACAGGGTAAATCTTTCTGAAAGTCGTGTCTACGGTTATGGACGACTTGGAGCACAGTTTCTCGATCATAGACAAGCATAACTAAAGTACTGCTTTTAATTTGACTAAATATCTGACTAGTAAGTAGTGCAATACTCATGGAATGGTTAATAAAACTACCAACGGATGGGTTGTTCGTCCGCTTTCTCGTTGGTAAGCGAGAAGGAGGATGGATCTGTTACTTTATACTGTTATAACTGTTGTTTCTAATTTACGGACATCCGTCTATCATTGGTTAGGCGGATGGTTAGCGAGTATCTATAGACTTGTTAGTTATTATCTTTTGCTGCAATTGCGTCACCCCAGGTTATGTCCCCTTTAGAGGCATAAAGACTTGCTGAGTACCCCTAGGGTCTCACACGATAAATTGTTTGATTCAGATGAACAGGTGTATTCGTAAGATGGATACTGGGTGGAGGAGACAGATGATGTTGGCAACGATCACTCGGTGTAGAGATTCCGGGGATGGGGATCCGCGAGATCTGTGGGCGGGATGTTCTTACTTATGTGGCATCTTATGCTGATTTGCTTCTTATCCGTACTCGGATCTTGTTTCCCGCTTCCGCTTGATACTCTGATGTTTGATGTATGAGGAGCTATCCTACACTATTATCTCTATCTAGGATAATTGGATCTTGCCGTATGGCGTTGCAATATTTCTATTTCTTTTAGATGGTATGGCTCTGAGAACTGTTGTAAGGTAGCTTGCATACATACTCACTTGTGTATGTATTTGATCTCTTCGCCTGTTGCCTACGCCGCTCGCTCTTGTCCTGATGTTCTTGGAAGTGGTTAGGACGGTCGACGGGTCTACATGTGGGTGGCCCCTGGGCCCCCACTGTACTATTTTAACCACTTTCGGTTCATCCAGGCTTGAACTTAGAGCGTAGGGTCCGAGGTTGTTACAATTAGTAACAAATGTTGCCAGTGATTCTTGCACCGTATATTACGCGTTAACCATGAGATCTATATGAGTTGAGTAAATCAACTAGATCTTCTTCCTTTCGCATATCAAGAAACACTTGATTCAGCCAGGTTGTGTGAGGGCTCCGCAACTTGGAGGAGATATCTTCACTCAGCCGAACGAGTGTGGTCTAGTGTCTATGATGGATTGTACATGTTCAGACCGTAAAACTTGGGAGAGACCATCAATTTTTGAAGAGTCTGTTGGACTGCATGTATAAAAGGGTGGGTATGCGGGGTTGCTGTAACACCCCCAGTTTTAGCTAATCTTAATTAAGGTTTGTTTGTGCATTCATGAGCATCATTAGTGTTTCTAAGAACAATAATGCAAAACCCCTAAAACCCTAGTTTCCTCTTTCTCTCAAATTAATTCAAAAGGTTTTGAATATTTTGAAAAGTACCGAAATGATTGGAGCCCAAAAGGACTAATAGGGCCCCTACAATATTTCTATACTTCTACAAAATCTCTGGTATTTTTGAAGTGGTTCAAAATAGTTTTGATATTCAAACACAAATGAGAAATATGAAAATAGGAAAAGGAAAAAGTTTTGCAAACTAAAAATAAGCAGCAGAGCTGCAGCAGGCCGGTCCATCTCTTCTCCCGCCCTTCCCTACCGCCCAACATGCCCGAGCTAGCCCAGCAGCCGTCCCATCCGGCCCGCGTACCTCTTCAGCGCCCAGGTGCTTCATCGTCTTCGTCAACGATGGAGAACCAGCTCTGTGTCACTGCCACCACCGTCAATCCGCGTGGCCTCTGCACCATCGTCCATTGCAGCCCGGAGAAGGATAAGACCAAGCCGCGATGTGTCCCTCTTCTCATGTTCCTCTTCCTCTCTCTCGCGCTGGATCTCTCCCGCTCTGGATGTGAGCCGAAACCCTAGCTTCATCGGCCGCATCGCCCTGCCGTCCTCGACCTCCCCCGCCTCCACCGACCATACCACGAGCTCCACCTCGACCGATGCTCCCTCCTCGCTAAAGTGTGCAAGCCGAAAAGACCCTAGTTCCCCGAATCGAGCCCATCTTCTCCGAGCCCAACGAGCTCCGCCGTCGACCTTGCCGTTGCTCTGGTCCATCTCGTTCCTCACCATGGGGCCCTTTAGTTCCAGGTGAAAGAACATTTCATGATCCCTAGTGTTTTGTGTGTTAGATAACCATACCATGGATTATATCATGTGTGCTAAGTATTGCAGATGTATGTTCATATGAAAAGCAGCCATATTCTGTTGTTGGGGGGCGAATTATCCGCCCTGCCAAGGGCCGGATAATCCGGCCTAACCCAACCGACAAAGGGAGCCAAGGTGCGTCACCCTGTGTGGGGGGCGGTTTATCTTTCGGATTGTCCGGCCAGGGCCAGAGGTTTTTTCTAGGCTGGATAATCCACCCCTACAGGGGTGGATAATCCCCCTCCCCCGAGGATTTTTGCAAAGGATGGGAATGCACGTCGTGCTGTGTGGGGGCGGATTTACCCCCAGAAAATCCGAATATGGGGCGATGCTTCGCCCCAGCCACATAATCCGGCCATCACTTGGGCCGGATAATCCGGCCCCCAACTTCACCAATGGCCAAGTTTGGACAGGGGCTATAAAAGCCCCAATCACCCCTCCTGTCAGATCTCTTGATTCATTTGAAAAAGTTCTGGCCTGTTGAAAAAGCTCTCAATCAAGATCTCTCACTTCAACCACCCGAAGGCTCCGTTCTTTGGGGAATCAAAGGAGGAGACTTCCATCATCAACATCACAAATCAAGCGCATCACTTCCCTCCATTCACTTGGAGATTTCTTGATCTAGTATTACTTGTTAATATCTAGATCTTGTGTTTCGGTTTTGATAATATTTGTTCTTGTGGTAGCTTGTTGTCATTACGGGAGCATGCAATTTGGTTGTGGAGTTGTGCCCCGTTAGTTGTGTAAAGGCTCCGGTTCTCGCCTCGAAGGGTACCAATAGTGGAAAGGTGGATAAGGCCTTTAGTGGCGAGATCCATCAAAGAACAGGGTGAGGCCTATTGTGGCGTGGTGATCTTAGTACCTCCCACCCCTCCAACACAGATGTACTTCCCTTAACAAGGAAGGAACTGAAGTAAAACAAATCTTGTGTCTCTGCGTGCTTCATTACGGTTTCCTTGTTCCTCACTCTTACTCGCCTTTACTTGCTAGTAGTTAGGTTTACATATATGGAATTTTTTCATAGTTGCATATCTATAGAATTTACCATTGTGTAAAGCCTAAAATTGAAAAAGTATTAAAATTTGGTGTAGCACCTATTCACCCCCTAGGTGCCCATACGATCCATTTCAATTGGTATCAGAGCCTCAGCTCATTATTCGGGCTTAACATCCTAAGAGAAGTATGGGTACTAAGGAAGATGGGAGTGAGGCTGTGATCAAGGTTACAATGGATGACCACAAGACGTTGGAAACAACCTTGTTGAAATCCTTTGAGACCAAAATGGAAGAGATGCAGCAAATGATTGCTCATCTCACTTCATCTACAACCCCACCTCCATCTACTGCTGAGGCCTCCACTCCGCTATATAAGGAGAAAGCTCATGCTAACTCCAAGGAAGATGAGTTGGTGGGTGAGAAAAATAATGGCTCCTCATCCAAGAAGGGAAGTGGTAAGGAGGACTATAGTGAGGTCTCTCACCTATATTATCCCGACCCACATATCCCTCACCCGCATATAAAAAATAGGGGTGATCCACCCAAGCTTAGTGCATCTTCATTTAATCAATGGCAATTCTTAATGAAATCTCATGTGTGCAGTTCGTCGATTGAGCTTTGGAGGATCATTGAAGATGGCCTTCATATTGGAGACTCCACCAACTTGACAAGAAGAGAAGTTGTGGATAGTCAACTAAATGCAACGACACTTCACATGATACAGCTTGGTGTGGGTCCCAAGGTAATGCCACATATTGAACACCCCAACACCACCAAAGAAGCTTGGGATGCTCTCACCGACTTGTTCATTGGCAATGAACGCATGAGACGAAAAATGTATGACGCTTTAAGAAATGAAGCCGAAGGATTTTACATGTTGGATGGTGAAGACAACGAAGACATGTATAGAATACTCAATAGCATTGCAACAACATTTAGAAAGCATGGAGCCGCTCATATTGATGATGCTTGGATAAAAAGAAAGTATGTTAGTGCTCTCATGCCATTTGAGCCCACAGATTTGAAGAGTTTGCAAGGTAGACACAATTACCACCAAATTATTTCCAATGAAGCCATGCAAGAAATGGTAGCTTTCAAAGTGGCGGCTAAGAATGCCGAAGATGCTCGTGCTCGGGCAATTGGGATGCAAAAGGGTGTAAACGTTGCATTAAATGCCAATGTTGTTAAACAAGATGAAGAGGATAGAGGGTTAGACATTGTCTCCATGAGCTGTCCCAAGGAGGTCAAGCGTGCTCATGGTGAGTACATGGCCTTCTACGCAAGAAACTTTTGGAAGGATCCATCTAAGGCCAAATCTGAACTTGAGCGCAAGAGTGGGTCAAGTGGGAGAAAGGAGAACAGTCCAAAACTAAGAACATGCTACAATTGTGGAGATCGCTTACACTTTGTGGATAAGTGTCCCTATCAAAGTAGACAAGATAATGGGGGCAGGCTCATCCTCAAGGAAAAATCCAAGGCACCTCGGAAGAAGACGTTCATTAAGAAGAGTGCTCCCTACAAAAGCAACCTAAGATTGTTTTGCTGGCACAAGAAGAGTATTCATCCGGAAGAGAAGATGAAGAGGATGAAGATAGCACTCGAGAGGTGGCTGCAATAGCCACCACATCTACTCCTACATCGCTCTTTGACTCTCCTAACGAGAACATCATCAACACGAACATCACTTGCCTTATGGCAAGAGATTCTGAGGTATCATCTCATATCTCTTCTTTTCCTAAGACCACTATGAATGTTGATATGGATGATCATACAAGTCTTAGAGTAAAGGAAGAAGTTATTGCTTTGGACTATTTTTTCACTAACTTGCAAGGTGAGCACAAACTTCATTTTGATGCTCTCATGAGCCAACTTGCTCACTCTGAAGAACTCCTCGAAGAAAAGGGGGGAATTGAAAGAGAGGATGTCATGGAGATAACCTCTTTGAAGAATGCTCTAGAAGAAGAAGAAGAGGCTTGAGTCTCTCTAGAGGAGAATCTTGAGTCAATTGAGGAGTCTCATGAAGAGGTTGTTTCCTAGCTCATAAAGGAACGTGACAATGCTCTTGCTAAGGTAAAGAAATTAAAGAAGGAGAAGATTGACTTTGGGGTAACTCATGCTAGACTCTTTGAGGAATTAGAGAAACTTGGCATTTCCTACAAGGCATTGGAGAGTGAACACTCTACTCTAAATGAGTCTCGTGATTAGATCCAAACTCAATTGGACAAGTATGATATGCCTAGCACCTCCACACCATCATGTGGACATGAAGATGTTATTGAAGAAAATGCTAGATTGAAAGAAGAACTTGTCAAGGGATCCCAACCCAAAGGTAAGGAAGTCCTAGATGAGATTCTTGGTAAGAAAAGGACAAGCAATGGAAAATATGTACTTGGCTATGTCCCCAAGACCAAGAATAAGAAGAAAAGCAAAATTGCTCAAGAAAAGACAAGCACCGTCACAAATGACATGACTAATTACATTGGTTTTGCAGTGTCTAATAATCCTAATTATGAATTATTTTGTGATTACTATGGTGATGTCTATGCTAGCTATGTTGGTCCATTTGATAATTACATGTCTTGGTCTATTTGGGTTCCCAAGACCCTTGTTACTAACATGAGAGGACCCATTGAAAAATGGGTACCTAAAACCAAGTAATTTTCTTGCAGGGCTATGCTTCCGGTGGGTCCAAATGGGTGCTCAATAGTGGGTGCACGAGTCATATGACCGGAAGCAAGGAGACCATCTCAGAGATGCGGCCAAACCATGATCACCTAACCGTCTCCTATGGTGATAATTCAAAATCTGAGGTATTGGGTCTTGGCAAGGTTGTGGTTTCCCATGATATTTCTCTCGTGGACGTCATGCTTGTTGAGACCCTCAGTTACAATTTACTTTATGTTCGTGTCCTTGGTAAGATGGGCTTTGTAGTTTTTATTGATGGTGATTTAGTGGTACTCTTGTGGAGCAAGTCTCTAAAGGTCCCTTTCATGGGATATGTTGAAAATGACCTGTATGTGGTGGACTTTTCAGGGAAAACCACTACAGGTCCGATGTGTCTTTTTGAAAATGTCGATGCGGGTTGGCTATGTCATCGCCATCTAGCCCATGTCAATATGAGAACTTTGCAAAGCCTTCACAAGGGTGTCCACATTCTTGGACTAAAAGAAAATGTTTCCTTTGCCAAAGACCGTGTTTGCAAGTCTTGTGTTGAAGGGAAAATGCATGACTCTCCCTATCAAAGGAAGACAATTATTTCATCAAAGAGGATCTTGGAGATCCTTGATGTGGACCTCTTTGGTCCTCCGTATCATGCGAGCCTCGGTGGGATGAAATATTGCCTCGTTATCATCGATGATTATTCAAGATATACATGGGTCTACTTCTTCAAGTTGAAGAGCCAGACTCAACAAACGGTTATCGATTTCGCAAACGAGGTTCAGCATCAACACAATGTCCCTATATTGGCAATTAGAAGCGATAACGGCTCTGAGTTCAATAACTACACTCTGAATGAATTCTTAAGTGAAGAGGGGATGAGACTCCAATATTCCGCTGCATACACCCCTCAAAAAAATGGTGTAGCCGAGAGGAAGAACCAGACTTTAATGGATATGGCATGATCTATGTTGGCTGAATTCAAGTCACCATATAACTTCTGGGCTGAAGCCATTTCCACCGCATGTCACTCATCCAGCCGGCTCTACCGCCGCAAAATCTTGGATAAGACACCTTATGAAATACTTACCAGTAACAAGCCCAACATCTCCTATTTTCGAGTAATTGGTTGTAAGTGTTTCTTTCTCATCAAAGAAGTTCGTTAATCTAAATTTGAGTCTAAGGCTATAGAAGGTATTTTTGTTGGTTATGGTGCCGAATCCCACACTTATAGAGTCTACAATAATCTCTTCAGAACTGTTGTAGAATCTTGTAGTGTGGTGTCCGAGGAAAATGATGGCTCCCGTGCGGGGCAAGTTGATGTTTGTGATGTAGATGTTGATATACCCCAATATGCCATAAGAAGAATGGGCATGGGATTTTTCTGCCCCATTGATGAACCCCTTGTGGCGGACCGGGAAGGACAATGCTCTGCTCAAGTAGAACCCTCATTGACACAAGCTCAACATGCTCCAACAGCTGGAGAAACTGAAGGGAATATGCCCTGAGAGGCAATAATAAAGTTGTTATTATACATATTCCAAGTTATGATAGATGTTTATTTTGCATGCTATAATTGTATTAATTTGGAAACGTTAATACATGTGTGTTTAATAAACAAAAGGAAAGTTCCTAGTTATGCCACTCTTATAAACTAGCTCGTTGATTAACAAGATGATCAAGGTTTCTTGATCATGGTCATTGGATGTTGTTAATAACGAGGTCACAACATTAGTGGAATGACGTGATGAACATTCATCCGAAGTATAGCATTTCGATCAAAGTCATTGTGTTTATATTTCTATAACATCTAACAAAGTAATCCTAGTCCTTAGACCATGAGATCATGTTAATCACTAACACTGGAAGAGTATCTTGATAACATCAAACGTCACACCATGAAAGCGTGATTATAAAGGTGGGTTCAGTACTACGAAAGTGTTATTTAGAGGCTCATGGATAAAGAGTGGTATTTGTCCGTCCCGATGACGGATAGATATTCTCTGGGCCCTCTCAGTGATATCACATTGGTTAGCTTGCAAGCAAGTGATGAGATCACTAGAATGTTATATCACGGGAACAAGAAAAGAGTACACGTCGATAACGAGATCAAACTAGGTATGGAGATAGCGATGATCGAATCTCGGACATGTAATATATCACGAGACAAAGGGATTTAGTTACTACATTAAAGGTTCTCACGATCACATAAGTCATCGTAGAATGTATAGGAGTCAGTATGGATCTCCAGGTCCCGCTTCCGATTATTGACCTGAGAGGGGTCTCGATCATGTCTGCATTATTCATGAACTGTAGGGTGACACACTTAAGGGACACCAACACCATTTGGAGCAAATATGTTTAGACGAATTAATTGCAAAGCCCTGGAATTATTTCAATAGACACCAAAACTGTTTCGGGTGAAATTGCTAAAATTGGTTCTGCATGTAATATTGAAATATTGCAGGGGGTTTTATGTGAAAGTTTGTTAATTAAAGTAATTAACAAAATTCTCAATAAAATTATTAAAAGAGTTTTATTAAATGAGAGAGCATTAAATTTGGAGAAATTTTATGCATTTAAAGTAAAGACTTTAAAGAGGAATGTTAAGGGACAAATTTATTTGGAGGGTTTACCACCACATGAATGGGGGAGGTGAGGGGTCAACTCCCATGGGGCGCCGGCCATGGGGAGGTGTACCCCCCTCCTCCTATAAAAGGCCACCTCTCTCACCCTTCTTCCTCACACATCCTCGTGAAGGATCTCTCCCCCTCTAGTATTATTCCCCCATGGTCTTGGATTAGCGAGATACATGTTCCCGGTGGCATTTCGTCTGGAAGGAGTTGTTGCTTCCACTGCATCACTGGAGCAAGAAGGCGGAGCTTGTTCGATGGCCTGAAGGCGTGTGCGAGTGCGGATGCGCTACTGGTTTGCGGCGCTAGGACTTCCACACGATCCTGAGATCGACAAGCGAACGACTACATCATCCACGAGTTCCTACTCGTTAACAAAACTTCGTTGTCTTCGACGGTAAGTTCTCCATTTATGTATATCCACCCATTGCTTGTATCTAGTATATAGATCTTGGCGTATAGTTCCCATCGTAGGATTTTTTTTGTTTTCTATGCTGCGATCCCTTCAGTGGTATTAGAGCCTGATCTATGCATAGGTGCTTTGCATGGGTAGAACACATAAGAGTATGTGGGCGGTGATGATCATGTTATTGCTTCTTATATGTACTTTAGATATTGGTGGCATAGTGGGATGAAGCGGCCCGGACCAACCTTACATGTCATCGCACATGAGACTGGTTCCACGACTGACATGCAACTAGTTTTGCTTAAGTGGCTAGCGAGTGTCTGTCTCTCTTACTATAGCCAATATCTGATTTACAACAAGTTGCGAATAATTTGGTTATCATCATTGTGGTTCCATTTTTGTAGGTAAGAACGGTTATATCTTCGAAAGCCCTAAGCTAGGTAAAACTTGCAATTGATAAATTATAGGCATCTAGTTTAGATCATTGCTGGGCTTGTGTCATGATATGGCAATGTTGTAAGTTGATGTATAGTTGATACTCTTACAACACACCTAACGTGTAAGTTCCATAGACCTTGGCCTTACACACAAAGGAATGATAAAGATCATACCACGATGCATATGATAGTGATCAAATGCAAGAACCATATCATTTCACTTTACATATATGATGTTTGCATCTTATATTTCTTCTTTGGCGTTTTAGTAGCATTATAAGATGATCCCTCATTTAAATATCAACATAAAAATGTGTTCTTCCTTAAGTATGCACTGTTCTATGGATCGTGTTTCGAGACATCACGTGATGATCGGGTGTACTCGACTCTGCTCTTTCATACAACGGGTGTAAGATAGTTTTACACACACGAGTACTAAGGTTATTACTTGGCAAGCCTAGCATGTATAAACATGGCCTCGGACCGAAAGGTTAAGCATGAGTCATATAGTTCATATGATGCCCATATAGATGCTCGCCTTTGAAGCTACACCGACTCACGTGATGATCGGACTTGGTGTAGTGAATTTGGTTCATGTAATCACCAAAAGGACACGAGGGATGTTGTTTTTGAGTGGGAGTTTAGTTGAACTCAATCTATCATAAACTTAGTCTAAATAAACTTTACAAATTCTGTTGTAGATGGCACCACCTGCTTTTAATTTCAATGTGTTCATGGAGAAAGAGAAAGTTGCTACGAATGGTAGCATCTTCACCAACTAGGCCATGAATTTGAGGATTCTCCTCTTTGCTGCACAAAAGCAATATGTGTTAGAAGCGCCACTAGGCCTCCCACCAGCTCCTGATGCCCCTGACGAGGAAAAGAATGTCTATGTGACTCGTCAGGAGGACCACAACTTAGTTCATTGCAGCATACTGTATGGGCTAGAGCCAGAACTTCGAAAGCATTTCGAAAATGGCAATGCCTTTGATACCATGGGTGAATTGAAAATGATTTTTGATACCCATGCTGCCGTAGAGAGTTATAATGCTTTAGAAAAGTTCTTTAGCTGCATGATGGATGAGAACAACTCCGTAAGTGAGCACATACTCAAAATGTCTAGGTACGCCGATAAGCTTGTGTCCTTGGGAATAACGATTCCCATTAACTTAGGCATACATCGTGTTCTCCAATCTCTGCCACCTAGCTACAAGAGCTTCGTGATGAACTATAACATGCAGGGCATGAAGAAGACTCCCCCCGAGCTTCTGTCAATGCTTAAGACTGTAGAAGTGGAGATTAGGAAAGAACATCAAGTGTTGATGGTCAATAGGACCACCGGTTTCAACTTTCAAGGAAGACAAGAAGGGTAAACAGAAGGGAAAGAAGGGCGGCAAATCTGTTGCTGCGCCTGAAAAGAAATCCCGGGCTGGCCCTAAGTCTGATACCAAGTGCTACTATTGTAAGGGGACTGGCCATTGGAAGCGCAACTACCCCAAGTATTTGGCAAACAAGAAGGCCGGCAAGGCAAACAAAGGTATATGTGATATACATGTTATGGATGTGTACTTGATTAGTACTCGCAGTAGCACCTGGGTATTTGATACCGGATCAGTTGCTAATATATGTAACTCGATACAGGGGCTGCGGAACAAGCGACAGCTAGCAAGGGATGAGGTCACGACGCGTGTCGGTAGTGGATCAAGAGTTGATGTGATCGCCGTCGGAACGTTGCCTCTCCATATGCCATCGGGATTAGTGATAAACTTAAATAATTGTTATTTGGTGCCTGCGCTGAGCATGAACATTGTATCCAGATCGTGTTTATTGCAAAGCGGTTATTCGTTTAAATCAGAAAACAATGGTTGTTCGATTTATATGGATAATATCTTTTATGGTCATGCACCAGTGATGAATGGTTTATTTCTGTTGAATCTCGATAGTACTCATACACATATCCATAATATTGATGCTAAAAGGATTAAACTTAATGATGATATATCTGCATATATGTGGCACTACCGTCTAGGTCATATTGGCGTTAAACGCATGAAGAAACTCCATTCCGATGGACTCTTAGAATCACTTGATTTTGAATCATTTGATACATGTGAGCCATGCCTTATGGGCAAGATGACTAGAACACCGTTTTCCGGTTCAATGGAACATGCGACAAATTTATTGGAAATCATACATACTGATGTATGTTGTCCAATGAGTGTGTCGGCGCAAGGTGGATATCGTTATTTTGTTACTTCCACGGATGATTTGAGTAGATACAGGTATATCTATTTGATGAAACATAAGTCTGAAACCTTTGAAAAGTTCAAGGAATTTCAGAATGAAGTGGAAAGTCATCGTAATAGAAAGATCAAATTTTTGTGATCCGACCATGGAGGAGAGTATCTTAGTTATGAGTTTAGCGCACACATGAGAGATTGTGGAATAGTTTCACAACTCGCGTGTAACACCCTCGAATCGGCCCTATGCAAGTTTTAGCGCTTCCCGCCAAAACCCACATAGAAACGATTCAAGGACACCCACCAGGCACTTTCGTGCGGGTGGAAAACGAAGTAATATCATTACACAACAGTCCTCGATAGGACCCACAGAACATATATATATATATATACAACAGCGACTCAACGAGTCAAGAATACAGATATACAATACAAAGATCCAAATCACCTTGAAAACGATAGAGCGTCCGACTACGGACAAGATGTAAATGGGGCTAAGAGCCCTGAAGGATAACCAATGCCGTCCATAACCCCGAGCCAAGCGGAAGGGTAACCACGCTAACGACGTCGATCTCAAACCCGCTAAAACAAAAGGGGTGCCGACAAAGGGCAAAGGAAAAGAGGAGCCAAGATCGAGGCCAAGACAGCGAGGCTAGAATTCGGCGGCTCTCGCCTACATAAGTATGGTGGACTAAAGCGGCAGCGAAGCATGCACTACACAATCTATAGAGACTCGATAAACTGTCGGATATTAGAGAGAGATAAGAAAGACCTATTCGGAACCAAACTTATACTAACACCAATAATACCGATCCTGGTATTCCCCCTCGAGACCAAACGAGGAAGTCAAACCAAGGAACTCACATAGTTGGCAGTTTTATCCATTCCATTATAGTTGAAGCACTTACTAATCAGATATAGATAGCATGAGTCATCCTGATAGCATAAGTAGTGGGCAGTTTTAGTTAACCATTCAGTTGTAATTGCAGTACTTACTAGTCAGATACAATTAGCATGTGACATCCCAAACCCAGCAGTTGTTGGCACTTTTATGTCATTCCATTGAAGTTGCGATACTTACTAGGCAGGTATAACATGACACGATACACCCCAGTTACACCAGTTGTTGGCACTTTTATTATCTATTCCATTGTAGTAAAGTTGATTACTAGTCACATATTAAGTCAAATTTATAGCACTACTTTAGTTATGCTTGTCTATGATCGAGATACTGTGCTCCAAGTCGTCCATAATCATGACACGGCTTTCAGAAAGATTTACCCTGCATGGGTGCACAAATAGCAACACACACACGATCAACCTCGGAAAAACCAAATCAAAACCCAACGAGGCTTTCACGACAAAGCAATCACAGGATTCATAAAGTATTTCAGGGGGCCACCCCACTAAGCTACCCTCAACGAAGTTGGCCGGCTCTGGAACGGACCCAGGGTTTGTGACGTATCAGAACGATCGAGAACCCGAAAGTGTGGATCGGGCTTGTCGATACAGCAAAACGCGTACGATCTAAAATAAAGACAGGTGCTCTACGCACAATCTTAAATAAAGCAGTAAAGCATGGCATAAGTACATGATAGTAATAAATCCCCGAACTAGTTTGTGGCCCCAAGAAATAAGAAATGAATCAAGCTCTGGCTAAGGGGGATTCATAGACTCTCCCGGATATGGATAGTGCGAATAGTCAAGGAACAGGTATCAAGTACTCGGGGCCTACGAGACACAAGTAGACATAAAAACCAAATAGCATATATTGCCCACCGGTGTCTCTTTCATTAGTTATCCCAACAATTTAATAGTTGTATTTAAAGTCATGATCATCTCCACCATTAAACATCTCCACAATTAAACATGTGTCAACCTTCCAACAACGATGGAGCGACAACAACGCGAAGCAGCACCTAAGCAAGCAACTACGACTCGCAAGGCCGACTATCTATCAAACAACAGGCAATAGGATGTGTCCAAGGCAATATAGAGGCTGCAAGGTATATAAATGGTACGGAAACTAAAACATCGCAACATGGATAGCAATAGATCAACAGGAGGAAGTAAATACTATAAATGCAAAATAGGTAGAAAGGGGGAGAATGCTCACCTGGAAAACACTGTCGAAGATACATTATCCGAAGAACTTGTCGATACTCGCATCCACTCAACGGCCTAATCCGCGAAGAAGCAAAAAACTAAAAGAAATAAACGGTGCAATAATTACGACTAATGCGGAAGAACCGGCATGATCATGATATGGTGCATGACATGGCAAGATACAATGCAACTTAGCAGTATTCAGTGGAACCGAAATCCCGACAATTTAAACTGAAGGTTCAAGTTATTTTCTAACCACTCACTTAAATGGTATTAGCATGGCAACACATGCAAGGTGATCTACACAAAATTGAATGGGATAGGTACAATATTTATTTAATATCCCTCACACTCCACACTAGATTATTATGTGCAATTAAATAATTCTGCAAGATGTACATGTCAAAAATGCGTATGGATGGCATCTTTGAGTTCTATGCATTTTTCTGATCCAAATTCATATACAACACTTTCCAATCCGATTTATAGATTAAAAGATACAAATTATACCATAATACACATATTACTATGCAAGATATAAAGGAATAAGGAATAGACAGGGAAAACGGGTCAGATCAAAGCTGGCACACGTGGGCGCGGAATAGAACTCGAGATCGTGGACTGAGGCCCTTCTGTTGTCAAATCTGAATAAAATTCAGAGAACAAAAGGAAATATTCAGAGCACCAACAGATTCATTGGGGCTGTGAGGATTTTATTCAGAACACCACATGGAGTTAACCACTGCAGTGCTGCTCACCATGTGGAACAGAGGAAGGCGTCTCAGACAAGTCGGAAGTTACAGAGATAAAAGGAATTAAAAAAAATGGTTGGGGTTCTTAGTGCAGCGATGGAGATTTTTGAACTCCGTGAATCCCTGCATGAGGCGCAAGGTTCCAGCCAAAATGATTCTGATACTAGATCCTGTACATTTTAGGATGCCTCGTCTTCTAAAAAAAAAAGACGATTAGCTAGCAGGCAAGCACACAGGTGAATCAAAACGTATCTTGCAAAGGTAGCTAGCTGAATTGAACAGATACATCGCATGGCTGAATTCTGGCAACCGACGTGCACGCGCACGGCTGCTTGCTGTCGAGGGCCTCGGCGACAGTGACCAGAACTGAGCGACGATGAGCGTTTCCGTGAGGTGTTGCGAGAGTTGCAGATGTGCGTGTGTGAGGCAAAGAAAGGAAAAAAAACAAGAAGCCGTAGCTGATCTTCAGGAGCACAAGCATGAATTTTAGGTTCAGTTCTCGATGGTCATGACAGATGCGCTCAGCAGAGATGGATCGATGCATACATAGCAGAAACAGGTCAGGGAAGGGGAGGGTTCGACAGGGGAGCTCACCACGGGATTGTAGGTGAAGGGGCCTGTGCTTGGAGACGCACATGACGCCACAGAGGAAGAAAAGGCGCGCGGCGGCCGTGGGGAGCGCGCAAATGTCGATGACAATCTTGACGGTTCCCGACGGCTCCGGCTCCCTGTTCCGGTAGGAGAAGATGGCGGCGACCTCGGCGAACCTCTTGGTGTGATGGTCATGGCGGGGACGAAGAGGATCATGCAGGGCACGGGCACCTGGAGTTCCCATTCATGATATCTGCTCCGGGTATGGCGATGTTGGCGACGACGTCCAGGACAGGCCCGGCTCCCGGGCTTCAGCTCGGAGGAAGGAAACGAGGCGACGGCAAGATCTGGGAGAGAAGATAGGGTTCAGGAGCCTCGGGAGGTTGGGGAATCGAATAAAGAAAAACAGAATGATTGGAGCACGAGGCTGCCGTGAGCTGCAGAGCACGCTACCCTCATGCTCTCTCTAGCGAGAAGACAAACAGAATGGGGTTGTTGGACTTGGGATGGAATAGGAGGGATGATGGATGGCTTGGTGGGTTGCCGGCTTCTTCCCTCTTCCTCTATTTTTTTTTACAAAGCATTTTCTTTTTATCCAAACTATTTTAGCATTTGATCCTTTGCAAAACTTTTTGAACCTGAATTGTTTTCAAAGAATTTAAAACAGAGGGGTTTTGTACCCATGAAAATATACAAGATAAAAGAAAATAGAGACAAACAAAAATAGAGAGGGAATATTATTCCAAAACAATTGTATTTCAAATACTCGTACCTTCTATAAAGCAAGAAGGGACCTTTTGTTAGAAACCAAAATAGAGATAGGGAAAACAAATAATAAAACATAGGTGTGATAGCAAGCAATACATGCACACATACAACATGACAACATAAAATGCAATGAAAGAAAGATGAACCATGCAAGGTGGTATGATGGTCATGATGATGCATATGACGTCATGATGATGCAGAAAATAAAAACAACTTGAAATTCTAATTAGGTGTTCTCCCGGGGTTCTACATCGCGCCTGCCGGAACACCACAACGTAATGGTGTGTCGAAACGTCGTAATCGTAGTCTATTAGATATGGTTCGATCTATGATGTCTCTGATTGACTTGCCGCTACATTCACTTTAAATCAGGCACCGTCCAAATCCGTAGAAATGACACAGTATGAATTATGCTTTGGAAACAAACCTACGCTGTCATTTCTTAAAGTTTGGGGATGCGATGCTTATGTGAAGAAACTTTAGCTTGATAAACTCGAACCCAAACCGGAAAAATGTGTCTTCATAGGATACTCTAAAGAAACAATTGGGTATTCCTTCTATCAGAGATTTGAGGGCAAGGTTTTCGTTGCCAAGAATAGATCCTTTTTAGAGAAAGAGTTTCTCGTGAAAGGTGTGAGTAGTCAAAAGGTAGAACTCGAACTCAAAGAGGTTATTGAACCTTCTCTTCATGAAATGGCAAGTGGCGTAGCACCGGAAGTCGTTCTGGAGTTGACTTCACCAAATGAAGAAGGAACTAATGATAATTATCATGAAACTCCGAAAGAGGACACTACCGATCCTCGCATGTCAAGCAGGACACGTGCAACTCCTGAACTCTATGGGAATCCTGTTGTGAATTTCATGGTTGATGAAATAGATGACCCTACGACGTATGAAGAAGCGATGATGAGCCCGGATTCTAACAAAGGGCTAGAAGCCATGAAATCCGAGATGGAATCCATGTACGAAAACCAGGTTTGGACCTTGGTGGACTTACCTCATGACCGAAAGGCCGTTGAGAATAAATGGATTTTCAAAAGAAAAACTGATGCTGATGGTAATGTAACCGTCTATAAATCTTGACTTGTCGCAAAAGGGTTTTGACAAATTCAAGGAGTCGACTACGATGAGACATTCTCTCCTGTAGCGATGCTAAAGTCAATTAGGTTTATGTTAGCAATTGCTGCATATTTCGATTATGAAATATGGCAGATGGATGTCAAAACTGCATTCCTCAATGGTAGTATTGAAGAAGAGTTGTATATGATACAACCAAAGGGTTTTGTCGATCCTAAGGATGCTAACAAGATGTGCAAGCTTCAGCGATCCATCTATGGACTAAAGCAAGCATCACAGAGTTGGAATCTCCGCTTTGATGAGGTGATCAAAGAGTTTGGATTTGTCCAAACTTATGGAGAGGCTTGTATTTACAAGAAAGTGAGTGGGAGCAATGTGGCATTTCTGATATTATATGTGGATGACATATTATTGATTGGAAATGATATAGATGTTTTAAACAGTGTTAAAAGTTATCTAAACAGCAAATTTTCTACGAAGGACCTTGGTGAAGCGTCATATATATTAGGCATAAAGATCTATAGAGATAGATCGAGACACCTAATAGGGCTATCGCAGAGTACATACCTTGATAAGATTTTAAAGAAGTTTAAAATGGACGAAAGTAAGAAGGGGTTCTTACCTATGTTGCAAGGCAAGACATTGAGTAAGACTCAAAGTCCGGCTATGGCGGAAGAAAGAGAGATAATGGATAAAATCCCCTATGCTTCATCCATAGGCTCTATAATGTACGCCATGCTATGTATAAGACCGGATGTGGCACATGCCGTGGGGATCTGATCCAGCTTTGGAACACTAGATAGTGGTCAAGAATATCCTTAAGTACTTGATAAGAACTAAGGAAATGCTTCTTGTATACGAAGGTGAAGAAGAGCTGGTCTCTAATTGTTATGTCGACGCTAGCTTTGACACTGATCCGGATGACTCTAAGTCTCAATAGGAATACGTATTTCTCATGAACAGAGCAGCAATTAGTTGGAGGAGCTCCAAACAACCTGTGGTAACAAGGTTAACAACGGTGGCGGAATATATTGTTGCTTCAGAAGCAGCACAGGAAGCAGTTTGGATGAAGGAGTTCATTACCGAACTGGGTGTGGTTCCTAGTGAGTTGGATCCAATGGTGATCTATTGTGACAACAATGGAGCCATAGCCAACGCAAAGGAACCAAGGTCTCACAAGAATTCCAAGCATATTAAGCGTCGGTTTCACCCATCTGTGAGCATGTCAAGGATGAAGATATAAAGATTTGTAAAGTACATACGGATCTCAATGTAGCACATCCGTTGACTAAAACTCTCCCTAGAGCAAAACATGATCAACATTAGAACTCCATGGGTGTTAGATTTATCACCATGTAACTAGATTATTGTCTCTAGTGCAAGTGGGAGACTGAAGGGAATATGCCCTGAGAGGCAATAATAAAGTTGTTCTTATACATACTCCAAGTATATGATAGATGTTTATTTTGCATGCTATAATTGTATTAATTTGGAAACGTTAATACATGTGTGTTTAATAAACAAAAGGAAAGTTCCTAGTTATGCCTCTCTTATAAACTAGCTCGTTGATTAACAAGATGATCAAGGTTTCCTGATCATGAACATTGGATGTTTTTAATAACGAGGTCACAACATTAGTGGAATGATGTGATGAACATTCATCCGAAGTATCGCATTTCGATCAAAGTCATTGTCTTTATATTGCTATAACATCTAACGAAGTAATCCTAGTCCTTAGACCATGAGATCATGTTAATCACTAACACTGGAAGAGTATCTTGATAACATCAAACATCACACCGTGAAAGGGTGATTATAAAGGTGGGTTTAGTACTACGAAAGTGTTATGTAGAGGCTCATGGATCAAGAGTGGGATTTGTACATCCCGATGACGGATAGATATTCTCTGGGCCCTCTCGGTGATATCACATTGGTTAGCTTGCAAGCAAGTGATGAGATCACTAGAATGTTATATCATGGGAACGAGAAAAAGTACATGTCGGTAACGAGATCAAACTAAGTATGGAGATATCAACGATCCAATCACGGACATGTAATATATCGCGAGACAAAGGGATTTAGTTACTAACGTTAAAGCTTCTCACGATCACAGAAGTCATCGTAGAATGTGTAGGAGTCAGTATGGATCTCTAGGTCCCGCTTCTGATTATTGATCCGAGAGGGGTCTTAATCATGTCTGCATTATTCACAAACCGTAGGGTGACACACTTAAGGGACAACAACACCATTTGGAGCAAATATGTTTCAGACGAATGAATTGCAAAGTGCTGGAATTATTTCAATAGACACCGAAACTATTTCGGGTGAAATTAATGAAATTGGTTCTGCATGTAATATTGAAATATTGCAAGGGGTTTTATGTGAATGTTTGTTAATTAAAGTAATTAACAAAATTCTGAATAAAATTAATAAAAGAGTTTTATTAAATGAGAGAGCATTAAATTTGGAGAAATTTAGTGCATTTAAAGTAAAGACTTTAAAGAGGAATGTTAAGGGACAAATTTATGTGGAGGGGGTTACCACCACATGAATGGGGGAGGTGAGGGGTCAACCCCCATGGGGCACCGGCCATGGGGAGGGGTACCCCCCTCCTCCTATAAAAGGCCATCCCTCTCAACCTTTTTCCTCACACCTCCTCATGAAGGATCTCTCTCCCCCTCTAGTATTATTCCCCCATGGTCTCGGATTAGCGAGATACATGTTCCCGGTGGCATTTCGTCTCGAAGGAGTTGCTGCTTCATGCATCATTTGGAGCGAGGAGGTGGAGGTTGTTCGGTGGCCTGAACGTGTGTGCGAGTGCGGATGCGCTGCTGGTTTGCGGCGCTAGGACTTCCACACGATCCTGAGATCGGCAAGCGAACGACTACATCATCCACGAGTTCCTACTCGTTAACAAAACTTTGTTGTCTTTGAGGGAAAGTTATCCATGGATGTATATCCACCCGTTGCTTGTATCTAGTAGATAGATCTTGGCATATAGTTCCCATCATAGGAATTTTTTTCTTTTCTATGCTGCGAACCCTTCAGAAACCACTACACCAACACCTCCACCTGTTGAATATCAACCTTCGTCTGCTCCAAAAAGCTCTAGGACGGATTATCCGGTGGACACTGGATTATCCGGTCACACTACCTCGAATGCAAGGACAAAACATATCAACCAAGAAACTGATGCAACTCCTAGGCCGGATTTTTTGGGCCACACCGGATTATCTGGCCCCTCTCCAACTCAGGTTAGAAGCATCCAAGACAGCCAAGAAGGACCAAGTACTCCCAAGCCAGATTATCCGGCCACTCCCTCGACCGGATTATCCGGCCCTGAAATCTCAGAACAGCAGCAGCCTCCTGTTATGGCTCCTGATCAACATCAAGGGCACGGTTCTTCATCTCCCATCCTTGCTGATCAAGCTGTAGATCAAGGTCAAGCTATTAGTCCCAAGAAAGACTCAAATGATGAAGAAATTCCTCCAAGAAACAACAAGTTGATTGAACTTCACCACAAAGCTCGTGTAGAAAGGAATCTTGAATTGAGAGGTCACACTCTTGATAAGGTTGTAGGTGATCTCAGATGGAGGGTGTCCACAAGACGGGAGCTAGCAAGCTTTGGTGAGCATCAAGCTCACATATCCATGGTGGAACCCAAGAAAGTGTTTGAAGATCTTGAAGATCCGAACTGGGTTGCTGCTATGCATGAAGAGTTGAAATTTTCGAGCGCAAAAAGGTCTAGAAATTAGTAGAGAAGCCCAAGGATTGCCGCAATGTTATCGGCACAAAGTGTATATTCAAGAACAAGCAAGATGATAATGGCATTATTGTAAGGAACAAGGCAAGACTCGTGGCACAAGGCTATTCCCAAGTTGAAGGCATCGAATTCGGAGAGACTTATGCTTCTGTGGCTCGTCTTGAGTCCATCCGTATCCTCCTTGCTTATGCAGCTCATAATAATTTTAAATTACAACAAATGGACGTTAAGAGTGCTTTTCTTAATGGTCCTCTACATGAGTTGATATATGTAAAGCAACCACCATGTTTTGAGGATCCCAACTTCCCGAACCATGTCTACAAACTCGATAAGGCACTCTATGGCCTTAAACAAGCCCCACGTGCATGGTATGAGCACCTTAAAGATCTTTTGCTAGACCGTGGTTTCGAGGTTGGGAAAATCGATCCAACTCTATTTACTAAGAAGATTAAGGGGGAGCTCTTCGTATGCCAACTATATGTAGACGACATTATCTTTGGCTCTACTAATAAAGCTTTTAATGACAAATTTTCAAAGATTATAACTGACAGGTTTGAGATGTCTATGATGGGGGAATTATGGTTCTTTCTCGGATTTGAGATCAAGCAACTTAGATAAGGAACCTTCATAAATCAAGCAAAATACATCCAAGACATGCTCAAGAGGTTCAAGATGATGGATCTTAATGGCGTCGCCACACCGATGCAAACTAAATGCCATCTTGAACTCAATCCAAATGGTATAGATGTGGACCAAAAGGTATACCGGTCCATGATCAGCTCTCTTCTTTACCTCTGTGCATATAGACCTGATATTGTGTTGAGTGTAGGTGTGTGTGCAAGGTATCAAGCGGCTCCTAAAGAAAACCACTTAGTGGCGGTGAAGAGAATATTCCGAAATTTGGTTCATTTCCCTAATTTTGGTTTATGGTATCCCAAGGGCTCCAATTTCTCTCTATGTGGTTATACTGATTCAGATTGGGCTAGTGACAAGGATGATATGCCCAAGAGGAAATAATAAAATTGGTTATTATTATATCTTTGTGTTTATGATGAATGTTTACATCCCATGCTATAATTGTATTATAAGGAAACACTGATACCTGTGTGTTTTGTAAACATAAAAGAGTCCCTAGTAAGCCTCTTGTGGAACTAGCTTCTTGATTAAATGATGATCATGGTTTCCTGATCATGGACATTGGATGTCATTAATAACAAGGTTATATCATTAGGAGAATGATGTGATGGACACACACCCATAGTAAGCGTAGCATAAGATCAAGTCATTAAGTTCGTATTGCTATAAGCTTTCAAATGCATAGTAACCTAATCCTTTAACCATGAGGTTATGTTAATCACCATCACCGGATGGGTACTTTGATGACATCAAACACCGCTTCATAACTGGGTGGTTATAAAGGTGTCATTGGGTATTCTGAAAGTATGTGTTGAAGCGCATGGACCAAGATTGGGATTTGTCCATCCATATGACGGATAGATATGCTCTAGGCCCTCTCGGTGGAATGTCATCTAGTTAGCTTGCAAGCATGTGACTGGGTCACAAGGGATGACATAACATCGAACGAGTAAAGAGTACTTATCAGTAACGAGGTAGAACTAGGTATGGAGATACCGATGATCAAACCTCGGATAAGTAGAATATCACGTGACAAAGGGAATTGGTTTCGTATGTTAATGGTTCTATCGATCACAAAGTCATCGTTGAGTATGTGGGAGCCGTTATGGATCTCTAGATCCCGCTGATGGATGAGAGGTGTCTTCATCATGTCTGCATATTCACGAACCGTAGGGTGACACACTTAAGGTTCGAAGTTGTTTTAAGTAGATATGGAATATGCGTTGGAGACCGAATGTTGTTCGGAGTCTCGGATTGGATCCGGGACATCACGAGGAGATCCGGAATTGTCCGGAGAATAAGATTCATATATTGGGGATCATTTTCTAAGTTAGGAAATGTTCCAGAGAATTTGTATGGGGATTCTAGAAGGTTTCGGAATGTTCCGGAAGGTTCTAGTAGATTTCTTGGAGTTTGCTTGAAAACCAAGAAAGGATCAAGGAGTCTTTGTGGGGCAAGACACGGATTCGTGGGGGAGGAGGATTCCTCCCCCCTCCCAATCCGCCGGCCAAGGAGGGAGGGGAGTCCTACTAGGACTCCCCCTCCCATGGCGCCTCCCTCCTTTAAATAGAGGGGAGGGGGCGCCACCCCTAGCTCTCTCCCATAACAAACCCTAGCCGCCGCCTCTCTCCTCCTCCTTCGCTCTGCTCTGGCTTAGGCGAAGCCCTGCAGAATTCTCTACTCCACCACCACCACCACACCGTCGTGCTGCTGGGATTCCATGGAGAAGATCTACTACCTCCGCTGCTCGCTGGAACAGGGAGAGGAAGGTCTGCTTCGACTCCGACGTGTGACCGATCATGAAGCGCTGCCGGAACGTGGCGCCGGAAGGATCGTCCACACGATCTTGAGATCAGCAAGTGATCGACTACATCAACCCCGAGATCTAATCTCGTAACGCTTTCGGTTCTACGAGGGTTAGTATAGATCTATATCGTTGCACATGTCTAATAGATTAGATCTTGGCTTTTATCTAGATTAGATCTAGGTTTTGTTCGTTCTTGCGGTAGAAATTTTTTGTTTTCCATGCTAGGAACCCATCAGTGGTATCAGAGCCATATCTATGCGTAGATCTGTTGCACGAGTAGAACACAATGGTTTTGCGGGCGTTGGTGCTCGTGCCGTCTTTTGCTTTGTGTACTTTGCATCTTGCGGTATGGTGGGATGAAGCGGCTCGGGCTAACCTTACATGTCATCGCACATGAGACTTGCTCCATGCTTGACGTGTAACTTGCTTTGCACAAGTGGCTTTGTGGGTGTCTGTCTCTCCCAACATAGTATAGATCCAATTTACACTTTGCACTCGATAGCACTTGTATCAATGTTGTGGTTCAGTATCGTAGGTAAGATCCGTTCTTATTCGAAAGCCCCAAACCACGTAAAACATGCAAAGAAATTTAGAGGCGTCTAACTTGTTTTTGCAGGTTTTTTTTGATGTGATATGGCCATCATGTGATTGTGATTATATTTGATGTATGCAATGATCCTTGTTGTAATATGGCAACCGGCAGGAGCCTAATGGTTGTCTTTAATTCTGTTAAGACCTGCATGTCTATTCATCTTGTAATAGCTTTATTCCAAGTAGTTGTAATAGTTGCTGGTGATGATGGACAACCATGAAGCGGCGCCACTGACCTTGACGCAATGCTGGTGATGATGGAGATCATGTTCGTGCTTTGCAGATGGAGATCAAAGGCATAAGAAGAAAGGGCCATATCATATCACACTAATTATGAATTGCCTGTGATGTTAATCCTTTATGCATCTTGTATTGCTTAGATCGTGACGGTAGCATTATAAGATGACCCCTCTCACTAAATATCAAGTAATAAAAGTGTTCGTCCTTAGTTGGCACCGTTGCTAAGACTCGCCGTCTCGAAGCATCTCGTGATGATCGGATGTGATAGATTCTACATGTGCATACAACGGGTGCAAGCCATATTTGCACATGCGAAAACTAAGGTTAATCTTGACGAGCCTAGCATGTACAGACATGGTCTCGGAACACGGAATACCGAAAGGTAGAGCACGAGTCATATAAGTGATATGATGAACATGAAGATTGTTCGCCAATGAAACTACATCCTCTCTCGTGAAGATCGGACTTGGTGTAGTGGACTTGGTTCGTGTAATCACTAAGACAATGTGAGGGATGTTGTTTTGAGTGGGAGTTCACCTAGTTAATTTAAGAATTAAAATTGAACTCAATTTATCATAAACTTAGTCTAAACTACTTGCAAATTTGTTGTAGATTATGGCGAACCTCTCCATCAATTTCAATGCGTTCCTAGAGAAAGAAAAGCTTAAGAACAATGGAAGCAACTTCACGACCGGCTCGTGGTCCGAAGGTGTCCTCAGGGCTGGTCAGATGACCTATGTGCTTGAAGCACCGCTAGGTGACCCACCTGCAGATGATGCCACCGATGACGTAAAGAATGTTTACGCCACTCGGAAAAATCATTACTCCACAATTCAGTGTGCCATCCTGTACGGTTTAGAAATAGAGCTCCAGAAGCGTTTTGAGAACCACGACCCGTTCGAGATCATTAAGGAGCTCAAGCTCATTTTTGAGACTCACGCGGCCGTGGAGAGCTATGAGGCCTCCGAAAAGTTCTTTACCTGCAAGATGGAAGAGGGAAGCTCCGTTAGCGAGCACGTGCTCACCATGTGCAGACGCAAACAAGCTCCAAGAGTTGGGGATAACGATTCCTAATGAGTTAGGGATTCACCGTGTCCTCAATCATCGCCACCGAAGTTATAAGAACTTTGTGATGAACTACAATATGCCTTTGCATGAACAAGACGTTGCACGAACTATCGTCCATGCTGAAACTGCTGAAGTGGAGATCAAGAAGGAGCACCAAGTGTTGATGGTCAATAAGACCACCAATTTCAAGAAACAGGCAAGCCTAAGAAAAGGGCAACTTCAAGAAGGATGGCAAGAAAGCTGCACTTTGTTAAGAAGCCAAGGATGGTCCTAAGCCTCTGAAGTGCTTCTCTTGCCAAGGGTGCTGGTCACTAGAAGCGTAACTGCCCCAAGTACCTAGCGGATCTGAAGAACGGCAACATCAAGAAGAAAGGTATATTCGATATACATGTTATTGATGTGCATCTTACTAGTAGTCGTAGTAGTGCCTAGGTATTTGATACTGGTTCAGTTGCTCATATTTGTAACTCGAAACAGGAGCTGCGGAATAAACGAAGACTGGCAAGAGACGAGGTGACGATGCGCGTTGGAAATGGCTCCAAGGTTGATGTGATCGTCATTGCACGCTCCCTCTACATCTACCTTCGGGATTAGTTTTAAATTTGAATAATTGTTATTTGGTGCTTGCGTTAAGCATGAACATTATATCTGGATCTTGTTTATTGCGAGACGGTTACTCTTTTAAGCCTGAGAATAAAGGTTGTTCGATTTATATGAGTAATATCTTTTATGGTAATGCACCTGAGATGAATGGTTTATTCTTATTGAATATCGATAGTAGTGATACACATGTTCACAACATAGATGCTAAACAAATAAAATTGAATGATAATTCTACATACATGTGGCACTGTCGTCTTGGTCACATTGGAGTGAAGCGTATGAAGAAACTCCATTCTGATGGACTTCTTGAATCACTTGAAAGATGCGAAGCATGTCTAATGGGAAAAATGACTAAGACTCCATTCTCTGGAATAATGGAGCGAGCTACGGACTTATTGGAAATAATACATACCGATGTGTGCGGTCCAATGAGTGTAGCATCGCGTGGTGGATATCGTTATGTTCTCACTTTCACGGATGACTTAAGTAGATATGGGTATGTCTACTTTATGAAACATAAGTCCGAAACTTTCGAGAAGTTTAAGGAATTTCAAAGTGAAGTGGAAAATCATCGTAACAAGAAGATTAAGTATTTGCGTTCTGACCACGGAGGTGAATATCTGAGTTATGAGTTTGGCATGCATTTAAAGAAATATGGAATACTTTCGCAGTTGACACCGCCGGGAACACCACGGCGTAATGGTGTGTCCGAACGTCGTAATCGAACTCTCTTAGATATGGTTCGGTCTATGATGTCTCTTACAGATTTATCACTATCGTTTTGGGGCTATGCATTAGAGACAACCGCATTCACTTTAAATAGGGCACCATCTAAATCCGTTGAAACGACACCGTACGAATTGTGGTTTGGTAAGAAACCTAAGTTGTCATTCCTTAAAGTTTGGGGTTGCGAAGCGTATGTAAAGAAGTTACAGCCTGATAAGCTTGAACCCAAAGCGGAGAAATGCGTCTTCATAGGATACCCTAAAGAAACAATTGGGTATACCTTCTATCATAGATCCGAAGGCAAAGTTTTCGTTGCCAAGAATGGATCCTTTCTTGAGAAGGAGTTTCTCTCGAAGGAAGTGACTAGAAGGAAAGTAGAACTCGATGAGGTTATTGAACCTTCTCTCGGAGTTGAGAGTAGCGCAGCACCGGAAGATGTTTTTGTGCCGCCTGCACCAATTGGAGAGGAAGCTCATGATGGTGATCATGAAACTTCGAACGAAGTTACTACTAAACCTCGCAGGTCAACGAGAGTTCGTACCACTCCTGGTATGACTCTGCCTTGAACGTCATGTTGGTGGACAACACTGATGACCCTGCGACGTATGAAGAAGCTATGGTGAGCCCAGATTCCGACAAATGGCTAGAAGCCATGAAATCCGAAATGGGATCCATGTACGAAAACCAAGTATGGACTTTGGTGGACTTACCGGATGGCCATAAGGCTGTCGAGAACAAATGGATTTTCAAAAGAAAAACAAATGCTGATGGTAATGGTACTGTCTATAAAGCTCGACTTGTCGTGAAAGGGTTCCGACAAATTCAAGATGTTGACTACGATGAGACTTTCTCACCAGTAGCGAAGCTAAAGTCTGTAAGGATTTTGTTAGCAATTGCTGCATATTTCAATTATGAAATTTGGCAGATGGATGTCAAAATGGCGTTCCTTAATGGTGACATTGAGGAAGAGTTGTATATGGTACAACCCAAGGGTTTTGTCGATCCTAAAGATGCTAACAAGGTATGCAAACTTCAGCGTTCCAATTATGGACTGAAGCAAGCATCCCGGAGTTGGAATCAATGTTTTGATAAAGTAATCAAAAACTTTGGATTTATACAAACTTATGGAGAAGCTTGTATTTACAAGAAAGTGAGTGGGAGCTCTGTAGCATTCCTAGTACTATATGTAGATGACATATTGTTGATTGGGAATGATATAGAACTTCTTAATAGCATCAAAACCTATTTGAATAATAGTTTTTCAATGAAGGATCTTGGCGAAGCGGCATATATTCTAGGCATCAAGATTTATAGAGATAGATCAAGATGCCTAATAGCGCTTTCACAAAGTACATACTTAGACAAAGTTCTAAAGAAGTTTAGAATGGAAGAGAGCAAGAAAGGGTTTGTGCCCATGTTGTCAGTAAGACCTTGAGTAAGACTCAAAGTCCGGCTATGGTAGAAGATAGAGAAAAGATGAATAATATTCCCTATGCCTCGGCCATAGGTTCTATCATGTATACCATGCTGTGTACAAGACCGGATATAGCACATGCTGTTAGTTTGACTAGCAGATATCAAAGTGATCCTGGAATGGAGCCTTTGGACAATGATCAAGAATATCCTAAAGTACCTGAATAGGACTAAGGATATGGTTCTTTCTTATGGAGGTGATGAAAAACTTGTTGTAAACGGTTACACTGATGCTAGTTGGAACACCGATCCGGATGACCCGAAGTCACAGTATGGATACGTATTTATTTTGAATGGTGCTGCAGTGAGCTAGAGGAGTGCCAAGCAAAGCGTTGTGGCGAAATCTTCAACTGAATCGGAATACATAGCTGCTTCGGAGGCTGCACAAGAAGCCATATGGATGAAGGAGTTCATTACTGAACTTGGCGTGGTTCCCAGTGCATTGGACCCAATGGCCATCTACTGTGACAACACAGGTGCCATAGCTAATGCACAGGAGCCAAGGTCACATAGCAAGCTGAAGCACATCAAGCTACGTTTCCATGCTATTCGCGAGTATGTCCGAGATGGTGACATAAAGATTTGCAAAGTACACACTGATCTGAATGTGGCAGATCTGTTGACTAAACCTCTCCCTAGAGCAAAGCATGACCAACACCGAGCATCATGGGTGTTAGGTATATTACCATGTAATCTAGATTATTGACTCTAGTGCAAGTGGGAGACTGTTGGAGATATGCCCAAGAGGCAATAATAAAAGTGGTTATTATTATATCTTTGTGTTTATGATGAATGTTTACATCCCATGCTATAATTGTATTATAAGGAAACACTGATACATGTGTGTTTTGTAAACATAAAAGAGTCCCTAGTAAGCCTCTTGTAGAACTAGCTTGTTGATTAAATGATGATCATGGTTTCCTGATCATGGACATTGGATGTCATTAATAACAAGGTTATATCATTAGGAGAATGATGTGATGGACACACACCCATAGTAAGCGTAGCATAAGATCAAGTCATTAAGTTCGTATTGCTATAAGCTTTCAAATGCATAGTAACCTAATCCTTTGATCATGAGGTTATGTTAATCACCATCACCGGATGGGTACTTTGATGACATCAAACACCGCTTCGTAACTGGGTAGTTATAAAGGTGTCATTGGCTATTCTGAAAGTATGTGTTGAAGCGCATGGACCAAGATTGGGATTTGTCCATCCATATGACGGATAGATATGCTCTGGGCCCTCTCGGTGGAATGCCATCTAGTTAGCTTGCAAGCATGTGACTGGGTCACAAGGGATGACATAACATGGAACGATTAAAGAGTACTTATCAGTAACGAGGTAGAACAAGGTATGGAGATACCGACGATCAAACCTCGGATAAGTAGAATATCCCGTGACAAAGGGAATTGGTTTCGTATGTTAATGGTTCTATCGATCACGAAGTCATCATTGAGTATGTGGGAGCCATTATGGATCTCCAGATCCTGCTGATGGTTATTGATCGGAGAGGTGTCTTCATCATGTCTGCATATTCACGAACCGTAGGGTGACACACTTAAGGTTCAAAGTTGTTTTAAGTAGATATGGAATATGCGTTGGAGACCGAATGTTGTTCGGAGTCTCGGATTGGATCCTGGACATCACGAGGAGATCCGGAATTGTCCGGAGAATAAGATTCATATATTGGGGATCATTTTCTAAGTTAGGAAATGTTCCGGAGTATTTGTATGGGGATTCTAGAAGGTTTCGGAATGTTCCGGAAGGTTCTAGTAGATTTCTTGGAGTTTGCTTGAAAACCAAGAAAGGATCAAGGAGTCTTTGTGGGGCAAGACACGGATTCTTGGGGGAGGAGGATTCCTCCCCCCCTCCCAATCCGCCGGCCAAGGAGGGAGGGGAGTCCTACTAGGACTCCCCCTCCCATGGTGCCTCCCTCCTTTAAATAGAGGGGAGGGGGCGCCACCCCCTAGCTCTCTCCCATAACAAACCCTAGCTGCCGCCTCTCTCCTCCTCCTTCGCTCTGCTCCGGCTTAGGCGAAGCCCTGCAGAATTCTCTACTCCACCACCACCACACCGTCGTGCTGCTGGGATTCCGTGGAGAAGATCTACTACCTCACGCTGCTTTGGAAGGGAGAGGAAGGTCTGCCGACTCCATGCGTGTGACCGATCATGGAAGCTGCCGCTACGGCGCCGAAAGGATCGTCCACACGATCTTGAGATCGACAAGTGATCGACTACATCAACCGCGAGATCTAATCTCGTAACGCTTTCGGTTCTACGACGGTTAGTACAGATCTATCTCGTTGCACATGTCTAATAGATTAGATCTTGGCTTTTATCTAGATTAGATCTGGGTTTTGTTCATTCTTGCGGTAGAATTTTTTTGTTTTCCATGCTACGAACCCATCAAGGAAATCAACTTCTGGAGCTTGTCAATTTTTGTGGAGATCTTTGGTATGTTGGTCTTCAAAGAAATAGAATTGTATATCTCTATCCACCGCCAAATCTGAATATGTGGTTGCTGCAAGTGCATGTACCAAATTATTATGGATGAGGCAAACTTTAAAGGAATATGGTGTCAATTGTGACAAAGTTCCTCTTTTGTGTGATAATGAAAGTGCAATCAATTTTTTTAGGGTAAAACTGTGGGAGAGTATCCCACTGCAATTTTTCATTAATAATAGGGTGGTTTGTTACAAGCTATGTACATAGTCTCACAAAAATATAAAAATATAAAAGTTTACATGAATAACTACACTTGCGATTGCAGCCATTCTTTGAAGGCTTCTGCATGTTTCTTCTTCATTCTGTAACTAACCATTCTCAATTCCTTTTTATAGATCTCTTTCCATGCTTCAAAACTAGGACTTTGCTGATTGAAACGTTTATTGTTTCTTCTAATTCAGATGCTCCAAGCTGCCAGGATAATAATCTCCATTGCAAAAGGAATTGTAACTTTTTTTAATATCCAAAATTGTATCCAACACTAAGATATTTTGTCTTCTCCATGGACAAATAAAATCCCAACATCTTATAGAGAATGGACAGGTAAAAAATAGGTGTACTAGAGTTTCCTGTCGGGGGAAATTTATCATGATACAAGAATATGATTGCAACTGCATATTTTTCCTTCCCAGCAAGTTTCTTGTGTTTAGTCTATCAAGTAAGAGCATCTAGAAAAAGAACTTATGTTTTGGCTGACAGGATGATTCCCACATCCAGGTAAAGTGTGGGGGAGCAGAGTTGTGCCCTATCATTACTTTGTAAGCTTTTGGGAGCTGAATATGTTGGATCCCCAAATGTAACTCCATGTGTCGTGATGTCCTTCCTGAATCTTTTGGTATGCCTGATCACAGATATCTTCAAACCGCAAGAATTCTTCATAGGATTGTTGTGAGATAGGTAGATGAAATAGATCCTGTAGGAATTCAGTGTTGACAACATCATGAATGTTTAAATCTGTTTCCTTGGCATATGACAGAAGATGAGGAAGGTTGTGATGCATACATGACTCTTGCCAAAGATCAGTCCAGAAACTAATGGTTTTACCATCCCCAAGAATTCCTCTTGCCATTCCCTTATAGATATCCAATAATATTAAATGTGCTTTCCACCATAAAGAGCCTTCCATGTGATTACCAGGTAGAATTCCATTATTGTAATAGGAATGTCTAATCAATTTAACCCAAAGTATGTCATGGTTATTGCAGAACTTGTCCAAGTTTTTCAGTAGAAGAGCATTATTCTGAATGTTGAGATCAAGGACCCCTAAACCTCCATGTTCTTTTGGTCTACAGATTTTTGACCAAGCTACTAGAGTAGAACTTTTGGCCTAGACCTTAGTGTTTTTCTTCCTCCAAAGACAATGTCGCATGTATTTTATCACTTGGTTTTTGATGGTAGGAGGAATGTCCAGGCATCACATGTAAAATAAAGGCAGAGAGGATAGGAACGATTTAACCATTTCAAGTTTTCCTCCATAATTGAGGAAGTTTGCAATTCCACAAAGTCTTTTTTCAACTCTAGAAACCATGGGCAAGAAATATTCCAAGCTTAGTTTTGTGATAAGAGGTAATCCTAGATAAATAAATGGAAGAACTCCTTTCTGATAGTTTAGTGTGAGGGCAAAATGTGTCAGCCTTTCCTCAACCATATTTATAGGCATCAAGCTTGATTTGTGATAACTGGCTTTAAGACTAGTGGAGCTAGCAAAAGAGTTCAGAATAGAATTGAGGGTTATAAGCTGCATAGCATCTGCATTTAAGACCATTAAAGTGTCACCTACATACTGTATCACAGGGAAATCAGGACACGCATGGAGATTCAGAGGAGCAGTCAGTAGTCCTAGGTTCATTGCTTTATTGAGGATTGATTGCAATAAGTTTGCAGCAAGGACAAATAGTAAAGGTGAAAGGGGATCACCCTGCCTAACTCCCCTTCTGTAGTAGAATTTTTTCCCTTGAACCCCATTGAGCAATATTGAAGAAGTGCCAGAAGCAAAGATCAATTCAATCCACTTAATCCATTTTCTCCAAAACCTCTAGATTTGAGAATCTCAAGGATGGTGTTATGTTTAGTCATGTCAAATGCTTTTTCAAAGTCCAGCTTTAGAATAAGGATCTCTTTCTTTGATTGGTGACATTAAAAGAGATATTCAAAAGCCCAACCCAAACAATCTTGAATGGATCTTTTCTTAAGGAAACCATATTGGTTTTTGTGAACCAATTTTAAAATAATACCCTGCAATAGATTTGCCAGCAACTTGGTCACAATTTTCAAAACACTATTGAGAAGTAAGATAGGTCTAAAATCCACAGGAACCTTTGGACAATCAACTTTGGGAATAAGAGTGATCAAAGATGAATTGATACTTTCCATAGCAACGTTCCCATTATGAAAGTCCCGAATAAGAGAAATGATGTCATCCTTGATAATTTACCAACAATTCTTGATAAATTCATTGTTAAATCCATCTGGTCTAGGGGATTTATCATTTGGTAAATCCTTAATCACATCTTCAATTTCCTTTATAGTGAAAGGAGCTTGTAGAGCAATGCTAGAATCTTGATCCATTCCATTTTCATAGAAATCTTGTAGATTGAATTGCATCTCAGGTTTGTCAGATTTACCCATTCTTTCCTTGAATGCATTCCACATAATTTCAGATTTTCCCTCATGTTTAGTAATTTCTGAATTGTTGCTGTCCTTCAGCATAGAGATGAAATTGTGTCTATAAATGGTGGCTTTTGTATGGAATTTTTTTGTGTTTGCATCTCCAAGCTTAACCCAAGTAATTTTGCCTCTTTGTTTCTAGTATGTGTTTTGATTTTGTAATAGAGTGCCGATATGAGTTTTTAGGATGTCCTTTAGATTCATTAAGAAACACCGAGAGATCTTAGTTCCTCCATATTGTCCAGCAGGTCAATGATAGAATTTACCTTTGCAATGAGCAATTTTAGACAAGGCAGATTTTGAGACCATAATTTGATAGCTCTTCTAACATTCTTCAGTTTAACATTGACCTTTTTTGCACTATCAGTATAACCAATTGGAATGTTCCAAGCATTTAGGACAATCTGTTTGAACTCACTGTGCTATAACCAATAATTTTCAAACCTGAAAACTTTAGCTTTTGGTATTTTTGTTCCAATGGAAATGATGCAGGGCAGATGGTCAGAAGTTGGTTTAACCAAAGTGTAGACAAAATAGGAGGGATAGGAGATTGTCCTTGAACAGGAAGTTAAAAACCAACCTAATCTTTCAAGGAGGGGCTCTTTTTTGCATATTACTCCAAGTAAATTTCTTGCCTTTTAGTGGAAGCTCAATTATCCCAAGATTACTAATAGCCTCATTAAACAACAACATGTTATTGACATCACCACCACTCTTGTTTCTGTCAAAAACCTTCCTCATCTGGTTGAAATCCCCAACTAAAATCCAGTTAGTATCATTTTGCATGTCAATATTACCAAGCCAATCCGAAAAAATTTCCCTTCCTTCAGCATTGCATGTACCATAAACATTTGTTAAGACCCAGGTTCTGGCAGAGATATTATAGGTGAATTTGATGGAAATGGAGAAGTCATTTGTGAAAGCAAATTCTCCTTCAAAAAGGGCACCATTCCAGATAACAATCAGTCCTCCAGAAGCCCCTTGGGAAGGGATGAATTGAAACTTATTAAACTTTTTATGACAAAAATTTCTCAGATATTCAATATCAAAATGCTGTCTCTTTGTTACTTGGAACCAAATTATATCACAGCCTGCTTCCTCAATTTTGCTAGCTAAGGCCAGCCACTTCTTATCTGAATTTATCCCTCTAATATTCCAGTTCATTATTTTCCATCTTCTTGTATTATCCATAAAAAACTATATGATCATTGGATTGGTGGGTAAAACAAACATATGCTTTCTTCCCACATCTTAAACCATTGCTTTTATATTTCCAAGTAACCATCACCTAGGATAATAGACAAAGAAGTAGAACAATATGGGTTATACTGGAAAACAACCAAACCACCATTCCAGTACTGAAACCAAGTTAATACAGAGACCAGCTGCCAACATAGCAGACAAAACACTTAGTTGCAAACAACATTGGATAAACCTATTTAGGGATTTTCTTTTTAGCTTGTTGGGCACATGCCCCAGTAGCACTTTTCTTGGGAGCAGCTTGTGTTGGTTTAGTGGTTCCCTCCTCCTTCTTTTTCCCCTTTTGTGGCTCTTTTGCTCCAGGTGCTTTTTTGCCCTTTTCCAGAATCTTACTCTTCTTAGGTAGCTTATTCTCCAAGCCCTCTTCAGCCACCTTACAGAAAGAAACAGCAAGATTTTTCACCACAACAGGATATATATCAGGAGGAGTAGCATGACAAGATAAGTAATCTTTATCAGAGTAATGCACATGATTTTTGAAACCTCCATTCAGCTCAATAATTCGAGGACTTCTTCTCACCTCAGTTTCAACCAAAGATGGTCTAGATTCCCTCCTTTTACTTTTAGGGGTGGCAAAAGAAGTCACAAAGTTCTCATGCTGAAAAATTGGTTCATCAATATCAGAGATCAAACAGGAAGGTGCCAGGGAAGTAACACATTTATCTGGTAACATGAAGGTGACAGTTAACTCATGTCCAATTGGTCCAGTGATTAGTTCCCAAAGTGAAGATTTAAGAAAACCCCTTGTCCAGTCAAATTTCTCAGGTGTCAAAAGCATTAAAGTTATGAAGTGAAACCAACTTACATGAACATGACAAATGGATGAAGCATTGCCACTATCCTGCTTCATAGCATGAGGATCAAAGAACCTTTTCCAAAGATCCACACCTTGGGTGGAGAAAGATTGGAGCATAGCATGTTCATCAGGCATCTGTACAAAATTTGTTTGCACCATACCTACTTGCAGTTGAATATGCGCCAGATTTGGGGAATCTAGGCCCACATCCTCTAACATGCCACCATTGTTCACTACAATGGCATTAGCATTCAATCCTGCAGCTTGCATCCCAACATCCTCAGCATCCAGGTTTGCAACCTCCAAATTCTCATCAAGAGCACCCATATCCTCCTCTTCCTGATAAGCTTGAAAGATATTTAGCAGACCATCACTAAGGAAAGTAGGCCCATGATGCTCAACCACCACATCAATTTGGTTCACCTCTTCATTGACAGAAGTATTATCAGAATGAGCAGTGACACCACTGTTCAGGTCTTGAGGGGGCATATTCATTGGATCAATTTGCATATCAACAGGTGGATCAAATTGAACTGAAACTTGTTGCACATTTTGCTGACCATTGTTTCCCATAGCCCAATGATCCCATCCCCCAACATCCTCATTGTTTATTTCAGGTGGAGGTGGAGGGTGGAAATGGTGCTGCATTACTAGGATTAATATCTCGAAGTGGATGAGGATCAACACCCTCATCAAGAAAAGGATCTTCATCAGCCGGCCCACCACCAAGCAGGTTATTAAAAAGTACTTCCACAGAAAAGTCCAAGATTTAGCATCAGGACTATCACCTTCAGCGAGTCTGACACTTTTAGCAATGTCTGCTAGGTTAGTGACCCTGAGCTTAGCAAGAATCCTACCCTTCTTATTAGGGTCTCTTTCCCAGAGGAACAACTTTCCAATATCAGCAAAAACAACATTGACATTTTCAGTACAACAGTGATCCAAAGGTGGACCAACCATCATCACCCAGCAATCTGTATTAAATTGTGCACGTCTCGAGTTTATCCCTTCATTGTGCTTAACAAATGAAATATGGACATCCTCAAAAGGAATAGGGCTTTCCCTCACCAATCTGTCATGATCACTGACATTGGAAAAATGAACAAAAGGACAATCCTAGATCGCTCTAAATCCAACCCCAGCAGTATTGTGCAAGAAATCTTGCAGAACCTCTCGAATATTTGCAAAGGGGATCTCACCTAGGGGTAGAGGGTTGATAGAAGAAATCGCATACTGTTCATGTTCACGTGGTCGACGCGGAACCACCACTCTTTTCACTGAAGTTCTTCCTACCACCTCCTGAATATCAAACCCATGAGGAAGAGAAAGTCTAGGATTGATTGGAATATTCTCCATTGGACCCATAGCGAGTAAGCGAGAAGTAGTAGGGGTCGGAAAAGTGTAGGCAGAGGAGTTTAGGGATGAGGCAAAGGAAGACAGGGAGGCATGCTTGCACAGTTCATCAGGCAAAAAGAAATGCGAGAAATCAGCCGCTATAGTTAATTCTACAATGTTCGGTGCTGGCCCAATAGCCTGAAACCAGGTAAGGAAACTCAAATTAGGCCAACCCTTACTAGAAAATGAAGGAAAGTTCCAGCTTTTTAACAAGCCCGACAAAAGCGGATGAGGACAAAGATTTGCAGATTGATTTTGTTGGTATAGTAAATTCGGTTGACCATGCACCGCATCAGCATAAGAAGGCCCATTAGAGTTATTATCGACGGTAACATCCTTTAATGGCGCAAATGAATTTTCCTTAGAATTGCCAACGGTAATAGACTGCGAATCAAGCTGAGTCAATCTTTTGAAAACCGATATACGGTTATTACTTTTATTGCCCTTTGAATTTACCACTTGCCATGTAGAATCCTGCTGCTTGTAAAATCTGAGCTCTTTGAATCGCCAATTAGGACCCCATTTCCCCAAAGATTGACAAAACACTCAAAATCTATTTGAGTAAAACTACCAGTATTATAAATTTCAAACCCAATGGCTCTTGTGGCAATAGAGAAACGAAAAGTACGGTCTTAGAGAAGATGAACATTAAAAAGCTTGGCTTTTCCACCAAAACATGCTTGTAGCACTAGGCCAATAGTGAACGTATCAATGTTAAAATTAGCCCTTCCAAAAGATATGACTAGAAAGAATTCCCTACGATCATGATTTCCAAGGAAGTTCAGAGGATGTCCAAATATTTCCTTAACAAAGTTTTCAAACAAGATGCCGTTTTCAAAGTTCAGAGAAGGAGTAAAAACAGTCTGTCATCCAACCTTTTGAACATTACCTTTGTTAAAGACCTCATGAAACTGCTTTGGAGTATGCAAAACTGCCTCTTTCTTAAGTACGTTGCATCAATGACAACTTCTTTGTGATCAATAAGGACCAGTCTTATCGCCTGAGGCCTCAGAATGAGAGTAGCATCAAAGGGTGAAGAAACCTTAGAATGATCTGTACACACAACCTTCCATCTTGGAACCTTGAAACCAGAGCAGTTTTTGGAACCAACAGGTGATCTAGCCAAAGATTCAGAAGATCCAAGAACATTGACTAAGTGAGAGGGGAACCACACCACTCAACCCACTTGGATTTTCTCCCCATTTTCTAACTGACGCCCAACTAAAGGGCCCCATTGGTTCACACTATGAATCATCCGGTGCAGCATACAAGGACAAAACATATTGAGATTCGTAATCACTTTATTCGGGACCATGTTGCTCGTGGTGATTTTAATCTATCCTTTATCAGAACGAAGAACCAACTTGCTGATATTTTCACGAAGCCACTTGATGAAGCAAGGTTTTGTTACTTGAAGAATGAGCTAAATATCGTTGATTCAAGGAGTCTGTCTTGATCACCCATGCGCACTCACTTATATCTCATCCTTATTTGGTTTAGATGTGGGCATGGATATAGGGGAGTGTGGTCCTAATTGATTGGGCTACCCCCCCATAATGCCGAAACTAAGAAAAATCATTTCTCTTAATATCATTTTGTGATATGTGAGCTTATTGATGAGTATTGGTCATGAACCCAAGATATATCTTTGTGGTGTCATACCATGCACTCCAACATGGTGGCCTCAGCCACTACCCTCTTCCATAAGAAGAGTTGGTTCTGTGTGGATATTTTTGGTTTTTCTTGTTTATCTTGTGTTCTTATGGAAAACAAACCCAATTTTGGATTTTAATTGATTTGGTTCTTGCAATTTTGGGCGTGTAGTACCATCTTAGTTTGGCTCTCTAAACCCAAGCCTTCTTCCATCCTGGAGCCATCTATTCTTGCACATAAGTCCTTTGTTTTCCTTGTGGGGGTTTGTTTGGGGGTGCGCGGGCCTGAATCTATGTACAACAGAATTTTAGAAAAAAGGTCGGATTATCCGCCCCAAGTGGTGGCTGGATAATCTGCCCCTGGCGGTTTTTGTCTTCTAAGGGCAGGGTGATGGGGGAAAGAGCTCACATAGAGCAGTTCTTTTCCCCTGACCCCCTCTCTCTCCCCAAGTCGCCGCCTGCCGATCCCGCCCTCCCTAGAGCCGTTCCGGCCACCGAATACTCCGGGCCTCCCAGGATCTTCTTCCCCAAGCATCTGGGTACCTTCTCCTCTGCGTTCTCCCTTCAATGAGTGAGGGTAACTCCCTCTCCACCATCTTTTGTATATATGTGTTGATTGTTTGTGGAACTTGGTCTAGAAGTCGCCTTGTGGTTTTTATTCTGCTTAGAAATCGTAGTCTTACAACTCCTATGCCCGATCTACTTTGTTGCATAAGATCTGGCCCGATTCTGAAAATTTCTCTAGGGTCGGATTATCCGCCCCTGGCAGGCCGGATTATCCGGCCTGGAAGATTCAACTCTGGTTTAGAATTTCTCAGATTTTGTGCAACATGTACTTTGAGCTGTGGATTGTGTGCCTACAGTTTCTACATCCTTCTTGGACTTGTGTGTGCACTTACCCCCTTGCTATCCAACTCATTTGTTTCACAGGTGGTTCTAGTGCTACCAAGACCTACAAGCGCCGTCCTCGTGCTCGTTACTTCAGGCCTGACAATGAAGGTGGGTTGATTGACGAGGTTAAACTGCACAGGCAAAAGAGAGAGGCTGACTGAATGGATGAATAAGCAAGGAAAGAAAAGGGCAGAAGGGGTGTCGCCAAGAGGAAGGGTAAGGTACCAAGGTTCAACTATAAGGCAATGGATCTAGTTACATTCTCCTCTATTCGTCACCATGATCTTTATGAGGAAAGTGAGACGGATGATCAGCTTGGTGATTCTTGCTTTTGGTGTGCTGACTAGAGATCTATCTATGAGGATGTCTATTCATCACTGAAGATTTGTCCTATGCGTCCTATGGTTATTGTTGAGGCTATAGAGAAGCATCAACTTGCTGATGCTATGGTCATGATTGAGAGGATGGGGCTGCACACTCTTATGGCTCTACAATGCTCCTATGACTCTGAGGTGGTGAAGCAATTTTTCTCCATTTTAGTGATTTGTGGCTATGAGAACCGCACTATGAAGTGGATGACCCATGACACTATGATGCAATCTGACTTTCGGACTTTAGTTGGGGGTGCTTGGTTATCCGTTTGCTGGCCGGGTCCATTCGTGTGGCCATCGTATCATCACCTAGCTCAAGCCAAACAAGGATGCTGCTCTCTCTCCCTGCACGGCTCCTGATGGTATTGTGGGTATGCTTGCTGACCTCTCTCCTCTGTATGCTCGGTTGGTTGGTATTTTCCATGACTCCATCACGCCTAGTAGGGGCAACAATGATAGTATTCGTGGTCACTTGGTTCAGCTGCTCGCCTTTTCTTATGAGGTTGCCACTTGTGAGGATGACACTGTGGACTACAAGCTGGATGTTATGGAATTCATCTATCATGAGTTGGCTGATGCTATGTTCAATAGGCTCTCCATTCCTTATGCCCCTTACATCATGATGCTCATCAACTACCTGCTTCCTACTAGGGAGTTTCACTATGATGTTGAGCATAAGGTTAAGAAGATCTACAAGTCAAGGAAGACCTCTCACCCATCTTTTGCTCCTGAGGGTCTGATGAGGGATGCTCGTGCTAGTGCTCGTAGGACCCCAGTGCCTCCTGTTTCTCGTGAGGTGAAGCGGCTAAATTGGTTTCAGTGGAAAATTTTGTGCATAGGCGTGGATACTCACAAGGGGCAGTATGAGGCGTACAAGCAACGTCAAGAGATGGCCCACACCCAGCAGCTCATTCTTCACCATGTGTTTGGGGCGTCTGGCAACCCCCTACTCCTACTACTCCTACTCCTTATGCTCAGTGGAACACTTCTGGTCTGACCTATGGAGAGCTCGAGCATCACTTTTTCCCTGCCCCGGCAAGGGAGCCCACTCCACCATCTGATGAGGATGAGGAAGAGGAAGAGGAGGAGTATGATGATGAGGACGGGGACGAGGACGATGATGAGGACTATGACGAGTGATCTGTTGGGGCGCTAGCATCGTGCTTCTTCCTTTTTAGAGTTTCGATGCCAAAGGGGGAGAAGTAGTTCTATTAGGGGAATGTTTCTTTGCGCTACCAAACTTCCCGGGTGAGTGCATCGCGATACCCGAGTTGTCATCAATCGCGTAGAGGGGCCATAGTAGAATCACCAATTGTCTAGAAGTGCCAAATGGGGGTGAATACAAATCTAACGACCAAACGGTCGTTTGAACCAGACGAAAAACGGTTGAACTCAAATACTGCCGTTAGGTCAACTCTTCTTGGCTCGCCATGTCCGTATTCCCGGTTATCTTTTGCGGTCGTGGACTAGCTTACCCCTGCATGGACCAGATCCCTAAGTGGACCAGATCTATTTCTTTGCTCTGCTCTGGTCTTCACCCCTACTCCCCTCCCCATAACAGTTGCTCAGCTCCAGCTTCTCGTCTCAGATCGGAGCTCGCACTTGCTCTAATTTGCGTCCCCGCCATGTCCGGTCGACCTCCCACGCCTCTAATCGAAGCTCGTAGTCGTCGTCGTTGCATCGTCTGCCATATCGAAGCTTCGCGTCCCCGGACTAATATCTCGCCTCTGGCTAGTCCTTCTCGCACGGCGGAGCGCGTCCCGTCGGGCGATCCAGGCCGGCGACTGGCCTCGGGAAGTTGCATGCTGCCGTGCACCCCAGGCATGGTAGCCCTGGCACAACAGTTTGACGACCACGCTCTCATGGCCACCGTGCTGGGCGTCCGTCCCGCCGTATCACCGGCAGAGTTGCTGTCGGCTTTCAGGTCTCGTTTTGGGATCAGACGAAATGAGGTCAAGATTGAGGTATGCGCGCCGCCATTCGATTTTTTCGTCTGGTTCGAGCACAGCTCAGACACCGAGCGTGTTTTGCATTCTTCCAGTTCTTTCGAGTGTCATAGGGAGAAAATGAGCTTCATGCATTGGCATCGTGCCTGTGGGTGGGACGATCGCTTGGGGTAGATTCATTTCTTTGCCAAACTCGGCTTTGATGACCTCCCATTGGATGCTTGGGAGCCGGAGGCTCTCAAGAAGGTCGTCAGTAGCGTTGGCGGCGAGCTGGTGGAAATCGTGCCACCGAGCGACAGATGGGTCATCGAGGTAAAGGCGTGGCTGAAAGATCCTGACGCTGTTCCTAAGATGTACGAGGTGCAGATTCCAAGCAGGGCAGGGCGACAACTTTGCTGGAAGCACCCGGTCATCATCCACCTGGAGGAGGTTCTGGAATCGGTACATGGCATTCAGGGCCCCGAAGAGGCTGCCAAAAAGCGTCCTCGTCGCCTGCAGTGTTGGCCTGGAAGGATCGATGGCACACGATCACCACCGTTTCGCGACGTCGCACACAATTTCGGTGGGGGAACCGGGCTTGGACGAGCTGGTGGTTCTGATTTCCCTCGAGTGAAGACAGAGCTCTAGTGAATTACTGTGGTATGTGTGGCTAATGAATTTGTAGTATGGAGAGCGTAGTAGGAAGTTAGCATCGACTAAAAATGTGTAATAATTTGAATCGATGTAGTACGTGTGTGTAATAGTTTGAAGTAGTATGTGTGTGTAATAGTTTGAATCGATGTAGTATGTGTGGGTAAGGAATTTGATGTAGTGTGTGTGTAATAGTTTGAATCGATGTAGTTGAACACCGTGCTTTATAATTTCTGTGAATAACCAAGGACAACCTCATGAAAAGAGGGTGGTCTGGCAATGAGCAATGTCCATTATGTGGATGCCAGGAAAATGTAGTCCATCTCCTCTTCAAGTACAAGGTATCTACATTTGTAACACGTTGAACTGCAGGACCATTTTGCAGGCAACACAAGACAAAGGAAAAATGGTTTACAACACAGACAGCAGACGCAAAATTTGTAGTCTGGGATAAAAAATGTCAGTTAACTGGATTTAACCACGACTAGTAATTGAAGGAAATAGATACTTGATAGTATTTGCTTACAACAATAGTACTTCCATACAAAAGGGTCTTATACCTGCACAAAAGTGGGCTAAACTTCCGACTAGTTTATAGAACAATTCATCAATATTTCATCTACAAAAGCCATTCTTCAGTCTGAACTTAACTATTCTACACTGAAGAAACTACAGATCTCCACCAGAAAAGTTGGCTGGCCAATTGCCTTGAGAGGACATAAGTTTTTTGATTATTTAACCCAAACTGATCTATTGCCTTCCCGCCAAACTACAAGAAATCTGCATCGTTCATGCATGAGCGATTTGCGTGCGCCAGTCCCGGTTCAGTTGGACCATCCGCGTCGCCGCAACGATTTCTTCGAAACTGAAATTCGGCATCTCCTTCTTGAGATTGTAGGTCCGTGTGAACTCGAACCTGAATTCCAGGGCTGAGCTGATGCCCGCCGCCGGCGCCGGCTGTCGAACAATCCAGCATACTGAGTGTAGATGCTTGGTCGCCGCCACGGTACGGCCTCCGACGGTACGTAGGATGGAGCGTCTTTGCTGCAGACGGCGTGCTCCCAGCCTCCCCCACTGCGATAAGGTAGTCCACGCCGAAGCGTGGACGCGAGAGTTCCTAGACCTTGGCGCTGCCCTGTTCGAGGGTGTGTACCCTCAGCGGCATGCTCTCGTGAACGATTTGATACGTACCTTGTTCCCACTGCCTAGAGCATGCCGTAATGCCGCCGCGTGATTTCTCCACATCGCTCTCTTGGTCCTGCTTCCCGCATCTAGCACCGACGATGCCACCATCGCCGTCGCGACCGACTCGGCACATTCAGGGAAATCATCCGCCTGGCAGGGAAATGGGAGACCGGCCTTGAAGTAGAGCCTCATGGCCTGTCTTAGAGGGGCTAAATACCCCGCCATTACGGCGTTGCAGCAAGCGGACGGGCTAGGCGGGCCATGTTACCCTAGTTGGTGCGTTGCGTAGGAGCTGCGCAAGGTGAACTGTGGTTTGTCGGAGAAGGGGAGTGAAAGACTGACAGTAGGTTTGGACTATGGGCACGCGTGAAAATAACCATCTCCCATATCCTTATAGGGTACTAATTCGACACTCGTTGCATTAACCGCTCAATCTTTATTTCCCTTCTCAGCATAAGAGTGCGAACGTATTAAAAAGATCGGTCGTGGCTATCCACCTCATCGGGCAATGTACCAGGATAGGTAGGAGACCGGGTTTCATTTTAGAAATGTTGACGACTGTGCCCTTATGTTTATACGATATTATTTATATGCCACGATGTACCGTCGATTGTAGCAACACCATCAGAAACAGGGGATGACGACGTGGCGTGGTTTCTTTTTTTAAAGGGCATCAGAAACAAGGGATGCCGACGTGGCATGTTTTCTGACTGGTGGGCCCGCCTCCTCCACCTTTGACAGTGTGTGTCCCAGGTTCGAGGGCTGGTGCCGCCCACCAACACATTATTGTGCAATTTTCCATGTGGAACCTGAATTCCGGCGCTAAGCTGATGCCCATGTCGAACACAGAGAATTCTGAAAGAAGCTACTAAAAATAAATACTCTGAATTATGAAAGTACTAAAATGAAATACATTATAATTTTGTCTAAAAGGTAATACGCATACTGCTGATCGAAATAATAGAAATACAGTATAAATTTTACTTTGAAAAATAGACCTAAAAATGCTAGCAAATAACCTAGGATGAATATAGGATTCATTCTCCTCTATATATTTAAATAAATGGCTCTGCGTCTTTGCAACACATATTCAGAGAACTCTCTCCGTCTGCAATGTGCTGCCAGTATCTCGTCCAGAGGGTAAGGCCTCGGTGTATGTTCCAGACTTAAGCCATACGTCATTGTTGGTTCCTCTTCCCAGTATTGACCTCGTGATCGTACAATCTGATATAATTCCTGTAGTATATGCAACCGGATTTTACTCTGGGGTGTAACCTGGTGTCAATGGAGATAGACTGATTGTAATCAACAAAGAGGGCACGACTTCCAATGTCACCGATGACCTCGAGAGAGCGGTTCTCCGTGTTCACCCGGTACAACACCGGTTGCCCTTTGGCGAAATCCCCGTTCAACACAAGAAGCAGATCACCATCTGACTCCACAAGGTAAAATTTGTAAGTTCCGCGTGCTTGTTCAAAGACTGGGGCTGAAATTATTTTGGCCATCGTGATGTTGTTTCGCTGCTGTTTAATCGGATGTTGGTCGACAAGATGTCTCCATTCTCAAGTAATGCATATACTTCCCCTCAGAATGTCGTCATGCAGTCCAGAAGCATAACAGGAGGTGGCGAATACAATCCTTCTCCAAATGATTCATTGATTTTCCCCGTTGGGGTGCTCTCATCGGCCCATGCAATATGATCTGGATAATCAGTGCAAACGAACACCATCATCGAGGACTTCATCACGATGACAGATTGCAGAAGATCAGATGGTATGTGTGCTTGAAACTCAGTGTTAGACTTGTGAGTGATTGGGTTCAGAAGCCGAACCTGGTACGGCTCCACCCTCTGAGCAAGCACGATGATTCCACGAGAAACACAGACGAAGTAGAATCTTTTGAAAGAAGAGGGCATCAGTTAGCACTAAGATGTTTACAATGGAAAAATACCAATAAATATCGGATGTGAATGTGAACCTGCGATGGACGTCCATTAGATTTGTCCTGAAGCAACAACCAGTGGCGAGGTTGAGGAAGGTGAAGTCGCCAATGTCTGGAAGTGTGTGGTCTATCATGATCCAATTGTTGAGATGGAATTCGGGCACCTTTAAAGTGCAGCGCCAATCGGTGCAGACTTCCCGACAAGCAGCATAGGTGTCGACATACTCCTCTTTCTCCAGCAAGTAGTTGGCGATCTTGCAAAGTGGGTCGGCCGACAGATCGGACCAGTTCCTCTTGATCCGGCTACTGGCCATGGCTTACGTGTGGGAATGTTTTGATCGAGGAAGAAAGAAGAACTACCACTGTGAGGAGAAGAAGAAGAGGAGAACAGACGAGGGAGACGAAGCGGAATTGCCACTATGAGGAGACGAGGGAGAAGAAGCGGAACTGCCACTTCAAGTTTGGATCAACGGGCTTTTTTCCGGAACTAGCGCGTGAACCAGCCATGCACTGCATGTAAGTTTTGATCAAACAGACTGACATGTGGGACCTGCTAAAAAATTCCGTCAAGTGCTACCATGCATAGTGCACTGACAGGTGGCATGTTTTCTGACTGGTGGGCCCACCTCCTCCACCTTCGATGGCGCGCGTCCCAGGTTCGAGGGCTGGTGCTGCCCACCAACACATTATTGTGCAATTTTCCATGCTTTGTCGCAACCAGGTCCGCTCCACTCCACTCCTCTACTCCTACCGCTTCCACTCTGCTCATTCGTGCACCACTCTCGTCGTCCCCTTGGGTCGTCGTCCTCCCGCCCTCCCTTCCCTGCCATCCCCTCACGTCCCCTCCCTGCCCTGTCCCCTTGCCGCCGTCCATCGCCCAGGCGCGCCTGGAAATGAAAACCGAGAGTCGGCCGTTGGGTTAGGGGCCCAACGACGCTGGTGATCCGGATCCCGCTCGGATATGGATCTTGTAAGGCTTGAGAACACGGATATGGGTCCTGCACGGCTGGAGAGCATGGAATCTCCTTCAAGTCCGGAGAACACAGAGGACAACGAAACAGGGGGAGAAGAAGCAGGGTGCAGAGCTTTGGAGGTATGGAGCCCGGAGAAGGTGTCGTGCGTCCACATTGAAGGGTAAGAACTATGATTCCTTTTATGCATACCCCAATTAGCGTTTCTAGTCCCGTGGTGATGGCAAGGATATGTGTTGGTAACTGTAGGACGTCTGTACAGCTTGTCCTTGAGCATGATGCTTTGTCAAGTGAGCATGAAGGCACTGAAATGTGTGGCGGTGCGTATGATGATGAGAAAGCATATCCAGACGTGGCTGCTGACCCTGATAGGATGGAGAGTAGGGAATATTTGGTTGATTCGAACTTTGAGCCTAACTATGGGACTGGTGAGGAAGAGGAATGTGAAGATGTGGAAATAGGATGTAGATACAACGACGAAGACGAGGACAGGCCAGTGATATAGTTTGACAGGGACAATCCTAGAATTGATGAGGGGACTGTCTTTGATAATGTGGAGGACTGCAGATATGCAGTTGCAACCTATGCAATCAGAGTTGGGTTCGAATTTATCACTGAAAAGAGCGACCAAAAGAGATTTAGGGTGCACTATAGGGAAAGTAATGTGTGTAAATGGAGATTACATGCATCTCCAATGCGGGGTGGACACCCATTTCTGGTTGCAATAGCTACATTTAGTTTCAGTCTTTCTCATATTTATTCTACTGATAACTAGCTTTGAATCATTTGGATTCTTATCGAATGCAGATCAAAGTAAACACGAAGAAACACAACTTCCCTAATACTTCTTTAAGTGATAAAATTAGACCGGCGACTACCAAGTGGATTCCTGCTACTGTACTTGACTAGGTGAGGCCGGATCATAACATTGGACCTGCTGAACTCAGAGCAAATATTAGCAAAATGTTTAACGTTCTGATTCCTTACCACAGAGTCTTTGATGGGAAGGAGATGTCTCTAGACTTCATTCAAGGCAAGTGGAATGATAGTTTTCATATGTTGTATAGTTTCAAAGCTCAGGTAGAGTAAACATCACCTGGTAGTGTTGTTGACATCGATTACAAGGTTGTGAAAGGAAGAGAAAAGGTCTCGAGGGGGGTCAGGTATAAGCAGGCAGATAAGATATGCTTCAGGAGATGTTTTGTCTGCCTGAAGGCATGCTGGAAGGGGTTCCTAGACGGATGCAGGCCATACTTGGCAATAGGCGCAACTTCTTTAACAGGGAAGTTCAGGGGACATGTTGCTTCTACTTGTGCTTTGGACGCGCATAATTGGCTTCTACCCGTAGCTTATGCTGTTCTTGAGGGTGAATCAAATGAAAGCTGGACATGGTTCATGCAGAGACTATGGGAAGTAATTGGTCACCCTGAATGCTTGGTGATACACACCGGTGCATGCGAGGGTCTTGAGAATGCCGTTGATGCTGTGTTTCCTAGGGTTGAGCATAGGGAATGCATGCGGCACCTCGCTACTAACTTCACGAAGAAGTTCAAAGGAAATATCTTTGAAGAGGACTTGTGGCGATCAGCATACACATACACCCCAAGCACGCATATTACTTACTTGCAGAACATGTATGTAGTGCCAAAGGTGAAAAAATACCTTGAAGAACATCACACCAAGCTATGGGCCAGAAGCAAGTTTGGTGAGTTAAGCAAGGTGGATTTTGTTTGCAATAATTTGGCAAAGAGTTTCAATGATAAGATTTCGGGCATGAAGACACTTGGAATTGTTATTTTGTTGGATGCAATAAGACAATGCATAATGGTGAAGATAGATTTAAGGCAAAGAATTTGTGCAAGAAATTTTTTAGGCCATAAAATAGTTCCAAAGGTGGTTATGTTACTAAATGCAAGAACCAGGGCAATGAGAACGATAAAGATGAGGATGGTCAGAAGTACCAAAACATTGGCTGAGGTTTATGCAGAATACAAGCATGGAAGTGAACGGAGGTACACTGTAGACATTAGAAACAAAATTTGTTCATGCAGGCAGTGGCAGATTACTGGCCTGCCATGTCACCATGCAATTTACTTCATCTTAAAGCTTAGAGGTAGCGGAGCTAAAATAGAGAACTATGTCGACAACTATTTCTCCATGGACAAGTTTGCTGCAACTTATGCAGAAAACGTACCACCTATGGCCGATGAAAATGATTGGGAGATTGTCTATCCAGGGTTCAAACTTCAACCACCAGTTCTTAGGAGGCCACCTGGGAGGCCTAGAAAGCTAAGGATCAAAGCCTCCACCGATGAAGGTTCAAGGCTGGGAGCTAGGAAAAGGAAATGCAAACGATGTGGTAGATTCGGCCATATCAAGAGGTTGTGCAAAAACCCAGTTACACATGATATTGTCCCTGTTCACACCCCGGTGGAAGAAAATGAGGCTTCTCAGCCAGAACTGGAGGAAGAGCAGTGCGAAGACGGTGATGAGCACTGGGAGGAAAACATACGTAAGCAGCCAATTTATGAAGAAGCGGAGGTGCCGGCGAGAAAAGGGTGTGAAAAGAAACAAAACGGTAAGCAGAACAGGGAGGAAAGGGCAAATAATGGAGGTGTATTAGAATATGAAGAAGTTGCAGGGGTGATTGAGGATGTTCTTTAGGATCTTTCGGCTAACTGCAGGAGAAATAATAAATCCCTGCCAATTACATCTTTGTACGATTCTGCAGATGAAAGGTAAGCTTAGAAATTATTTTATTTGCCATTTTATCATTTTTTTATCCTCATCAACTGATGCTTAATGCAGCGTGGGCTAGCAGACTAATAAGAGGAGCAGAAAGATGCGGGCACAGTAACGTCGTATGTTGAATTATACCATTGAAACTAAACTAGTCGTGTCGTCTTTATTTATATCTGGCGCGTGCAACGTTTCTGTGATGGGGTCATGTGAACCAGATTACAATTTTTTAAAATATTATTATATTAATATTTTACCTGCGTTTGGACGCGGCTACTAGTTCCCATCTCCCTTGCATTCCCATCTCCTCTGGTGCACTCCAGAATTATGGTTGTGCCATCAAGAAGTAGAGTCAGCGTATTGTCCCATCAGATGTGAACGCAATGACTTTGTTTGTTCAGAATTTGATGACTTTTGATTAGTTTGAAAGACAGGGAAACCTAAAACATGTATCTAGATATGTTTTGGGTATAGACACATTTATTAAATATCTAAAAAAAACTACGTCAGTTATATCTGGACAGGAGTAGTACACTATTACAACACGCTCGATCCCTTCTTCTCTGGTGCACTCCAAATTATGGCTGTGCCATCAAGTGCTGGGAGCAGAGTCAATGTATTGTCCCATCAGATATGCCAGGAACACGCGAACTTTATTTTCAGGATCGGACGAGTTTCGATCGACTAGTTTCAAATACAAAGACAACTAAAACATGGCCAACATATATAGATTATGACGATAATCGACCATGACTCGAGTGACCCAGATCCAAAGAGCGCATTAAGATACCGCACATAGATTTAATTTATGCTTAAGTGGCCCTAATTGACTATGACGCTCCTGCAGTCTCCATTATTGACGATGTTGTCCGCATCGCTGCCAGCCTCCTCCGCATCGGAATCGATGCCGACGTTCCCGACAGCGTTCCTCCTCCTCATGGATTCTTCACAGCACGCTGCATCGATAACGGTGGAGGTCGACGCCTGTGCCTTGCCTGAGCGCCGCCCTTCGGGTTGCGCAGATCCGCGGATCTGGGTTACACACAGCTCAATCAACGTAGCCCGCTCCTTCTTGAACATCTTTCGCTAGTACGCGCTCGTGCGCGAGTACCATGCCATTACCCTCTTCCGCTCCGACAGCTGGTGGCGTTGCTCCTCGATCTGCCTCCCCAATGCGTTGTCGCGCAAGAGCGGCGCGATAGGAACCCCGGCGTAGCTGAGCTCGAAGCTGGCCGGAAGCCTCACGAACGGCGGCGCGAGTATGTTGTAGTGGGGGAACATCTGAGCCTCGTGCAAGCTAAGTTTGGGCCTCTCCCTCTCCATGGCGATGAAGGAACACGATCTGAGCTTCGGCCCCAAGGTTAAGGGGATAAGGGCAAGGACGTAGGCCCGCCGCTAAGCACGCCAATTAGTTCAGAGAACAGACTTCGCTGGATCGCCTCGAAGGGCATCCTTATCGTCCACGCACCCCAATCCAACGACACCTAACAATCGGGGATCGGGTCTTCTAGAATCCCAGAGCGGTTGCTCGTTAGCTCTACATCCCGATTGTTTGTGGCCAACGGCTGTAGTTGAAAATAATACACATTTCAATGACACTGGAGGATAAATATGTGGTCTCTGAAGAGAACACACATGCAATGACTCTAGCTGTGGTTAATGAGAAGAACACACATGCAATGACACTGGTGGATCCATATGTGGTATAAGAAAAGAACACACATGCAATGACTCTGGTTGTTGTTAGTAAAAAGAACACACATACAATGACACTGGTGGATCCGTGTGTGGTCTCTGAAGAGAACACACATGCAATGACACTAGTGGATCCATATGTGGTATGTGAAACCAATAGTCATGAAATGACTCCAGTTGTTGTTAGTAAAAAGAACACACATGCAGTGACATTGGTGGAACCATGGGTGGTATCTGAAGAGAACTCACATGCAATGACTCTGCCTGTTGTTAGTAAAAAGAGCACACATGCAATGACACTGGTGGATCCATAGGTGGATTGTGAAAAGAACACACATGCAATGACTCTGGTTGTTGTTAGTAAAAAGAACACACATGCAATGACACTGGTGGATCCATGTGTGGTCTCTGAAGAGAACACACATGCAATAACTCTAGCTGTGGTTAATGAGAAGAACAAACATTTCAATGACACTGGTGGATCCATATGTGGTATGTGAAAAGAACACACATGCAATGACTCCAGTTGTTGTTAGTAAAAAGAGCACACATGCAATGACACTGGTGGATCCATGTGTGGTCTCTGAAGAGAACACACATTCCAATAACACTGGTGGATCCATATGTGGTATGTGAAAAGAACACACATGCAATGACTCCAGTTGTTGTTAGTAAATAGAACACACATGCAATGACACTGGTGGATCCATGTGTGGTCTCTAAAGAGAACACACGTTTCAATGACACTGGTGGATCCATATGTGGTATGTGAAAATAATAGTCATGAAGTGACTCAAGTTGTTGTTACTAAAAAGAACACACATGCAATGACACTGGTGGATCCATGTGTGGTCTCTGAGAGAGGACACACATGAAATGGCTCTAGTTGTTGTTAGTAAAAAGAGCACACATGGAATGACACTGGTAGATCCATAGGTGGATTGGGAAAAGAACACACATGCAATGACACTGGTGGATCCATATGTGGTATGTGAAAATAACACACATGCAATGACTCCAGTTGTTGTTAGTAAAAAGAACACACATGCAATGCCACTACTGGATCCATGTGTGGTCTTTGAAGAGAACACACATTTCAATGACACTGGTGGATCCCTAAGTGGTATGTGAAAAGAACACACATGCAATGACTCCAGTTGCTGTTAGTAAAAAGACACACATGCAATGACACTAGTGGATCCATGTGTGGTCTCTGAAGAGAACACACATGTAATGACTCTGGTTGTTTTTAGTAAACATAACACACATTCAATGACTCTGGTTGTTGTTAGTAAAAAGAGCACACATGCAATGACACTGGTGGATCCATGGGTGGTCTCTGAAGAGAACACACATTTCAATGACACTGGTGGATCCATATGTGGTATGTGAAAAGAACACACGTGCAATGACTCCAGTTGTTAGTAAAAGAGCACACATGAAATGACATCAGGATCCATGTGTGGTCTCAAGAGAACACACATTACAATAACACTGGTGGATCCAAATGGGTGATGTGAAAAGAAACCACATGCAATGACTCAGTTGTTAGTAAAAAGAACACACATGCAATGACATCAGGATCCATGTGGTCTATGAAGAGAACACATGCAATGACTCGTTGTTGTTAGTAAAAAGAGCACACATGGAATGACACTGGTAGATCCATAGGTGGATTGGGAAAAGAACACACATGCAATGACACTGGTGGATCCATATGTGGTATGTGAAAATAACACACATGCATTGACTCTAGTTGTTAGTAAAAGAACACACATGCAATGACACTACTGGATCCATGTGTGGTCTCTGAAGAGAACACACATTTCAATGACACTGGTGGATCCCTATGTGGTATGTGAAAAGAACACACATGCAATGACTCCAGTTGCTGTTAGTAAAAAGAACACACATGCAATGACACTAGTGGATCCATGTGTGGTCTCTAAAGAGAACACACATGTAATGACTCTGGTTGTTTTTAGTAAACAGAACACACATGCAATGACTCGTTGTTGTTAGTAAAAGAGCACACATGCAATGACATCGGTGGATCCATGTGTGGTCTCTAAAAGAACACACATTTCAATGACACTGGTGGATCCATATGTGGTATGTGAAAAGAACACACGTGCAATGACTCCAGTTGTTGTTAGTAAAAAGAACACACATGGAATGACACTGGTGGATCCATGCGTGGTCTCTGAAGAGAACACACATGCAATAACTCTAGCTGTGGTTAATGAGAAGAACACACATTTCAATGACACTGGTGCATCCATATGTGGTATGTGAAAAGAACACACATGAAATGACTCCAGTTGTTGTTAGTGAAAATAACACACATGCAATGACACATGTGGATCCATGTGTGGTCTCTGAAGAGAACACACATGCAATGACTCTGGCTGTTGTTAGTAAAAAGAGCACAAATGCAATGACACTGGTGGATCCATAGGTGGATTGTGAAAAGAACACACATGCAATGACTCTGGTTGTTGTTAGTAAAAAGAACACACATGCAATGACACTGGTGGATCCATGTCTGGTCTCTGAAGAGAACACACATGCAATGACTCTAGCTGTGGTTAATGAGAAGAACACACATTTTAATGACACTGGTGGATCCATATGTGGTATGTGAAAAGAAAACACATGCAATGACTCTAGTTGTTTTTAGTAAAAAGAACACACATGCAATGACACTGGTGGATCCATGTGTGGTCTCTGAAGAGAACACACATGCAATGACTCTGGTTGTTGTTAGTAAAAAGAGCACACATGCAATGACACTAGTGGATCCAAAGGTGGATTGTGAAAAGAACACACATGCAATGGCACTGGTGGATCCATATGTGGTATGTGAAAAGAACACACAAGCAATGACTCTAGTTGTTGTTAGTAAAAAGAACAGACATGCAATGACACTAGTGGATCCATGTGTGGTATCTGAAGAGAACACACATGCAATGACTCTAGTTGTTGTTAGTAAAAAGAACACACATGCAGTGACTCTGGTCGTTGTTAGTAAAAAGAACACACATGCAATGACTCTAGTTGTTGTTAGTAAAAAGAGCACACATGCAATGACACTGGTGGATCCATGTGTGGTCTCTGAAGAGAACACACATTTCAATGACATTGGTGGATCCATATGTGGTATGTGACAAGAGCACACATGCAATGGCTCAAGTTGTTGTTAGTAAAAAGAACACATGCAAAGAAACTGGTGGATCCATGTGTGGTCTCTGAAGAGAACACACATGCAATAACTCTAGCTGTGGTTAATGAGAAGAACACACATTTCAATGACACTGGTGGATCCATATGTGGTATGTGAAAAGAATAGTCATGAAATGACTCCAATTGTTGTTAGTGAAAAGAACACACATGCAATGACTCTGGTTGTTGTTAGTAAAAAGTGCACACATGCAATGACACTGGTGGATCCATCGGAGGATTGTGAAAAGAACACACATGCAATGACTCTGGTTGTTAGTAAAAAGAACACAAATGCAATGACACTGGTGGATCCATGTGTGGTCTTTGAAGAGAACACACATGCAATGACTCTAGATGTTGTTAATGAGAAGAACACACATTTCAATGACACTAGTTGATCTATATGTGGTATGTGAAAAGAACACACATGCAATGACTCCAGTTGTTGTTAGTAAAAAGAGCACACATGCAATGACACTGGTGGATCCATGTGTTGTCTCTGAACAGAACACACATTTCAATGACACTGGTGGATCCATATGTGGTATGTGAAAAGAACACACATGCAATGACTTTGGTTGTTGTTAGTAAACAGAACACACATGCAATGAGTCTGGTTGTTGTTAGTGAAAAGAGCATACATGCAATGACACTGGTGGATACATGTGTGGTCTCTGAAGAGAACACACATTTCAATGACACTGGTGGATCCATATGTGGTATGTGAAAAGAAAACACATGCAATGACTCTAGCTGTTGTTAGGAAAAAGAACACACATGCAATGACACTGGTGGATCCATGTGTGGTCTCTGAAGAGAACACACATTTCAATGACACTGGTGGATCCATATATGGTATGTGAAAAGAACACACATGCAATGACTCCAGTTGTTGTTAGTAAAAAGACCACACATGCAATTACACTGGTGGATCCATGTGTGGTCTCTAAAGAGAACATACATTTCAATGACACTGGTGGATCCATATGTGGTATGTGAAAAGAACACACATGCAATGACTCCAGTTGTTGTTAGTAAAAGGAATACACATGCAATGTCACTAGTGGATCCATGTGCACACATGCAATGACTCTAGTTGTTGTTAGTAAAAATAACACACATGCAATGACACTGGTGGATCCATGTGTGGTCTCTGAAGAGAACACACATTCCAATAACACTGGTGGATCCATATGTGGTATGTGAAAAGAACACACATGCAATGACTCCAGTTGTTGTTAGTAAAAAGAACACACATGCAATGACACTGGTGGATCCATGTGTGGTCTCTGAAGAGAACATACATGCAATGACTCTGGTTGTTGTTAGTAAAAAGAGCACACATGGAATGACACTGGTAGATCCATAGGTGGATTGGGAAAAGAACACACATGCAATGACACTGGTGGATCCATATGTGGTATGTGAAAATAACACACATGCAATGACTCCAGTTGTTGTTAGTAAAAAGAACACACATGCAATGCCACTACTGGATCCATGTGTGGTCTCTGAAGAGAACACACATTTCAATGACACTGGTGGATCCCTATGTGGTATGTGAAAAGAACACACATGCAATGACTCCAGTTGCTGTTAGTAAAAAGAACACACATGCAATGACACTAGTGGATCCATGTGTGGTCTCTGAAGAGAACACACATTAATGACTCTGGTTGTTTTTAGTAAACAGAACACACATTCAATGACTCTGGTTGTTGTTAGTAAAAAGAGCACACATGCAATGACACTGGTGGATCCATGGGTGGTCTCTGAAGAGAACACACATTTCAATGACACTGGTGGATCCATATGTGGTATGTGAAAAGAACACACGTGCAATGACTCCAGTTGTTGTTAGTAAAAAGAGCACACATGAAATGACACTGGTGGATCCATGTGTGGTCTCTGAAGAGAACACACATTACAATAACACTGGTGGATCCATATGTGGTATGTGAAAAGAACACACATGCAATGACTCCAGTTGTTGTTAGTAAAAAGAACACACATGCAATGACATCAGGATCCATGTGTGGTCTCCAAGAGAACACACATGCAATGACTCTGGTTGTTGTTAGTAAAAGAGCACACATGGAATGACACCGTAGATCCATAGGTGGATTGGGAAAAGAACACACATGCAATGACACTGGTGGATCCATATGTGGTATGTGAAAATAACACACATGCATTGACTCTAGTTGTTGTTAGTAAAAAGAACACACATGCAATGACACTACTGGATCCATGTGTGGTCTCTGAAGAGAACACACATTTCAATGACACTGGTGGATCCCTATGTGGTATGAGAAAAGAACACACATGCAATGACTCCAGTCGCTGTTAGTAAAAAGAACACACATGCAATGACACTAGTGGATCCATGTGTGGTCTCTAAAGAGAACACACATGTAATGACTCGTTGTTTTAGTAAATGAACACACATGCAATGACTCGTTGTTGTTAGTAAAAGAGCACACATGCAATGACACTGTGGATCCATGTGTGGTCTCTGAAAAGAACACACATTTCAATGACACTGGTGGATCCATATGTGGTATGTGAAAAGAACACACGTGCAATGACTCCAGTTGTTGTTAGTAAAAAGAACACACATGGAATGACATCAGGATCCATGTGGTCTCCAAGAGAACACACATGCAATAACTCTAGCTGTGGTTAATGAGAAGAACACACATTTCAATGACACTGGTGCATCCATATGTGGTATGTGAAAAGAACACACATGAAATGACTCCAGTTGTTGTTAGTGAAAAGAACACACATGCAATGACACTGGTGGATCCATGTGTGGTCTCCAAGAGAACACACATGCAATGACTCTGGGTTGTTAGTAAAAAGAACACACATTCAATGACACTGGTGGATCCTTAGGTGATTATGAAAATAACACACATGCAATGACTCTGGTTCTTGTTAGTAAAAAGAACACACATGCAATGACACTGGTGGATCCATGTCTGGTCTCTGAAGAGAACACACATGCAATGACTCTAGCTGTGGTTAATGAGAAGAACACACATTTTAATGACACTGGTGGATCCATATGTGGTATGTGAAAAGAAAACACATGCAATGACTCTAGTTGTTTTTAGTAAAAAGAACACACATGCAATGACATCAGGATCCATGTGTGGTCTCCAAGAGAACACACATGCAATGACTCTGGTTGTTGTTAGTAAAAAGAGCACACATGCAATGACACTAGTGGATCCAAAGGTGGATTGTGAAAAGAACACACATGCAATGGCACTGGTGGATCCATATGTGGTATGTGAAAAGAACACACATGCAATGACTCTAGTTGTTGTTAGTAAAAAGAACAGACATGCAATGACACTAGTGGATCCATGTGTGGTATCTGAAGAGAACACACATGCAATGACTCTAGTTGTTGTTAGTAAAAAGAACACACATGTAGTGACTCTGGTTGTTGTTAGTAAAAAGAACACACATGCAATGACTCTAGTTGTTGTTAGTAAAAAGAGCACACATGCAATGACACTGGTGGATCCATGTGTGGTCTCTGAAGAGAACACACATTTCAATGACATTGGTGGATCCATATGTGGTATGTGACAAGAGCACACATGCAATGGCTCCAGTTGTTGTTAGTAAAAAGAACACATGCAAAGAAACTGGTGGATCCATGTGTGGTCTCTGAAGAGAACACACATGCAATAACTCTAGCTGTGGTTAATGAGAAGAACACACATTTCAATGACACTGGTGGATCCATATGTGGTATGTGAAAAGAATAGTCATGAAATGACTCCAATTGTTGTTAGTGAAAAGAACACACATGCAATGACTCTGGTTGTTGTTAGTAAAAAGTGCACACATGCAATGACACTGGTGGATCCATCGGAGGATTGTGAAAAGAACACACATGCAATGACTCTGGTTGTTAGTAAAAAGAACACAAATGCAATGACACTGGTGGATCCATGTGTGGTCTTTGAAGAGAACACACATGCAATGACTCTAGATGTTGTTAATGAGAAGAACACACATTTCAATGAAACTAGTTGATCTATATGTGGTATTTGAAAAGAACACACATGCAATGACTCCAGTTGTTGTTAGTAAAAAGAGCACACATGCAATGACACTGGTGGATCCATGTGTTGTCTCTGAACAGAACACACATTTCAATGACACTGGTGGATCCATATGTGGTATGTGAAAAGAACACACATGCAATGACTTTGGTTGTTGTTAGTAAACAGAACACACATGCAATGAGTCTGGTTGTTGTTAGTGAAAAGAGCATACATGCAATGGCACTGGTGGATCCATGTGTGGTCTCTGAAGAGAACACACATTTCAATGACACTGGTGGATCCATATGTGGTATGTGAAAAGAATAGTCATGAAATGACTCCAGTTGTTGTTAGGAAAAAGAACACACATGCAATGACACTGGTGGATCCATGTGTGGTCTCTAAGAACACACATGCAATAACTCTAGCTGTGCATAATGAGAAGAACACACATTTCAATGACACTGGTGGATCCATATGTGGTATGTGAAAGGAATAGTCATGAAATGACTCCAATTGTTGTTAGTGAAAAGAAAACACATGTAATGACACTGGTGGATCCATTTGTGGTCTCTGAACAGAACACACATGCAATGACTCTGGCTGTTGTTAGTAACAAGAGCACACATGCAATGACACTGGTGGATCCATAGGTGGATTGTGAAAAGAACACACATGCAATGACTCTAGTTGTTGTTAGTAAAAAGAACACACATGCAATGACACTGGTGGATCCATGTGTGGTCTTTGAAGAGAACACACATGCAATGACTCTAGCTGTGGTTAATGAGAAGAACACACATTTCAATGACACCGGTTGATCCATATGTGGTATGTGAAAAGAACACACATGCAATGACTCCAGTTGTTGTTAGTAAAAAGAACACACATACAATGACACTGGTGGATCCATGTGTGGTCTCTGAAGAGAACACACATTTCAATGACACTAGTGGATGCATATGTGGTATGTGAAAAGAACACACAAGCAGTGACTCCAGTTGTTGTTAGTAAAAAGAACACACATGCAATGACACTGGTGGATCTACGTGTGGTCTCTGAAGAGAACACACATGCAATGACTCTGGCTGTTGTTAGTAAAAAGAGCACACATGCAATGACTATGATTTTTGTTAGTAAAAAGAACACACATGCAATGACTCTGGTTGTTGTTAGTAAAAAGAGCACACATGTAATGACACTGGTGGATCCATGTGTGGTTTCTGAAGAGAACACACATTTCAATGACACTGGTGGATCCATATATGGTATGTGAAAAGAACACACATGCAATGACTCCAGTTGTTGTTAGTAGAAAGACAACACATGTAATGTCACTAGTAGAAGGAATACACATGCAATGTCACTAGTGGATCCATGTGCACACATGCAATAACTCTAGTTGTTGTTAGTAAAAAGAACACACATGCAATGACACTGGTGGATCCATGTGTGGTCTCTGAAGAGAACACACATTCCAATAACACTGGTGGATCCATATGTGGTATGTGAAAAGAACACACATGCAATGACTCCAGTTGTTGTTAGTAAAAAGAACACACATGCAATGACACTGGTGGATCCATGTGTGGTCTCTGAAGAGAACATACATGCAATGACTCTGGTTGTTGTTAGTAAAAAGAGCACACATGGAATGATACTGGTAGATCCATAGGTGGATTGGGAAAAGAACACACATGCAGTGACACTGGTGGATCCATATGTGGTATGTGAAAATAACACACATGCAATGACTCCAGTTGTTGTTAGTAAAAAGAACACACATGCAATGCCACTACTGGATCCATGTGTGGTCTCTGAAGAGAACACACATTTCAATGACACTGGTGGATCCCTATGTGGTATGTGAAAAGAACACACATGCAATGACTCCAGTTGTTGTTAGTAAAAAGAGCACACATGAAATGACACTGGTGGATCCATGTGTGGTCTCTGAAGAGAACACACATTACAATAACACTGGTGGATCCATATGTGGTATGTGAAAAGAACACACATGCAATGACTCCAGTTGTTGTTAGTAAAAAGAACACACATGCAATGACATCAGGATCCATGTGTGGTCTCTGAAGAGAACACACATGCAATGACTCTGGTTGTTGTTAGTAAAAAGAGCACACATGGAATGACACTGGTAGATCCATAGGTGGATTGGGAAAAGAACACACATGCAATGACACTGGTGGATCCATATGTGGTATGTGAAAATAACACACATGCATTGACTCTAGTTGTTGTTAGTAAAAAGAACACACATGCAATGACACTACTGGATCCATGTGTGGTCTCTGAAGAGAACACACATTTCAATGACACTGGTGGATCCCTATGTGGTATGTGAAAAGAACACACATGCAATGACTCCAGTCGCTGTTAGTAAAAAGAACACACATGCAATGACACTAGTGGATCCATGTGTGGTCTCTAAAGAGAACACACATGTAATGACTCTGGTTGTTTTTAGTAAACAGAACACACATGCAATGACTCTGGTTGTTGTTAGTAAAAAGAGCACACATGCAATGACACTGGTGGATCCATGTGTGGTCTCTGAAAAGAACACACATTTCAATGACACTGGTGGATCCATATGTGGTATGTGAAAAGAACACACGTGCAATGACTCCAGTTGTTGTTAGTAAAAAGAACACACATGGAATGACACTGGTGGATCCATGTGTGGTCTCTGAAGAGAACACACATGCAATAACTCTAGCTGTGGTTAATGAGAAGAACACACATTTCAATGACACTGGTGCATCCATATGTGGTATGTGAAAAGAACACACATGAAATGACTCCAGTTGTTGTTAGTGAAAAGAACACACATGCAATGACACAGGTGGATCCATGTGTGGTCTCTGAAGAGAACACACATGCAATGACTCTGGCTGTTGTTAGTAAAAAGAGCACAAATGCAATGACACTGGTGGATCCATAGGTGGATTGTGAAAAGAACACACATGCAATGACTCTGGTTGTTGTTAGTAAAAAGAACACACATGCAATGACACTGGTGGATCCATGTCTGGTCTCTGAAGAGAACACACATGCAATGACTCTAGCTGTGGTTAATGAGAAGAACACACATTTTAATGACACTGGTGGATCCATATGTGGTATGTGAAAAGAAAACACATGCAATGACTCTAGTTGTTTTTAGTAAAAAGAACACACATGCAATGACACTGGTGGATCCATGTGTGGTCTCTGAAGAGAACACACATGCAATGACTCTGGTTGTTGTTAGTAAAAAGAGCACACATGCAATGACACTAGTGGATCCAAAGGTGGATTGTGAAAAGAACACACATGCAATGGCACTGGTGGATCCATATGTGGTATGTGAAAAGAACACACATGCAATGACTCTAGTTGTTGTTAGTAAAAAGAACAGACATGCAATGACACTAGTGGATCCATGTGTGGTATCTGAAGAGAACACACATGCAATGACTCTAGTTGTTGTTAGTAAAAAGAACACACATGTAGTGACTCTGGTTGTTGTTAGTAAAAAGAACACACATGCAATGACTCTAGTTGTTGTTAGTAAAAAGAGCACACATGCAATGACACTGGTGGATCCATGTGTGGTCTCTGAAGAGAACACACATTTCAATGACATTGGTGGATCCATATGTGGTATGTGACAAGAGCACACATGCAATGGCTCCAGTTGTTGTTAGTAAAAAGAACACATGCAAAGAAACTGGTGGATCCATGTGTGGTCTCTGAAGAGAACACACATGCAATAACTCTAGCTGTGGTTAATGAGAAGAACATACATTTCAATGACACTGGTGGATCCATATGTGGTATGTGAAAAGAATAGTCATGAAATGACTCCAATTGTTGTTAGTGAAAAGAACACACATGCAATGACTCTGGTTGTTGTTAGTAAAAAGTGCACACATGCAATGACACTGGTGGATCCATCGGAGGATTGTGAAAAGAACACACATGCAATGACTCTGGTTGTTAGTAAAAAGAACACAAATGCAATGACATCGGTGGATCCATGTGGTCTTTGAAGAGAACACACATGCAATGACTCTAGATGTTGTTAATGAGAAGAACACACATTTCAATGACACTAGTTGATCTATATGTGGTATGTGAAAAGAACACACATGCAATGACTCCAGTTGTTGTTAGTAAAAAGAGCACACATGCAATGACACTGGTGGATCCATGTGTTGTCTCTCAATGTAACACACATTTCAATGACACTGTGGATCCATATGTGGTATGTGAAAAGAACACACATGCAATGACTTTGGTTGTTAGTAAACAGAACACACATGCAATGAGTCTGTTGTTGTTAGTGAAAAGAGCATACATGCAATGACATCAGGATCCATGTGTGGTCTCAAGAGAACACACATTTCAATGACACTGTGGATCCATATGTGGTATGTGAAAAGAATAGTCATGAAATGACTCCAGTTGTTGTTAGGAAAAGAACACACATGCAATGACATCAGGATCCATGTGGTCTCTAAGAGAACACACATGCAATAACTCTAGCTGTGCATAATGAGAAGAACACACATTTCAATGACACTGGTGGATCCATATGTGGTATGTGAAAGGAATAGTCATGAAATGACTCCAATTGTTGTTAGTGAAAAGAAAACACATGCAATGACATTGGTGGATCCATGTGTGGTCTCTGAAGAGAACACACATGCAATGACTCGAGCTGTTGTTAGTAACAAGAGCACACATGCAATGACACTGGTGGATCCATAGGTGGATTGTGAAAAGAACACACATGCAATGACTCTAGTTGTTGTTAGTAAAAAGAACACACATGCAATGACACTGGTGGATCCATGTGGTCTTGAAGAGAACACACATGCAATGACTCTAGCTGTGGTTAATGAGAAGAACACACATTTCAATGACACCGGTTGATCCATATGTGGTATGTGAAAAGAACACACATGCAATGACTCGGGTTGTTGTTAGTAAAAAGAACACAGATACAATGACATCAGGGATCCATGTGTGGTCTCTGAAGAGAACACACATTTCAATGACACTAGTGGATGCATATGTGGTATGTGAAAAGAACACACAAGCAGTGACTCCAGTTGTTGTTAGTAAAAAGAACACACATGCAATGACACTGGTGGATCTACGTGTGGTCTCTGAAGAGAACACACATGCAATGACTCTGGCTGTTGTTAGTAAAAAGAGCACACATGCAATGACTATGATTTTTGTTAGTAAAAAGAACACACATGCAATGACTCTGGTTGTTGTTAGTAAAAAGAGCACACATGTAATGACACTGGTGGATCCATGTGTGGTTTCTGAAGAGAACACACATTTCAATGACACTGGTGGATCCATATATGGTATGTGAAAAGAACACACATGCAATGACTCCAGTTGTTGTTAGTAGAAAGACAACACATGTAATAACACTGGTGGATCCATGTGTGGTCTCTAAAGAGAACATACATTTCAATGACACTGGTGGATCCTTATGTGCTATGTGAAAAGAACACACATGCAATGACTCCAGTTGTTGTTAGTAAAAGGAATACACATGCAATGACACTGGTGGATCCATGTGTGGTCTCTGAAGAGAACATACATTTCAATGACACTGGTGGATCCATATGTCCTATGTGAAAAGAATAGTCATGAAATGACTCCAGTTGTTGTTAGTGAAAAGAACATACATGCAATGACACTGGTAGATCCATGTGTGGTCTCTGAAGAGAACACACATGCAATGACTCTGGCTGTTGTTAGTAAAAAGAGCACACATGCAATGACACTGGTGGATCCATAGGTGGATTGTGAAAAGAACACACATGCAATGATTCTGGATGTTGTTAGTAAAAAGAACACACATGCAATGACACTGGTGGATCCATGTGTGGTCTCTGAAGAGAACACACATGCAATGACTCTAGCTGTGGTTAATGAGAAGAACACACATTTCAATGACACTGGTTGATCCATATGTGGTATGTGAAAAGGACACACATGTGATGACTCCAGTTGTTGTTAGTAAAAATAACACACATGCAATGACACTGGTGGACCCATGTGTGGTCTTTGAAGAGAACACACATTTCAATGACACTGGTGGATCCATATGTGGTATGTGAAAAGAACACACATGCAATGACTCTAGCTGTTGTTAGGAAAAAGAACACACATGCAATGACACTGGTGGATCCATGTGTGGTCTCTGAAGAGAACACACATTTCAATGACACTGGTGGATCCATATATGGTATGTGAAAAGAACACACATGCAATGACTCCAGTTCTTGTTAGTAAAAAGACCACACATGCAATTACACTGGTGGATCCATGTGTGGTCTCTAAAGAGAACATACATTTCAATGACACTGGTGGATCCATATGTGGTATGTGAAAAGAACACACATGCAATGACTCCAGTTGTTGTTAGTAAAAGGAATACACATGCAATGTCACTAGTGGATCCATGTGCACACATGCAATGACTCTAGTTGTTGTTAGTAAAAAGAACACACATGCAATGACACTGGTGGATCCATGTGTGGTCTCTGAAGAGAACACACATTCCAATAACACTGGTGGATCCATATGTGGTATGTGAAAAGAGCACACATGCAATGACTCCAGTTGTTGTTAGTAAAAAGAACACACATGCAATGACACTGGTGGAGCCATGTGTGGTCTCTGAAGAGAACATACATGCAATGACTCTGGTTGTTGTTAGTAAAAAGAGCACACATGGAATGACACTGGTAGATCCATAGGTGGATTGGGAAAAGAACACACATGCAATGACACTGGTGGATCCATATGTGGTATGTGAAAATAACACACATGCAATGACTCCAGTTGTTGTTAGTAAAAAGAACACACATGCAATGCCACTACTGGATCCATGTGTGGTCTCTGAAGAGAACACACATTTCAATGACACTGGTGGATCCCTATGTGGTATGTGAAAAGAACACACATGCAATGACTCCAGTTGCTGTTAGTAAAAAGAACACACATGCAATGACACTAGTGTATCCATGTGTGGTCTCTGAAGAGAACACACATGTAATGACTCTGGTTGTTTTTAGTAAACAGAACACACATTCAATGACTCTGGTTGTTGTTAGTAAAAAGAGCACACATGCAATGACACTGGTGGATCCATGGGTGGTCTCTGAAGAGAACACACATTTCAATGACACTGGTGGATCCATATGTGGTATGTGAAAAGAACACACGTGCAATGACTCCAGTTGTTGTTAGTAAAAAGAGCACACATGAAATGACACTGGTGGATCCATGTGTGGTCTCTGAAGAGAACACACATTACAATAACACTGGTGGATCCATATGTGGTATGTGAAAAGAACACACATGCAATGACTCCAGTTGTTGTTAGTAAAAAGAACACACATGCAATGACACTGGTGGATCCATGTGTGGTCTCTGAAGAGAACACACATGCAATGACTCTGGTTGTTGTTAGTAAAAAGAGCACACATGGAATGACACTGGTAGATCCATAGGTGGATTGGGAAAAGAACACACATGCAATGACACTGGTGGATCCATATGTGGTATGTGAAAATAACACACATGCATTGACTCCAGTTGTTGTTAGTAAAAAGAACACACATGCAATGACACTACTGGATCCATGTGTGGTCTCTGAAGAGAACACACATTTCAATGACACTGGTGGATCCCTATGTGGTATGTGAAAAGAACACACATGCAATGACTCCAGTTGCTATTAGTAAAAAGAACACACATGCAATTACACTAGCGGATCCATGTGTGGTCTCTAAAGAGAACACACATGTAATGACTCTGGTTGTTTTTAGTAAACATAACACACATGCAATGACTCTGGTTGTTGTTAGTAAAAAGAGCACACATGCAATGACACTGGTGGATCCATGTGTGGTCTCTGAAAAGAACACACATTTCAATGACACTGGTGGATCCATATGTGGTATGTGAAAAGAACACACGTGCAATGACTCAGTTGTTAGTAAAAAGAACACACATGGAATGACACTGGTGGATCCATGTGTGGTCTCTGAAGAGAACACACATGCAATAACTCTAGCTGTGGTTAATGAGAAGAACACACATTTCAATGACACTGGTGCATCCATATGTGGTATGTGAAAAGAACACACATGAAATGACTCCAGTTGTTGTTAGTGAAAAGAACACACATGCAATGACAGTTTTGGATCCATGTGTTTTATCTGAAGAGAACACACATGCAATGACTCTGGCTGTTGTTAGTAAAAAGAGCACAAATGCAATGACACTGGTGGATCCATAGGTGGATTGTGAAAAGAACACACATGCAATGACTCTGGTTGTTGTTAGTAAAAAGAACACACATGCAATGACACTGGTGGATCCATGTCTGGTCTCTGAAGAGAACACACATGCAATGACTCTAGCTGTGGTTAATGAGAAGAACACACATTTTAATGACACTGGTGGATCCATATGTGGTATGTGAAAAGAAAACACATGCAATGACTCTAGTTGTTTTTAGTAAAAAGAACACACATGCAATGACACTGGTGGATCCATGTGTGGTCTCTGAAGAGAACACACATGCAATGACTCTGCTTGTTGTTAGTAAAAAGAGCACACATGCAATGACACTAGTGGATCCAAAGGTGGATTGTGAAAAGAACACACATGCAATGGCACTGGTGGATCCATATGTGGTATGTGAAAAGAACACACATGCAATGACTCCAGTTGTTGTTAGTAAAAAGAACAGACATGCAATGACACTAGTGGATCCATGTGTGGTATCTGAAGAGACAACACATGCAATGACTCTAGTTGTTGTTAGTAAAAAGAACACACATGCAATGACTCTGGTTGTTGTTAGTAAAAAGAACACACATGCAATGACTCTAGTTGTTGTTAGTAAAAAGAGCACACATGCAATGACACTGGTGGATCCATGTGTGGTCTCTGAAGAGAACACACATTTCAATGAGATTGGTGGATCCATATGTGGTATGTGACAAGAGCACACATGCAATGGCTCCAGTTGTTGTTAGTAAAAAGAACACATGCAAAGACACTGGTGGATCCATGTGTGGTCTCTGAAGAGAACACACATGCAATAACTCTAGCTGTGGTTAATGAGAAGAACACACATTTCAATGACACTGGTGGATCCATATGTGGTATGTGAAAAGAATAGTCATGAAATGACTCCAATTGTTGTTAGTGAAAAGAACACACATGCAATGACTCTGGTTGTTGTTAGTAAAAAGTGCACACATGCAATGACACTGGTGGATCCATAGGAGGATTGCGAAAAGAACACACATGCAATGACTCTGGTTGTTAGTAAAAAGAACACAAATGCAATGACACTGGTGGATCCATGTGTGGTCTTTGAAGAGAACACACATGCAATGACTCTAGATGTTGTTAATGAGAAGAACACACATTTCAATGACACTAGTTGATCTATATGTGGTATGTGAAAAGAACACACATGCAATGACTCCAGTTGTTGTTAGTAAAAAGAGCACACATGCAATGACACTGGTGGATCCATGTGTTGTCTCTGAACAGAACACACATTTCAATGACACTGGTGGATCCATATGTGGTATGTGAAAAGAACACACATGCAATGACTTTGGTTGTTGTTAGTAAACAGAACACACATGCAATGAGTCTGGTTGTTGTTAGTGAAAAGAGCATACATGCAATGACACTGGTGGATCCATGTGTGGTCTCTGAAGAGAACACACATTTCAATGACACTGGTGGATCCATATGTGGTATGTGAAAAGAATAGTCATGAAATGACTCCAGTTGTTGTTAGGAAAAAGAACACACATGCAATGACACTGGTGGATCCATGTGTGGTCTCTTAAGAGAACACACATGCAATAACTCTAGCTGTGCATAATGAGAAGAACACACATTTCAATGACACTGGTGGATCCATATGTGGTATGTGAAAGGAATAGTCATGAAATGACTCCAATTGTTGTTAGTGAAAAGAAAACACATGTAATGACACTGGTGGATCCATTTGTGGTCTCTGAACAGAACACACATGCAATGACTCTGGCTGTTGTTAGTAACAAGAGCACACATGCAATGACACTGGTGGATCCATAGGTGGATTGTGAAAAGAACACACATGCAATGACTCTAGTTGTTGTTAGTAAAAAGAACACACATGCAATGACACTGGTGGATCCATGTGTGGTCTTTGAAGAGAACACACATGCAATGACTCTAGCTGTGGTTAATGAGAAGAACACACATTTTAATGACACCGGTTGATCCATATGTGGTATGTGAAAAGAACACACATGCAATGACTCCAGTTGTTGTTAGTAAAAAGAACACACATACAATGACACTGGTGGATCTATGTGTGGTCTCTGAAGAGAACACACATTTCAATGACACTAGTGGATGCATATGTGGTATGTGAAAAGAACACACAAGCAGTGACTCCAGTTGTTGTTAGTAAAAAGAACATACATGCAATGACACTGGTGGATCTACGTGTGGTCTCTGAAGGGAACACACATGCAATGACTCTGGCTGTTGTTAGTAAAAAGAGCACACATGCAATGACTATGATTTTTGTTAGTAAAAAGAACACACATGCAATGACTCTGGTTGTTGTTAGTAAAAAGAGCACACATGCAATGACACTGGTGGATCCATGTGTGGTTTCTGAAGAGAACACACATTTCAATGACACTGGTGGATCCATATATGGTATGTGAAAAGAACACACATGCAATGACTCTAGTTGTTGTTAGTAGAAAGACCACACATGCAATAACACTGGTGGATCCATGTGTGGTCTCTGAAGAGAACACACATGCAATGACTCTGGCTGTTGTTAGTAAAAAGAGCACACATGCAATGACACCGGTGGATCCATAGGTGGATTGTGAAAAGAACACACATGCAATGATTCTGGATGTTGTTAGTAAAAAGAACACACATGCAATGACACTGGTGGATCCATGTGTGGTCTCTGAAGAGAACACACATGCAATGACTCTAGCTGTGGTTAATGAGAAGAACACACATTTCAATGACACTGGTTGATCCATATGTGGTATGTGAAAAGAACACACATGCGATGACTCCAGTTTTTGTTAGTAAAAATAACACACATGGAATGACACTGGTGGACCCATGTGTGGTCTTTGAAGAGAACACACATTTCAATGACACTGGTGGATCCATATGTGGTATGTGAAAAGAACACACATGCAATGACTCTAGCTGTTGTTAGTAAAAAGAACACACATGCAATGACACTGGTGGATCCATTCGTGGTCTCTGAAGAGAACACACATTTCAATGACACTGGTGGATCCATATATGGTATGTGAAAAGAACACACATGCAATGACTCCAGTTGTTGTTAGTAAAAAGACCACACATGCAATTACACTGGTGGATCCATGTGTGGTCTCTGAAGAGAACATACATTTCAATGACACTGGTGGATCCATATGTGGTATGTGAAAAGAACACACATGCAATGACTCCAGTTGTTGTTAGTAAAAGGAATACACATGCAATGTCACTAGTGGATCCATGTGCACACATGCAATGACTCTAGTTGTTGTTAGTAAAAAGAACACACATGCAATGACTCTGGTTGTGTTAGCAAAAAGAGCACACATGCAATGACACTGGTGGATCCATGTGTGGTCTCTGAAGGGAACACACATGCAATAACTCTAGTTGTGGTTAATGAGAAGAACACACATTTCAATGACACTGGTGGATCCATCTGTCGTATGTGAAAAGAATAGTCCTGAAATGACTCCAGTTGTTGTTAATGAAAAGAACATACATGAAATGACGCTGGTGGATCCATGTGTGGTCTCTGAAGAGAACACACATGCAATGACTCTGGCTGTTGTTAGTAAAAAGAGCACACATGCAATGACACTGGTGGATCCATAGGTGGATTGTGAAAAGAACACACATGCAATGACTCTGGTTGTTTTTAGTAAAAAGAACACACATGCAATGACACTGGTGGATCCATGTGTGGTCTCTGAAGAGAACACACATGCAATGACTCTAGCTGTGGTTAATGAGAAGAACACACATTTCAATGACACTGGTTGATCGATATGTGGTATGTGAAAAGAACACACATGCAATGACTCCAGTTGTTGTTAGTAAAAAGAACACACATGCAATGACACTGGTGGATGCATGTGTGGTCTCTGAAGAGAACACACATTTCAATGACACTGGTGGATCCATATGTGGTATGTGAAAAGAACACACATGCAATGACTCTAGCTGTTGTTAGTAAAAAGAACACACATGCAATGACACTGGTGGATCCAGGTGTGGTCTCTGAATGTAACACACATGCAATGACTCTGGCTGTTGTTAGTAAAAAGAGCACATATGCCATGACTCTGGTTGTTGTTAGTAAAAAGAACACACATGCAATGACTCTGGTTGTTGTTAGTAAAAAGAGCACGCATGCAATGACATTATGTGGTCTCTGAAGAGAACACACATTTCAATGACAGTAGTGGATCCATATGTGGTATGTGAAAAGAACACTCATGCAATGACTCCAGTTGTTAGTAAAAAGAACACACATGCAATGACACTAGTGGATCCATGTGTGGTCTCTGAAGAGAACACACATGCAATAACTCTAGCTATGGTTAATGAGAAGAACACACATTTCAATGAGACAGGTGCATCCATATGTGGTATGTGAAAAGAATAGTCATGAAATGACTCAAGTTGTTGTTAGTGAAAAGAACACACATGCAGTGACACTGGTGGATCCATGTGTGGTTTGTGAAGAGAACACACATGCAATGACTCTGGCTGTTGTTAGTAAAAAGAACACAAATGCAATGACACTAGTGGATCCATAGGTGGATTGTGAAAAAAATACACATGCAATGACTCTGGTTGGTTTTAGTAAAAAGAACACACATGCAATGACACTGGTGGATCCATGTGTGGTCTCTGAAGAGAACACACATGCAATGACTCTAGTTGTGTTTAATGAGAAGAACACACATTTCAATGACACTGGTGGATCCATATGTGGTATGTGAAAAGAACACACATGCAATGACTCCAGTTGTTGTTAGTAAAAAGAACACACATGCAATGACACTAGTGGATCCATGTGTGGTCTCTGAAGAGAACACACATTTCAATCACACTGGTGGATCCATATGCGGTATGTGAAAATAACACACATGCAATGACTCTAGCTGTTGTTAGTAAAAAGAACACACATGCAATGACATCAGGATCCATGTGTGGTCTCTGAAGAGAACACACATGCAATGACTCTGGTTGTTGTTAGTAAAAAGAGCACACATGCAATGACACTGGTGGATCCATAGGTGGATTGTGAAAAGAACACGCATGCAATGACACTGGTGGATCCATATGTGGTATGTGAAAAGAACACACATGCAATGACTCCAGTTGTTGTTAGTAAAAAGAACACACATGCAATGACACTGGTGGATCCATATGAGTTCTCTAAAGAGAACACACATTTCAATGACACTGGTGGATCCATATTTGGTATGTGAAAAGAACACACATGCAATGACTCTAGTTGTTGTTAGTAAAAAGAATACACATGCAATGACACTGGTGGATTCATGTGGTGTCTCTGAAGCGAACACACATGCAATGAATCTAGTTGTTGTTAGTAAAAAGAACACACATGCAATGACTCTGGTTGTGTTAGTAAAAAGAGCACACATGCAATGACACTGGTGGATCCATGTGTGGTCTCTAAAGAGAACACACATTTTAATGACACTGGTGGATCCATATGTGGTATGTGAAAAGAACACACATGCAATGACTCCAGTTGTAGTTAGTAAAAAGAACACACATGCAATGACTCCAGTTGTTGTTAGTAAAAAGAACACACATGCAATGACACTGGTGGATCCATGTGTGGTCTCTTAAGAGAACACCCATGCAATAACTCTAGATGTGGTTAATGAGAAGAACACACATTTCAATGACCCTGGTGGATCCATCTGTGGTATGTGAAAAGAATAGTCATGAAATGACTCCAGTTGTTGTTAGTGAAAAGAACACACATGCAATGACACTGGTGGATCCATGTGTGGTCTCTGAACAGAACACACATGCAATGACTCTGGCTGTTGTTAGTAACAACAGCACACATGCAATGACACGGGTGGATCCATAGGTGGATTGTGAAAAGAACACACATGCAATGACTAGTTGTTGTTAGTAAAAAGAACACACATGCAATGACACTGGTGGATCCATGTGTGGTCTTTGAATAGAACACACATGCAATGACTCTAGCTGTGGTTAATGAGAAGAACACACATTTCAATGACACCGGTTGATCCATATGTGGTATGTGAAAAGAACACACATGCAATGACTCTAGTTGTTGTTAGTAAAAAGAACACAGATACAATGACACTGGTGGATCCACGTGTGGTCTCTGAAGAGAACACACATTTCAATGACACTAGTGGATCCATATGTGGTATGTGAAAAGAACACACAAGCAGTGACTCCAGTTGTTGTTAGTAAAAAGAACTCACATGCAATGACACTGGTGGATCTACGTGTGGTCTCTGAAGAGAACACACATGCAATGACTCTGGCTGTTGTTAGTAAAAAGAGCACACATGCAATGACTATGATTTTTGTTAGTAAAAAGAACACACATGCAATGACTCTGGTCGTTGTTAGTAAAAAGAGCACACATGCAATGACACTGGTGGATCCATTTGTGGTCTTTGAACAGAACACACATTTCAATGACACTGGTGGATCCATATATGGTATGTGAAAAGAGCAGACATGCAATGACTCCAGTTGTTGTTAGTAAAAAGACCACACATGCAATAACACTGGTGGATCCTTGTGTGGTCTCTGAAGAGAACATACATTTCAATGACACTGGTGGATCCATATGTGGTATGTGAAAAGAACACACATGCAATAACTCTAGTTGCTGTTAGTAAAAGGAATACACATGCAATGACACTGGTGGATCCATGTGTGGTCTCTGAAGAGAACACACATTCAATGACTCTAGTTTTTGTTAGTAAAAAGAAGTCACATGCAATGACTCTGGTTGTGTTAGCAAAAAGAGCACACATGCAATGACACTGGTGGATCCATGTGTGGTCTCTGAAGAGAACACACATTTCAGTGACACTGGTGGATCCATATGTGGTACGTGAAAAGAACACACATGAAATGACTCCAGTTGTTGGTAGTAAAAAGAACGCACATGCAATGACACTGGTGGATCCATGTGTGGACTCTGAAGAGAACACACATGCAATAACTCTAGCTGTGGTTAATGAGAAGAACACACATTTCAATGAGACAGGTGCATCCATATGTGGTATGTGAAAAGAATAGTCATGAAATGACTCAAGTTGTTGTTAGTGAAAAGAACACACATGCAGTGACACTGGTGGATCCATGTGTGGTTTGTGAAGAGAACACACATGCAATGACTGTCAAGTTAGTAAAAAAGAACACAAATGCAATGACACTAGTGGATCCATAGGTGGATTGTGAAAAAAATACACATGCAATGACTCTGGTTGGTTTTAGTAAAAAGAACACACATGCAATGACACTGGTGGATCCATGTGTGGTCTCTGAAGAGAACACACATGCAATGACTCTAGTTGTGTTTAATGAGAAGAACACACATTTCAATGACACTGGTGGATCCATATGTGGTATGTGAAAAGAACACACATGCAATGACTCCAGTTGTTGTTAGTAAAAAGAACACACATGCAATGACACTAGTGGATCCATGTGTGGTCTCTGAAGAGAACACACATTTCAATCACACTGGTGGATCCATATGCGGTATGTGAAAATAACACACATGCAATGACTCTAGCTGTTGTTAGTAAAAAGAACACACATGCAATGACACTGGTGGATCCATGTGTGGTCTCTGAAGAGAACACACATGCAATGACTCTGGTTGTTGTTAGTAAAAAGAGCACACATGCAATGACACTGGTGGATCCATAGGTGGATTGTGAAAAGAACACGCATGCAATGACACTGGTGGATCCATATGTGGTATGTGAAAAGAACACACATGCAATGACTCCAGTTGTTGTTAGTAAAAAGAACACACATGCAATGACACTGGTGGATCCATATGAGTTCTCTAAAGAGAACACACATTTCAATGACACTGGTGGATCCATATTTGGTATGTGAAAAGAACACACATGCAATGACTCTAGTTGTTGTTAGTAAAAAGAATACACATGCAATGACACTGGTGGATTCATGTGGTGTCTCTGAAGCGAACACACATGCAATGAATCTAGTTGTTGTTAGTAAAAAGAACACACATGCAATGACTCGTTGTGTTAGTAAAAGAGCACACATGCAATGACATCAGGATCCATGTGTGGTCTCTAAAGAGAACACACATTTTAATGACACTGGTGGATCCATATGTGGTATGTGAAAAGAACACACATGCAATGACTCCAGTTGTAGTTAGTAAAAAGAACACACATGCAATGACTCCAGTTGTTGTTAGTAAAAAGAACACACATGCAATGACACTGGTGGATCCATGTGTGGTCTCTTAAGAGAACACCCATGCAATAACTCTAGATGTGGTTAATGAGAAGAACACACATTTCAATGACCCTGGTGGATCCATCTGTGGTATGTGAAAAGAATAGTCATGAAATGACTCCAGTTGTTGTTAGTGAAAAGAACACACATGCAATGACACTGGTGGATCCATGTGTGGTCTCTGAACAGAACACACATGCAATGACTCTGGCTGTTGTTAGTAACAACAGCACACATGCAATGACACGGGTGGATCCATAGGTGGATTGTGAAAAGAACACACATGCAATGACTAGTTGTTGTTAGTAAAAAGAACACACATGCAATGACATCAGGTGGATCCATGTGTGGTCTTTGAATAGAACACACATGCAATGACTCTAGCTGTGGTTAATGAGAAGAACACACATTTCAATGACACCGGTTGATCCATATGTGGTATGTGAAAAGAACACACATGCAATGACTCTAGTTGTTGTTAGTAAAAAGAACACAGATACAATGACACTGGTGGATCCACGTGTGGTCTCTGAAGAGAACACACATTTCAATGACACTAGTGGATCCATATGTGGTATGTGAAAAGAACACACAAGCAGTGACTCCAGTTGTTGTTAGTAAAAAGAACTCACATGCAATGACACTGGTGGATCTACGTGTGGTCTCTGAAGAGAACACACATGCAATGACTCTGGCTGTTGTTAGTAAAAAGAGCACACATGCAATGACTATGATTTTTGTTAGTAAAAAGAACACACATGCAATGACTCTGGTCGTTGTTAGTAAAAAGAGCACACATGCAATGACACTGGTGGATCCATTTGTGGTCTTTGAACAGAACACACATTTCAATGACACTGGTGGATCCATATATGGTATGTGAAAAGAGCAGACATGCAATGACTCCAGTTGTTGTTAGTAAAAAGACCACACATGCAATAACACTGGTGGATCCTTGTGTGGTCTCTGAAGAGAACATACATTTCAATGACACTGGTGGATCCATATGTGGTATGTGAAAAGAACACACATGCAATAACTCTAGTTGCTGTTAGTAAAAGGAATACACATGCAATGACACTGGTGGATCCATGTGTGGTCTCTGAAGAGAACACACATTCAATGACTCTAGTTTTTGTTAGTAAAAAGAAGTCACATGCAATGACTCTGGTTGTGTTAGCAAAAAGAGCACACATGCAATGACACTGGTGGATCCATGTGTGGTCTCTGAAGAGAACACACATTTCAGTGACACTGGTGGATCCATATGTGGTACGTGAAAAGAACACACATGAAATGACTCCAGTTGTTGGTAGTAAAAAGAACGCACATGCAATGACACTGGTGGATCCATGTGTGGACTCTGAAGAGAACACACATGCAATAACTCTAGCTGTGGTTAAAGAGAAGAACACACATTTGAATGACACTGGTGGATCCATATGTGGTATGTGAAAAGAATAGCCATGAAATGACTCCAATTGTTGTTAGTGAAAAGAACATACATGCAATGACACTGGTGGATCCATGTGTGGTCTCTAAAGAGAACACACATGCAATGACTCTTGCTGTTGTTAGTAAAAAGAGCACACATGCAATGACACTAGTGGATCCATAGGTGGATTGTGAAAAGAACACACATGCAATGACTCTGGTTGTTGTTAGTAAAAAGAACACACATGCAATGACATCAGGATCCATGTGTGGTCTCTGAAGAGAACACACATGCAATGACTCTGGTTGTTGTTCGTAAAAAGAGCACACATGCAATGACACTAGTGGATCCATAGGTGGATTGTGAAAAGAACACACATGCAATGACACTGGTGGATCCATATGTGGTATGTGAAAAGAACACACATGCAATGACTCCAGTTGTTGTTAGTAAAAAGAACACACATGCAATGACACTGGTGGATCCATGTGTGTTCTCTAAAGAGAACACACATTTCAATGACACTGGTGGATCCATATGTGGTATGTGAAAAGAACACACATGCAATGACTCTAGTTGTTGTTAGTAAAAAGAATACACATGCAATGACATCAGGATTCATGTGTGGTCTCAAGAGAACACACATGCAATGAATCTAGTTGTTGTTAGTAAAAAGAACACACATGCAATGACTCGTTGTGTTAGTAAAAAGAGCACACATGCAATGACACTGGTGGATCCATGTGTGGTCTCTAAAGAGAACACACATTTTAATGACACTGGTGGATCCATATGTGGTATGTGAAAAGAACACACATGGAATGACTCTAGTTGTTATTAGTAAAAAGAACACACATGCAATGACACTGGTGGATCTATGTGTGGTCTCAAAAGAGAATACAGTGCAATAACTCTAGCTGTGGTTAATGTGAAGAACACACATTTCAATGACACTGGTGGATCCATATGTGGTATGTGAAAAGAATATTCATGAAATGACTCAAGTTGTTGTTAGTGAAAAGAACACACATGCAATGACACCGGTGGATCCATGTGTGGTCTCTGAAGAGAACACACATTTCAATGACACTGGTGGATCCATATGTGGTATGTGAAAAGAACACACACGCAATGACTCTAGTTGTTGTTAGTAAAAAGAATACACATGCAATGACATCAGGATCCATGTGGTCTCTGAAGAGAACACACATGCAATGACTCTGGTTGTTAGTAAAAATAACACACATGCAATGACTCTGGTTGTTGTTAGTAAAAAGAGCACACATGCAATGACACTGGTGGATCCATGTGTGGTCTCTGAAGAGAACACACATTTCAATGACACTGGTGGATCCATATGTGGTATGTGAAAAGAACACAGATGCAATGACTCCAGTTATTCTTAGTAAACAGAACACACATGCAATGACACTTGTGGATCCATGTGTGATCTCTGAAGAGAACACACATCCAATAACTCTAGCTGTGGTTAATGAGAAGAACACACATTTCAATGACACTGGTTGATCCATATGTGGTATGTGAAAAGAATAGTCATGAAATGACTCCAATTGTTGTTAGTGAAAAGAACACACATGCAATGACACTGGTTGATCCATGTGTGGTCTCTGAAGAGAATACACATGCAATAACTCTGGCTGTTGTTAGTAAAAATAGCACACATGCAATGACACTGGTGGATCCACAAGTGGATTGTGAAAAGAACACACATGCAATGTCTCTGGTTGTTGTTAGTAAAAAGGACACACATGCAATGACATTGGTGGATCCATGTGTGGTCTCTGAAGAGAACACACATGCAATGACTGTGGTTGTTGTTAGTAAAAAGAGCACACATGCAATGACACTGGTGGATCCATAGGTGGATTGTGAAAAGAACACACATGCAATGACACTGGTGGATCCATATGTGGTATGTGAAAAGAACACACATGCAAAGACTCCAGTTTTGCTAGTAAAAAGAACACACATGCAATGACACTGGTGGATCCATGTGTGGTCTCTGAAGAGAACACACATTTCAATGACACTGGTGGATCCATATGTGCTATGTGAAAAGAACACACATGCAATGACTCTAGTTGTTGTTAGTAAAAAGAATACACATGCAATGACACTGGTGGATCCATGTGTGGTCTCTGAAGAGAACACACATGCAATGACTCTGGTTGTTGTTAGTAAGAAGAACACACATGCAATGACTCTGGTTATTGTTAGTAAAAAGAGCACACATGCAATGACACTGGTGGATCCATGTGTGGTCTCTGAAGAGAACACACATTTCAATGACACTGGTGGATCCATATGTGGTATGTGAAAAGAACACACATGCAATGTCTCCAATTGTTGTTAGTAAAAAGAACACACATGAAATGACACTGGTGGATCCATATGTGGTATGTGAAAAGAATAGTCATGAAATGACTCCAATTGTTAGTGAAAAGAACATACATGCAATGACATCAGGATCCATGTGGTCTCTAAAGAACACACCTGCAATGACTGGCTGTTGTTAGTAAAAAGAGCACACATGCAATGACACTAGTGGATCCATAGGTGGATTGTGAAAAGAACACACATGCAATGACTCTGGTTGTTGTTAGTAAAAAGAACACACATGCAATGACACTGGTGGATCCATGTGTGGTCTCTGAAGAGAACACACATGCAATGACTCTGGTTGTTGTTAGTAAAAAGAGCACACATGCAATGACACTAGTGGATCCATAGGTGGATTGTGAAAAGAACACACATGCAATGACACTGGTGGATCCATATGTGGTATGTGAAAAGAACACACATGCAATGACTCCAGTTGTTGTTAGTAAAAAGAACACACATGCAATGACACTGGTGGATCCATGTGTGTTCTCTAAAGAGAACACACATTTCAATGACACTGGTGGATCCATATGTGGTATGTGAAAAGAACACACATGCAATGACTCTAGTTGTTGTTAGTAAAAAGAATACACATGCAATGACACTGGTGGATTCATGTGTGGTCTCTGAAGAGAACACACATGCAATGAATCTAGTTGTTGTTAGTAAAAAGAACACATATGCAATGACTCTGGTTGTGTTAGTAAAAAGAGCACACATGCAATGACACTGGTGGATCCATGTGTGGTCTCTAAAGAGAACACACATTTTAATGACACTGGTGGATCCATATGTGGTATGTGAAAAGAACACACATGGAATGACTCTAGTTGTTATTAGTAAAAAGAACACACATGCAATGACACTGGTGGATCTATGTGTGGTCTCAAAAGAGAATACAGTGCAATAACTCTAGCTATGGTTAATGTGAAGAACACACATTTCAATGACACTGGTGGATCCATATGTGGTATGTGAAAAGAATATTCATGAAATGACTCAAGTTGTTGTTAGTGAAAAGAACACACATGCAATGACACCGGTGGATCCATGTGTGGTCTCTGAAGAGAACACACATTTCAATGACACTGGTGGATCCATATGTGGTATGTGAAAAGAACACACACGCAATGACTCTAGTTGTTGTTAGTAAAAAGAATACACATGCAATGACACTGGTGGATCCATGTGTGGTCTCTGAAGAGAACACACATGCAATGACTCTGGTTGTTAGTAAAAATAACACACATGCAATGACTCTGGTTGTTGTTAGTAAAAAGAGCACACATGCAATGACACTGGTGGATCCATGTGTGGTCTCTGAAGAGAACACACATGTCATTGACACTGTGGATCCATATGTGGTATGTGAAAAGAACACAGATGCAATGACTCCAGTTATTCTTAGTAAACAGAACACACATGCAATGACACTTGTGGATCCATGTGTGGTCTCTGAAGAGAACACACATGCAATAACTCTAGCTGTGGTTAATGAGAAGAACACACATTTCAATGACACTGGTTGATCCATATGTGGTATGTGAAAAGAATAGTCATGAAATGACTCCAATTGTTGTTAGTGAAAAGAACACACATGCAATGACACTGGTTGATCCATGTGTGGTCTCTGAAGAGAACACACATGCAATAACTCTGGCTGTTGTTAGTAAAAATAGCACACATGCAATGACACTGGTGGATCCACAAGTGGATTGTGAAAAGAACACACATGCAATGTCTCTGGTTGTTGTTAGTAAAAAGGACACACATGCAATGACATTGGTGGATCCATGTGTGGTCTCTGAAGAGAACACACATGCAATGACTGGGGTTGTTGTTAGTAAAAAGAGCACACATGCAATGACACTGGTGGATCCATAGGTGGATTGTGAAAAGAACACACATGCAATGACACTGGTGGATCCATATGTGGTATGTGAAAAGAACACACATGCAAAGACTCCAGTTTTGCTAGTAAAAAGAACACACATGCAATGACACTGGTGGATCCATGTGTGGTCTCTGAAGAGAACACACATTTCAATGACACTGGTGGATCCATATGTGCTATGTGAAAAGAACACACATGCAATGACTCTAGTTGTTGTTAGTAAAAAGAATACACATGCAATGACACTGGTGGATCCATGTGTGGTCTCTGAAGAGAACACACATGCAATGACTCTGGTTGTTGTTAGTAAGAAGAACACACATGCAATGACTCTGGTTATTGTTAGTAAAAAGAGCACACATGCAATGACACTGGTGGATCCATGTGTGGTCTCTGAAGAGAACACACATTTCAATGACACTGGTGGATCCATATGTGGTATGTGAAAAGAACACACATGCAATGACTCCAATTGTTGTTAGTAAAAAGAACACACATGAAATGACACTCGTGGATCCATATGTGGTATGTGAAAAGAATAGTCATGAAATGACTCCAATTGTTCTTATTGAAAATAACACACATGCAATGACACTGGTGGATCCATGTGTGGTCTCTGAAGAGAACACACATGCAATGACTCTGGCTGTTGTTAGTAAAAAGAGCACACATGCAATGACACTGGTGGATCCATAGGTGGATTGTGAAAAGAACACACATGCAATGTCTCTGGTTGTTGTTAGTAAAAAGGACACACATGGAATGACACTAGTGGATCCATGTGTGGTCTATGAAGAGAACACACATGCAATGACTTTGGTTGTTGTTAGTAAAAAGAGCACACATGCAATGACACTGGTGGATCCATAGGTGGATTGTTAAAAGACCACACATGCAATGACACTGGTGGATCCATATGTAGTATGTGAAAATAACACACATGCAAAGACTCCAGTTGTTGTTAGTAAAAATAACACACATGCAATGACACTGGTGGATCCATGTGTGGTCTCTCAAGAGAACACACATTTCAATGACAGTGGTGGATCCATATGTGCTATGTGAAAAGAACACACATGCAATGACTCCAGTTGTTGTTAGTAAAAAGAATACACATGCAATGACACTGGTGGATCCATGTGTGGTCTCTGAAGAGAACACACATGCAATGACTCTGGTTGTTGTTAGTAAAAAGAACACGCATGCAATGACTCTGGTTATTGTTATTAAAAAGAGCACACATGCAATGATACTGGTGGATCCATGTGTGGTCTCTGAAGAGAACACACATTTCAATGACACTGGTGGATCCATATGTGGTATGTGACAAGAACACACATGCAATGACTCCAGTTGTTGTTAGTAAAAAGAACACACATGCAATGACACTGGTGGATCCATATGTGGTCTCTGAAGAGAACACACATGCAATAACTCTAGTTGTGGTTATTGAGAAGAAGACACATTTCAATGACACTGGTGGATCCATATGTGGTATGTGAAAAGAATAGTCATGAAATGACTCCAATTGTTCTCAGTGAAAAGAACACACATCCAATGACATTGGTGGATCCATGTGTCGTCTCTGAAGAGAACACACATGCAATGACTCTGGCTGTTGTTAGTAAAAAGAGCACACATGCAATGACACTAGTGGATCCATAGGTGGATTGTGAAAAGAACACACATGAAATGACTCTGGTTGTTGTTAATAAAAAGAACACACATGCAATGACACTGGTAGATCCACGTGTGGTCTCTGAAGAGAACACACATGCAATGACTCTAGCTGTGGTTAGTGAGAAGAACACACATTTCGATGACACTGGTTGATCCATATGTGGTATGTGAAAAGAACACACATGCAATGACTCTAGTTGTTGTTAGTAAAAAGAACACACATGCAATGACACTGGTGGATCCATGTGTGGTCTCTGAAGAGAACACACATTCAATCACACTGCTGGATCCACATGTGGTATGTGAAAAGAACACACATGCAATGACTCCAGTTGTTGTAAGTAAAAAGAACACACATGCAATGACACTGGTGGATCCATCTGTGGTCTCTGAACAGAACACACATGCAATGACTCTGGTTGTTGTTAGTAAAAAGAACACACATGCAATGACTCTGGTTGTTGTTAGTAAAAAGAATACACATGCAATGAATCTGGTTGTTGTTAGTAAAAAGAGCACACATGCAATGACACTGGTAGATCCTGATGTGGTCTCTGAAGAGAACACACATTTCAATGACACTGGTGGATCCATATGTGGTATGTGAAAAGAACACACATGTAATGACTCCAGTTGTAGTTAGTGAAAAGAACACACATGCAATGACACTAGTGGATCCATGTGTGGTCTCTGAAGATAACACACATGCAATGACTCTGGTTGTTGTTAGTAAAAATAACACACATGCAATGACTCTGGTTGTTGTTAGTAAAAAGAGCACACATGCAATGACACTGGTGGATCCATGTGTGGTCTTTCTCGTGGTGGTGTCACGACAGATGCCATGGATAGGCTAAAGGTGGGGACAAGATGCACTAGAGGAATCCAGGGAGGGATAGTGTGGTGATTCCACACACAGATGCTTTGTATTCGATTGGTTTACAATGTTACAAGTGATCCTTGACCTGTATTGGAGAGAGGAGGAAGAAGGAACTCTCTTACTCTCACCACCACTTTTCTCTGAGGAACCCTCTACCCAAATGCCAATCAACTAGACATCACCCAAGTAAAACTCAACCAAGTAAAACTCAACCACTTCTACAGAGGCCCTAGCCCTCCTTATGTAGGGGAGGCTAGGTCTCCAATTAGGGCATACGTGGAGGCATATTCCAGGGAATATGCCTCCTCCCAAAATAGCAAACCGACCGGGTCACTTTTCCCCATCGTAAGCCATGTAGAGGCTACGTGAGCCTCTGCGGCGCCAGCGTCATCCGGCACAGGCAACGTCACCCTTGTTGGCCATGCCTCGGTGGTCCTTCTCTTTGTCCGCTTCGCTCATGCTCCAGTGTACAGTGACCACCTTTTGACCAGCGAGATACCTTCCTTATCTTGCAAGCCTGATATAAATCGGATCATACTTGGTTAATCCGGCCACGCGGGTACCTGCATACAAGTTATAGAAATCCTGCCGGCATACGACATAAGTTAGCCGGGACCCAGTTAGTTGGACATCCTCCGGTCCGGGTTACTCCATGATTTGTCCTGCCTTGAGGTGACTCGGCCAGCATTCGCTTTGACCTTGCCGTACCTCAGCTAACTCGGCCTTTATACCCTGGCGTGACCCTACCCGGGGGTATCCCCCCAACATTAGTCCCCGAAGCTGGTGCGGTATTGGCGGCTTTAGCCGCTAAGGCCACGGCAGGTTCAATTTACCGAGCCTTCTGCTCCTCTTTTCCGAGTTACCTCATAGTCCGGATTTCATGGGCTAACATTCCCTTGGCACATTCCGAGTTTTCACTCGCTGGCCGGGTCACCCTTTAGTTTTCCGGGTTATCCTTCCTTCTCTCGTACGCTTCCCCACATGGTGGGTAATCATTATCTTGCCTCATTTTAAGGGCCTGCGCCAGTTACTGCTGCAGTTAATGTCAGGTGTTACTGTTGCACACGTCCCGTCGTGTCTGTCTCCTCGTTAACTGTATCACCACGTCGTGTCGTGGGATCTCCTGTGCCCCGAGGCCCTTCTTGTGGCTTGCCTATGATTGGCTGACCCGGCAAATACACGGCCACGCCGTGTGTCCTTGCCGCACCGCACGATCCCACTACCCTAGCTAGGGCGTGGTTAAATAGGGGAGGGGCACGCCCCTTGGTATTTTCCCCCATTCTCGCGCCCCTCTGCCTCTTCTTCTTATTCTTCCGAGCGACAGTGCCGCCTCCGCCGCACCTGCTTAGCAACACCGCCGCCGCAACGCCGTTCCTTGCACCTGCCTTGCTGCCGCTCCCGCGCAGTTCCACCGCCACGGGTCCGTGCCAGTCCAAGGCACTGCCCCCAGCTCCGATAGGGCCAATAAGGACATCGATTTGGACATGACAGAAGAGAAGCTCACCGTCACGGAGGCGGAGATGGAGGAGGGGACGGAGAACACCGAACGTGGCACCTAGGCTGGCTCCTGGGTGTGACAGGATGACCTCGACTGGCTCTACCGCACGCGCCGCATCCCAGAGGGCGTGGTTGCCCGGCTCGCCTCCGAGGAGCTCGCACCCTCACCCAATCTGGGTGAGTTCGTCGTGTTCCTCTCCCATTTCCAGCGCGGCTTCGGCCTCCCCGTTAGTGATTTCTTCCATGATTTCCTTGACATCTATGAACTTCAACCGCACCACCTTCCGGCGAATGCCATCACTTCCCTTTCTTCCTTTGCCTCCACGATAGAGGGGTATGCCGGTTTGTGGCCCACTAAAGAGCTCTGGATCCGTTTCTTCGGTCTACAAAGGAATGTGATTTCGATAAGCAGCTTGACCCGGAGGACAAGTATCTGACTCAGTTCGGGGCTGCTTCTATTTCTCCTCGGAAACAGTCCATCTTTCCCCAGGTCATGGGGCTTGACTCTTGTAAGGGCTAGGCCTGAACCTTCTTTTATGTCAGAAATGGCACGAATGAAGATCTGATTCGGCTGCGCCCTTACGCTCCGGGTCCTCCTAATCCGGATATGTGGGACCGGGTTTCCAAGAAACCCACTGTCTTGGCGAACCAAATCAACAAACGGTTTCAGGAGCTGAAGGATGCGGGGCTGCGCAACGAGGACGCGATGATCACATTTGTCCGCAGCCGGATCTCTCGTCTCCAGAAGTGCACACACAAACTGTGCCATATGAGCTGGCGACTTGACCCAAACCGGACTTCCTCATTTGAACTGAGCAACACCGACATATTTCGCCGGGTCAAGGCCCTCTTCACAACTGACAAAAACTTCTCCGCTGATTGGGAATGGGGAATTGAACATTTCTACCGGGACAGGCTTCCTCCTGCGGTAAGTCACGCGATTCAATCTTTTTTCCGAGTTATACCATATGTCGGAATTTGTTGTTTGTTTGATCTCTTTGCATCTTCTTCTTAGTTGTTTCTTCAGCAAACCCTCGAGGATGGCACCGAGCCTTCTCTCAAATGGGCGATTGGTCAAGATGCCTCGGACGAGGAGGAGCCAGATCAGGAGATGTTCCTGCCGTTCCCCGATGCCACCAAGCGATCCACCGGTAACTTCTCTTCCTGAAGAGATTGGCCTGATGATGAAGATGATTCCGACGTTGAGGTGATGGAAGCATTTGACGCTGTACCCCTTTCTTACGCCTTTCCGGCATCATCTAACCCGGGTGGGCAGATCCATGAAGATCCTCCTCTCGCCACGGGCGAGCCTGTCCCGGCCACGACAAAGAAAAGGGGAGCTTCTTCTGCTTCTTCTTTCGAACCTCCTAAGCCAACCAAGAGGCGAAAGAAGTCCGCCGACAAAGCCGCCACCAAGTCTACAACCAAGGCCATAACTCGGAGGGCTCGGAAGCCCAAAGAGCCATTGACTTCTGATGAGTAAGTCACCTTTCTCTCTGTCTAATCCTTTGCTTCATGCTTTTCTTCTGTTGTAACTTATTATTCGTCGTTTCATTCGGTAGGGCTGCTGTGGAGGTTCCCCAGAGCGGATCCAGCATCGCTTCACCCCTCCGGCATAGCCCATCTCCCCTCCCCCGTGGCGACGATACACGCCCGCTGAGCCCCATTCAGGAGGGTTCAACGGCTGCTCCGGGTTCTAGCCCACCTCGTCCAGAGGGGGCGACCTTGGAGCAGGGGGAAGTGGTTTTGCCGAGGTAGCATATGCTCCTAGCTCCTCTTCGTCTCAGCCGCAACCTACCACCTCCAAGGTACCCACAAAGACTCAGCAAAAACCAAAGGCCAAGAAAGCATAAAAGAGTAACACAAGTACCAGCAGCAGCACCAACTCCATCCGCCTCGTCCGAGTCTTCCAAGACTCGGCGAGAGGGCCCAGTTGGCCCCAAGGCTGCACCCAAGAGCAAACCCGCAGCCCAAACCTCAACCTCTCAGCAGCAGCCTAAGGCCAAGAAAGTTTCTGACGCCGCCAGGGCAGCATCTATCGAGGCTGGACAGCGCATGCTCGCGTCCATGCTTCCAAAGAAAACTCTGTCGAAGAAAGATGCCCCCTCCGGATCATCTGACGTGCAACTTGTATTGCACACGAGCCCCGCTGCTGCCCAAGTTGAGAGGACGGAGGCGCACGCCAAGGGTTTGATCGTGCCCCACATGCTTAGCAGAGAGCGCTATCCTTCGGCCCTGATCGAGTTTGTCAATAACTGGAACAAGGCGGACTTCGTCAATAATGACGATCTCCCAGAGAAATTTGGGCCTGCCGAGTTTGCCATACAGATGAACACAGCTGCCAAGGCTATTTACCTTGCCGGCCAGATGATGGAGGTACGCTAATTCGTCTTTTCTTTAACATGTACTAGTGCTTAGTCATATAACCATTAGTCCCCGAGCCTCCGGGGGAGTAACTTGTTACTCGGTCGGATTCTCCTTAGAGAATTAGCATAGCTCCCTAGTAACTCCGGATATGCACACACCTAGAGCTGGGTTAAGTTCCATTTGGCACGGATCTTGTACACTTCGAATATGCACACACCTAGAGCCGGGTTAAGTTCCACTTGGCCCGGATCTTGTACACTTCGAATATGCACAGACATAGATCCGGGTTAAGTTCCACTTGGCCCGGATCTTGTACACTTCGAATATGCACACACCTAGAGCCGGGTTAAGTTCCACTTGGCCCGGATCTTGTACACTTCGAATATGCACACACCTAGAGCCGGGTTAAGTTCCACTTGGCCCGGATCTTGTACACTTCGAATATGCACACACCTAGAGCCGGGTTAAGTTCCGCTTGGCCCGGATCTTGTACACTTCAAATATGCACATGATCAAGTCCTTTTTGCTTTTCTCAGGTCACCACCAATCGCCGGAGTGCTGAGTTTCAGCGCCTCTTGGATACACACAAGGCGCTGTGCTCGAAGCATTCTACACTTCTCGCTGAGTTCGAGAAAAGGGGTAGGTTTTCACTTTGACTTTTTTCTATCTTTTTGAGTCTTTTCTCGCCGAACTAATCTCTCATTCGAATTTGTGCAACTGAAGTGGAGGCCGAAAACACCATCATGAGGAAGAACTTGTACTAGATAAAAGGTAAGTCACTTCGGTTACTTAACTTCTGTGCTCTCTTTCCCTTCTCCTGAGCTCGGCAAATATTCATACCTCGGCTTTGCCGGGTCAACAAACTGTTTCAACATCTCTTGAAGATAGTGTGGCCGTGCCAGATATGATGCTGCATTTTCTCGAACAAGCAGGGCAGCATCAGGCCGAACTTAAGAAGAAGGACGATGAGCTCGCTCTCCTCCGGAACAAAGATGATGAGATTGCCAAGCTCAAGGCAGAAATGAAAAAGCTCAAGGCGCTCCACAAAACCGAGATGGATAAAGCTGGCCAAGATTTCACTAAAGAGCGAGAACGTCTCAACCTCCAAATTGCCAAAGACCAAGAACTGCTGAAGGAGGCCAACGTTAAGCTTGAGTCGGCAAATGCTGAACTTGTGCAACTCCAGAAGAGGCGTGATAACTGCACCAAGGAGCTGACCCGGATCCACAACCATATTTCTCGTAAGTTCTTTTCCTTCAGCCGGCATGAATCTCTTCGGGTCAACCTCCTTTACCTATTTCACTTGTCTTGTTTTCAGACAAATTTCCGGAGGGTGATGCCATTGCAGCCACTGCCGTTGCCAAGTTCCGCCAGAAGAGGGGTACCCCAACTGGTCCTGGCACTGAAAATATTCCCTATGACATGGAGGACCTGCTGGTCAGCTTATTTTCTCGCGTCGAGATTGTGAAGAATTATGGCAAGGATATCCTAGATGCAGTAGTCCGGATCTTCAATACTCTTTGGCCTGATGAAGATACTCGAGAGGGGTCCACTGCTCTAATTAACAAGTTAATGGAGTGCGAGACCCAGCTTCACCTCTGGAGGGAATCCGCCGGACGCGCCGGAGCTGAAACCGTCCTCCACTACATGTTCACATGGTATGAAAAAATAAACCTGAATCTTCTCGAGCGCATGCGCACCGGATCAAGGTGGTCCAATGATCCGGATTGGATAGCTCGGCGCAAGGCTTGCGCCCATAGCCTCATTCAGTATGACCCCATCCATCAATGGAACGAGGGACCAAGCTTCCTTGGCGTTGTTAACAACGAATATGTCGAAGATGGTTCAGGTGAGGAGGAAGAGGACAAAGCCTCGGACGTCGAAGAGAACAAAGATGACGCTGAAGTTGAGGCTGAAGTTCCACCTGCTGGTGCCGAGTTACCTCCTCCTGTTGCTCCTTGATCACCATCAAACACTTTGAAGTTTATCAGATCCCCGGTATGCCGGGTGCAAATGTATTAAGCACACTGATTATATTTTGCTACTAAGTTGCTCGTGCTGGATTAACTTGGGCGTAGTCCCCGAGTTTCATTTTCTTGTTTCTCCAATTTCCTGGCTCGGCTCGTGTCTACCTTGATTCGGTTTTATGACTTACGAGTCCGAGTTTCAAAAATTGACTTAACAATACTTGGAAACTTTAGGACTAGCTCAAAATAACTCAGGATAGTAAATATAAAGTAAGCATAAGGTTAGTCCGAATGTTGGCTCGATTAAGTTCTTTTCCTTAGTCGTTTTTCGTGTGCTACGCAATTCGAAACTTGTTCTCTTGCTTGCCATGAAGCCAAATCTTGTTGGACAGCAGCAAGTCGAAGAGTTGAGTTTTTGGTGCTCACACACTACTAATCCGGCTTAGGTAGAAGCAACTTAAGCTAGCCGACATATAAATAACAAATACAGAAAACAATAAAAATCACTAAGGCAGTCCCCGAATTACTGCTCGAGGTGCCAAGATTTCATTGATAAACTCATTGCTGGCATACATACCGACATATGAGAGACTCAGATACACACACTTGTTTGTTAAGTGTAGAATGGACGGAGTAGAGCTACATTCCATGGACGCTTAGATTCCTCGCCGGACTTGTCCGCCTTATTCTTCTCCTGTGGTTTTGCATCGATGAGATAATAAGAGTCATTGTGCAATGCTTTGCTCACAATGAATGGCCCTTCCCATGGGGGGATAACTTACGCATGCCAGCAGTACGTTGTACCAACTGGAGTACCAGATCACCTTCCCCAAAAGACTCGGGGGTTAACTTTCCGGCTATGATAGTGTCAGAGATTTTGCTGATATATGGCAGATTTGGACAATGCCAATTCTCTCGCTTCTTCCAGCAGATCAACATCATTTTGCCGGGCTTCTCGCACTTCGGCTTTTGTGTATTGGGTGACTCTAGGCAAATCATGCTCTATGTCGGCTGGTAATACAGCTTCTGCCCCATATACCAGAAAGAATGGCGTATAGCCTGTTGATCGATTCGGAGTTGTTCTTAAACTCCATAATACTGCTAGTAGTTCTTCTATCCAGAACCCCGCTGATCTTTGCAGCGGCTCAATGAGCCGGGGTTTTATCCCGGATAATACTAATCCATTGGATCTCTCCACTTGTCCGTTCGATGCGGGGTGGGATACCGAGGCAACGTCCAGCCGGATCTTCTTATCTCGGCAGAATCGCGTGAATGCTCCTTTAGCAAAATTTGTGCCATTATCTGTTATGATACTGTGAGGATAGCCATATCTCAGAATGATATCTTTGAGGAATGTCACGGCTGTAGCTCCATCACATTTTCTTATTGGCTTTACTTCAATCCACTTTGTAAACTTGTCAACCATAACCAAGATATGAGTCATGTTTCCTCTTGCTGGTTTAAACGGGCCAACCATATCCAGACACCATACGGCAAATGGCCAGGTAATTGGTATGGTCTTGAGCTCTGAAATTGGCATGTGTGTCTTGGTAGCATACCTCTGACAGCCATTGCATTTTCTTACTAGATCTTCTACTTGTTCCAAGGCACTTGCCCAGTAGAACTCACGTCGGAAAGCTTTTGCCACTAATGCTCTGGATGAGGCGTGATGCCCACATTCCCCTTGATGTATATCTCGGATGATGTCAAGCCCTTCTTCCGGGTCAACACACCGCTGCATGACATTTGTGACGCTCCTCTTGTATAGCTCGGCATTGATAATCGTGTATGCCTTTGCATGCCTCTGAACTTGCCTTGAAAGCACTTCATCATCGGGCAATGATCCATCCCTCGGGAACTGGAATATAGGCAATGCCCAAGCAGGTATGGCTCGCATTGGAAACACATCCTCGTCCACTTCCATTCGATCTACCGGCATAACCTCTGCCGGGTCGGGCTGCGCAGTCTCTGGGTTCTGCGAAGCATTCCCCGGGTTTGCCGAAGCAGTCCCCGGGTCTCCTGGGGCACTTCCCACATCAATGTACATGGGTACATCTTCCGACTCCGGATTTTCTGGGATATAGATTGACTCGGATTCTAGGGGTGGCCTGATAGATGGCTTTCTGAGGTGCTCCAGTGCTACACCTGGTGGAATCGCTTGTCGGGTGGATCCGAGTTTCGATAGTACGTCGACAGCCTCATTTTCTAGCCTCATTTTCTAGCCGTGGAACTCGCATCCCTCGAAGTATCCCGATATTTTCTGCACATGGAATCTGTACAGTGCCATGTTTTCATCCAAGGCATCCCATAGCCCCGAGACTTGCTGAACTACCAAATCCGAGTCGCCAAAGCATTGGATCCGATGTATCCCAATTTATTTTGCCACTTTGAGCCCATGCACAAGTGCTTCATATTCTGCAACATTGTTTGACACTGCGAAGTGGATCTATAGCACATACTTCAGCTGGTCTTTCTTGGGCGAGGTAAGCACAACTCCGGTGCCTAACCCGGTTTTTGTTTTTGATCCGTCAAAATGCATTCTCCAGTAGTTTGGATTTGGCAATGGGGGCTCATACTACATCTCGGCCCAATCCACAAAAAAGTCGGCCACTGCCTGAGACTTGATCGCATCTCTCCTGTCGAATTGTGGAGCATAAGGAGCTAGTTCAATTTCCCATTTTGCGGTTCGGCCGCTTGCATCCTTATTGCTCATTATCTCAGATATGGGGGCTTCACATATCACTTTAATGGGGTGTTCTTCAAAATAGTGCTTCACCTTCTTTGCTGCCATATATACACCATATGCCATTTTTTGATAGTGAGGATAGTTCTGCTTTGATGCTGATAATACTTCGCTCAGGTAATAGACCGGCCTCTGCACCGACTTACCCTCTTCGTCGTGCTCTACCACTATTACTGCACTTACAACTCGGCTGGTTGCGGCTACGTAGAGCAACATTGGCTCTTTTGATAGTGGAGAGGCTAATACTGGTGTAGTGGCTAACATTTTCTTTAGCTGAATGAAGGCTTCATTGGCCTGCGGCGTCCATACGAATTTGTCTAACTTTTTCATCATATAAACCGACTTAAGGATGCCAGGCAACCAGTGAACTTCTGGACATCATTAAGACACTTCGGCAATTCCATTCGTTCTATGGCTCAGATTTTCGTTGGGTTAACTTCGATACCTCGGCTGGAGACAAGAAATCCGAGTAATTTTCTAGCCGGGACACCAAAGGTACATCTCTCCGGGTTAAGCTTCATCCGGAATCTCCTTAGGTTCGCGAATGTTTGCCTGATATCCTCAAGGAGCGTTTTGCTTTCCTTGGTTTTTATAACCACATCATCCACATATACTTGCACATTTATACCAATTTGATCGTGCAAACATTTTTGCATACATCTTTGGTACGGTGCCCCTGCATTACGTAAACCAAAAGGCATGGTGCGATAGCAATAAGCCCCGTACAGGGTGATAAACGTGGTCTTTATTTGATCACTAGGGTTCAGAGGTATCTGGTGGAAGCCAGAATATGCATCTATGAATGACAACAGTTCACACCCAGCAGTAGAATCTATGACCTGATATATCCTTGGTAGTGGGAATGGATCCTTTGGACACACCTTATTCAGGTTCGTGTAGTCGATGCACATATGCCAAACCACTGCCACATTCGGATCGTCTTTCTTCTTTTCCACAAGCACCGGATTAGATAGCCAATACGGATAAAGCACTTCCATGATAAACCCCGCTGCTGGGAGCCGAGCTATCTCATCCCCAATGACTTTTCTCCTATCTTCGTCGAAGCGGCGGAGAGGTTGCTTCAACGGCTTTGCTCCGGGTCTCACATTCAAAGAGTGCTTGGCCAACTCCCTCGGAACACCTTGCAAGTCCTGTGTGGACCAAGCAAAGATATCCCGATTCTCACGGAGGAAGTTGACGAGCTCGCTTTCCTATTTGTCAGTTAACCCGGCACCAATTTTTACGGTGCGCTCTGGGACTAGATCATCAACAAGCACTTTCTTTGTATCCTTTGTTGCTTGAAACAAGACACTTCCATGCGGGTTACTCAGCGCCGGCATATACTGCTGTGTGGATGGAGCCAATGCCGCCACTTCCTGGATCTTTCTCTTCTCTTGTGCGATCACCAGTGACTCAACTAGGTTAGACCCGGCCGACGCACACTCAATGGAACGTCGGAAATCTCCTGCTATGGTAATTACTCCATTTGGCCCAGGCAAATTCATCTTCAGGTAACTGATATGACAACTTTCCATGAATTTGTTCAAGGCTGGCCTGCCGAGTAACGTGTGATACGCGCTTTCCAAGTTCACAACCTCAAACTCCAAATTCTTAGTCCGGCAGTTATCTCGTGTGCCGAATAATACGTCAACCCGGACCTTGCCAATAGGTTCACAAGAAATGCCTGGCACAATACCATGGAAAGTGGTCCTCGTGGTCTGGAGCATGTTCTCTGAGATACCCAACTTGCGCATGGTATCCACATACATGATATTAATGCTGCTGCCATTGTCAATTAGCACCTTAGAAAATCTCACATTGATATTGGGCCTGATGAACGTTGGGTCCAGCACTAATGCATATGAACCAGGACTCGGCATAAGCTTGGGACGATCCTTGATAGTACAGGTAATTTCCTGATCCGACCAAGGCATATACCTCGTCACTGCCGGCATAACCCATTCACTTCCATGTGTCGGCGTTGCAAGCTCTTTCTATCCGTTTCCTCCATGGTAAACACACAGTAACTCTGGTGAAGCTCTATGTATTCATTTCTCCCCTCATTTCCGGGGTATCTTTGATCTGGCTAATGCTGATTTTCCACCTGATCCACTGCATCCCTTCTCTCATGGTTTTCATACCGCGGCGGAGGTGGTGGCAACATTAACTGTTGCCTGTTTGCTCCGGAGAGCAATTACTGCCGGGGTAACTCCTGCCGAGGTTGATCGTTCCGAGGTGCCTGAGCATTCCCCGAACCACTTTGTTCAATCTTCCTCATCCACTCTGTCATTGTATTGGGAACGGCAGTACCTAAGGAGGTTAGATAGAGGTGTGGGGACTAGCAGGGAAGCTATCGACGGTGTCCGCATGCGAGATTGGGTACAAGCAAGCGTAGCTGGACGCAGGAAGTACCTAGGTTTGGAGCCCTCGTGATGAGGTAAAGCTCCTACTCCGACCTTATCTGACTATGAGGGATATACGAACTACAAGTGCTCCTTGAGCTGTGTTCTCTAGCTACTGCCTTAAATATACTGAGACCAACCCTTTCTACTGAGGCCTTGCCTCTCCTTATATAGGCAAAGGGGCAAAGGTCTCACTGGCTAGTCCGACTGGCGGTCCCCACAGGCGAGTCCTAGCCGACTAGTCATCTACAGTATCTAGTATGGCTTGTCTTATCGGAGTATGAGCGGTAAGGCTGTCGTAGGTACAGTGGACGCTGTGTGAGCCCGTCGTCAGCACAGGCCACTTTTCCAGTGTCACCCACGCAAAGTCTTCGGTATGGGCGGGTGGTTGCCAGTCTTGTCATCGTACAGGGCGTACCGTGCACTGATACACACATCATCCTTTCTCACTTATTGGGTCCGGCTATGTCGCCGTATCAGGCTATCTCTTGCTGATCCGGCTACCGGGTGATAGCCGACCCGTCTTGCCCTGTCCGGCTGCATCTGGTCAGCCGGACACGATCCGACTGTCCTGTTTCTTATCCGGATGGGGTACCCGGGGATCATCCCCCTGACACTAGCCCCCGAGCGCGTGTGGATTCCGCCCTTAGGCGAAATGTGCACGCGCTCCTTCTTGCTTTTTGAATTTTCATCCGGCTGAGCCTGGCGGTTGCGCTACCCGTGACGCTGCTGCCGACGCTGCCACGCTGCAGACGCGCCATCATTGCTCTGCGGCGGGCAACGTAACGTCCCGTCGCACGTCGCCTCGGGAAACTGTTGTCCGACGCTTGGGTTCTCGCTCCAGGATCTTCTGCGCATCCTGTCCTGGCACACGGGATCTAGGCGGCGGTTGGGGAATGGGTTGCCCGGATGCGCGCCACGTGGCCCTATCGACGGTTGCCCTTCCGGTCCTTTAAAGGGACGCCGCGGGGGAGGCAGTTCCTTTCCTTCGCTCCCCCGCTGTAGTTTCTTTCTCCCTCGCGTGCTCTTGCTCCTGCGCTCTTGCCCTCTGCGCCGCCCGCCCGTCGTCGTCGACACTACAGGCCCCCGCCACTCTTCCGTCGCCGCTCCTCTCCACCAGCCGGAAATAGCCGCCGACCGTGGGGCTTGGTGCGGCTCCTCCGTCACCGAAGATCAAATCGCGAAGTACCGCGCCACTCGTGTCCTACCGCCGGCGGAGGAGGTGGCGGTGCGGTTGGCGCCGGTGGGGGAGATGTTACCGCACCCGACAAAGGGGGAGCACGTCATCTTCCTCTCCCACCTGGCACGCGGGTTCGCCCTTCCGGTGAACCCCTTCGTTCTGACGTTCATCGCCTTCTTCGACCTCCGTCTTCACCACCTTGGCGCCAATGCCATCGGGACGCTGGCGCACTTCATGGCTTTCTGCGAGAGCTATCTCGGGATCCAGCCGGATATCGGGCTCTTCTGTCGGCTCTTCCGAGTCCGGCCGCAGGTGCAGTACACGAAGGGGCCGCTAGTCGTCTGCGGCGACGCCTCCATCTACTCCCGCACCCAATCCGGCTACCCCAAATTCTTGCTCCAGGACACGGTACGGCTGTGGCAGCAGTCGTACTTCTACGTCAAGAACGTCACCAACGTCGACCGGATAAATCTTCCGGCCTTCCAGGACGTCGAATACAGTCGGCAGAACTGGGACCTGAAGTTCCACGGTAACAAGGTGGAGACGGACGTGATGCTGGCGCGCATGCGCTCCCTCGTCACCTACCAGCTAACCGGCCGGGACATGACTCTTAGCTAGATGTCCTGGCTAATGATGCCGGTGCAGCAGCGGGCGCACAAGATGTGCTATTACTCCGGCCGGCTAGACCCTACCCGGCTATCGCGCCGCGATCCCCGCTACCACAACTTGAAGGAATGGTTGTGGACGATCAGCAAGGAGCGGCTGCCAGAGAACTGGAAGTTCAGTCTGGCGCCCTACAGCCGGCAGAACCGTGCGCCCCGGGTAAGTTCTCGTAGCCGGAAATTTTGCTCACTCGTTCTGTGTTATTTCCTTGTTCTGTCTGATTGACTTCTTGCCTTCGGCAGATGTTCGCCTGCATCCTTCGCTAGGAGGGCGAGGCTCCCCTCGAGGTATTCACGCCCGACTTGCCCGAGCCGCGTGCTCGGCGGTCCGGCGAGGAATCGGATGGGGACGGAGATGCCTTCCCCAGCCGGAATGACGAGCCGGCCGCCGACCCGCACGCGGAGGTGCACGAGGAGGAGGAGGCCGGGCCGACCGCGGAGCCAGTGACGCGCTCCGCGACAGACGGTGAAGCATGCGGGAGCGGCTCCAGCCGTTCCGGCTCCCGCCGGCCTGCGACGGAGGAGCCGGCTCCCAAGAGGAGCCGGTCCGGCGCCCTGCCGCTGAGCCGCCTTGGCCGGAAGAAAGGGCCGCCCCCAGTTGTGCCGGGGTATGTTTTTTCTCTCCCCTCTATCTTTCGGCGCTTTCTGTCTACTTGCCCTCTTTCTTGTTTTTTGCTTTTGCCTTTTCCTCCTTCTCTTTAGCGCGTTGGTCTATTTGGGAGCTGCGAGCCCGGCACGGGCGCCGACCGGGTCACCGCCCCGTGCCCCGACTATGCCAACCGGCGCCTCTCCTTCTTCTGAGGCGCAGCCTCCGCCTCCCCCTCGAGCTGAGTCGGCTGCCTCCGCTCAGCCGAAGGGTCCCCAGGGGGAAGCGAAGCCCTCCCAGCCGGAAGGCTCTCCGCGGGCGCGCGCGGGGCTGCCGGCAAGGAGCTCGTCATTGTTGGCAATGACAACTCCGACGAGGAGCTCGGGGAGGAGTGGTGAACAGCGGTGGTCGCAGCGAAGGAGTCCTTGGCCGTCAACGCCGTGGACGATGATGCTTCCTCTGCCGCTTCGCTGTCGGACCTTGCCGCCACGCTCGAGCTAGCGGTGAAGGAGATCCGGCTGTTGGAGGCCACAGCCGGCGGGAACCGGACGTTGGAGCAGAAGCTTGCTGCCGCCAACGGGACTTCCTAGAGTAAGTTCGCTTCACCCAGCTCGCTCTCTCTCTTTTTTTACTAATAGCCGGTTTTGTTGCAGCCATCCTCGTGTGTGCTCAGCGCGAGATCGATCGCTTGAAGAAAGTGAACAACCGGCTGAGCAAGTCCAACTCCACTCTGCGGCTGTAGAACAAGGATTGGCATGCGCGGGTAGACGGTTTGGTGGCCACCATCAAGGAGCGCGATGCCTCGCTCGCTAGCCGGGTCGAAGCCTTCACCCTTCTCGAGGCCCAGAACAAGGAGCAAGAGAAGGAGATCAAACGGCTAGCGGTCAAGGAGAAGGCGCTGGTGGAGGAGCTGATGCAGGTCGGCCACACTGCCAAGGGTAAGTTCCTTTTCCCGTCTTCCTTTATTTCCGGATCTGGTAGCCGGATCTGACCCTTTTTTCTAACAGCCTTTTACCCCGGCATAGACCTGCTGGCCTACAACCGGCTGCAGGAGAACTGGCTGGGAGCGCAGCCGACGGCCCAGGAGCTCATCGTCCTTCTTGGCGAGGAAGCTACGAAGCTTCGTCGGGCGGCACAGGACGTCTTCTCCTTCATGTGGCCGGAGGCTCCGGTTCTGGAGACGATGGCGTAGCTGGCGGCGAAGGTGGGAGAGGTGCCAGCTATGGTAGATCGGCTGCGGGACTTGGCGGCACGGGCCGGAGCAGGGATGGCTCTGGCCCTCATGCTCTCCTAGTACAAGGACGCCCGCGTCGAGAAGATCGACGGTGGCTTCCGTGCTGGAGCCAACCTTGCCGCCATCCGCCAAGCCCATCCAGAACTCCGCGGGTCCACCATCAAGATCGCCGATTACATGGATCCCGACGAGGTGCTCACCGACTCGGAGTCCGTCGATACTCCTGATGCGGAGGGCTCGATGTCGCCGCCCGCAGGCGCAGGAACCGGATCAAGCTTCGCACCTCCTCCGCCGCCTGAAGCTTCTGCCGGCCAAGATCCCCCGCACGGCAAGGGTCCTGCCGTCTAGTTATTGCCTCGGGATGCCGGGTTTATTTGTCTTGTCTTACATGTTCATGAATCTTGTCCATTTGTACCGGCTGTCTTTGATGCCGGGTAACTTATGGGAGCTTCGTATCCTTTTTGTTTATTATTGTTGAAATTCTTGAATCTTCCTTGTGCGTTGAGCTTTCCTTTTGTGTATTTTGCCCGGCTAACTTCGCCCGGCTACACACCTTTAGCCGGGCGACCTACACCTCAGCAAGTGCGCTTAGCGCACCCACCGGTGTAGCCCCGAGATTCGGAGAAGCAGCCAGGTGTGCCAATCTTTCTTATTTCTCCCAAGTCTTCTATCTTTATCCGACCGCCTCGTCCTGGGCGCTCGTCGGCTGAACGCCTTCAGCCGGGGGAACTAACATTCCAGTGGGGACACACGAGCGTACCCACTGGGTGTAGCCCCCGAGATTCGGAGTAGCTGGCGTAGCCAGGTGCTTCGAATCTTTCGTGTCTTTTCTTGCTCCCGCCCTTTCCCTCAGCTGGGATCCGAATGGCTGGCTAAACGCCCTTAGCCGGTCAGGAACTACAAGATTCCACTGGGGGCGCGCGAGCGCACCTAGTAGGTGTAGCCCCCGAGATTCGGAGCGCTTGATGAAGGCAAGGACTTCGAATCTTCTTTCCTTCTCCTGAATTCCGACTCGAGGTAGTAGGACAAGAATGCACATATGCATACACATACATCTTCATAGGTTAATAGGTTAGTCTGTCAAATCGTAGTCGGAAAACGGCTTGTTTTTTTGAAAACTGGCTTGCTCCTTTCTAGACACTTAGTCGCCTTCCCATGTGCTCTGCTGTTTTCGCTGCGTCCTTGCCGGGCAGCCGGGTTGCGCTCTGCAGCCGAAATCAAAGGGAGCTGACAGTACATTACGCACGGTGCTAGCGGCTTAGCAGCTGGATTGGTTCGAGCTAGTTGTGGGGCCAGGGCACCCGATCTGTCGCGTCTCCTCCCCGTTTTTCGTGTGGGATGCCTCGGGCTTTTGCTCTTGCTAGCCGGACAGCCGGGTTGCGGTCTGTAGCTGAGACGAAGAGTGGGCCTCTGACATCATCGCACACTACTTAGCCGGCGTGTTGACTTAACAGGCCGGGCCAGCCGGCGAGCCCCCGGGTAGGGGTTGCCGGAGCCGGAAAATTTGAATCAGAAAACATGTGTACACACATTTCTAGAAGGAGCCCCCGAGATTCTCGTGGGGGTCCGCATTTTCCTTCATGGGGTTTTCGGGATACATACACTGCCTGACGACTAGGTGTAAACGGCGCAAAGCTGCCCAAGGACGCCACCTCGTCGTCCGATTTGTCCATCTTGTTCTTGCGCGGCTATTGTGCGTCGATGAGGTAATAGGAATCGTTGGGCAGCGCCCGGCTGATGATGAAGGGGTCCTCCCAGGGTGGTGATAGCTTGTGCATGCCCTTCGTGTCTTGCACCAGCCGGAGAACCAGGTCGCCCTCGCGGAATGCGACTGGGCGAATCCGGCTTGATTGGTAGCGACATAGTCGATGCTGGTACAGGGCAGATCTGGACAGGGCCAGCTCACGGGCCTCCTCCAGGAGGTCCACCCCGTCCTCCCGCGCCTCCTTGTTGGCTTTTTAGTCATACAGGAGCTTGCGAGGGGAGTCGAACTCGATGTCGGCGGAGAGGACGGCTTTCGATCCATAGACCAGGAAGAATTGCGTGTAGACGGTTGACCTATTTGGTGTGGTGCGGAGGCTCCACAGCACCACCGAAAGTTCTTCGATCCAACATTCGGGTGACCGCTCCAACGGATCGATGAGATGTGGCTTGATGCCGGCTAGCACCAAGCCGTTTGCTCGTTCGACCTGCCCGTTGGACTACGGGTGTGCAACGGAGGCGAGGTCCAGTCGGATGCCCTTGTTGCTGTAGAACCGGGCAAAGGCCCCCTTGGCGAAGTTCGTGCCATTGTCGGTGATGATGCTATTGGGGTAGCCAAAGCGGTTGATGATGTCGGTGAAGAAGGTGACAACCGTCGCTCCATCCAGCTTCTGGATAGGCTTGGCCTCGATCCACTTTGTGAACTTGTCCACCGCTACCAGCAGGTGGGTCATTCCCGCGCGGGCTCGCTTGAAGGGACCGACCATGTTGAGGCCCCAAACTGCAAAGGGTCAGGTGATCGGTATGGTCTTGAGTACCGAGGTTGGCATGTGCCTGAGCTGCCCGAAGCGCTGGCACCCATTGCATGCGCGGACCAGCTGCTCGGCATCCTCAAGGGCGGTGGGCCAATAGAAACCATGGCAGAATGCCTTGGCGACTATCGCCCTTGACGAAGCGTGGTGCCCGTACTCACCCTGGTGGATATCCTTGAGTAGCCGGTAGCCCGTGTCCACATCGACACATCTTTGGAAGATACCGGATACACTGCGCTTGTACAACTCGCCGTTTATGATGGTGTATGTATGCGCGCGGCGCCGGATTTGCTTGGCCTCTACCTTGTCGTCCGGGAGTTCTCCGTTGGTGATGTAGTTCATGAAGGGATGTGCCCAGGATGGCACTTCCCGGATGACAAGGACGCTCCTGTCCTCCGGCTGACGAATGTCGGGGGGTCGTCCAGGTGGAGTACCCGGGACGGCAGCCCCCGAGCCATTAGGCAAGCCGGTAGCCCCCGGGTTTTGCGAGCCGGAGGGCACTGCCTAGCCCAAATTGGTGCGGGTTTTCTTCTTTGGTGGTTCTATCGGCTCCGTTTCTGCTGTTCCGCCAGCCGGAACGCTTGCCGCCCAGACGATGGAGTCTGACTCCGGCGACGGGTTGATGGATGGCTTGCGTAGATGCTCCAAGGAGACCCCTGGCGGGATGGCCTGCCTGGTGGATCCTATCTTGGAGAGCGCAATGGCTGCCTCGTTGTTGGTGCGGGGGACGTGGTGAAATTCTCATCCGTCGAAGGAGGCGCTGAGCTTCTGGATGTGGAACCGGTAGGAGCCATGCTTGCATCTCTGGCGTCCCATTCCCCGGACACCTGTTGCACCACCAAGTCCGAATCATCACCGGGCAGGATCCGCTTGACACCGATCTCCTTGGCCCAGAGCCCGTGCGCCAAAGGTTTCATATTCGCCACGTTGTTGGAGGCCTTGAAGTGGATCTGCAGCACATACTCCAGCCGGTCTCCTTTGGGCGAGGTGAGCACGATGCCGGCTCCCAAGCCCCCGAGCATCTTCGACCCGTCGAAATGCATCCGCCAGTGGTCCAAATCCGGAACCGGTGGGAGATACTGGGTCTCGGCCCAGTCGACGAGGAAGTCTGCCAACACCTGTGACTTGATCGTGAGCCGGGGCTCATACTGGATTAAGTAAGCGGCGAGCTCAATGGCCCACTTGGCAACTCGGCCGGTGGCGTCCTTATTGCTGATGATTTCCGAAAGGGGTGCGGTGCACACGACCTTGATCGGGTGCTCCTGGAAGTAGTGCTTGAGCTTCTTGCATGCCAGGTACACACTGTAGCACATCTTTTGGTAGTGGGGATAGTTCTGCTTGCAGAGGGAGAGAACCTCGCTGAGGTAGTAGATGGGTCTCTGAACCGGCTGAGCCTTGCCTTCCTCGGGGCGCTCCACCACCAGGACAACGCTGACGACCCGGCTGGTGGCTGCTATATAGAGCAACATCGGCTCCTTGCTAGCCGGCGTGGCCAGAACCGGTGCTGCGGATAGCATGCGCTTGAGGTCGTGAAATGCGGTGTCGGCTTGCAAAGTCCAGGAGAACTTGTCCATCTTCTTCATCAGCTGGTATAACAGGAGTGCCTTCTCTCCCAGCCGGCTGACGAAACGACTGAGGGAAGCTAGGCATCCGGTGAACTTCTGGACTCCAAGCAGGTTCTTAGGCGGCTGCATCCTCTCGATGGCCGCGATCTTCTCCGGATTCGCCTCGATACCTCGCTGTGATACGAGGAAACCGAGTAGGATGGTACTCCGAAGACGCACTTCTCTGGGTTCAGCTTCATATGGTACTGGCAAAGGTTGCCAAATGTTTCTCCCAGATCCTCGAGGAGGGTGCGCTTTTACTTGGTCTTGATGACCATGTCATCCACGTAAGCGTGCATGTTTCGACCTATCTGTGAGTGCAAGCATTTCTGCATACATCGCTGATAGGTGGCGCCTGCATTCTTTAGGCCGAAAGGCATGGTTACATAGCAGAAAGCCTCGTAGGGGGTGATAAATGATGTCTTAATCTGATCACCCGGGTTTAGCTGGATTTGATTGTACCCGAAATAACAATCTAGAAAAGACAACAAATCACAGCCGGCCGTGGAATCAATGACTTGATCGATACGTGGCAAGGCGAAGGGGTCTTTCGGGCACGCCTTGTTCAGGCTGGTGTAGTCGATACACATGCGCCAGGTCTTGTTCTTCTTCAACACCAAGACTGGGTTCGCCAACCAGTCCGGGTGGTACACTTCCATGATGAATCCGGCTGCAAGGAGCCAGGTGATCTCGTCACCGATTATCCTTCTCTTCTCCTCTGTGAACCAGCACAGAGGTTGCTTGACCGGCTTGGCATTAGGACGCACATGAAGTGAGTGCTCGGCGAACTCCCTCGGCACACCCGGCATGTCCTTGGGAGACCATGTGAAGATGTCCCGATTCTCATGGAGGAAGTCGACGAGCGCGCCTTCCTATTTGCTGTCCAAGCCGGCACCAATGGTGACGAACTTAGTCGGATCGGAGGGGTCGAGCAGGATCCTCTTCGTCTCCTTTGCCGGCTGGAAAGCTCCTTCTCCAGCCGGTTTGCTGCTAGCCGGAATGTCCTGCTGGGCCATGGACACATTGCGCATGATCGCGCGTTTTTCTTCGGCTAGGATGAGGGCCTCTGCCAGTTTGGAACCAGCTGAGGCGCACTCCATCGATCGCCTGAAGCACCGGCAACGGTGATCACGCTGTGGGGTCCCGGCATCTTCGTCTTGAGGTACGCGTAGTGGGGGATGGCCATGAACTTGGCGAGGGCGGGGCGCCCGAGGAGAGCATGGTAGGAGCTCGTCAGATTTACCACCTCAAACCAGATTGGCTTGCAAAGGAAGTTCTCCTCAGTCCCGAAGATGACGTCCAGCTGGCTTTTCCCCAGCGGGGCGCAGGCTGGCCCCGGCAGTACGCCGTGGAACGTCGTGGTAGTCGGGCGCAGGTCGCTTTCGCGATTGCCCAGCTTCTCCAGCGAGGACTGGTAGAGGAGGTTGAGGCTGCTGCCCCCGTCAATGAGGACGCGCGAGAATCGGCAGGTTCGTGCGTTGGAGACGATGAGAGGGTCGAGCACCATGGCGTAGCCCCCGGGAGTCGGCAGATGCTCAGGCTGATCCGCCCGGCTCCAGGTGATGGGGGTTTCCAACCAGTTCAGGTACTGGGGGACCAGAGAGACGATGGCGTTGACCTCCTTGGAGCGTCGCTTGCGGCTGTGCTTGTCGTCCTGCTCCATCTCGAAGATGTGGTAGGCGTCGTGCGGCTGGGGGTAGCCGTTGTTGTTGTTGCCGCCGTTGCTGCCGTTACCATCATTACCGGCTCCCCTAGCCGGTGGTGGAGGTCCACCCGGTGGGGGAGGCGGGAGACGAGGCTGGTTGCCCTGATCCTTTAGCTGGCGGGTCCAGCTGTAGTTCCGGGTGGTGTGCGTAGCCGGTTTGAAGGGACCGCTATGCCACTTGCACGGGCCGTCAATCATCTGGTCGAAGGTGAGTCGGGGCTTCTGCCTTCTTGCCTCATTAGCCGGTGCGTCGGGCGCATCCTCCACGGCATTGACCTGCCGCGCATGGTAGTGAGGCTTCTGCTGCTCGGCCTAGCGGTCCCCATGGAACCGGTTGTCGTTGCCGTGGCGTCTGGAAGATCCGGCTTCACCAGTCGGATTGCTCGGACGGTCGCGAGCCGGCTCCGTGGGAGTCGGACGGCCATCCGCATTTACTCGGAGGGGTTTCTTCATGGCGGGATCCGCCATGGCGTATTGGTCCGCAACCGTCATGAGCTCCGCCATGGTTTTCGGCTCGTCACACAGTAGCCGGTGGCGAAGCATGGTGCCCTCTCGGTATCCTTCGATGAAGAAGCTGATGGCTTGGCTCTCCAGGATGCCCTCGCAAGTGTTGCGGAGCTCCGTCCACCTTGCGAGGTACTCGTGGTCGGTCTCGCGGTCGCCCTGGATGCACAAGGCCAGGTCGCGCGGGCGCCCTGGACGTTTGTACGTGCCGTTGAAGTTGCGAACGAACACCTTCTCGAAGTCAGGCCAGGCGTTGATGCTGTTGGGCGCAAGGCTATTGAGCCATGTCCTTGCCGACCCGGTTAGCATGAGAGGGACGTAGCGCACAGCTGTGCGCTTGTTCCCGTGGGTGATGCCGACTGCCATAGCGTAGTCGGTCAACCAGTCTTCCGGCTTCATGCTGCTGTCGTACTTGGGGGTGTCCCTGGGCAGGGAGAATTTATTCGGAAACGGATCATTCCGGATGCGGGGTCCGAAGCAAACTGGTCCGGTCGAATCTTCCTCCTCCGTGACGCGCGCTTGAGCAAGGAGCTCGATGCGGTCGCGGGCATCTGGACAATCCGGGTTGGGTGCTCCCACCCGGCCCGAGACGGAACCGCTGGTCCGGGCGCCGGCTGGTGGTGGGGAGGTGGCGGTTGCCGTTCAGCGCCTGCTCTGGCGCGCTGGCCCCTATTGCCCGAAGGCGACGCCGCTGCGGGCCTGGACGGCTGAGGGGAGGACGTCACTGGTGTCGACGGGCGCGCTTCTCGCTGCTAAGGTGTAGCTTGCTCCCTCCGAGAAGCTAAGGTCTTTCAGATCTGCCGGTTGGCATCGGCTCGCCGTCTGCTGCGTAGGAGCCTACACGCGAAGGCAGAGCGGCTCGCACTTCCTCCGTAGAGTAGCTCACGCTGAGGCGCGCTGCGCAGTTCTTGATGGGCGGCTGTAGGTGGGGCCGTGTGAGGGCAGGCGCGATCCGGTTCCCCATCCTTTTCCATCCTACCGCCCGACGCCAGCATTCTGGCTCGGCTCGCCCGCGTAGCCGGAGTGAGGCTGCGGCGTGGTCGCACTCGCACGAAAGTGATCTCAAGTTGCTTGCGGGCTGCTGCCAGCTCCATGGCCTCCTGGAGGAGGATCTGTCTCTCCATGGTGAAGTTGGCCTCCGCTTCCTCCGGGTTATCCCCGAGGTTAACCGGCGTCAGGAGCTGATCAATGGCATCCTCCACCGGGTTCCGAGGCTGCGGGGGAGCGGAATTTCCGACCTCGTCCGCGCCTCGCTCCCGCGGCTGGCGAGGATGTGAGCTGGATCCGGCCATCATGACCTCCACGCCGTGGGGTGCGGCGGAGGTGCTGTCGTCTGAGCGCGGTAGCTCCGCAACAGAGACGATTTCCCTATGGAAACGCTCCGGGATGATGGCGACATAGACGGGGAGATCACCGAATAGCAGGACGGTGTCGTTCACTGGGAAGGAAGTTCCGGCGAAGCAAGAGGCGTTGTCGATAACACAGTCAAACTTTCCAAGCGTGAGCACCAGGCCGGAGGCCACGCGCTCACCGACTGAAGTGCGGGGTCCCGTGCGGAACGTGACTCCGGTCGACGCCATCTGCCCCATGGTGGGCGCCAACTATCGTTGTATTGGGAACGGCAGTACCTAAGGAGGTTAGATAGAGGTGTGGGGACTAGCATGGAAGCTATCGATGGCGTCCGCAGGCGAGATTGGGCACAAGCAAGCGTAGCTGGACGCAGGAAGTACCCAGGTTCGGAGCCCTCATGATGAGGTAAAGCTCCTACTCCTGCCTGATCTGACTATGAGGGATATACGAACTACAAGTGCTCCTTGAGTTGTGTTCTCTAGCTACTGCCTTAAATATACTGAGACCAACCCTTTCTACTAAGGCCTTGCCTCTCCTTATATAGGCAGAGAGGCAAAGGTATCACTGGCTAATCCGACTGGCGGGCCCCATAGGCGAGTCCCAGCCGACTAGTCATCTACAGTATCTAGTATGGCTTGTCTTATCGGAGTATGAGAGGTATGGCTGTCGAGGAGTGGACGCCAGGCGAGCCCGCTGTCAAGACAAAGGCCATCGCTCTAGTGTCACCCATGCAAAGTCTTCGTATGGCCGGTGGTTGCCGCCTTGTCATCGTGACAGTATGCATCATGCAATCGATACGCACGCCGCCCGCCTCACCGATTGTCCGCTATGTCGCCAGATCCGCCGCCTCTTGCTGATCCGCTATCGGGTGATAGCCGCCCGTCTTTGCCCTCGTCGGCCAGATTCGTCACCGGACACGATCCGACTGTCCTGTTTCTTATCTGGATGGGGTACCCGGGGATCATCCCCCTGACACACTCGCATTGCCAAGTCGTGTGACCCACCGGGTTACTTGGATTTGGCGTGTGAAATTTGCACGGCTGATCCAGCATTGCCTCATACGTATACCTCGGTTGGTCTTTCTTTTCTTGCCACTGTTTCTTCTGCTCTGGTGTCCAAGCTTTCTTGCCATCATTTCTCGGAGTCCATTGTTGCCCTCCAGTTTTCTGATGCTGATTACTGCCACAGCATGCTTGCATATCTACACCCTTGCGCAAACCAAGCTATGGCATGTGACTCAATCACGCCCTCACACGAGTTTCTCACGGTGCACCAACGGGTCAAGAATTCCCTATCTGTTTCATTTGGTCTTTGTTTGCACATTGCTAAGGTCTGTGGCCTATTCGGCCTCTGATAGGTGCTCGAGAAATTACTGACAAACATTTCCTCAAAATCAATCCAATAGTTGATACTCCCGGGCGGCAAATTGTTTAACCATACCCTCGCTGGCCCCTCCAGCGTCTGAGGTACATACCTCACGACCCATCTCAAGTTGCCTGTAGCCATTTTCACTGCCGTATCGTAGTTGATCAACCAATCCTCTGGCTTGGTGCTGCCGTCATATGTTTTCGTGCCTCTGGGTAACTGGAAGTTAGGTACTGGAGGTTCTTTCATGATCCGGGGCCCAATGAACGCCGGACATAGAGGACCTTGCCCCTCATTTGCTCTGACCTATAAAGCCGATCCAGTTTTAACCTGGCGTCGTCAGGCATCAAGTCCCTGCTTCCCAATCTTGACCCTATGACGTGATAGTCTGGCCTAGGGTATCCTGCGTTCACCATTTCTGAATCACCATCATTGTATCTATCTTGCTCTCGTGGAGCGCCTCTCTGTTGCATACCTTGGCCGACACTTCGCTCTTGTCGTGGTATATTCCGCTGCTGTGGTTGCCCTGCACCCGTTAAGTTGCACTGTCCGGCATTGCCGTTTACAGCATTTCCCTGACCGGCATTGCCTTGGTCGCGGTTACCTCGGCCAGCTTCACCTCGGATGACACTTCATCGATCCTCATTTTCCTACACTGCTTTCCCTTTCCCTGCCCTTGCCGGGTCATAGGGGACTATCTGTTTGTTTCTCCTCGCCGAGGTTACCACTTCCTCTCTTCTTGGGCCACCATGAGGGGATGATGCAGCTCTAGTAGATTTCTCTGGGTTACCTACAGCTGAATAAATGATTTTGGATGCCCCAGCCCTTGCCGGGTTAGCTCTGAGCAACTCTTCATTTTGTCTGTTAGCAATCCGAACTAACTCATTGACTCTTTCCTGTTGTCTTTGCCAGGCTTCACCCGTCAAACCCTCTAACTCGGACGCAATCAGATCCGCTGCTCGAGGTTCTTGTCGGGTGCTTGGCAGCCCCACGGACAAAACATTCTCTGACTCTTCAACTCTAGTATCACCCTCTTTGTTCATTTCACTGATGAGGTTTCTCCCCTTTACTTTTACAGCATCTACCTTATTTGCCTTTGCGTACTCACGCAGTGTCATGTTCAACGACTGCTGAGCCGCGGCTATCTTTTTCGCACCGTCTAGTATTTTCTGCCTAGTTTCCTCTAACTCAACATGTGCCCGAGCCGGATCTACTGCAGGTGCTATGGGGCTCTCTAGGCTATCTATTGCCTACGGCATCACTTTCTCTGGCCTCTCTAGTGGAAGACCTCTACTTTTCCTTGGTGCCTTGGGTGTTACCTCCGGATCTGGTGCCGGATCCTTGCTCGCACCAGCGCCAGGCGTTGCCATCATCACCTCGGCACGGTCAGGGGAGCGAGTGATACGCGCCCCGTGAGCCGCGCTAAGGGGTGGCTCGCCTCCCTCAACGACGTGCCGCCGGTGAACGCACGACACATCGACGGCGATGTAGATCTTGTGCGTGCCAAGCATTGTCGCTGACGAAGTCGAGCACTCCAGAGCGCTGAACGAGCCCGGAGACGATGCGCTCGCCGTTGCCGATGAGGTTTCCTGTCCGGATCTTCAGTCCTGCTAGCGCCGCTAGCCCCACGGTGGGCGCCAACTGTCGTGGTGGTGGCACGGCACATGCCATGGATAGGCTAAAGGTGGTACAAGATGCACTAGAGGAATCCAGGGAGGGATAGTGTGGTGATTCCACACACAGATGCTTTGTATCCGATTGGTTTCCAAGGTTACAAGTGCTCCTTGAGCTGTATTGGAGAGAGAAGGAAGAAGGAACTCTCTTACTCTCACCACCACTTTGCTCTCAAGAACCCTCTACCCAAATGCCAATCAACTAGCCATCAACCAAGTAAAACTCAACCAAGTAAAACTCAACCACTTCTATAGAGGCCCTAGCCCTCCTTATATAGGGGAGGCTAGGTCTCCAATTAGGGCATACGTGGAGGCATATTCCAGGGAATATGCCTCCTCCCAAAATAGCAAACCGACTGGGTCACTTTTCCCCATCGTAAGCCATGCAGAGGCTACGTGAGCCTCTACGGCGCCAACGTCATCCGACACAGGCAACGTCACCCTTGTCGGCCACGCCTCGGTGGTCCTTCTCTCTGTGCGCTTCGCTGATGCTCCAGCATACAGTGACCACCTTTTGACCAGCGAGATACCTTCCTTCTCTTGAAAGCCTGATATAACCCGGATCGTACCTGGTTAATCTGGCCACGCGGGTACCTACATACAAGTTATAGAAATCCTACCAGCATACGACATAAGTCGGCCGGGACCCAGTTAGGTAGACATCATTCGGTCCGGGTTACACCGTGATTCGGCCTGCCTTGAGGTGACTCGGCCATCATTCACTTTGACCTTGCCATAACTCGGCTAACTCGGCCTTTATACCCCGGCGTGACCCTGCTCGTGGGTATCCCCCCAACAGGTCTCTGAAGAGAACACACATTTCAATGACACTGGTGGATCCATATGTGGTATGTGAAAAGAACACACATGCAATGACTGCAGTTGTTGTTAGTAAAAAGAACACACGTGCAATGACACTGGTGGATCCATGTGTGGTCTCTGAAGAGCACACACATGCAATAACTCTAGCTGTGGTTAATGAGAACAACACACATTTCAATGACACTGGTGGATCCATATGTGATATGTGAAAAGAATAGTCATGAAATGACTCTAGTTGTTGTTAGTGAAAAGAACACACATACAATGACACTGGTGGATCCATGTATGGTCTCTGAAGAGAACACACATGCAATGACTCTGGCTATTGTTAGTAAAAAGAGCACACATGCAATGACACTGGTGGATCCATAGGTGGATTGTGAAAAGAACACACATGCAATGACTCTAGTTGTTTTTAGTAAAAGAACACACATGCAATGACACTGGTGGATCCATGTGTGGTCTCGTAAGAGAACACACATGCAATGACTCTAGCTGTGGTTAATGAGAAGAACACACATTTCAATGACACTGGTTGATCCATATGTGGTATGTGAAAAGAACACACATGCAATGACTCCAGTTGTTGTTCGTAAAAAGAACACACATGCAATGACACTGGTGGATCCATGTGTGGTCTCTGAAGAGAACACACATTTCAATCACACGGGTGGATCGATATGTGGTATGTGAAAAGAACACACATGCAATGACTCCAGTTGTTGTTAGTAAAAAGAACACACATGCAATGACACTAGTGGATCCATGTGTGGTCTCTGAAGAGAACACACATGCAATAACTCTAGCGATGGTTAATGAGAAGAACACACATTTCAATGACACTGGTGGATCCATATGTGGTATGTGAAAAGAATAGTCATGAAATGAATCCAATTGTCGTTAGTGAAAAGAACACACATGAAATGACACTGGTGGATCCATGTGTGGTCTCTGAAGAAAACACACATGCAATGACTCTGGATGTTGTTAGTAAAAAGAGCACACATGCAATGACACTGGTGGATCCATATGTGGATTGTGAAAAGAACAGACATGCAATGACTCTGGTTGTTGTTAGTAAAAAGAACACACATGCGATGACACTGGTGGATCCATGTGTGGTCTCGTAAGAGAACACACATGCAACTCTAGCTGTGGTTAATGAGAAGAACACACATTTCGATGACAATGGTTGATCCATATGTGGTGTGTGAAAAGAACACACATGCAATGACTCCAGTTGTTGTTAGTAAAAAGAGCACACATGCAATGACACTGGTGGATCCATGTGTGGTCTCTGTACAGAACACACATTTCAATGGCACTGGTGGATCCATATGTGGTATGTGAAAATAATAGTCATGAAGTGACTCCAGTTGTTGTTAGTAAAAAGAAGACACATGCAATGACATTGGTGGATCCATGTGTGGTCTCTGAAGAGAACACACATGCAATGGCTCTGGTTGTTGTTAGTAAAAAGATCACACATGCAATGACACCGGTGGATCCATATGTGGTATGTGAAAATAACAAAGATGCAATGACTCCAGTTGCTGTTAGTAAAAAGAACACACATGCAAGGACACTGGTGGATCCATGTGTGGTCTCTGAAGAGAACACACATTTCAATGACACTGCTGGATCCATATGTGGTATGTGAAAAGAACACACATGCAATGACTCCTGTTTTTGTTAGTAAAAAGAACACACATTTCAATGACATTGGTTGATCCATATGTGGTATGTGAAAAGAACACACATGCAATGACTCTAGTTGTTGTTAGTAAAAAGAACACACATGCAATGACACTGGTGGATCAATGTGTGGTCTCTGAAGAGAACACACATTTCAATGACACTGGTGGATCCATATGTGGTATGTGAAAAGAACACACATGCAATGAATCCAGTTGTTGTTAGTAAAAAGAACACACATGCAAAGGACATCAGGATCCATGTGTGGTCTCTGAAGAGAACACACATGCAATAACTCAAGCTGTGGTTAATGAGAAGAACACACATTTCAATGACACTGGTGCATCCATATGTGGTATGTGAAAAGAATAGTCATGAAATGACTCTGGTTGTTGTTAGCAAAAAGAACACACATTCAATGACACTGGTGGATCCATGTATGGTCTCTGAAGAGAACACACATTTCAATGACACTGGTGGATCCATATGTGGTATGTGAAAAGAACACACATGCAATGACTCCAATTGTTGTTAGTAAAAATAACACAGATGCAATGACACTGGTGGATCCATCTGTGGTTTCTAAAAAGAACACACATGCAATGACTCTTGTTGTTGTTAGTAAAAAGAACACAGATGCAATGAATCTGGTTGTTGTTAGTAAAAAGAACACACATGCAATGAATCTGGTTGTTGTTAGAAAAAAGAGCACACATGCAATGACACTGGTGGATCCATGTGTGGTCTCTGAAGAGAACACACATTTCAATGACACTGGTGGATCCATATGTGGTATGTGAAAATAACACACATGCAATAACTCCAGTTGTTGTTAGTAAAAAGAACACACATGGAATGACACTGGTGGATCCATGTGTGGTCTCTGAAGAGAACACACATGCAATAACTCTAGCTGTGGTTAATGAGAAGAACACACATTTCAATGACACTGGTGGATCCATATGTGGTATGAGAAAAGAATAGTCATGAAATGACTCCAATTGTTGTTAGTGAAAAGAGCACACAGGCAATGACACTGGTGGATCCATATGTGGTCTCTGAAGAGAACACACATGCAATGACTCTGCATGTTGTTAGTAAAAATAGCACACATGCAATGACACTGGTGGATCCATAGGTGGATTGTGAAAAGAACACACACGCAATGACTGGTTTTTGTTAGTAAAAAGAACACACATGCAATGACACTGGTGGATCCATGTGTGGTCTCTAAAGAGAACACACATGCAATAACTCTAGCTGTGGTTAATGAGAAGAACACACATTTCAATGACACTGGTGGATCCATATGTGGTATGAGAAAAGAATAGTCATGAAATGACTCCAATTGTTGTTAGTGAAAAGAGCACACAGGCAATGACACTGGTGTATCCATATGTGGTCTCTGAAGAGAACACACATGCAATGACTCTGCATGTTGTTAGTAAAAATAGCACACATGCAATGACACTGGTGGATCCATAGGTGGATTGTGAAAAGAACAGACACGCAATGACTCTGGTTTTTGTTAGTAAAAAGAACACACATGCAATGACACTGGTGGATCCATGTGTGGTCTCTAAAGAGAACACACATGCAACTCTAGCCGTGGTTAATGAGAAGAACACACATTTCAATGACACTGTTGATCCATATGTGTGTGAAAGGAACACACATGCAATGACTCCAGTTGTTAGTAAAAGAGCACACATGCAATGACATCAGGATCCATGTGTGGTCTCTGAAGAGAACACACATTTCAATGACACTGGTGGATCCATATGTGGTATGTGAAAATAATAGTCATGAAGTGACTCTAGTTGTTGTTAGTAAAAAGAACACACATGCAATGACACTGGTGGATTCATGTGTGGTCTCTGAAGAGAACACACATGCAATGGCTCTGGTTTTTGTTTGTAAAAAGAGCACACATGCAATGACACTGGTAGATCCATAGGTGGATGGTGAAAAGAACACACATACAATGACACCGGTGGATCCATATGTGGTATGTGAAAAGAACACATATGCAATGACTCCACTTGTTGTTAGTAAAAAGAACACACATGCAAGGACACTGGTGGATACATGTGTGGTCTATGAAGAGACCACACATTTCAATGACACTCCTGGATCCATATGTGATATGTGAAAAGAACACACATGCAATGACTCCAGTTTTTGTTAGTAAAAAGAACACACATGCAATGAAACTGGTGGATCCATGTATGGTCTCTGAAGTGAAGACACATGCAATGACTCTGGTTGTTGTTAGTAAACAGAACACACATGCAATGACTCTGGTTGTTATTAGTAAAAAGAGCACACATGCAATGACACTGGTGGATCCATGTGTGGTCTCTGAAGAGAACACACATTTCAATGACACTGGTTGATCCATATGTGGTATGTGAAAAGAACACACATGCAATGACTCTAGTTGTTGTTAGTAAAAAGAACACACATGCAATGACACTGGTGGATCCATGTGTGGTCTCTGAAGAGAACACACATTTCAATGACACTGGTGGATCCATATGTGGTATGTGAAAAGAACACACATGCAATGAATCCAGTTGTTGTTAGTAAAAAGAACACACATGCAATGACACTGGTGGATCCATGTGTGGTCTCTGAAGAGAACACACATGCAATAACTCTAGCTGTGGTTAATGAGAAGAACACACATTTCAATGACACTGGTGCATCCATATGTGGTATGTGAAAAGAACACACATGAAATGACTCCAGTTGTTGTTAGTGAAAAGAACACACATGCAATGACACTGGTGGATCCATGTGTGGTCTCTGAAGAGAACACACATGCAATGACTCTGGCTGTTGTTAGTAAAAAGAGCACAAATGCAATGACACTGGTGGATCCATAGGTGGATTGTGAAAAGAACACACATGCAATGACTCTGGTTGTTGTTAGTAAAAAGAACACACATGCAATGACACTAGTGGTATGTGAAAAGAATAGTCATGAAATGACTCTGGTTGTTGTTAGCGAAAAGAACACGCATGCAATGACACTGGTGGATCCATGTGTGGTCTCTGAAGAGAACACACATGCAATGACTCTAGTTGTTTTTAGTAAAAAGAACACACATGCAATGACACTGGCGGATGCATGTGTGGTCTCTGAAGAGAACACACATTTCAATCACACTGGTGTATCCATATGTCGTATGTGAAAAGATCACACATGCAATGACTCCAGTTGTTGTTAGTAAAAATAACACAGATGCAATGACACTGGTGGATCCATCTGTGGTCTCTAAAAAGAACACACATGCAATGACTCTTGTTGTTGTTAGTAAAAAGAACACAGATGCAATGACTCTGGTTGTTGTTAGTAAAAAGAACACACATGCAATGAATCTGGTTGTTGTTAGTAAAAAGAGCACACGTGCAATGACACTGGTGGATCCATGTGTGGTCTCTGAAGAGAACACACATTTCAATGACACTGGTGGATCCATATGTGGTATGTGAAAAGAACACACATGCAATAACTCCAGTTGTTGTTAGTAAAAAGAACACACATGGAATGACATCAGGATCCATGTGTGGTCTCTGAAGAGAACACACATGCAATAACTCTAGCAGTGGTTAATGAGAAGAACACACATTTCAATGACACTGGTGGATCCATATGTGGTATGAGAAAAGAATAGTCATGAAATGACTCCAATTGTTGTTAGTGAAAAGAGCACACAGGCAATGACACTGGTGGATCCATATGTGGTCTCTGAAGAGAACACACATGCAATGACTCTACATGTTGTTATTAAAAATAGCACACATGCAATGACACTGGTGGATCCATAGGTGGATTGTGAAAAGAACACACACGCAATGACTCTGGTTTTTGTTAGTAAAAAGAACACACATGCAATGACACTGGTGGATCCATGTGTGGTCTCTAAAGAGAACACACATGCAACTCTAGCCGTGGTTAATGAGAAGAACACACATTTCAATGACACTGGTTGATCCATATGTGGTGTGTGAAAGGAACACACATGCAATGACTCCAATTGTTGTTAGTAAAAAGAGCACACATGCAATGACACTGGTGGATCCATGTGTGGTCTCTGAAGAGAACACACATTTCAATGACACTGGTGGATCCATATGTGGTATGTGAAAAGAACACACATGCAATGAATCCAGTTGTTGTTAGTAAAAAGAACACACATGCAATGACATCAGGATCCATGTGTGGTCTCTGAAGAGAACACACATGCAATAACTCTAGCTGTGGTTAATGAGAAGAACACACATTTCAATGACACTGGTGCATCCATATGTGGTATGTGAAAAGAACACACATGAAATGACTCCAGTTGTTGTTAGTGAAAAGAACACACATGCAATGACATCAGGATCCATGTGTGGTCTCAAGAGAACACACATGCAATGACTCTGGCTGTTGTTAGTAAAAAGAGCACAAATGCAATGACACTGGTGGATCCATAGGTGGATTGTGAAAAGAACACACATGCAATGACTCTGGTTGTTGTTAGTAAAAAGAACACACATGCAATGACACTAGTGGTATGTGAAAAGAATAGTCATGAAATGACTCTGGTTGTTGTTAGCGAAAAGAACACGCATGCAATGACACTGGTGGATCCATGTGTGGTCTCTGAAGAGAACACATGCAATGACTCTAGTTGTTTTTAGTAAAAAGAACACACATGCAATGACACTGGCGGATGCATGTGTGGTCTCTGAAGAGAACACATTTCAATCACACCGTGTATCCATATGTCGATGTGAAAAGATCACATGCAATGACTCTTGTTGTTGTTAGCGAAAAGAACACGGATGCAATGACACTGGTGGATCCATCTGTGGTCTCTAAAAAGAACACACATGCAATGACTCTTGTTGTTGTTAGTAAAAAGAACACAGATGCAATGACTCTGGTTGTTGTTAGTAAAAAGAACACACATGCAATGAATCTGGTTGTTGTTAGTAAAAAGAGCACACGTGCAATGACACTGGTGGATCCATGTGTGGTCTCTGAAGAGAACACACATTTCAATGACACTGGTGGATCCATATGTGGTATGTGAAAAGAACACACATGCAATAACTCCAGTTGTTGTTAGTAAAAAGAACACACATGGAATGACACTGGTGGATCCATGTGTGGTCTCTGAAGAGAACACACATGCAATAACTCTAGCAGTGGTTAAAGAGAAGAACACACATTTCAATGACACTGGTGGATCCATATGTGGTATGAGAAAAGAATAGTCATGAAATGACTCCAATTGTTGTTAGTGAAAAGAGCACACAGGCAATGACACTGGTGGATCCATATGTGGTCTCTGAAGAGAACACACATGCAATGACTCTACATGTTGTTATTAAAAATAGCACACATGCAATGACACTGGTGGATCCATAGGTGGATTGTGAAAAGAACACACACGCAATGACTCTGGTTTTTGTTAGTAAAAAGAACACACATGCAATGACACTGGTGGATCCATGTGTGGTCTCTAAAGAGAACACACATGCAACTCTAGCCGTGGTTAATGAGAAGAACACACATTTCAATGACACTGGTTGATCCATATGTGGTGTGTGAAAGGAACACACATGCAATGACTCCAATTGTTGTTAGTAAAAAGAGCACACATGCAATGACACTGGTGGATCCATGTGTGGTCTCTGAAGAGAACACACATTTCAATGACACTGGTGGATCCATATGTGGTATGTGAAAATAATAGTCATGAAGTGACTCCAGTTGTTGTTAGTAAAAAGAACACACATGGAATGACACTGGTGGATTCATGTGTGGTCTCTGAAGAGAACACACATGCAATGGCTCTGGTTTTTGTTTGTAAAAAGAGCACACATGCAATGACACTGGTGGATCCATAGGTGGATTGTGAAAAGAACACACATGCAATGACACCCGTGGATCCATATGTGGTATGTGAAAAGAACACAGATGCAATGACTCCACTTGTTGTTAGTAAAAAGAACACACATGCAAGGACACTGGTGGATCCATGTGTGGTCTATGAAGAGACCACACATTACAATGACACTCCTGGATCCATATGTGATATGTGAAAAGAACACACATGCAATGACCCCAGTTTTTGTTAGTAAAAAGAACACACATGCAATGAAACTGGTGGATCCATGTGTGGTCTCCGAAGTGAAGACACATGCAATGACTCTGGTTGTTGTTAGTAAACAGAACACACATGCAATGACTCTGGTTGTTATTAGTAAAAAGAGCACACATGCAATGACACTGGTGGATCCATGTGTGGTCTCTGAAGAGAACACACATTTCAATGACACTGGTTGATCCATATGTGGTATGTGAAAAGAACACACATGCAATGACTCTAGTTGTTGTTAGTAAAAAGAACACACATGCAATGACACTGGTGGATCCATGTGTGGTCTCTGAAGAGAACACACATTTCAATGACACTGGTGGATCCATATGTGGTATGTGAAAAGAAAACACATGCAATTAATCCAGTTGTTGTTAGTAAAAAGAACACACATGCAATGACACTGGTGGATCCATGTGTGGTCTCTGAAGAGAACACACATGCAATAACTCTAGCTGTGGTTAATGAGAAGAACACACATTTCAATGACACTGGTGCATCCATATGTGGTATGAGAAAAGAATAGTCATGAAATGACTCCAATTGTTGTTAGTGAAAAGAGGACACAGGCAATGACACTGGTGGATCCATATGTGGTCTCTGAAGAGACCACACATGCAATGACTCTTCATGTTGTTAGTAAAAATAGCACACATGCAATGACACTGGTGGATCCATAGGTGGATTGTGAAAATAACACACACGCAATGACTCTGGTTTTTGTTAGTAAAAAGAACACACATGCAATGACACTGGTGGATCCATGTGTGGTCTCTAAAGAGAACACACATGCAACTCTAGCCGTGGTTAATGAGAAGAACACACATTTCAATGACACTGGTTGATCCATATGTGGTGTGTGAAAGGAACACACATGCAATGACTCCAGTTGTTGTTAGTAAAAAGAGCACACATGCAATGACACTGGTGGATCCATGTGTGGTCTCTGAAGAGAACACACATTTCAATGACACTGGTGGATCCATATGTGGTATGTGAAAATAATAGTCATGAAGTGACTCAGTTGTTGTTAGTAAAAAGAACACACATGCAATGACACTGGTGGATTCATGTGTGGTCTCTGAAGAGAACACACATGCAATGGCTCTGGTTTTTGTTTGTAAAAAGAGCACACATGCAATGACACTGGTGGATCCATATGTGGATTGTGAAAAGAACACACATGCAATGACACCGGTGGATCCATATGTGGTATGTGAAAAGAACACAGATGCAATTACTCCACTTGTTGTTAGTAAAAAGAACACACATGCAAGGACACTGGTGGATCCATGTGTGGTCTATGAAGAGACCACGCATTTCAATGACACTCCTGGATCCATATGTGATATGTGAAAAGAACACACATGCAATGACTCCAGTTTTTGTTAGTAAAAAGAACACACATGCAATGAAACTGGTGGATCCATGTGTGGTCTCCGAAGTGAAGACACATGCAATGACTCTGGTTGTTGTTAGTAAACAGAACACACATGCAATGACTCAGTTGTTATTAGTAAAAAGAGCACACATGCAATGACATCAGGATCCATGTGGTCTCTAAAGAGAACACACATTTCAATGACACTGGTTGATCCATATGTGCTATGTGAAAAGAACACACATGCAATGACTCTAGTTGTTGTTAGTAAAAGAACACACATGCAATGACATCAGGATCCATGTGTGGTCTCTGAAGAGAACACACATTTCAATGACACTGGTGGATCCATATGTGGTATGTGAAAAGAACACACATGCAATGAATCCAGTTGTTGTTAGTAAAAAGAACACACATGCAGTGACACTGGTGGATCCATGTGTGGTCTCTGAAGAGAACACACATGCAATAACTCAAGCTGTGGTTAATGAGAAGAACACACATTTCAATGACACTGGTGCATCCATATGTGGTATGTGAAAAGAATAGTCATGAAATGACTCTGGTTGTTGTTAGCAAAAAGAACACAACACATCAGGATCATGTGGTGATCAAGAGTGTCTCCTCATGAACACACATGCAATGACTCTAGTTGTTGTTAGTAAAAAGAACACACATGCAATGACACTGGTGGATCCATGTGTGGTCTCTGAAGAGAACACACATTTCAATCACACTGGTGTATCCATATGTCGTATGTGAAAAGATCACACATGCAATGACTCCAGTTGTTGTTAGTAAAAATAACACAGATGCAATGACACTGGTGGATCCATCTGTGGTCTCTAAAAAGAACACACATGCAATGACTCTTGTTGTTGTTAGTAAAAAGAACACAGATGCAATGACTCTGGTTGTTGTTAGTAAAAAGAACACACATGCAATGAATCTGGTTGTTTTTAGTAAAAAGAGCACACATGCAATGACACTGGTGGATCCATGTGTGGTCTCTGAAGAGAACACACATTTCAATGACACTGGTGGATCCATATGTGGTATGTGAAAAGAACACACATGCAATAACTCCAGTTGTTGTTAGTAAAAAGAACACACATGGAATGACACTGGTGGATCCATGTGTGGTCTCTGAAGAGAACACACATGCAATAACTCTAGCTGTGGTTAATGAGAAGAACACACATTTCAATGACACTGGTGGATCCATATGTGGTATGAGAAAATAATAGTCATGAAATGACTCCAATTGTTGTTAGTGAAAAGAGCACACAGGCAATGACACTGGTGGATCCATATGTGGTCTCTGAAGAGAACACACATGCAATGACTCTGCATGTTGTTAGTAAAAATAGCACACATGCAATGACACTGGTGGATCCATAGGTGGATTGTGAAAAGAACACACACGCAATGACTCTGGTTTTTGTTAGTAAAAAGAACACACATGCAATGACACTAGTGGATCCATGTGTGGTCTCTAAAGAGAACACACATGCAACTCTAGCCGTGGTTAATGAGAAGAACACACATTTCAATGACACTGGTTGATCCATATGTGGTGTGTGAAAGGAACACACATTGAATGACTCCAGTTGTTGTTAGTAAAAAGAGCACACATGCAATGACACTGGTGGATCCATGTGTGGTCTCTGAAGAGAACACACATTTCAATGACACTGGTGGATCCATATGTGGTATGTGAAAATAATAGTCATGAAGTGACTCCAGTTGTTGTTAGTAAAAAGAACACACATGCAATGACACTGGTGGATTCATGTGTGGTCTCTGAAGAGAACACACATGCAATGGCTCTGGTTTTTGTTTGTAAAAAGAGCACACATGCAATGACACTGGTGGATCCATAGGTGGATTGTGAAAAGAACACACATGCAATGACACCGGTGGATCCATATGTGGTATGTGAAAAGAACACAGATGCAATTACTCCACTTGTTGTTAGTAAAAAGAACACACATGCAAGGACACTGGTTTATCCATGTGTGGTCTATGAAGAGACCACACATTTCAATGACACTCCTGGATCCATATGTGACATGTGAAAAGAACACACATGCAATGACTCCAGTTTTTGTTATTAAAAAGAACACACATGCAATGAAACTGGTGGATCCATGTGTGGTCTCCGAAGTGAAGACACATGCAATGACTCTGGTTGTTGTTAGTAAACAGAACACACGTGCAATGACTCTGGTTGTTATTAGTAAAAAGAGCACACATGCAATGACACTGGTGGATCCATGTGTGGTCTCTGAAGAGAACACACATTTCAATGAAACTGGTTGATCCATATGTGGTATGTGAAAAGAACACACATGCAATGACTCTAGTTGTTGTTAGTAAAAAGAACACACATGCAATGACACTGGTGGATCCATGTGTGGTCTCTGAAGAGAACACACATTTCAATGACACTGGTGGATCCATATGTGGTATTTGAAAAGAACACACATGCAATTAATCCAGTTGTTGTTAGTAAAAAGAACACACATGCAATGACACTGCTGGATCCATGTGTGGTCTCTGAAGAGAACACACATGCAATGACTCTAGCTGTTGTTACTAAAAAGAGCACACATGCAATGACACTGGTGGATCCATGTGTGGTCTCTAAAGAGAACACACATGAAATGACTCTAGCTGTGGTTAATGAGAAGAACACACATTTCAATGACACTGGTTGATCCATATGTGGTATGTGAAAAGAACACACATGCAATGACTCCAGTTGTTGTTAGTAAAAAGAGAACACATGCAATGACACTGGTGGATCCATGTGTGGTCTCTAAAGAGAACACACATTTAAATACACTGGTGGATCCACATGTGGTATGTGAAAATAATAGTCATGAAGTGACTCCGGTTGTTGTTAGTAAAAAGAAAACACATGCAATGACACTGGTGGATCCATGTGTGGTCTCTGAAGAGTATACACATTTCAATGAAACTTCTGGATCCATATCTGGTATGTGAAAAGAACACACATGCAATGACTCTGGTTGTTGTTACTAAAAAGAACACACATGCAATGACACTGGTGGATCCATGTGTGGTCTCTGAAGTGAACACACATGCAATGACTCTGGTTGTTGTTAGTAAACAGAACAGACATGCAATGACTCTGGTTGTTGTTAGTAAAAAGAGCACACATGCAATGACACTGGTGGATCCATGTGTGGTCTCTGAAGAGAACACACATTTCAATGACACTGCTGGATCCATATGTGGTATGTGAAAAGTACACACATGTAATGACTCTAGTTGTTGTTAGTAAAAAGAAAACACATGCAATGACACTGGTGGATCCATGTGTGGTCTCTGAAGAGAACACACATGCAATAACTCTAGCTATGGTTAATGAGAAGAACACACATTTCAATGACACTGGTGCATCCATATGTGGTATGTGAAAAGAATAGTCATGAAATGACTCTAGTTGTTGTTAGTGAAAAGAACACACATGCAATGACACTGGTGGATCCATAGGTGGATTGTGAAAAGAACACACATGCAATGACTCTGGTTGTTGTTAGTAAAAAGAACACACATGCAAGGACACTGGTGGATCCATGTGTGGTCTCTGAAGAGAACACACATTTCAATGACACTGGTGGATCCACATGTGGTATGTGAAAATAATAGTCATGAAATGACTCTAGTTGTTGTTAGTAAAAAGAACACACATGCAATGACACTGGTGGATCCATGTGTGGTCTCTAAAGAGAACACACATGCAATGACTCTGGTTGTTGTTAGTAAAAAGAGCACATATGCAATGACACTGGTGGATCTATAGGTGGATTGTGAAAAGAACACACATGCAGTGACTCCAGTTGTTGTATGTCAAAAGAACACACATGCAATGACACTGGTGGATCCATGTGTGGTCTCTAAAGAGAACACACATTTCAACGACACTGGTGGATCCATGTGTGGTATGTGAAGAGAACACACATGCAATGACTCCAGTTGTGTTAGTAAAAAGAACACACATGCAATGACACTGGTGGATCCATGTGTGGTCTCTGAAGAGAACACACATGCAATGACTCTGGTTGCTGTTAGTAAAAAGAACACACATGCAATGACTCTGGTTGTTGTTAGTAAAAAGAGCACACATGCAATGACACTAGTGGATCCATGTGTCGTCTGTAAAGAGAACACACATTTCAATGACACTAGTGGATCCATATGTGGTATGTGAAAAGAACACACATGCAATGACTCATGTTATTGTTAGTAAAAAGAACACACATGCAATGACAATGGTGGATCCATGTGTGGTCTCTTAAGAGAACACACATGCAATAACTCTAGCTATGGTTAATGAGAAGAACACACATTTCAATGACACTGGTGGATCCATATGTGGTATGTGAAAAGAATAGTCATGAAATGACTCCAGTTGTTGTTAGTGAAAAGAACACACATGCAATGACACTGCTGGATCCATGTGTGGTCTCTGAAGAGAAGACACATGCAATGACTCTAGATGTTGTTAGTAAAAAGAGCACACATGCAATGACACTGGTGGATCCATGTGTGGTCTCTAAAGAGAACACACATGCAATGACTCTAGCTGTGGTTAATGAGAAGAACACACATTTCAATGACACTGGTTGATCCATATGTGGTATGTGAAAAGAACAGACATGCAATGACTCTAGTTGTTGTTAGTAAAAAGAGCACACATGCAATGACACTGGTGGTTCCATGTTTGGTCTCTGAAGAGAAACACACATTTCAATGACACTGGTGGATCCACATGTGGTATGTGAAAATAATAGTCATGAAGTGACTCCAGTTGTTGTTAGTAAAAAGAACACACATGCAATGCAACTGGTGGATCCATGTGTGGTCTCTGAAGAGAACACACATGCAATGGCTCTTGTTGTTGTTAGTAAAAAGAGCACACATGCAATGACACTAGTGGATCTATAGGTGGATTGTGAAAAGAACACACATGCAATGACACCGTTGGATCCATATGTGGTATGTGAAAAGAACACAGATGCAATGACTCCAGTTACTGTTAGTAAAAAGAACAAAGTTGCAATGACACTGGTGGATCCATGTGTGGTCTCTAAAGAGAACACACATTTCAAGGACACTGGTGGATCCATATGTGGTATGTGAAAAGAACACACATGCAATGACTCTAGTTGTTGTTAGCAAAAAGAAAACACATGCAATGAAACTGGTGGATCCATGTGTTGTCTCTGAAGAGAACACACATGCATTGACTCTTCTTGTTGTTAGTAAAAAGAACACACATGAAATGACTCAGGTTGTTGTTAGCGAAAAGAACACACATGCAATGACACTGGTGGATCCATGTGCGGTCTCTGAAGAGAACACACATGCAGTGACTCTGGTTGTTGTTAGTAAAAAGAACACACATGCAATGACACTGGTGGATCCATGTGTGGTCTCTGAAGAGAACACACATGCAATGACTCTGGTTGTTGTTAGTAAAAAGAGCACATATGCAATGACACTGGTGGATCCATAGGTGGATTGTGAATAGAACACACATGCAATGACACTGGTGGATCCATGCATGGTCTCTGAAGAGAACACACATTTCAACGACACTGGTGGATCCATGTGTGGTATGTGAAGAGAACACACATGCAATGAATCTGGTTGTTGTTAGTAAAAAGAAAACATATGCAATGACACTGGTGGATCCATAGGTGGATTGTAAAAAGAACACACATGCAATGACACTGGTGGATCCATATGTGGTATGTGAAAAGAACACACATGCAATGACTCCAGTTGTTGTATGTCAAAGGAACACACATGCAATGACACTGGTGGATCCATGTGTGGTCTCTAAAGAGAACACACATTTCAAGGACACTGGTGGATCCATATGTGGTATGTGAAAAGAACACACATGCAATGACTCTAGTTGTTGAGAAAACACATCCAATGAAACTGGTGGATCCATGTGTGGTCTCTGAAGAGAATACACATGCAATGACTCTTGTTGTTGTTAGTAAAAAGAACACACATGCAATCACTCTGGTTGTTGTTAGTAAAAAGAGCACACATGCAATGACTATGGTGGATCCATGTATGGTCTCTGAAGAGAACACACATTTCAATGACACTGGTGGATCCATATGGGGTATGTGAAAAGAACACACATGCAATGACTCCAGTTGTTGTTAGTAAAAAGAACACACATGCAATGACACTGGTGGATCCATGTGTGGTCTCTGAAGAGGACACGCATGCAATGACTCTGGTTGTTGTTAGTAAAAAGAGCACATATGCAATGACACTGGTGGATCCATAGGTGGATTGTGAAAAGAACATACATGCAATGACACTGGTGGATCCATATGTGGTATGTGAAAAGAACACATATGCAATGCCTCCAGTTGTTGTATGTCAAAAGAACACACATGCAATGACACTGGTGGATCCATGTGTGGTCTCTGAAGAGAACACACATTTCAACGACACTGGTGGATCCATGTGTGGTATGTGAAGAGAACACACATGCAATGACTCCAGTTGTGTTAGTAAAAAGAACACATATGTAATGACACTGGTGGATCCATGTGCGGTCTCTGAAGAGAGCACACATGCAATGACTCTGGTTGTTGTTAGTAAAAAGAACACACATGCAATGACTCTGGTTGTTGTTAGTAAAAAGAGCACACATGCAATGACACTAGTGGATCCATGTGTCATCTCTAAAGAGAACACACATTTGAATGACACTAGTGGATCCATATGTGGTATGTGAAAAGAACACACATGCAATGACTCCAGTTGTTGTTAGTAAAAAGAACACACATGCAATGACAATGGTGGATCCATGTGTGGTCTCTGAAGAGAACACACATGCAATAACTCTAGCTATGGTTAATGAGAATAACACACATTTCAATGACACTGGTGGATCCATATGTGGTATGTGAAAATAATAGTCATGAAATGACTCTAGTTGTTGTTAGTGAAAAGAACACACATGCAATGACACTGCTGGATCCATGTGTGGCCTCTGAAGAGAACACACATGCAATGACTCTAGCTGTTGTTAGTAAAAAGAGCACACATGCAATGACACTGGTGGATCCATGTGTGGTCTCTAAAGAGAACACACATGCAATGACTCTACCTGTGGTTAATGAGAAGAACACACATTTCAATGACACTGGTTGATCCATATGTGGTATGTGAAAAGAACACACATGCAATGACTCTAGTTGTTGTTAGTAAAAAGAGCACACATGCAATGACACTGGTGGATCCATGTGTGGTCTCTGAAGAGAACACACATTTCAATGACACTGGTGGATCCACATGTGGTATGTGAAAATAATAGTCATGAAGTGACTCCAGTTATTGTTAGTAAAAAGTACACACATGCAATGACACTGGTAGATCCATGTGTGGTCTCTGAAGAGAACACACATGCAATGGCCCTTGTTGTTGTTCGTAAAAAGAGCACACATGCAATGACACTAGTGGATCTAAAGGTGGATTGTGAAAAGAACACACATGCAATGACACCGTTGGATCCATATGTGGTATGTGAAAAGAACACATATTCAATGACTCCAGTTGCTGTTAGTAAAAAGAACAAAGTTGCAATGACACTGGTGGATCCATGTATGGTCTCTAAAGAGAACACACATTTCAAGGACACTAGTGGATCCATATGTGGTATGTGAAAAGAACACACATGCAATGACTCTAGTTGTTGTTAGTAAAAAGAAAACACATGCAATGAAACTGGTGGATCCATGTGTGGTCTCTGAAGAGAACACACATGCAATGACTCTTGTTGTTGTTAGTAAAAAGAACACACATGCAATGACTCTGGTTGTTGTTAGTAAAAAGAGCACAGATGCAATGACACTGGTGGATCCATGTATGGTCTCTAAACAGAACACACATTTCAATGACACTAGTGGATCCATATGTGGTATGTGAAAAGAACACACATGCAATGACTCCAGTTGTTGTTAGTAAAAAGAACACACATCCAATGACAATGGTGGATCCATGTGTGGTCTCTGAAGAGAACACACATGCAATAACTCTAGCTATGGTTAATGAGAAGAACACACATTTCAATGACACTGGTGGATCCATATGTGGTATGTGAAAAGAATAGTCATGAAATGACTCTAGTTGTTGTTAGTGAAAAGAACACACATGCAATGACACTGGTGGATCCATGTGTGGTCTCTAAAGGGAACACACATTTCAAGGACACTGGTGGATCCATATGTGGTATGTGAAAAGAAGACACATGCAATGACTCTAGTTGTTGTTAGTAAAAAGAAAACACATGCAATGAAACTGGTGGATCCATGTGTGGTCTCTGAAGAGAACACACATGCAATGACTCTTGTTGTTTTTTAGTAAAAAGAACACACATGCAATGACTCTGGTTGTTGTTAGTAAAAAGAGCACACATGCAATGACACTGGTGGATCCATGTATGGTCTCTAAAGAGAACACACATTTCAATGACACTGGTGGATCCATATGGGGTATGTAAAAAGAACACACATGCAATGACACTGGTGGATCCATGTGTGGTCTCTGAAGAGAACACACATGCAATAACTCTGGATGTTGTTAGTAACAAGAGCACAAATGCAATGGCACTGGTGGATCCATAGGTGGACTGTGAAAAGAACACGCGTGCAATGACTCTGGTTGTTACTAAAAAGAACACACATGCAATGACACTGGTGGATCCATGTGTGGTCTCTGAAGAGAACACACATGCAATGACTCTAGCTGTGGTTAATGAGAAGACCACACATTTCAATGACACTGGTGGATCCATATGTGGTATGTGAAAAGAACACACATGCAATGACTCCGGTTGTTTTTAGTAAAATGAACACACATGCAAGGACACCGGTGGATCCATGTGTGGTCCCTGAAGAGAACACACATTTCAATGACACTGGTGGATCCATATGTGGTATGTGAAAATAAAAGTCACGAAATGACTCCAGTTGTTGTTAGTAAAAAGAACACACATGCAATGACACTAGTGGATCCATGTGCGGTCTCTGAAGAGAACACACATGCAATGACTCTGGTTGTTGTTAGTAAAAAGAGCACATATGCAATGACACTGGTGGATCCATAGGTGGATTGTGAAAAGAACACACATGCAATAACACTGGTGGATCCATATGTGGTATGTGAAAAGAACACACATGCAATGACTCCAGTTGTTGTATGTAAAAAGAACACACATGCAATGACACTGGTGGATCCATGTGTGGTCTCTGAAGAGAACACACATTTCAATGACACTAGTGGATCCATATGTGGTATGTGAAGAGAACACACATGCAATGACTCTAGTTATTGTTAGTAAAAATAACACACATGCAATGACACTGGTGAATCCATGTGTGGTCTCTGAAGAGAACACACATGCAATGACTCTGGTTGTTGTTATTAAAAAGAACACACGTGCATTGACTCTAGTTGTTGTTAGTAAAAAGAGCACACATTTCAATGACACTGGTAGATCCATATGTTGTATGTGAAAAGAACACACATGCAATGACTCTAGTTGTTGTTAGTAAAAAGAACACACATGCAATGACACTGGTGGATCCATGTGTGGTCTCTGAAGAGAACACACATGCAATAACTCTAGATATGGTTAATGAGAAGAACACACATTTCAATGACAGTGGTGGATCCATATGTGGTATGTGAAAAGAATAGTCATGAAATGACTCCAGTTGTTGTTAGTGAAAAGAACACACATGCAATGAAACTGCTGGATCCATGTGTGGTCTCTGAAGAGAACACACATGCAATGACTCTGGCTGTTGTTACTAAAAAGAGCACACATGCAATGACACTGGTGGATCCATAGGTGGATTGTGAAAAGAACACACATGCAATGACTCTGGTTGTTGTTAGTAAAAAGATCACACATGCAATGACACTGGTGGATCCATGTCTGGTCTCTGAAGAGAACACACATGCAATGACTCTAGCTGTGGTTAATGAGAAGAACACACATTTCAATGACACTGCTTGATCCATATGTGGTATGTGAAAAGAACACACATGCAATGACTCCAGTTGTTATTAGTAAAAAGAACACACATGCAATGACACTGGTGGATCCATGTGTGGTCTTTGAAGAGAACACACATTTCAATGACATTGGTGGATCCACATGTGGTATGTGAAAATAATAGTCATGAAGTGACTCCAGTTGTTGTTAGTAAAAAGAACACACATGCAATGACACTGGTGGATCCATGTGTGGTATCTGAAGAGAACACACATGCAATGGATCTGGTTGTTGTTAGTAAAAAGAGCACACATGCAATGACACTAGTGGATCCATAGGTGGATTGTGAAAAGAACACACATGCAATGACACCGGTGGATCCATATGTGGTATGTGAAAAGAACACAGATGCAATGACTCCAGTTGCTGTTAGTAAAAAGAACACACATGCAATGACACTGGTGGATCCATGTGTGGTCTCTGAAGAGAACACACATTTCAATGACACTGGTGGATCTATATGTGGTATGTGAAAAGAACACACATGCAATGACTCCAGTTGTTGTTAGTAAAAAGAACACGCATGCAATGTAACTGGTGGATCCATGTGTGGTCTTTTAAGAGAACACACATGCAATGACTCTGGTTGTTGTTAGTAAAAAGAACACACATGCAATGACTCTGGTTGTTGTTAGTAAAAAGAGCACACATGCAATGAAACTGGTGGATCCATGTGTGGTCTCTGAAGAGAACACACATTTCAATGACACTGGTGGATCCATATGGGGTATGTGAAAAGAACACACATGCAATGATTCCAGTTATTGTTAGTAAAAAGAACACACATGCAATGACACTGGTGGATCCATGTGTGGTCTCTGAAGAGAACACACATGCAATAACTCTAGCTGTTGTTAATGAGAAGAACACACATTTCAATGACACTAGTGCATCCATATGTGGTATGTGAAAAGAATAGTCATGAAATGACTCCAGTTGTTGTTAGTGAAAAGAACACACATGCAATGACACTGGTGGATCCATGTGTGGTCTCTGAAGAGAACACACATGTAATGACACTAGTGGATCCATGTGTCGTCTCTAAAGAGAACACACATTTCAATGACACTAGTGGATCCATATGTGGTATGTGAAAAGAACACACATGCAATGACTCCAGTTGTTGTTAGTAAAAAGAACACACATCCAATGACAATGGTGGATCCATGTGTGGTCTCTGAAGAGACAACACATGCAATAACTCTAGCTATGGTTAATGAGAAGAACACACATTTCAATGACACTGGTGGATCCATATGTGGTATGTGAAAAGAATAGTCATGAAATGACTCCAGTTGTTGTTAGTGAAAAGAACACACATGCAATGACACTGGTGGATCCATGTGTGGTCTCTAAAGGGAACATACATTTCAAGGACACTGGTGGATCCATATGTGGTATGTAAAAAGAACACACATGCAATGACTCTAGTTGTTGTTAGTAAAAAGAAAACACATGCAATGAAACTGGTGGATCCATGTGTGGTCTCTGAATAGAACACACATGCAATGACTCTTGTTGTTTTTTAGTAAAAAGAACACACATGCAATGAGTCTGGTTGTTGTTAGTAAAAAGAGCACACATGCAATGACACTGGTGGAACCATGTATGGTCTCTAAAGAGAACACACATTTCAATGACACTGGTGGATCCATATGGGGTATGTGAAAAGAACACACATGCAATGACTCCAGTTGTTGTATGTAAAAAGAACACACATGCAATGACACTGGTGGATCCATGTGTGGTCTCTGAAGAGAACACACATTTCAATGACACTAGTGGATTCATATGTGGTATGTGAAGAGAACACACATGCAATGACTCTAGTTGTTGTTAGTAAAAATAACACACATGCAATGACACTGGTGAATCCATGTGTGGTCTCTGAAGAGAACACACATGCAATGACTCTGGTTGTTGTTATTAAAAAGAACACACATGCATTGACTCTAGTTGTTGTTAGTAAAAAGAGCACACATTTCAATGACACTGGTAGATCCATATGTGGTATGTGAAAAGAACACACATGCAATGACTCTAGTTGTTGTTAGTAAAAATAACACACATGCAATGACACTGGTGGATCCATGTGTGGTCTCTAAAGAGAACACACATGCAATAACTCTAGATATGGTTAATGAGAAGAACACACATTTCAATGACAGTGGTGGATCCATATGTGGTATGTGAAAAGAATAGTCATGAAATGACTCCAGTTGTTGTTAGTGAAAAGAACACACATGCAATGACACTGCTGGATCCATGTGTGGTCTCTGAAGAGAACACACATGCAATGACTCTGGCTGTTGTTACTAAAAAGAGCACACATGCAATGACACTAGTGGATCCATAGGTAGATTGTGAAAAGAACACACATGCTATGACTCTGGTTGTTGTTAGTAAAAAGATCACACATGCAATGACACTGGTGGATCCATGTCTGGTGTCTGAAGAGAACACACATGCAATGACTCTAGCTATGGTTAATGAGAAGAACACACATTTCAATGACATTGCTTGATCCATATGTGGTATGTGAAAAGAACACACATGCAATGACTCCAGTTGTTATTAGTAAAAAGAGCACACATGCAATGACACTGGTGGATCCATGTGTGGTCTTTGAAGAGAACACACATTTCAATGACATTGGTGGATCCACATGTGGTATGTGAAAATAATAGTCATGAAGTGACTCCAGTTGTTGTTAGTAAAAAGAACACACATGCAATGACACTGGTGGATCCATGTGTGGTATCTGAAGAGAACACACATGCAATGGATCTGGTTGTTGTTAGTAAAAAGAGAACACATGAAATGACACTAGTGGATCCATAGGTGGATTGTGAAAAGAACACACATGCAATGACACCGGTGGATCCATATGTGGTATGTGAAAAGAACACAGATGCAATGACTCCAGTTGCTATTAGTAAAAAGAACACACATGCAATGACATCAGGATCCATGTGGTCTCTGAAGAGAACACACATTTCAATGACACTGGTGGATCTATATGTGGTATGTGAAAAGAACACGCATGCACTGACTCCAGTTGTTGTTAGTAAAAAGAACACGCATGCAATGTAACTGGTGGATCCATGTGTGGTCTTTTAAGAGAACACACATGCAATAACTCTGGTTGTTGTTAGTAAAAAGAACACACATGCAATGACTCTGGTTGTTGTTAGTAAAAAGAGCACACATGCAATGAAACTGGTGGATCCATGTGTGGTCTCTGAAGAGAACACACATTTCAATGACACTGGTGGATCCATATGGGGTATGTGAAAAGAACACACATGCAATGATTCCAGTTATTGTTAGTAAAAAGAACACACATGCAATGACACTGGTGGATCCATGTGTGTTCTCTGAAGAGAACATACATGCAATAACTCTAGCTTTTGTTAATGAGAAGAACACACATTTCAATGACACTACTGCATCCATATGTGTATGTGAAAAGAATAGTCATGAAATGACTCCAGTTGTTGTTAGTGAAAAGAACACACATGCAATGACACTGGTGGATCCATGTGTGGTCTCTGAAGAGAACACACATGCAATGGCACTAGTGGATCCATGTTTGGTCTCTAAAGAGAACACACATTTCAATGACACTAGTGGATCCATATGTGGTATGTGAAAAGAACACACATGCAATGACTCCAGTTGTTGTTAGTAAAAAGAACACACATCCAATGACAATGGCGGATCCATGTGTGGTCTCTGAAGAGAACACACATGCAATAAATCTAGCTATGGTTAATGAGAAGAACACACATTTCAATGACACTGGTGGATCCATATGTGGTATGTGAAAAGAATAGTCATGAAATGACTCCAGTTGTTGTTAGTGAAAAGAACACACATGCAATGACACTGGTGGATCCATGTGTGGTCTCTAAAGGGAACACACATTTCAAGGACACTGGTGGATCCATATGTGGTATGTGAAAAGAACACACATGCAATGACTCTAGTTGTTGTTAGTAAAAAGAAAACACATGCAATGAAACTGGTGGATCCATGTGTGGTCTCTGAATAGAACACACATGCAATGACTCTTGTTGTTTTTTAGTAAAAAGAACACACATGCAATGACTCTGGTTGTTGTTAGTAAAAAGAGCACACATGCAATGACACTGGTGGATCCATGTATGGTCTCTAAAGAGAACACACATTTCAATGACACTGGTGGATCCATATGGGGTATGTGAAAAGAACACACATGCAATGACACTGGTGGATCCATGTGTGGTCTCTGAAGAGAACACACATGCAATAACTCTGGATGTTGTTAGTAACAAGAGCACATATGCAATGGCACTGGTGGATCCATAGGTGGACTGTGAAAAGAACACGCGTGCAATGACTCTGGTTGTTACTAAGAAGAACACACATGCAATGACACTGGTGGATCCATGTGTGGTCTCTGAAGAGAACACACATGCAATGACTCTACCTGTGGTTAATGAGAAGACTACACATTTCAATGACACTGGTGGATCCATATGTGGTATGTGAAAAGAACACACATGCAATGACTCTGGTTGTTTTTAGTAAAAAGAACACACATGCAAGGACACCGGTGGATCCATGTGTGCTCTCTGAAGAGAACACACATTTCAATGACACTGGTGGATCCATATTTGGTATGTGAAAATAAAAGTCACGAAATGACTCCAGTTGTTGTTAGTAAAAAGAGCACACATTTCAATGACACTGGTAGATCCATATGTGGTATGTGAAAAGAACACACATGCAATGACTCTAGTTGTTGTTAGTAAAAAGAGCACATATGCAATGACACTGGTGGATCCATAGGTGGATTGTGAAAAGAACACACATGCAATAACACTGGTGGATCCATATGTGGTGTGTGAAAAGAACACACATGCAATGACTCCAGTTGTTGTATGTAAAAAGAACACACATGCAATGACACTGGTGGATCCATGTGTGGTCTCTGAAGAGAACACACATTTCAATGACACTAGTGGATCCATATGTGGTATGTGAAGAGAACACACATGCAATGAGTCTAGTTGTTGTTAGTAAAAATAACACACATGCAATGACACTTGTGAATCCATGTGTGGTCTCTGAAGAGAACACACATGCAATGACTCTGGTTGTTGTTATTAAAAAGAACACACATGCATTGACTCTGGTTGTTGTTAGTAAAAAGAGCACACATTTCAATGACACTAGTAGATCCATATGTGGTATGTGAAAAGAACACACATGCAATGACTCTAGTTGTTGTTAGTAAAAAGAACACACATGCAATGACACTGGTGGATCCATGTGTGGTCTCTGAAGAGAACTCACATGCAATAACTCTAGATATGGTTAATGAGAAGAACACACATTTCAATGACAGTTGTGGATCCATATGTGCTATGTGAAAAGAATAGTCATGAAATGACTCCAGTTGTTGTTAGTGAAAAGAACACACATGCAATGACACTGCTGGATCCATGTGTGGTCTCTGAAGAGAACACACATGCAATGACTCTTGCTGTTGTTACTAAAAAGAGCACACATGCAATGACACTGGTGGATCCATAGCTGGATTGTGAAAAGAACACACATGCAATGACTCTGGTTGTTGTTAGTAAAAAGATCACACATGCAATGACACTGGTGGATCCATGTGTGGTCTCTGAAGAGAACACACAAGCAATGACTCTAGCTGTGGTTAATGAGAAGACCACACATTTCAATGACACGGGTGGATCCATATGTGGTATGTGAAAAGAACACACATGCAATGACTCCGGTTGTTTTTAGTAAAAAGAACACACATGCAATGACACCGGTGGATCCATGTGTGGTCTCTGAAGAGAACACACATTTCAATGACACTGGTGGATCCACATGTGGTATGTGAAAATAATAGTCATGAAGTGACTCCAGTTGTTGTTAGTAAAAAGAACACACATGCAATGACACTGGTGGATCCATGTGTGGTATCTTAAGAGAACACACATGCAATAACTCTAGCTGTGCATAATGAGAAGAACACACATTTCAATGACACTGGTGGATCCATATGTGGTATGTGAAAGGAATAGTCATGAAATGACTCCAATTGTTGTTAGAGAAAAGAAAACACATGTAATGACACTGGTGGATCCATTTGTGGTCTCTGAACAGAACACACATGCAATGACTCTGGTTGTTGTTAGTAAAAAGAGCACACATGCAATGACACTAGTGGATCCATAGGTGGATTGTGAAAAGAGCACACATGCAATGACACCGGTGGATCCATATGTGGTATGTGAAAAGAACACAGATGCAATGACTCCAGTTGCTGTTAGTAAAAAGAACTCACATGCAATGACACTGGTGGATCTATGTGTGGTCTCTAAAGAGAACACACATTTCAATGACACTGGTGGATCTATATGTGGTATGTGAAAAGAACACACATGCAATGACTCCAGTTGTTGTTAGTAAAAAGAACACGCATGCAATGTAACTGGTGGATCCATGTGTGGTCTTTTGAGAGAACACACATGCAATGACTCTGGTTGTTGTTAGTAAAAAGAACACACATGCAATGACTCTGGTTGTTGTTAGTAAAAAGAGCACACATGCAATGAAACTGGTGGATCCATGTGTGGTCTCTGAAGAAAACACACATTTCAATGACACTGGTGGATCCATATGGGGTATGTGAAAAGAACACACATGCAATGATTCCAGTTATTGTTAGTAAAAAGAACACACATGCAATGACACTGGTGGATCCATGTGTGTTCTCTGAAGAGAACACACATGCAATAACTCTAGCTTTTGTTAATGAGAAGAACACACATTTCAATGACACTACTGCATCCATATGTGTATGTGAAAAGAATAGTCATGAAATGACTCCAGTTGTTGTTAGTGAAAAGAACACACATGCAATGACACTGGTGGATCCATGTGTGGTCTCTGAAGAGAACACACATGCAATGGCACTAGTGGATCCATGTGTCGTCTCTAAAGAGAACACACATTTCAATGACACTAGTGGATCCATATGTGGTATGTGAAAACAACACACATGCAATGACTCTAGTTGTTGTTACTAAAAAGAACACACATCCAATGACAATGGTGGATCCATGTGTGGTCTCTGAAGAGAACACACATGCAATAACTCCAGCTATGGTTAATGAGAAGAACACACATTTCAATGACACTGGTGGATCCATATGTGGTATGTGAAAAGAATAGTCATGAAATGACTCCAGTTGTTGTTAGTGAAAAGAACACACATGCAATGACACTGGCGGATCCATGTGTGGTCTCTAAAGGGAACACACATTTCAAGGACACTGGTGGATCCATATGTGGTATGTGAAAAGAACACACATGCAATGACTCTAGTTGTTGTTAGTAAAAAGAAAACACATCCAATGAAACTGGTGGATCCATGTGTGGTCTCTAAAGAGAACACACATGCAATGACTCTTGTTGTTTTTTAGTAAAAAGAACACACATGCAATGACTCTGGTTGTTGTTAGTAAAAAGAGCACACATGCAATTACACTGGTGGATCCATGTATGGTCTCTAAAGAGAACACACATTTCAATGACACTGGTGGATCCATATGGGGTATGTGAAAAGAACACACATGCAATGACTCCAGTTGTTGTTAGTAAAAAGATAACACATGCAATGACACTAGTGGATCCATGTGTGGTCTCTGAAGAGAACACACATGCAATAACTCTGGATGTTGTTAGTAACAAGAGCACAAATGCAATGGCACTGGTGGATCCATAGGTGGACTGTGAAAAGAACACGCGTGCAATGACTCTGGTTGTTACTAAAAAGAACACACATGCAATGATACTGGTGGATCCATGTGTGGTCTCTGAAGAGAACACACATGCAATGACTCTAGCTGTGGTTAATGAGAAGACCACACATTTCAATGACACTGGTGGATCCATATGTGGTATGTGAAAAGAACACACATGCAATGACTCTGGTTGTTTTTAGTAAAAAGAACACACATGCAAGGACACCGGTGGATCCATGTGTGGTCTCTGAAGAGAACACACATTTCAATGACACTAGTGGATCCATATGTGGTATGTGAAAATAAAAGTCACGAAATGACTCCAGTTGTTGTTAGTAAAAAGAACACACATGCAATGACACTAGTGGATCCATGTGTGGTCTCTGAAGAGAACACACATGCAATGACTCTGGTTGTTGTTAGTAAAAAGAGCACATATGCAATGACAATGGTGGATCCATAGGTGGATTGTGAAAAGAACACACATGCAATAACACTGGTGGATCCATATGTGGTATGTGAAAAGAACACACATGCAATGACTCCAGTTGTTGTATGTAAAAAGAACACACATGCAATGCTACTGGTGGATCCATGTCTAGTCTCTCGAGTGAACACACATTTCAATGACACTAGTGGATCCATATGTATGTGAAGAGAACACACATGCAATGACTCTAGTTATTGTTAGTAAAATAACACACATGCAATGACATCAGGAATCCATGTGGTCTCCTCAAGAGAACACACATGCAATGACTCTGGTTGTTGTTATTAAAAAGAACACACATGCATTGACTCTGGTTGTTGTTAGTAAAAAGAGCACACATTTCAATGACACTGGTAGATGCATATGTGGTATGTGAAAAGAACACGCATGCAATGACTCTAGTTGTTGTTAGAAAAAAGAACACACATGCAATGACATCAGGATCCATGTGTGGTCTCAAGAGAACACACATGCAATAACTCTAGATATGGTTAATGAGAAGAACACACATTTCAATGACAGTGGTGGATCCATATGTGGTATGTGAAAAGAATAGTAATGAAATGACTCCAGTTGTTGTTAGTGAAAAGAACACACATGCAATGACATCTTTGGATCCATGTGGTCTCAAGAGAACACACATGCAATGACTCTGGCATTGTTACTAAAAAGAGCACACATGCAATGACACTGGTGGATCCATAGGTGGATTGTGAAAAGAACACACATGCAATTACTCTGGTTGTTGTTAGTAAAAAGATCACACATGCAATGACACTGGTGGATCCATGTCTGGTCTCCAAGAGAACACACATGCAATGACTCTAGCTGTGGTTAATGAGAAGAACACACATTTCAATGACACTGCTTGATCCATATGTGGTATGTGAAAAGAACACACATGCAATGACTCCAGTTGTTATTAGTAAAAAGAGCACACATGCAATGACACTGGTGGATCCATGTGTGGTCTTTGAAGAGAACACACATTTCAATGACACTGGTGGATCCACATGTGGTATGTGAAAATAATAGTCATGAAGTGACTCCAGTTGTTGTTAGTAAAAAGAACACACATGCAATGACACTGGTGGATCCATGTGTGGTATCTGAAGAGAACACACATGCAATGGATCTGGTTGTTGTTAGTAAAAAGAGCACACATGCAATGACACTAGTGGATCCATAGGTGGATTGTGAAAAGAACACACATGCAATGACACCGGTGGATCCATATGTGGTATGTGAAAAGAACACAGATGCAATGACTCATTCTTTGTTAGTAAAAAGAACACACATGCAATGACATCAGGATCCATGTGTGGTCTCTGAAGAGAACACACATTTCAATGACACTGGTGGATCTATATGTGGTATGTGAAAAGAACACACATGCAATGACTCCAATTGTTGTTAGTAAAAAGAACACGCATGCAATGTAACTAGTGGATCCATGTGTGGTCTTTTAAGAGAACACACATGCAATGACTCTGGTTGTTGTTAGTAAAAAGAACACACATGCAATGACTCTGGTTGTTGTTAGTAAAAAGAGCACACATGCAATGACTCTGGTTGTTGTTAGTAAAAAGAGCACACATGCAATGAAACTGGTGGATCCATGTGTGGTCTCTGAAGAGAACACACATTTCAATGACACTGGTGGATCTATATGGGGTATGTGAAAAGAACACACATGCAATGACTCCTACTGTTGTTAGTAAAAAGAGCAGACATGCAATGACACTGGTGGATCCATGTGTGGTCTCTAAAGAGAACACACACTTCAATGACACTGGTGGATCCATAGGTGGATAGTAAAAAGAACACACATGCAATGACACTGGTGGATCCATGTGTGGTCTCTAAAGAGAACACACATTTCAATGACACTGGTGGATCCCTATGTGGTATGTGAAAAGAACACACATGCAATGACTCCAGTTGTTGTTAGTGAAAAGAACACACATGCAATGACGCTGTTGTATCCATGTGTGGTCTCTGAAGAGAACACACATTCAATGACTCTGGATGTATTTAGTAAAAAGAGCACACATGCAATGACACTTGTGGATCCATAGGTGGATTGTGAAAAGAACACACATGCAATGACTCTGGTTGTTGTTAGTAAAAAGAACACACATGCAATGACACTGGTGGATCCATGTGTGGTCTCTAAAGAGAACATACATGAAATGACTCTAGCTGTGGTTAATGAGAAGAACACACATTTCAATGATACTGGTTGATCCATATGTGGTATGTGAAAAGAACACACATGCAATGACTCGAGTTGTTGTTAGTAAAAAGAGCACACATGCAATGACACTGGTGGATCCATGTGTGGTCTCTGAAGAGAACACACGTTTCAATGACACTGGTGGATCCATATGTGGTATGTGAAAATAATAGTCATGAAGTGACTCAAGTTGTTGTTACTAAAAAGAACACACATGCAATGACACTAGTGGATCCATGTGTGGTCTCTGAGAGAGGACACACATGAAATGGCTCTAGTTGTTGTTAGTAAAAAGAGCACACATGCAATGACACTGGTGGATCCATAGGTGGATTGTGAAAAGAACACACATGCAATGACACCGGTGGATCCATATGTGGTATGTGAAAAGAAAATAGATGCAATGACTCTGGTTGCTGTTAGTAAAAAGAACACACATGCAATGAAACCGCTGGATCCATGTGTGGTCTCTGAAGAGAACACACATTTCAATGACACTAGTAGATCCATATGTGGTATGTGAAAAGAACACACATGCAATGACTCTGGTTGTTGTTAGTAAAAAGAACACACATGCAATGACACTGGTGGATCCATGTGTGGTCTCTGAAGAGAACACACATGCAATGACTCTGGTTGTTGTTAATAAAAAGAACACACATGCAATGTCTCTGGTTGTAGTTAGTCAAAAGAGCACACATGCAATGACACTAGTGGATCCATATGTGGTCTCTGAAGAGAACACACAATTCAATGACACTGGTGGATCCATATGGGGTATGTGAAAAGAACACACATGCAATGACTCCAGTTGTTGTTAGTAAAAAGAACACACATGCAATGACACGTGTGGATCCATGTGTGATCTCTGAAGAGAACACACATGCAATAACTCTAGTTGTTGTTAATGAGAAGAACACACATTTCAATGACACTGGTTCATCCATATGTGGTATGTGAAAAGAATAGTCATGAAATGACTCCAGTTGTTGTTAGTGAAAAGAACACACATGCAATGACATTGGTGGATCTATGTGTGGTCTCTGAAGAGAACACACATGCAATGACTCTGGCTTTTGCTAGTAAAAAGAGCACAAATGCAATGACACTGGAGGATCCATAGGTGGATTGTGAAAAGAACATGCATGCAATGACTCTGGTTGTTGTTAGTAAAAAGAACACACATGCAATGACACTGGTGGATCCATGTGTGGTGTCTAAAGAGACCACACATGCAATGACTCTAGCTGTGGTTAATGAGAAGAACACACATTTCAATGACACTGGTGGATCCATATGTGGTATGTGAAAAGAACACACATGCAATGACTCCAGTTGCTTTTAGTAAAAAGAACACACATTCAATGACACTGGTGGATCCATGTGTGGTCTCTGAAGAGAACACACATTTCAATGACACTGGTGGATCTATATGTGGTATGTGAAAAGAACACCCATGCAATGACTCCAGTTGTTGTTAGTAAAAAGAACACGCATGCAATGTAACTGGTGGATCCATGTGTGGTCTTTTAAGAGAACACACATGCAATGACTCTGGTTGTTGTTAGTAAAAATAACACACATGCAATGACTCTGGTTGTTGTTAGTAAAAAGAACACACATGCAATGACTCTGGTTGTTGTTAGTAAAAAGAGCACACATGCAATGAAACTGGTGGATCCATGTGTGGTCTCTGAAGAGAACACACATTTCAATGACACTGGTGGATCTATATGGGGTATGTGAAAAGAACACACATGCAATGACTATAGTTATTGTTAGTAAAAAGAACACACATGCAATGACACTGGTGGATCCATGTGTGGTCTCTGAAGAGAACACACATGCAATAACTCTAGCTGTTGTTAATGAGAAGAACACACATTTCAATGACACTAGTACATCCATATGTGGTATGTGAAAAGAATAGTCATGAAATGACTCCAGTTGTTGTTAGTGAAAAGGACACACATGCAATGACACTGGTGGATCCATGTGTGGTCTCTGAAGAAAACACACATGCAATGACTCTGGCTGTTGTTAGTAAAAAGAACACAAATGCAATGACACTGGTGGATCCATAGGTGGATTGTGAAAAGAACATGCATGCAATGACTCTGGTTGATGTTAGTAAAAAGAACACACATGCAATGACACTGGTAGATCCATGTGTGGTCTCTGAAGAGAACACACATGCAATGACTCTAGCTGTGGTTAATGAGAAGAACACACATTTCAATGACACTGGTTGATCGATATGTGGTATGTGAAAAGAACACGCATGCAATGACTCCAGTTGTTTTTAGTAAAAAGAACACACATGCAATGACACTGGTGGATCCATGTGTGGTCACTGAAGAGAACACACATGCAATGACTGTGGTTGTTGTTAGTAAGAAGAACACACATGTAATGACTCTGGTTGTTGTTAGTAAAAAGAACACACATGAAATGACTCTGGCTGTTGTTAGTAAAAAGAGCACACATGCAATGACACTGATGCATCCATCGGTGGATTGTGAAAAGAACACACATGCAATGACTCTGTTGTTGTTAGTAAAAAGAACACACATGCAATGACACTGGTGGATCCATGTGTGGTCTCTGAAGAGAACACACATGCCATGACTCTAGCTGTGGTTAATGAGAAGAACACACATTTCGATGACACTAGTTGGTCCATATGTGGTATGTGAAAACAACACACATGCAATGACTCTAGTTGTTGTTAGTCTAAGGAACACACATGTAATGACACTAGTGGATGCATGTGTGGTCTCTGAAGAGAACACACATTTCAATCACACTGGTGGATCCATATGTGGTATGTGAAAATAACACACATGCAATGACTCTAGTTGTTGTTAGTAAAAAGAACACACATGCAATGACACTAGTGGATCCATCGGTGGTCTCTAAAGAGAACACACATGCAATGACTCTGGTTGTTGTTAGTAAAAAGAACACACATGCAATGAATCTGGTTTCTGTTAGTAAAAAGATCACACATGCAATGACACTGGTGGATCCATGTGTGGTCTCTGAAGAGAACACACATTTCAACGACACTGATGGATCCATATGTGGTATGTGAAAAGAACACACATGCAATGACTCGAGTTGTTGTTAGTAAAAAGAACACACATGCAATGACACTGGTGGATCCATGTGTGGTCTCTGAAGAAAACACACATGCAATAACACTAGCTGTGGTTAATGAGAAGAACACACATTTCAATGACACTTGTGGATCCATATGTGGTATGTGAAAAGAATAGTCATGAAATGAATCCAATTGTTGTTAGTGAAAAGAACACACATGCAATGACACTGGTGGATCCATGTGTGGTCTCTGAAGAGAACACACATGCAATGACTCCGACTGTTGTCAGTAAAAAGAGCACACATGCAATGACACTGGTGGATCCATAGGTGGATAGTAAAAAAAACACACATGCAATGACACTGGTGGATCCATGTGTGGTCTCTAAAGAGAACACACATTTCAATGACACTGGTGGATCCCTATGTGGTATGTGAAAAGAACACACATGCAATGACTCCAGTTGTTGTTAGTGAAAAGAACACACATGCGATGACACTGTTGTATCCATGTGTGGTCTCTGAAGAGAACACACATTCAATGACTCTGTATGTATTTAGTAAAAAGAGCACACATGAAATGACACTGGTGGATCCATCGGTGGATTGTGAAAAGAACACACATGCAATGACTCTGGTTGTTGTTAGTAAAAAGAACACACATGCAATGACACTGGTGGATCCATGTGTGGTCTCTGAAGAGAACACACATGAAATGACTCTAGCTGTGGTTAATGAGAAGAACACACATTTCAATGATACTGGTTGATCCATATGTGGTATGTGAAAAGAACAAACATGCAATGACTCCAGTTGTTGTTAGTAAAAAGAGCACACATGCAATGACACTGGTGGATCCATGTGTGGTCTCTGAAGAGAACACACATTTCAATGACACTGGTGGATCCATATGTGATATGTGAAAATAATAGTTATGAAGTGACTCAAGTTGTTGTTACTAAAAAGAACACACATGCAATGACACTGGTGGATCCATGTGTGGTCTCTGAAGAGAACACACATGCAATGGCTCTAGTTGTTGTTAGTAAAAAGAGCACACATGCAATGACACTGGTGGATCCATAGGTGGATTGTGAAAAGAACACACATGCAATGACACCGGTGGATCCATATGTGGTATGTGAAAAGAACATAGATGCAATGACTCCGGTTGCTGTTAGTAAAAAGAACACACATGCAATGACACTAGTGGATCCATGTGTGGTCTCTGAAGAGAACACACATTTCAATGACACTAGTGGATCCATATGTGGTATGTGAAAAGAACACACATGCAATGACTCTAGTTGTTGTTAGTAAAAAGAACACACATGCAATGAAACTGGTGGATCCATGTGTGGTCTCTGAAAAAAACACACATGCAATGACTCTGGTTGTTGTTAATAAAAAGAACACACATGCAATGACTCTGGTTGTTGTTAGTCAAAAGAGCACACATGCAATGACACTAGTGGATCCATATGTGGTCTCTGAAGAGAGCACACAAGTCAATGACACTGGTGGATCCATATGGGGTATGTGAAAAGAACACACATGCAATGACACTGGTGGATCCATGTGTGATCTCTGAAGAGAACACACATGCAATAACTCTAGCTGTTGTTAATGAGAAGAACACACATTTCAATGACACTGGTGCATCCATATGTGGTATGTGAAATGAATAGTCATGAAATGACTCCAAATGTTGTTAGTGAAAAGAACACACATGCAATGACATTGGTGGATCTATGTGTGGTATCTGAAGAGAACACACATGCAATGACTCTGGCTTTTGATAGTAAAAAGATCACAAATGCAATGACACTGGTGGATCCATAGGTGGATTGTGAAAAGAACATGCATGCAATGACTCTAGTTATTGTTAGTAAAAAGAACACACATGCAATGACACTGGTGGGTCCATGTGTGGTCTCTGAAGAGAACACACATGCAATGAATCTAGCTGTGGTTAATGAGAAGAACACACATTTCAATGACACTGGTGGATCCATATGTGGTATGTGAAAAGAACACACATGCAATGACTCCAGTTGTTTTTAGTAAAAAGAACACACATGCAATGACACTAGTGGATCCATGTGTGGTCTCTGAAGAGAACACACATTTCAATGACACTGGTGGATCCATATGTGGTATGTGAAAATAATAGTCACGAAATGACTCCAGTTGTTGTTATTAAAAAGAACACACATGCAATGACACTAGTGGATCCATGTGTGGTCTCTGAAGAGAACACACATGCAATGACTCTGGTTGTTGTTAGTAAAAAGAGCACATATGCAATGACACGGGTGGATCCATAGGTGGATTGTGAAAAGAACACACATGCAATAACACTGGTGGATCCATATGTGGTATGTGAAAAGAACACACATGCAATGACTCCAGTTGTTGTATGTAAAAAGAACACACTGTTGGGTCCGTAACATAGAAAACAAAAAATTTCCTACGGTGTGAACTACACGCCAAGATCTATCTACTAGGTACAAAGCAACGGGTGGACATACATCTAACGAGAACTTACCCTCGTAGACAACAAGCTTTGTTAACGAGTAGGAACTCGCGGTTTATGTAGTCGTACACTTGCCGATCTCAAGATCGTGAGGAAGTCCGCACTCAGCAAGACTTTCACTTTTCACACGTTCAAGCCACCGGACAACCTCCACCTCCTCACTCCAGTGATCTAGCGGAAGCTGCAACTCCTTCCAGACGAAATGCCACCGGAACATGTATCTTGCTAATCCGAGACAATGGGGGAATAATTCTAGAGGGGGAGAGAGATCCTTCACAAGGAGGTGTGTGGATGAAGGAGGGAATGGGTGGCCTTTTATAGGAGGAGGGGGGGGGTGCCCCCTCTCTCCATGGCCGGCGCATGGGGGGGTGACCCCTCACCTCCCCCATTCATGTGGTGGTAACCCCTCCACATTAAAATGCCTCTTCACATTCCCTTTTAAAGTCTCCACTTTAAATGCATTAAATTTCTCCAAATTTAATGCTCTCTCATTAAATAAAACTCTTTTTATTAAATTTATTCAGAATTTTGCTAATTACTTTAATTAACAAACATTCACATATAGCCCCTTGTAATATTTCAATATCACATGCAGAACCACCTTCTGCAATTTCACCCGAAACAATTTTTGGTTTCTATTGAAACAATTCCTACGCTTTGCAATTCTTTCGTATAAAACATATGTGCTCCAAAATGGTGTCCGGTAACTCTTAAGTGTGCCACCCTAAGGTTCGCGAATAATGCAGACATGATCGAGACCCTTCTCCGATCAATAATCAGCAGCGGGACCTGGAGATCCGTACTGACTCCTACACATTCAACGATGACTCCTGTGATCGTGAGAACCTTTAACGCTTGTAACTAAATCCCTTTGTCTCTCGATATATTACATGTCCGATATTCGATCATCGGTATCTCCATACCTAGTTTGATCTCGTTACCGACACGCACTCTTTTCTCGTTCCCGTGATATAACATTCTAGTGATCACATCACTTGCTTGCAAGCTATCCTAATGTGATATCACCGAGAGGGCCAGAGTATATCTATCCGTCATCTGGATTGACAAATTCCACTCTTGATCCATGAGCCTCAACATAACACCTTCATAGTACTGAACCCATCTTTATAGTCACCCTCTTGCGGTGTGACAATAATCTAGTTCACATAGTGATAAATCTAACACCCATGGAGTTCTGGTGTTGATCATGTTTTTCCCTAGGGAGAACTTTAGTCAATAGATCTGCTACATTCAGGTCCGTGTGTACTTTACAAATCTTTATATCTCCATCCTTGACATGCTCGTGGATGGAGTGAAACCGGCACTTAATATGTTTGGAATTCTTGTGAGACCTTGGTTCCTTTGCGTTGGCTATGGCTCCATTGTTGTCACAATAGATCACCATCGGGTCCAACGCACTGGGAACCACACCCAGTTCTGTAATGAACTCTTTCATCCAAACTGCTTCCTGCGCCGCTTCTGAAACAGCAACATATTCTGCTTCCATTGTTGATCCAGCCACCACAGGTTGTTTGGAACTCCTCCAACTAACTGCTGCTCCATTCAAGAGAAATATGTATCCATATTGAGACTTAGAGTCATCCGGATCGGTGTCAAAACTAGCATCGACATAACACTTAGAGACTAGCTCTTCTTCACCTCCGTATATGAGAAACATTTCCTTAGTTCTTCTCAAGTACTTGAGGATGTTCTTTACCGCTATCCAATATTCCGAACCTGGATCAGATTGGTACCTACTAGTCAAACTAATAGCATGTGCCACATCCGGTCTTGTACTTAGCATGGCATACATAATAGAGCCTATGGCCGAGGCATAGGGGATCTTATCCATCATCTCTCTTTCTTCCGCCGTAGCCGGACTTTGAGTCTTACTCAATGTCTTGCCTTGCAACATAGGTAAGAACCCCTTCTTACTTTCGTCCATATTAAACTTCTTTAATATCTTATCAAGGTATGTACTCTGCGATAGCCCAATTAGGCGCCTTGATCTATCTCTATAGATTTTAATGCCTAATATATATGACGCTTCACCAAGGTCTTTCATCGAAAATTTGCTGTTTAGATAACTTTTAACACTGTTTAAAAGATCTATATTATTTCCAATCAATAATATGTCATCCAGATATAATATCAGAAATGCCACATTGCTCCCACTCACTTTCTTGTAAATACAAGCCTCTCCATAAGTTTGGACAAATCCAAACTCTTTGATCACCTCATCAAAGCGGAGATTCCAACTTCGTGATGCTTGCTTCAGTCCATAGATGGATCGCTGAAGTTTGCACACCTTATTAGCATCCTTAGGATCGACAAAACCCTTAGGTTGTATCATATACAACTCTTCTTCAATCTTACCATTGAGGAACGCAGTTTTGACATCCATCTGCCATATTTCATAATCGAAATATGCAGCAATTGCTAACATAATCCTAACCGATTTAAGCATCGCTATGGGAGAGAATGTCTCATCGTAGTCAACTCCTTGAATTTGTCGAAACCCCTTTGTGACAAGTCGAGCCTTGTAGATGGTCACGTTACCATCAACATCAGATTTCCTTTTGAAAATCCATTTATTCTCAATGGCCTTTCGGTCGTGAGGTAAGTCCACCAAGTTCCAAACTTGGTTCTCGTACATGGATTCCATCTCGGATTTAATGGCTTCTAGCCATTTGTTGGAATCCGGGCTCATCATCGCTTCTTCATACATCGCAGGGTCATCCATTTCATCAACCATGAAATTCACAACAGGATTGCCATACAGTTCAGGAGTTGCACGTTTCCTGCTTGACCTGCGAGGTTCGGTAGTGTCCTCTTTCGGAGTTTCATGATTATTATCATTAGCTCTCTCTTCATCAGGTGAAGTCAACTCCGAAACAACTTCCGGTGCTGCGCCACTCGCCATTCCATGAAGAGAAGGTTCAATAACCTCTTCGAGTTCTACCTTCCGACTACTCACACCTTTCGCGAGAAACTCCTTCTCAAGAAAGGATCCATTCTTGGCAACAAAAACCTTGCCCTCGGATCTGTGATAGAAGGTATACCCAATTGTTTCCTTAGGGTATCCTATGAAGACGCATTTTTCCTCTTTGGGTTCGAGTTTATCCGGTTGAAGTTTCTTCACATAAACATCGCATCCCCAAACCTTAAGAATGATGCTTAGGTTTGTTTCCAAACCATAATTCATACAGTCGTTTCAACGGATTTAGATGGTGCCCGATTTAAGTGAATGCAAAGTTTCAATTGCATAACCCCAAAATGACAGAGGTAAGTCTGTCAGAGACATCATAGATCGAACCATATCCAATAATGTACGATTCCGACGTTCCGACACACCATTACGTTGTGGTGTTCCGGCAAGCGTGAGTTGTGAAACTATTCCACACTCTTTCATGTGTGTGCTAAACTCGTAACTTAGATACTCTCCTCCATGGTCAGACCATAGAAACTTGATCTTTCTATTACGATGATTTTCCACTTCATTCTGAAATTCCTTGAACTTTTCAAAAGTTTTAGACTTGTGTTTCATCAAATAGATATACCCGTATCTACTCAAATCATCTGTGAAAGTAACAAAATAACGATATCCACCCCGCGCCGACACACTCATTGGTCCACACACATCAGTATGTATGATTTCCAATAGATCTGTCGCCCGTTCCATTGAACCGGAAAACGGCGTTCTAGTCATCTTGCCCATAAGGCATGGCTCACATGTATCAAGTGATTCCAAAATTCCATCAGAATGGAGTTTCTTCATGCGTTTAACGCCAATATGACCTAGACGGCAGTGCCACATATATGTAGACATATCATCATCAAGTTTAATCTTTTTAGCATTAACATTATGAATGTGCATAATATTACTATCGAGATCCAATAGAAATAAACCATTCAACATAGGTGCATGACCATAAAAGATATCATTCTTATAAATCGAACAACCATTGTTCTCAGATTTAAAGGAATGACCACTTTGCATCAAAAACGATCCAGATACAATGTTCATGCTCAGTGCAGGCACCAAATAACAATTATTTAGGTTTATAACTAATCCCGATGGCAAATGGAGAGGTAGCGTCTCGACGGCGATCACATCAACTCTTGATCCATTGCCGATTCGCATCTCGACCTCATCCCTTGCTAGTTGTCGCTTGTTCCGTAGCCACTGAACCGAGTTACATATATTAGCAACCGATCCGGTATCAAATACCCAGGTGCTACTGCGAGTACTAGTCAAGTACACATCAATAACATGTATATCACATATACCTTTGTTTGCCTTGCTGGACTTCTTGTCCGCCAAATACTTGGGGCGATTATGCCCAATGGCGATCCCTTGTAATAGTAGCACTCGGTGTCAGACTTAGGGCCAGCCCGGGGTTTCTTTTCAGGCGTGGCAACAGACTTGCCACCCTTCTTTCCCTTGTGCTTGCCTTTCTTGTCCTTCTTGAAACCGGTGGTCCTATTGATCATCAACACTTGATGTTCTTACCTAATCTCCACTTCTGCAGTCTTAAGCATTGACAGAAGCTCGAGAAGAGACTTCTTCATGCCCTGCATATTATAGTTCATCACAAAGCTCTTGTAGCTAGGTGGTAGAGATTGGAGAACACGATGTATGCCTAAGTCAATGGGAATCATTATTCCCAAGGACACAAGCTTATCGGCGTACCCAGACATTTTGAGTACATGCTCACTAACGGAGCTGTTTTCCTCCATCATGCAGCTAAAGAACTTTTCTGTAGCATTATAACTCTCTACGGCAGCATGGGTATCGAAAGTCATTTTCAATTCTCCCATGGTATCAAAGGCATTGCTATTTTTGAAATGCTTTCGAAGTTCTGGCTCTAGCCCATATAGTATGCCGCAATGAACTAAGTTGTGGTCCTCCTGACGAGTCACATAGACATTCTTTTCCTCGTCAGGGGCATCAGGAGCTGGTGGGGGGCCTAGCGGCGCATCTAGCACATATTGCTTTTGTGCAGCAGTGAGGAGAATCCTCAAATTCATAGCCCAGTTGGTGAAGTTGCTACCATTCTTAGCAAGTTTCTCTTTCTCCATGAACACATTGAAATTAAAAGCAGGTGGTGCCATCTACAACAGAATTTGTAAAGTTTATTTAGACTAGTTTATGATAGATTGAGTTCAACTAATCCAAATTACTAATGAACTCCCACTCAAAAACGACATCCCTCGTGTCCTTTTGGTGATTACATGAACCAAATCCACTATACCAAGTCCGATCATCACGTGAGTTGATATAGCTTCAAAGGCGAGCATCTATATGGGCATCATATCAACCATATGACTCATGCTTAACCTTTCGGTATGTGTTCCGAGGCCATGTCACATATGCTAGGCTCGCCAAGTAAGAACCTTAGTATTCGCGTGTAAAACCTGTTTTACACCTGTTCCTATGAAAGCGTAGATTCGAGTACACCCGATCATCACGTGATGTCTCGAAACACGATCCATAGAACGGTGCATACTCAAGGAAGAACACATTTTTATCTTGATATCTAAAAGAGGGATCATCTTATAATGCTATCAAACGCGCCAAACTAGCAGTATAAGATGCTAACATCTAATGTGTAAAGTGAGATGATATGGTCCATGCATTTGATCTCTATCACTTCCATCGTGGTATGATCTCTATCATTCCTTTGTGTGTAAGGCCAAGGTCTATGGAACTTACACGTTGAGTGTGTTGTAAGAGTATCCACTATACATCTACTTACAACAATACCATATCAATACACTAGCCCAGCAACGATCTAAACTAGACGCCTCTAATTTATCAATTGCAAGTTTTACGTGGCTTAGGGATTTCGGAGATAGAACCGTTCTTACCTACGAACATGAACCACAACAAGGATAACTAAGTTATTAGCAACTCGTTGTAAATCAGATATTGACTATAGTAGGAGAGACAGACACCCGCCAGCCACTTATGCAAAACAAGTTGCATGTCAGTCGTGGAACCGGTCTCATGTACGATGACATGTAAGGTTGGTTCGGGCCGCTTCATCCCACTATGCCACCAATATCCAAAATACATAGAAGATGCAATAACAATATCATCATCGCCCACATATCAACCATATGTGTACTACCCGTGCTAAGCACCTATGCATAGACACAGCTACGAAGACTGATACCCTTTGTTGTCCATGACATATGAAAACACACATGCAATGACTCCAGTTGTTGTATGTAAAAAGAACACACTTTTGGGTCCGTAGCATAGAAAACAAAAAAATTCCTACGGTGTGAACTACATGCCAAGATCTATCTACTAGGTACAAAGCAACGGGTGGACATACATCCAACGAGAACTTACCCTCGTAGACAACGAGCTTTGTTAACGAGTAGGAACTCGTGGTTGATGTAGTCGTGCACTTGCCGATCTCAAGATCGTGAGGAAGTCCGGCCTTGCAACTCAAGCAGCGCATCCACACTCACACACACGTTCAAGCCACGGACAACCTCCACCTCCTCGCTCCAGTGATCCAAGTGAAGAAGCAACTCCTTCCGCATTTAAATGCCACCGGGAACATGTATCTCGCTAATCCGAGACCATGGGGGAATAATTCTAGAGGGGGAGAGAGATCCTTCACAAGGAGGTGTGTGGATGAAGGAGGGAATGGGTGGCCTTTTATAGGAGGAGGGGGGTGCCCCCTTTCTCCATGGCCGGCACATGGGGGGTGACCCCTCACCTCCCCTATTCATGTGGTGGTAACCCCTCCACATTAAAATGCCTCTTCACATTCCCTTTTAAAGTCTCCACTTTAAATGCATTAAATTTCTCCAAATTTAATGCTCTCTCATTTAATAAAAATATTTTTATTAACTTTATTCAGAATTTTGTTAATTACTTTAATTAACAAACATTCACATATATCCCCTTGTAATATTTCAATATCACATGCAGAACCACCTTCTGCAATTTCACCCGAAACAATTTCCGGTTTCTATTCAAACAATTCCTGCGCTTTGCAATTCTTTCGTCTGAAACATATGTGCTCCAAAATGGTGTCCGGTAACTCTTAAGTGTGCCACCCTACGGTTCGCGAATAATGCAGACATGATCGAGACCCTTCTCTGATCAATAATCAGCCAGGACACGGAGATCCGTACTGACTCCTACACATTCAACGATGACTCCTGTGATCGTGAGAACCTTTAACGCTTGTAACTAAATCCCTTTGTCTCTCGATATATTACATGTCCGAGATTCGATCATCGGTATATCCATACCTAGTTTGATCTCGTTACCGACATGCACTCTTTGCTCGTTCTCGTGATATAACATTCTAGTGATCACATCACTTGCTTGCAAGCTATCCTAATGTGATATCACGGAGAGGGCCCAGAGTATATCTATCCGTCATCTGGATTGACAAATTCCACTCTTGATCCATGAGCCTCAACATAACACCTTTGTAGTACTGAACCCATCTTTATAGTCACCCTGTTACGGTGTGACGTTTGATGTTATCAAGATACTCTTCCGGTGTTAGCAATTAACATGATCTCATGGTCTAAGGATAAAGATTACTTCGTATGATGTTATAGCAATATAAACATAATGACTTGATCGTAATGCTATACTTCGGATGAATGTTCATCACATCATTCCACCAATGGTGTGACCTTGTTATTAACAACATCCAATGTCCATGATCAGGAAACCTTGATCATCCTATGAATCAACAAGCTAGTCTATAAGAGAGGCATGACTAGGAACCCTTTTTGTTTATTAAACACACATGTATTGATGTTTCCGAATCAATACATTTCTAGCATGTAAAATAAACATCTATCATATATAAGGAATATACAACAACAACTTTATTATTGCCTCTCAGGACATATTTCCTTCACACACATGCAATGACACCGGTGGATCCATGTGTGGTCTCTGAAGAGAACACACATTTCAATGACACTAGTGGATCCATATGTGGTATGTGAAGAGAACACACATGCAATGACTCTAGTTGTTGTTAGTAAAAAGAACACACATGCAATGACACTGGTGGATCCATGTGTGGTCTCTGAAGAGAACACACATGCAATGACTATGATTGTTGTTAGTAAAAAGAACACACATGCAATGACACTGATGGATCACATGCAATGACTCTAGCTGTGGTTAATGAGAACAACACACATTTCAATGATACTGGTTGATCCATATGTGGTATGTGAAAAGAACACACATGCAATGACTCCAGTTGTTGTTAGTAAAAAGAGCACACATGTAATGACACTGGTGGATCCATGTGTGGTCTCTGAAGAGAACACACATTTCAATGACACTGGTGGATCCATATGTGGTATGTGAAAATAATAGTCATGAAGTGACTCCAGTTGTTGTTAGTAAAAAGAACACACATGCAATGACACTGGTGGATCCATGTGTGGTCTCTGAAGAGAACACACATGCAATGGCTCTAGTTGTTGTTAGTAAAAACAGCACACGTGCAATGGCACTGGTGGATCCATAGGTGGATTGTGAAAAGAACGCACATGCAATGACACCGGTGGATCCATATGTGGTATGTGAAAAGAACATAGATGCAATGACTCTAGTTGCTGTTAGTAAAAAGAACACACATGCAATGACACTGGTGGATCCATGTGTGGTCTCTGAAGAGAACACACATTTCAATGACACTGGTGGATCCATATGTGGTATGTGAAATGAACACACATGCAATGACTCTAGTTGTTGTTAGTAAAAAGAACACACATGCAATGAAACTGGTGGATCCATGTGTGGTCTCTGAAGAGAACACACATGCAATGACTCTGGTTGTTGTTAATAAAAAGAACACACATGCAATGACTCTGGTTATTTTTAGTAAAACGAGCACACATGCAATGACACTAGTGGATCCATGTGTGGTCTCTGAAGAGAACACACATTTCATTGACACTGGTGGATCCATATGGGGTATGTGAAAAGAACACACATGCAATGACTCCAGTTGTTGTTAGTAAAAAGAACACACATGCTGTGACACTGGTGGATCCATGTGTGGTCTTTGAAGAGAACACACATGCAATAACTCTAGCTGTTGTTAATGAGAAGAACACACATCTCAATGACACTGGTGCATCCATATGTGGTATGTGAAAAGAATAGTCATCACATGACTCCAGTTGTTGTTAGTGAAAAGAACACACATGCAATAACATTGGTGGATCTATGTGTGGTCTCTAAAGAGAACACACATGCAATGACTCTGGCTTTTGTTAGTAAAAAGAGCACAAATGCAATGACACTGGTGGATCCATAGGTGGATTGTGAAAAGAACATGCATGCAATGACTCTGGTTGTTGTTAGTAAAAATAACACACATGCAATGACACTGGTGGATCCATGTGTGGTCTCTAAAGAGAACACACATGCAATGACTCTAGCTGTGGTTAATGATATGAACACACATTTCAAAGACACTGGTGGATCCATATGTGGTATGTGAAAAGAACACACATAAAATGACTCCAGTTGTTTTTAGTAAAAAGAACACACATGCAATGACACTGGTGGATCCATGTGTGGTCTCTGAAGAGAACACACATTTTAATGACACTGGTGGATCCATATGTGGTATGTGAAAATAATAGTCACGAAATGACTCCAGTTGTTGTTAGTAAAAAGAACACACATGCTGTGACACTGGTGGATCCATGTGTGGTCTTTGAAGAGAACACACATGCAATAACTCTAGCTGTTGTTAATGAGAAGAACACACATCTCAATGACTCTGGTGCATCCATATGTGGTATGTGAAAAGAATAGTCATCACATGACTCCAGTTGTTGTTAGTGAAAAGAACACACATGCAATAACATTGGTGGATCTATGTGTGGTCTCTAAAGAGAACACACATGCAATGACTCTGGCTTTTGTTAGTAAAAAGAGCACAAATGCAATGACACTGGTGGATCCATAGGTGGATTGTGAAAAGAACATGCATGCAATGACTCTGGTTGTTGTTAGTAAAAATAACACACATGCAATGACATCAGGATCCATGTGTGGTCTCTAAAGAGAACACACATGCAATGACTCTAGCTGTGGTTAATGATATGAACACACATTTCAAAGACACTGGTGGATCCATATGTGGTATGTGAAAAGAACACACATAAAATGACTCCAGTTGTTTTTAGTAAAAAGAACACACATGCAATGACATCAGGATCCATGTGTGGTCTCTGAAGAGAACACACATTTTAATGACACTGGTGGATCCATATGTGGTATGTGAAAATAATAGTCACGAAATGACTCCAGTTGTTGTTAGTAAAAAGAACACACATGCAATGACACTGGTGGATCCATGTGTGGTCTCTGAAGAGAACACACATGCAATGACTCTGGTTGTTGTTAGTAAAAAGAGCACATATGCAATGACACTGGTGGATCCATATGTGGTATGTGAAAAGAACACACATGCAATGACTCTAGTTGTTGTATGTAAAAAGAACACACATGCAATGACACTGGTCGATCCATGTGTGGCTCTGAAGAGAACACACATTTCAATGACACTAGTGGATCCATATGTGGTATGTGAACAGAACACACATGAAATGACTCAAGTTGTTGTTAGTAAAAAGAACACACATGCAATGACACTAGTGGATCCATGTGTGGTCTCTGAAGAGAACACACATGCAATGACTCTAGTTGTTGTTAGTAAAAAGAACACACATGCAATGGCTCTGGTTGTTGTTAGTAAAAAGAGCACACATGCAATGACACTAGTGGATCCATGTGTGGTCTTTGAAGAGAACACACATTTCAATGACACTGGTGTAACACCCTCGAATCGGCCCTATGCAAGTTTTAGCCCTTTCTGCCAAACCCGCATAGAAACGATTCAAGGACGCCCACCAGGCACTTTTGTGCGGGTGGAAAACGAAGTAATACCATTACACAACAGTCCTCGATGGGACCCACAGAACAGATATATATATACAACAGCGACTCATCGAGTCAAGAATACAGATATACAATACAAAGATCCAAATCACCTTGAAAATGATAGACCGTCTGACTATGGACAAGATGCAAATGGGGCTAAGAGCCCTGAAGAATAACCAATGGCATCCATAACCCTGCCCAGGCCAAGCCAGAAGGGTAACCCTGCTAACGACGTCGATCTCAAACCTGCTAAAACAAAAAGGGATGCCGACAAAGGCAAAGGAAAAAGAGGAGCGTCCAAGATCGAGGCGATTGCAGCGAGGCTAGAATTTTGCGGCTCTCGCCTACATAGGTATGGTGGACTGAAGCGGCAGCGCAGCAGCACTAAACAACCTATAGGGACTCAGGACAACCGGCGGTTATCAGAGAGGGATAAGAAAGACCTATTCAGATCCAACCTGAAGCTAACACCAGACAAACCCATCCTAGTATTTCCCCCTCGAGACCAAACGAGGAAGTCGGACAAAGGAACTCACGCAGTTGGCAATTTTACTCATTTTGTTATAGTTGCAGCTGTTACTAATCAGATATATATAGCATGAGTCATCCTGATAGCATAAGTAGTGGGCAGTTTTAGTTAACATTCAGTTGTAGTTGGAACATTTACTAGTCAGATATAATTGTCCTGAGGAATCCCAAAACCCAGCATTTGTTGGCACTTTTATCACATTCCATTGGAGTTGCAATACTTACTAGGCAGGTATAGCATGACACAGAGCACCACAGATCCACCAGTTGTTGGCATTTCTAATATCCATTCCGTTATAGTGAGGCTGATTACTAGTCAAATATTAAGTCAAATTCATAGCACTACCTTAGTTATGCTTGTCTATGATCGAGATACTGTGCTCCAAGTCGTCCATAACCGCGGACACGGCTTTCAGAAAGATTTACCCTGTAGGGGTGCACAAATAGCAACACACACACGATCAACCTCGGAAAAACCAAATCAAAACCCAACGAGGCTTTCACGACAAAGCAATCACATGATTCATAAAATATTTCAGGGGGCCACCCCTTTAAGCTACCCGCAACGAAGTTGGCCAGCTCCGGAACGGACCCAGGGTTTACGAGAACGGGTGTAAACGACTGGGAACCCGAAAGTGTGACTGGGCATGTCGATACCGCGAAATCGTGCCACGATCCAAAACAGTATAGGTGCTCCACGTACAATCATAAATAAAGCAGTAAAGCATGGCATAAGTACAGGATAGTAATAAAGCCCCAAACTACTTTGTGGCCCCAAGAAATAAGAAATGAATCAAGCTCTGGCTAAGGGGGATTCATAGAGTCTCCCATATGTGGATAGTGCGAATAGTCAAGGAACAGGTATCAGGTACTCGGGGCCTACGGGACACAAGTGGACATAAAAACCAAATAGCATATATTGCCCACCGGTGCCTCTTTCATTAGTTATCCTAGCAATTTAATAGTTGTATTTAAAGTCATGATCATCTCCACCATAAACATCTGCCCGCATTCCAACAACTGTGGTACTTGACAACACGAGATCGCACCTGAGCAAGCAACTACGACTCGCAAGGCCAGCTATCTACCAAACACAGGTAATAGGAGGTGTCCAAGGCAATATAGAGGCTGCACGGGATATAACTGGTGTACGGAAACTAAAGCATCGCAACACGGATAGCAATAGATCAACAGGAGGAAATAAAGACTATAAAAGCAAAATAGGTAGAAAGGGGGAGATGCTCGCCTGGGAAACACTGCCGAAGGTTCATATCCGAAGAACTTGTCGATACTCGCATCCACTCATCGGCCTAATCCGCGAAGAAGCAAAGCACTAAAAGAAACACCGGATGCAATATTTAATACTACGGCAGAAGATCCGGCATGATTATGATATGATGCAGATGTGGTGCAATTAGTCAATATTAAGCGGAACCGGGGTCTCAACAATTAATTATATGGTTCAACTTATTTATCTACCCCGCACATTAAATGTTGTATTAACAAGACAAAACATGGCAATGGTTCGCTAAACCAATTTAAATGGAGTCCGGAATAAGACTAGAATATCCCGCATATAGACTCCATATTTAATTATGAGGTGAATCGGCATAATGCCCCCAAACCACAGACAGATATGCATGCATGAACAAATTAATATGCGACAGTTATATATATATAGCATTTATAAAAATAGGGGCTCGGGAAAGGGTTCACACATCAGGGTCAAAGGTCTGGTGGATCCATGAGGTGGTCTTTTGAAAGACACATGGTCTGACCGTGGTGGATCCATATGTGGTATGTGAAAGAACACACATGATGACTCGGTTGTTGTTAGTGAAGAAGACACATGCAATGACACTGTGGATCCATGTGGTCTCTAGGAAGAACACACATGATGACTCTTGGTGATCCGTTGTGAAAAGAAGTCACATGCAATGAAGGGTGTTGGATCCATATGTGGATTGTGAAAAGAGCACACATGCAATGACACTGGTGGATCCATATGTGGTATGTGAAAAGAACACACATGCAATGACTCTGGTTTGTAAAAAACCATACACATCAATGACACGTGGATCCATGGTGTGGTTTAAAAGAAACACACATGTTGAATGACACATGGTCCATATGTGGTATGTAAAAGAACACACATGCAATGACTGGGCCTGGTGAGCTTAAAGAACACACATGCAATGACACTGAGTGGATCCATATGTGGTATGTGAAAAGAACACACATGCAATGACTGGTTGTTGTTAGTAAAAGAACACACATGCAAGCACCTGGTGGACATGTGTGGTCTCTGAAGAAAACACATTTCAATGACCTGGATCCACATGTTGTTAGTGAAAAGAACACACATGCAATGACTAGGTGGATCCAATAGTGGTAGTGAAAAGAACACACATGCAATGACTCTAGTTGTTGTTAGTGAAAAAAGAACACACATGCAATGACAACGGTGGATCCATGTGTGGTGGAAGAGAACACACATGCAATGACCTAGGTGGATCCATATGTGGTGTGATGAAAAGAACACACATGACAATGGTGACTCCGGTGTTGTTAGTAAAAAGAACACACATGCAATGACACTTTGGTGGATCCATATGTGGTATGTGAGAGACACACATTTCAATGACTCGGTTGTTGTTAGTAAAACAACACATGCAATGACAGTGGATCCATGTGAGGTGGATTGTGAAAAGAACACACATGCAATGACTGGTTGGTTTGTTAGTAAAAGAACACACATGCAATGACTGGTGGATCCATAGGTGGATTGTGAAAGACACACATGATGATGTTGTTAGTAAAAGAACACATGCAATGACAAAATCAAAGTAGGCTTTTAGAAAATAGTTTTAGATAAAACCATGCATGATGATGATGATGCACAAATGCAATGTGGCATGATGACATGAGCATGCAGTCATGATGATGCAATGCACAAAAACACAGCGATTTTCTAGTAGTGGTTTTAGCGGGATGCCACAACTGGTGGATCCATATGTGGTATGTGAAAAGAACACACATGCAATGACTCTAGTTGTTGTTAGTAAAAAGAACACACATGCAACGACACTGGTGGATCCATGTGTGATCTCTGAAGATAACACACATGCAATAACTCTAGATATGGTTAATGAGAAGAGCACACATTTCAATGACAGTGGTGGATCCATATGTGGTATGTGAAAAGAATAGTCATGAAATGATTCCAGTTGTTGTTAGTGAAAAGAACACACATGCAATAACACTGCTGGATCCATGTGTGGTCTCTGAAGAGAACACACATGCAATGACTCTAGCTGTGGTTAATGAGAAGAACACACATTTCAATGACACTGGTGGATCCATATGTGGTATGTGAAAAGAACACACATGCAATGACTCCCGTTGTTATTAGTAAAAAGAGCACACATGCAATGACACTGGTGGATCCATTTGTGGTCTCTGAAGAGAACACACATTTCAATGACACTGGTGGATCCACATGTGGTATGTCAAAATAATAGTCATGAAGTGACTCCAGTTGTTTTTAGTAAAAAGAACACACATGCAATGACACTGGTGGATCGATGTGTGGTCTCTGAAGAGAACACACATGCAATGGATCTAGTTGTTGTTAGTAAAAAGAGCACATATGCAATGACACTAGTGGATCCATAGGTGGATTGTGAAAAGAACACACATGCAATGACACCGGTGGATCCATATGTGGTATGTGAAAAGAACACAGATGCAATGACTCATTCTTTGTTAGTAATAAGAACACACATGCAATGACACTGGTGGATCCATGTGTGGTCTCTGAAGAGAACACACATTTCAATGACACTGGTGGATCTATATGTGGTATGTGAAAAGAACACACATGCAATGACTCCAGTTGTTGTTAGTAAAAAGAACACGCATGCAATGAAACAGGTGGATCCATGTGTGGTCTTTTAAGAGAACACACATGCAATGACTCTGGTTGTTGTTAGTAAAAACAAAACACATGCAATGACTCTGGTTGTTGTTAGTAAAAAGAGCACACATGCATTGACACTGGTGGATCCATGTATGGTCTCTGAAGAGAACAAACATTTCAATGACACTGGTGGATCCATATGGGGTATGTGAAAAGAATACACATGCAATGACTGTAGTTATTGTTAGTAAAAAGAACACACATGCAATGACACTAGTGGATCCATGTGTGGTCTCTGAAGAGAACACACATGCAATAACTCTAGCTGTTGTTAATGAGAAGAACACACATTTCAATGACACTGGTGCATCCATATGTGTTATGAGAAAAGAATAGTCATGAAATGACTCCAGTTGTTGTTAGTGAAAGGAACACACATGCAATGACACTGGTGGATCCATGTGTGGTCTCTAAAGAGAACACACATGCAATGACTCTGGCTGTTGTTAGTAAAAAGAGCACAAATGCAATGACACTGGTGGATCCATAGGTGGATTGGGAAAAGAACACGCATGCAATGACTCTGGTTGTTGTTAGTAAAATGAACACACATGCAATGACACTGGTGGATCCATGTGTGGTCTCTGAAGAGAACACACATGCAATGACTCTAGCTGTGGTTAATGAGAAGAACACACATTTCAATGACACTGGTGGATCCATATGTGGTATCTGAAAAGAACACACATGCAATGACTACATTTGTTTTTAGTAAAAAGAACACACATGCAATGACACTGGTGGATCCATGTGTGGTCTCTGAAGAGAACACACATGCAATGACTCTGGTTGTTGTTAGTAAAAAGAACACACATGTAATGACTCTTGTTGTTGTTAGTAAAAAGAACACACATGCAATGACTCTTGCTGTTGTTAGTAAAAAGAGCACACATGCAATGACACTGATGGATCCATAGGTGGATTGTGAAAAGAACACACATGCAATGACTCTGGTTGTTGTTAGTAAAAATAACACACATGCAATGACACTGGTGGATCCATGTGTGGTCTCTGAAGAGAACACACATGCAATGACTCTAGCTGTGGTTAATGAGAAGAACACACATTTCGATGACACTAGTTGATCCATATGTGGTATGTGAAAAGAACACACATGCAATGACTCCAGTTGTTGTTAGTAAAAAGAACACACATTGAATGACACTGGTGGATCCATGTGTGGTCTCTGAAGAGAACACACATTTAAATCACACTGGTGGATCCATATGTGGTATGTGAAAAGAACACACATGCAATGACTCCAGTTGTTGTTAGTAAAAAGAACACACATGCAATGACACTGGTGGATCCATCTGTGGTCTCTTAAGAAAACACACATGCAATGACTCTAGTTGTTGTTAGTAAAAATAACACACATGCAATGACTCTGGTTGTTGTTAGTAAAAAGAACACACATGCAATGAATCTGGTTGTTGTTAGTAAAAAAAGCACACATGCAATGACACTAGTGGATCCATGTGTGGTCTCTGAAGAGAACACACATTTCAATGACACTGATGGATCCATATGTGGTATGTGAAAAGAACACACATGCAATGACTCCAGTTGTTGTTAGTAAAAATAACACACATGCAATGACACTGGTGGATCCATGTGTGGTCTCTGAAGAGAACACACATGCAATGACACTGGTTGTTGTTAGTAAAAAGAGCACACATGCAATGACACTGGTGGATCCATGTGTGGTATGTGAAAAGAATAGTCATGAAATGACTCCAATTGTTGTTAGTGAAAAGAACACACATGCAATGACACTGGTGGATCCATATGTGGTATGTGAAAAGAACACACATGCAATGACTCCAGTTGTTGTATGTAAAAAGAACACACATGCAATGACTCTAGTAGTTGTATGTAAAAAGAACACACATGCAATGACACTGGTGGATCCATGTATGGTCTCTGAAGAGAACACTCATTTCAATGACACTGGTGGATCCATATGTGGTATGTGAAAAGAACACACATGCAATGACTCCAGTTGTTGTTAGTAAAAAGAACACACATGCAATGAAACTGGTGGATCCATGTGTGGTCTCTGAAGAGAACACACATGCAATGACTCTGGTTGTTGTTAGTAAAAAGAGCACACATGCAATGACACTGGTGGATCCATGTGTGGTCTCTGAAGAGAACACACATTTCAATGACACTGGTGGATCCATATGGGGTATGTGAAAAGAACACACATGCAATGAAGACAATTGTTGTTAGTAAAAAGAACACACAAGCAATGACACTGGTGGATCCATGTGTGGTCTCTGAAGAGAGCACACATGCAATAACTCTAGCTATTGTTAATGAGAAGAACACACATTTCAATGACACTGGTGCATCCATATGTAGTATATGAAAAGAATAGTCATGAAATGATTCCAGTTGTTGTTAGTGAAAAGAACACACATGAAATGACACTGATGGATCCATGTGTGGTCTCTGAAGAGAACACACATGCAATGACTCTGGCTGTTGTTAGTAAAAAGAGCACAAATGCAATGACACTGGTTTTTGTTTGTAAAAAGAGCACACATGCACTGACTCTGGTTGTTGTTTGTAAAAAGAATACACATGCAATGAATCTAGTTGTTGATAGTAAAAAGAGCACACATGCAATGACACCGGTGCATCCATGTGTGGTCTCTGAAGAGAACACACATTTCAATGACACTAATGGATCCATATATGGTATGTGAATAGAACACACATGCAATGACTCCAGTTGTTGTTAGTAAAAAGAACACACATGCAATGACACTGGTGGATCCATGTGTGGTCTCTGAAGAGATAACACATGCAATAACTCTAGCTGTGGTTAATGAGAAGAGCACACATTTCAACGACAATGGTGGATCCATATGTGGTATGTGAAAAGAATAGTCATGAAATGACTCCAATTGTTGTTAGTGAAAAGAACACACATGCCATGACACTGGTGGATCCATATGTGGTATGTGAAAAGAACACACATGCAATGACTCCAGTTGTTGTATGTAAAAAGAACACACATGCAATGACACTAGTGGATCCATGTATGGTCTCTGAAGAGAACACTCATTTCAATGACACTGGTGGATCCATACGTGGTATGTGAAAAGAACACACATGCAATGACTCCAGTTGTTGTTAGTAAAAAGAACACACATGCAATGAAACTGGTGGATCCATGTGTGGTCTCCGAAGAGAACACACATGCAATTGCTCTGGTTGTTGTTAGTAAAAAGAGGACACATGCAATGACACTAGTGGATCAATGTGTGGTCTCTGTAGAGAACACACATTTCAATGACACTGGTGGATCCATATGGGGTATGTGAAAAGAACACACATGCAATGACTCCAATTGTTGTTAGTAAAAAGAACACACATGCAATGACACTGGTGGATCCATGTGTGGTCTCTAAAGAGAACACACATGCAATAACTCTAGCTATTGTTAATGAGAAGAACACACATTTAAATGACACTGGTGCATCCATATGTGGTATGTGAAAAGAATAGTCATGAAATGACTCCAGTTGTTGTTAGTGAAAAAAACACACATGTAATGACACTGGTGGATCCATGTGTGGTCTCTGAAGAGAACACACATGCAATGACTCTGGCTGTTGTTAGTAAAAAGAGCACAAATGCAATGACACTAGTGTATCCATAGGTGTATTGTGAAAAGAACACGCATGCAATGACTGGTTGTTGTTTGTAAAAGGAACACACATGCAATGACTCTGGTTGTTGTTTGTAAAAAGAATACACATGCAATGAATCTAGTTGTTGATAGTAAAAAGAGCACACATGCAATGCCACTGGTTGATCCATATGTGGTATGTGAAAAGAACACACATGCAATGACTCCAGTTGTTGTTAGTTAAAAGAACATACATGCAGCGACACTGGTGGATCCATGTGTGGTCTCTGAAGAGAACACACATTTCAATCACAATGGTGGATCCATATGTGGTATGTGAAAAGAACACACATGCAATGACTCCAGTTGTTGTTAGTAAAAAGAACGCACATGCAATGACACTGGTGGATCCATCTGTGGTCTCTTAAGAAAACACACATGCAATGACTCTAGTTGTTGTTAGTAAAAATAACACACATGCAATGACTCTGGTTGTTGTTAGTAAAAAGAACACACATGCAATGAATCTGGTTGTTGTTAGTAAAAAAAGCACACATGCATTGACACTGGTGGATCGATGTGTGGTCTCTGAAGAGAACACACATTTCAATGACACTGATGGATCCATATGTGGTATGTGAAAAGAACACACATGGAATGACTCCAGTTGTTGTTAGTAAAAATAACACACATGCAATGACACTGGTGGATCCATGTGTGGTCTCTGAAGAGAACACACATGCAATGACACTGGTTGTTGTTAGTAAAAAGAGCACACATGCAATGACACTGGTGGATCCATGTGTGGTATGTGAAAAGAATAGTCATGAAATGACTCCAATTGTTGTTAGTGAAAAGAACACACATGCAATGACACTGGTGGATCCATATGTGGTATGTGAAAAGAACACACATGCAATGACTCCAGTTGTTGTATGTAAAAAGAACACACATGCAATGACTCTAGTAGTTGTATGTAAAAAGAACACACATGCAATGACACTGGTGGATCCATGTATGGTCTCTGAAGAGAACACTCATTTCAATGACACTCGTGGATCCATATGTGGTATGTGAAAAGAACACACATGCAATGACTCCAGTTGTTGTTAGTAAAAAGAACACACATGCAATGAAACTGGTGGATCCATGTGTGGTCTCTGAAGAGAACACACATGCAATGACTCTGGTTGTTGTTAGTAAAAAGAGCACACATGCAATGACATCAGGATCCATGTGTGGTCTCTGAAGAGAACACACATTTCAATGACACTGGTGGATCCATATGGGGTATGTGAAAAGAACACACATGCAATGAAGACAATTGTTGTTAGTAAAAAGAACACACAAGCAATGACACTGGTGGATCCATGTGTGGTCTCTGAAGAGAGCACACATGCAATAACTCTAGCTATTGTTAATGAGAAGAACACACATTTCAATGACACTGGTGCATCCATATGTAGTATGTGAAAAGAATAGTCATGAAATGATTCCAGTTGTTGTTAGTGAAAAGAACACACATGAAATGACACTGATGGATCCATGTGTGGTCTCTGAAGAGAACACACATGCAATGACTCTGGCTGTTGTTAGTAAAAAGAGCACAAATGCAATGACACTGGTTTTTGTTTGTAAAAAGAGCACACATGCAATGACTCTGGTTGTTGTTTGTAAAAATAATACACGTGCAATGAATCTAGTTGTTGATAGTAAAAAGAGCACACATGCAATGACACCGGTGCATCCATGTGTGGTCTCTGAAGAGAACACACATTTCAATGACACTAATGGATCCATATATGGTATGTTAATAGAACACACATGCAATGACTCCAGTTGTTGTTAGTAAAAAGAACACACATGCAATGACACTGGTGGATCCATGTGTGGTCTCTGAAGAGATAACACATGCAATAACTCTAGCTGTGGTTAATGAGAAGAGCACACATTTCAACGACAATGGTGGATCCATATGTGGTATGTGAAAAGAATAGTCATGAAATGACTCCAATTGTTGTTAGTGAAAAGAACACACATGCAATGACACTGGTGGATCCATATGTGGTATGTGAAAAGAACACACATGCAATGACTCCAGTTGTTGTATGTAAAAAGAACACACATGCAATGACACTAGTGGATCCATGTATGGTCTCTGAAGAGAACACTCATTTCAATGACACTGGTGGATCCATACGTGGTATGTGAAAAGAACACACATGCAATGACTCCAGTTGTTGTTAGTAAAAAGAACACACATGCAATGAAACTGGTGGATCCATGTGTGGTCTCCGAAGAGAACACACATGCAATGACTCTGGTTGTTGTGAGTAAAAAGAGGACACATGCAATGACACTAGTGGATCAATGTGTGGTCTCTGTAGAGAACACACATTTCAATGACACTGGTGGATCCATATGGGGTATGTGAAAAGAACACACATGCAATGACTCCAATTGTTGTTAGTAAAAAGAACACACATGCAATGACACTGGTGGATCCATGTGTGGTCTCTAAAGAGAACACACATGCAATAACTCTAGCTATTGTTAATGAGAAGAACACACATTTAAATGACACTGGTGCATCCATATGTGGTATGTGAAAAGAATAGTCATGAAATGACTCCAGTTGTTGTTAGTGAAAAAAACACACATGTAATGACACTGGTGGATCCATGTGTGGTCTCTGAAGAGAACACACATGCAATGACTCTGGCTGTTGTTAGTAAAAATAGCACAAATGCAATGACACTAGTGTATCCATAGGTGTATTGTGAAAAGAACACGCATGCAATGACTGGTTGTTGTTTGTAAAAGGAACACACATGCAATGACTCTGGTTGTTGTTTGTAAAAAGAATACACATGCAATGAATCTAGTTGTTGATAGTAAAAAGAGCACACATGCAATGCCACTGGTGCATCCATGTGTGGTCTCTGAAGAGAACACACATTTCAATGACACTAATGGATCCATATATGGTATTTGAGCAGAACACACATTTCAATGACACTGGTTGATCCCAATGTGGTATGTGAAAAGAACACACATGCAATGACTCCAGTTGTTGTTAGTAAAAAGAGCACACATGCAATGACACTGGTGGATCCATGTGTGGTCTCTAAAGAGCACACACATTTCAATGACACTAGTGGATCCATATGTGGTATGTGAAAATAATAGTCATGAAGTGACTCTAGTTGTTGTTAGTAAAGACACACACATGCAATGACACTGGTGGATCCATGTGTGGTCTCTGAAGAGAACACACATGCAATAACTCTAGCTGTGGTTAATGAGAAGAACACACATTTCAATGACACTGGTGGATCCATATGTGGTATGTGAAAAGAATAGTCATGAAATGACTCCAATTGTTGTTAGTGAAAAGAACACACATGCAATGACACTGGTGGATCCATATGTGGTATGTGAAAAGAACACACATGCAATGACTCCAGTTGTTGTATGTAAAAAGAACACAAATGCAATGACACTGGTAGATCCATGTATGGTCTCTGAAGAGAACACACATTTCAATGACACTGGTGGATCAATATGTGGTATGTGAAAAGAACAAACTTGCAATGACTCCAGTTGTTGTTAGTAAAAAGAACACACTTGCAATGAAACTGGTGGATCCATGTGTGGTCTCTGAAGAGAACACACATGCAATGACTCTGGTTGTTGTTAATAAATAGAACACACATGCAATGACTCTGGTTGTTGCTAGTAAAAAGAGCACACATGCAATGACACTAGTGGATCCATGTGTTGTCTCTGAAGAGAACACACATTTCAATCACACTAGTGGATCCATATGGGGTATGTGAAAAGAACACACATGCAATGACTCCAGTTGTTGTTAGTGCAAAGAACACACATGCAATGACACTTCTGGATCCATGTGTGGTCTCTGAAGAGAACACACATGCAATGACTCTGGCTGTTGTTAGTAAAAAGAGCACACATGCAATGACACTAGTGGATCCATAGGTGGATTGTGAAAAGAACACACATGCAATGACACTGCTGGATCCATGTGTGGTCTCTGAAGAGAACACACATGCAATGACTCTAGTTGTTGTTAGTAAAAAGAAGACACATGCAATGACACTGGTGGATCCATGTGTGGTCTCTGAAGAGAACACACATGCAATGACTCTAGTTGTGGTTAATGAGAAGAACACACATTTCAATGACACTAGTGGATCCATAGGTGGATTGTGAAAAGAACACACATGCAATGACACTGCTGGATCCATGTGTGGTCTCTGAAGAGAACACACATGCAATGACTCTAGTTGTTGTTAGTAAAAGAAGACACATGCAATGACACTGGTGGATCCATGTGTGGTCTCTGAAGAGAACACACATGCAATGACTCTAGTTGTGGTTAATGAGAAGAACACACATTTCAATGACACTAGTGGATCCATACGTGGTATGTGAAAAGATCAAACATGCAATGACTCTAGTTGTTTTTAGTAAAAAAGAACACACATGCAATGACACTGGTGGATCCATGTGTGGTCTCTGAAGAGAACACACATGCAATGACTCTGGTTGTTGTTAGTAAAAAGAACACATATGCAATGACTCTGGTTGTTAGTAAAAAGAACACACATGCAATGACTCTGGCTGTTGTTAGTAAAAAGAGCACACATGCAATGACACTGGTGGATCCATAGGTGGATTGTGAAAAGAACACACATGCAATGACCCTGGTTGTTGTTCATAAAAAGAACACACATGCAATGACACTGGTGGATCCATGTGTGGTCTCTGAAGAGAACACAGATTTCAATAACACTAATGGATCCATATGTGGTATGTGAAAATAACACACATGCAGTGACTCCAGTTGTTGTTAGTAAAAAGAACACACATGCAATGACACTGGTGGATCTACAATAACTCTAGCTATTTTTAATGAGAAGAACACACATTTTAATGACACTTGTGCATCCATATGTGATATGTGAAAAGAATAGTCATGAAATGACTCCAGTTGTTGTTAGTGAAAATAACACACATGCAATGACACTGGTGGAGCTATAGGTGGATTGTGAAAAGAACACGCATGCAATGACTCTGGTTGTTGTTAGTAAAATGAACACACATGCAATGACACTGGTGGATCCATGTGTGGTCTCTGAAGAGAACACACATGCAATGACTCGAGTTGTGGTTAATGAGAAGAGCACACATTTCAATGACACTGGTGGATCCATATGTGGTATGTGAAAAGAACACACATGCAATGACTCCAGTTGTTTTTAGTAAAAAGAACACACATGCAATGACACTGGTGGAACCATGTGTGGTCTCTGAAGAGAACACACATGCAACGACTTTGGTTGTTGTTAGTAAAAAGAACACACATGCAATGACTCTGGTTGTTGTTAATAAAAAGAAAACACATGAAGTTACTCTGGCTGTTGTTAGTAAAAAGAGCATACATGCAATGACACTGGTGGATCCATAGGTGGATTGTGAAAAGAACACACATGCAATGCCTCTATTTGTTGTTAGTAAAAAGAACACACATGCAATGACACTAGTGGATCCATCTGTGGTCTCTGATGAGAACACACATGCAATGACTCTAGCTGTGGTTAATGAGATGAACACACATTTTAGTGACACTGGTTGATCCATATGTGGTATGTGAAAAGAACACACATGCAATGACTCTAGTTGTTGTTAGTTAAAAGAACATACATGCAGCGACACTGGTGGATCCATGTGTGGTCTCTAAAGAGAACACACATTTCAATCACAATGGTGGATCCATATGTGGTATGTGAAAAGAACACACATGCAATGACTCCAGTTGTTGTTAGTAAAAAGAACGCACATGCAATGACACTGGTGGATCCATCTGTGGTCTCTTTAGAGAACACACATGCAATGACTCTAGTTGTTGTTAGTAAAAATAACACACATGCAATGACTCTGGTTGTTGTTAGTAAAAAGAACACACATGCAATGAATCTGGTTGTTGTTAGTAAAAAAAGCACACATGCATTGACACTGGTGGATTGATGTGTGGTCTCTGAAGAGAACACACATTTCAATGACACTGATGGATCCATATGTGGTATGTGAAAAGAACACACATGCAATGACTCCAGTTGTTGTTAGTAAAAATAACACACATGCAATGACACTGGTGGATCCATGTGTGGTCTCTGAAGAGAACACACATGCAATAACTCTAGCTGTGGTTAATGAGAAGAACACACATTTCAATGACACTGGTGGATCCATATGTGGTATGTGAAAAGAATAGTCATGAAATGACTCCAATTGTTGTTAGTGAAAAGAACACACATGCAATGACACTGGTGGATCCATATGTGGTATGTGAAAAGAACACACATGCAATGACTCCAGTTGTTGTATGTAAAAAGAACACACATGCAATGACTCTAGTTGTTGTATGTAAAAAGAACACACATGCAATGACACCTGTGGATCCATGTATGGTCTCTGAAGAGAACACTCATTTCAATGACACTAGTGGATCCATATGTGGTATGTGAAAATAACACACATGCAATGACTCCAGTTGTTGTTAGTAAAAAGAACACACATGCAATGAAACTGGTGGATCCATGTGTGGTCTCTGAAGAGAACACACATGCAATGACTCTGGTTGTTGTTAGTAAAAAGAGCACACATGCAATGACACTGGTGGATCCATGTGTGGTCTCTCAAGAGAACACACATTTCAATGACACTGGTGGATCCATATGGGGTATGTGAAAAGAACACACATGCAATGACTCCAATTGTTGTTAGTAAAAAGAACACACATGCAATGACACTGGTGGATCCATGTGTGGTCTCTGAAGAGAGCACACATGCAATAACTCTAGCTATTGTTAATGAGAAGAACACACATTTCAATGACACTGGTGCATCCATATGTAGTATGTGAAAAGAATAGTCATGAAATGACTCCAGTTGTTGTTAGTGAAAAGAACACACATGCAATGACACTGGTGGATCCATGTGTGGTCTCTGAAGAGAACACACATGCAATGACTCTGGCTGTTGTTAGTAAAAAGAGCACAAATGCAATGACACTGGTGGATCCATAGGTGTATTGTGAAAAGAACACGCATGCAATGACTCTGGTTGTTGTTTGTAAAAAGAACACACATGCAATGACTCTGGTTGTTGTTTGTAAAAAGAATACACATGCAATGAATCTAGTTGTTGATAGTAAAAAGAGCACACACGCAATGACACTGGTGCATCCTTGTGTGGTCTCTGAAGAGAACACACATTTCAATGACACTAATGGATCCATATATGGTATGTGAACAGAACACACATGCAATGACTCCAGTTGTTGTTAGTAAAAAGAACACACATGCAATGACACTGGTGGATCCATGTGTGGTCTCTGAAGAGAACACACATGCAATAACTCTAGCTGTGGTTAATGAGAAGAACACACATTTCAATGACAATGGTGGATCCATATGTGGTATGTGAAAAGAATAGTCATGAAATGACTCCAATTGTTGTTAGTGAAAAGAACACACATGCAATGACACTGGTGGATCCATATGTGGTATGTGAAAAGAACACATACGCAATGACTCTGGTTGTTGTTTGTAAAAAGAACACACACGCAATGACTCTGGTTGTTGTTTGTAAAGAGAATACACATGCAATGAATCTAGTTGTTGATAGTAAAAAGAGCACACATGCAATGCCACTGGTGCATCCATGTGTGGTCTCTGAAGAGAACACACATTTCAATGACACTAATGGATCCATATATGGTATGTGAACAGAACACACATGCAATGACTCTAGTTGTTGTTAGTAAAAAGAACACACATGCAATAACAGTGGTGGATCCATGTGTGGTCTCTGAAGAGAACACACATGCAATAACTCTAGCTGTGGTTAATGAGAAGAACACACATTTCAATGACACTGGTGGATCCATATGTGGTATGTGAAAAGAATAGTCATGAAATGACTCCAATTGTGGTTAGTGAAAAGAACACACATGCAATGACACTGGTGGATCCATACGTGGTATGTGAAAAGAACACACATGCAATGACTCCAGTTGTTGGATGTAAAAAGAACACAAATGCAATGACACTGGTAGATCCATGTATGGTCTCTGAAGAGAGCACACATTTCAATGACACTGGTGGATCAATATGTGGTATGTGAAAAGAACACACATGGAATGACTCCAGTTGTTGTTAGTAAAAAGAACACACATGCAATGAAACTGGTGGATCCATGTGTGGTCTCTAAAGAGAACACACATGCAATGACTCTGGTTGTTGTTAGTAAAAAGAGCACGCATGCAATGACACTGGTGGATCCATGTGTGGTCTCTGAAGAGAACACACATTTCAATGACACTGGTGGATCCATATGGAGTATGTGAAAAGAACACACATGCAATGACTCTAGTTGTTATTAGTAAAATGAACACACATGCAATGACACTGGTGGATCCATGTGTGGTCTCTGAAGAGAACACACATGGAATAACTCTAGCAGTTGTTAATGAGAAGAACACACATTTCAATGACTCTGGTGCATCCATATGAGGTATGTGAAAAGAATAGTCATGAAATGACTCTAGTTGTTGTTAGTGAAAAGAACACACATGCAATGACACTGGTGGATCCATGTGTGGTCTCTGAAGAGAACACACATGCAATGACTCTGGCGGTTGTTAGTAAAAAGAGCACAAATACAATGACACTGGTGGATCCATAGGTGGATTGTGAAAAGAACAAGCATGCAATGACTCAGGTTATTGTTAATAAAAAGAACACACATGCAATGACACTGGTGGATCCATGTGTGTTCTCTGAAGAGAACACACATGCAATAACTCTAGCTGTGGTTAATGAGAAGAACACACATTTCAATGACACTGGTGGATCCATATGTGGTATGTGAAAAGAATAGTCATGAAATGACTCCAATTGTTGTTAGTGAAAAGAACACACATGCAATGACACTGGTGGATCCATATGTGGTATGTGAAAAGAACACACATGCAATGACTCCAGTTGTTGTATGTAAGAAGAACACACATGCAATGACACTGGTGGGTCCATGTATGGTCTCTGAAGAGAACACTCATTTCAATGACACTGGTGGATCCATATGTGGTATGTTAAAAGAACACACATGCAATGACTCGAGTTGTTGTTAGTAAAAAGGACACACATGCAATGAAACTGGTGGATCCATGTGTGGTCTCTAAAGAGAACACACATGCAATGACTCTGGTTGTTGTTAGTAAAAAGAGGACACATGCAATGACACTGGTGGATCCATGTGTGGTCTCTGAAGAGAACACACATTTCAATGACACTGGTGGATCCATATGGGGTATGTGAAAAGAACACACATGCAATGACTCTAGTTGTTGTTAGTAAAAAGAACACACATGCAATGACACTGGTGGATCCATGTGTGGTCTCTAAAGAGAACACACATGCAATAACTCTAGCTATTGTTAATGAGAAGAACACAAATTTCAATGACATTGGTGCATCCATATGTGTTATGTGAAAAGAATAGCCATGAAATGACTCCAGTTGTTGTTAGTGAAAAGAACACACCTGCAATGACACTGGTGGATCCATGTGTGGTCTCTGAAGAGAACACACATGCAATGACTCTGGCTGTTGTTAGTAAAAAGAGCACAAATGCAATGACACTGGTGGATCCATAGGTGGATTGTGAAAAGAACACGCATGCAATGACTCTAGTTGTTGTTAGTAAAAAGAAAACACATGCAATGACTTTGGTTGTTGTTAGTAAAAAGAACAAACATGCAATGAATCTGGTTGTTTCTAGTAAAAAAAGCACACATGCAATGACACTGGTGGATCCGTGTGTGATCTCTGAAGAGAACAAACATTTCAATGACACTGCTAGATCCATATGTGGTATGTGAAAAGAACACACATGCAATGACTCCAGTTGTTGTTAGTAAAAATAACACACATGCAATGACACTGGTGGATCCATGTGTGGTCTCTGAAGAGAACACACATGCAATAAATCTAGCTGTGGTTAATGAGAAGAACACACATTTCAATGACACTGGTGGATCCATACGTGGTATGTGAAAAGAATAGTCATGAAATGACTGCAATTGTTGTTAGTGAAAAGAACACACATGCAATGACACCGGTGGATCCATATGTGGTATGTGAAAAGAACACAGATGCAATGACTCCAGTTCTAGTATGTAAAAAGAAAACACATTCAATGACACTGGTGGATCCATGTATGGTCTCTGAAGAGAACACACATTTCAATGACATTGGTGGATCCATATGTGGTATGTCAAAAGAACACACATGCAATGACTCCAGTTGTTGTTAGTAAAAAGAACACAGATGCAATGAAACTGGTGGCTCCATGTGTGGCCTCTGAAGAGAATACACATGCAATGACTCTGGTTGTTGTTAGTAAAAAGAGCACACATGCAATGACACTGGTGTATCCATGTGTGGTCTCTGAAGAGAACACACATTTCAATGACACTGGTGGATCCATATGGGGTATGTGAAAAGAACAAGCATGCAATGACTCCAGTTGTTGTTAGTAGAAAGAACACACATGCAATGACACTGGTGGATCCATGTGTGGTCTCTAAAGAGAACACACATGCAATAACTCTAGCTGTTGTTAATGAGAAGAACACACATTTCAATGACACTGGTGCATCCATATGTGGCATGTGAAAAGAATAGTCATGAAATGACTTTAGTTGTTGTTAGTGAAAAGAACACACATGCAATGACACTGGTGGATCCATGTGTGGTCTCTAAAGAGAACACACATGCAATGACTCTGGTTGTTGTTAGTAAAATGAGCACAAATGCAATGACACTGGTGGATCCATAGGTGGATTGTGAAAAGAACACGCATGCAATGACTCTGGTTGTTGTTAGTAAAAAGAACACACATGCAATGACACTGGTGGATCTATGTGTGGTCTCTGAAGAGAACACACATGCAATGACTCTGTTTGTTGTTAGTAAAAAGAACACAAATGCAATGACTCTGGTTGTTATTAGTAAAAAGAACACACATGCAATGACTCTGGCTGCTGTTAGTAAAAAGAGCACACATGCAATGACACTGGTGGATCCATAGGTGGATTGTGAAAAGAACACACATGCAATGACACCGGTGGATCCATATGTGTTATGTGAAAAGAACACAGATGCAATGACTCCAGTTGCTGTTAGTAAAAAGAACACACATGCAATGACACTGGTGGATCCATGTGTGGTCTCTGAAGAGAACACACATTTCAATCACACTGGTGGATCCATATGTGGTATGTGAAAAGAACACGCATGCAATGACTCTGGTTGTTTTTAGTAAAAAGAACACACATGCAATGACACTGGTGGATCCATCTGTGGTCTCTGAAGAGAACACACATGCAATGACTCTAGTTGCTGTTAGTAAAAAGAACACACATGCAATGACTCTGGTTGTTGTTAGTAAAAAGAACACACATGCAATGACACTAGTGTATCCATGTGTGGTCTCTGAAGAGAACAAACATTTCAATGACACTGGTGGATCCATATGGGGTATGTGAAAAGAACACACATGCAATGACTCCAGTTGTTGTTAGTAAAAAGAACACACATGCAATGACACTGGTGGTTCCATGTGTGGTCTCTGAAGAGAACACACATGCAATAACTCTAGCTGTGGTTAATGAGAAGAACACACATGCAATGACTCTGGTTGTTGTTAGTAAAAAGAACACACATGCAATGACACTGGTGGATCCATGTGTGGTCTCTGAAGAGAACACACATGCAATGACTCTAGCTATGGTTAATGAGAAGAACACACATTTCAATGACACTGGTTGATCCATATGTGTTATTTGAAAATAACACACATGCAATGACTCCAGTTGTTGTTACTAAAAGGATCACACATGCAATGACTCTGGTGGATCCATGTGTGGTCTCTGAAGAGAACACACATTTCAATGACACTGGTGGATCCATATGTGGTATGTGAAAATAATAGTCACGAAGTGACTCCAATTGTTGTTAGTAAAGAGAACACACATGCAATGACACTGGTGGATCCATGTGTTGTCTCTGAAAAGAACACACATGCAATGGCTCTGGTTGTTGTTAGTAAAAAGAGCACACATGCAATGACACTGGTGGATCCATAGGTGGATTGTGAAAAGAACATAGATGCAATGACACCGGTGGATCCATATGTGGTATGTGAAAAGAACACCGATGCAATGACTCCAGTTGTTGTATGTAAAAAGAACACACATGCAATGACACTGGTGGATCCATGTGTGGTCTCTGAAGAGAACACACATTTCAATGACACTGGTGGATCCATATGTGGTATGTGAAAAGAACACACATGCAATGACTCCAGTTGTTGTTAGTAAAAAGAACACACATGCAATGAAACTGGTGGATCCATGTGTGGTCTCTGAAGAGAACACACATGCACTGACTCTGGTTGTTGTTAGTAAAAAGAGCACACATGCAATGACACTGGTGGATCCATGTGTGGTCTCTGAAGAGAACACACATTTCAATGACACTGGTGGATCCATATGGGGCATGTGAAAAGAACACACATGCAATGACTCCAGTTGTTGTTAGTAAAAAGAACACAAATGCAATGACACTGGTGGGTCCATGTGTGGTCTATGAAGAGAACACACATGCAATGGCTCTGGATGTTGTTAGTAAAAAGAGCACACATTCAATGACTCTGGTTGTTGTTAGTAAAAAGAACACACATGCAATGACTCTGGCTGCTGTTAGTAAAAAGAGCACACATGCAATGACACTGGTGGATCCATAGGTGCATTGTGAAAAGAACACACATGTAATGACTCTGGTTGTTGTTAGTAAAAAGAGCACACATTCAATGACACTGGTGGATCCATAGGTGGATTGTGAAAAGAACACACATGCAATGACACCGCTGGATCCATATGTGGTATGTGAAAAGAATACATATGCAATGACTCCAGTTGTTGTATGTAAAAAGAACACACATGCAATTACACTGGTGGATCCATGTATGGTCTCTGAAGAGAACACACATTTCAATGACACTGCTGGATCCATATGTGGTATCTGAAAAGAACACACATGCAATGACTCCAATTGTTGTTAGTAAAAAGAATACACATGCAATGAAACTGGTGGATCCATGTGTGGTCTCTGAAGAGAACACATATGCAATGACTCTGGTTGTTGTTAGTAAAAAGAGCACACATGCAATGACACTGGTGGATCCATGTGTGGTCTCTGAAGAGAACACACATTTCAATGACACTGGTGGATCCATATGTGGTATGTGAAAAGAACACACATGCAATGACTCCAGTTGTTGTTAGTAAAAAGAACACACATGCAATGACACTGCTGGATCCATGCGTGGTCTCTGAAGAGAACACACATGCAATGACACTGGTGGATCCATGCGTGGTCTCTGAAGAGAACACACATGCAATAACTCTAGCTGTTGTTAATGAGAAGAACACACATTTCAATGACACTGGTGCATCCATATGAGGCATGTGAAAAGAACAGTCATGAAATGACTTTAGTTGTTGTTAGTGAAAAGAACACACATGCAATGACACTGGTGGATCCATGTGTGGTCTCTAAAGAGAACACACATGCAATGACTCTGGTTGTTGTTAGTAAAATGAGCACAAATGCAATGACACTGGTGGATCCATAGGTGGATTGTGAAAAGAACACGCATACAATGACTCTGGTTGTTGTTAGTAAAAAGAACACACATGCAATTATACTGGTGGATCTATGTGTGGTCTCTGAAGAGAACACACATGCAATGACTCTGTTTATTGTTAGTAAAAAGAACACAAATGCAATGACTCTGGTTGTTGTTAGTAAAAAGAACACACATGCAATGACTCTGGCTGCTGTTAGTAAAAAGAGCACACATGCAATGACACTGGTGGATCCATAGGTGGATTGTGAAAAGAACACACATGCAATGACACCGGTGGATCCATATGTGTTATGTGAAAAGAACACAGATGCAATGACTCCAGTTGCTGTTAGTAAAAAGAACACACATGCAATGACACTGGTGGATCCATGTGTGGTCTCTGAAGAGAACACACATTTCAATCACACTGGTGGATCCATACGTGGTATATGAAAAGAACACACATGCAATGAGTCCAGTTGTTTTTAGTAAAAAGAACACACATGCAATGACACTGGTGGATCCATCTGTGGTCTCTGAAGAGAACACACATGCAATGACTCTAGTTGCTGTTAGTAAAAAGAACACACATGCAATGACACTAGTGGATCCATGTGTGGTCTCTGAAGAGAACACACATTTCAATGACACTGGTAGATCCATATGGGGTATGTGAAAAGAACACAAATGCAATGACTCCAGTTGTTGTTAGTAAAAAGAACACACATGCAATGACACTAGTGGATCCCTGTGTGGTCTCTAAAGAGAACACACATGCAACGACTCTAGATGTTCTTAGTAAAAAGAGCACACATGCAATGACACTGGTGGATCCATAGGTGGATTGTGAAAAGAACACACATGCAATGACTCTGGTTGTTGTTAGTAAAAAGAACACACATGCAATGACACTGGTGGATCCATGTGTGGTCTCTGAAGAGAACACACATGCAATGACTCTAGATATGGTTAATGAGAAGAACACACATTTCAATGACACTGGTTGATCCATATGCGTTGTTTGAAAATAACACACATGCAATGACTCCAGTTATTGTTACTAAAAAGATCACACATGCAATGACTCTGGTGGATCCATGTGTGGTCTCTGAAGAGAACACACATTTCAATCACACTGGTGGATCCATATGTGGTATGTGAAAATAATAGTCACGAAGTGACTCCAGTTGTTGTTAGTAAAAAGAACACACATGCAATGACACTGGTGGATCCATGTGTGGTCTCTGAAGAGAAGACACATGCAATTACTCTGGTTGTTGTTAGTAAAAGAGCACACATGCAATGACACTGGTGGATCCATAGGTGGATTGTGAAAAGAACACACATGCAATGACACCGGTGGATCCATATGTGGTATGTGAAAAGAACACAGATGCAATGACTCTAGTTGTTGTATGTAAAAAGAACACACATGCAATGACACTGGTGGATCCATGTATGGTCTCTGAAGAGAACACACATTTCAATGACACTGGTGGATCCATATGTGGTATGTGAAAAGAACACACATGCAATGACTCCAGTTGTTGTTAGTAAAAAGAACACACATGCAATGAAACTGGTGGATCCATGTGTGGTCTCTAAAGAGAACACACATGCAATGAGTCTGGTTGTTGTTAGTAAAAAGAGCACACATGCAATGACACTGGTGGATCCATGTGTGGTCTCTGAAGAGAACACACATTTCAATGACACTGGTGGATCCATATGGGGCATGTGAAAAGAACACACATGCAATGACTCCAGTTGTTGTTAGTAAAAAGAACACACATGCAATGACACTGGTGGGTCCATGTGTGGTCTATGCAGAGAACACACATGCAATGGCTCTGGATGTTGTTAGTAAAAAGAGCACACATTTAATGACTCTGGTTGTTGTTAGTAAAAACAACACACATGCAATGACTCTGGCACCTGTTAGTAAAAAGAGCACACATGCAATGACACTGGAGGATCCATAGGTGCATTGTGAAAAGAACACACATGCAATGACTCTGGTTGTTGTTAGTAAAAAGAGAACACATTCAATGACACTGGTGGATCCATAGGTGGATTGTGAAAAGAACACACATGCAATGAAACCGCTGGATCCATATGTGGTATGTGAAAAGAACACATATGCAATGACTCCAGTTGTTGTATGTAAAAAGAACACACATGCAATTACACTGGTGGATCCATGTATGGTCTCTGAAGAGAACACACATTTCAATGACACTGGTGGATCCATATGTGGTATGTGAAAAGAACACACATGCAATGACTCCAATTGTTGTTAGTAAAAAGAACACACATGTAATGAAACTGGTGGATCCATGTGTGGTCTCTGAAGAGAACACACATGTAATGACTCTGGTTGTTGTTAGTAAAAAGAGCACACATGCAATGACACTGGTGGATCCATGTGTGGTCTCTGAAGAGAACACACATTTCAATGACACTCGTGGATCCATATGGGGTATGTGAAAAGAACACACATGCAATGACTCTAGTTATTATTAGTAAAAACAACACACATGCAATGACACTGGTGGATCCATGTGTGGTCTCTGAAGAGAACACACATGCAATAACTCTAGCTGTTGTTAATGAGAAGAACACACATTTCAATGACACTGGTGCATCCATATGTGGCATGTGAAAAGAATAGTCATGAAATGACTTTAGTTGTTGTTAGTGAAAAGAACACACATGCAATGACACTGGTGGATCCATGTGTGGTCTCTGAAGAGAACACAAATGCAATGACTCTGGTTGTTGTTAGTAAAGTGAGCACAAATGCAATGACACTGGTGGATCCACAGGTGGATTGTGAAAAGAACACGAATGCAATGACTCTGGTTGTTGTTAGTAAAAAGAACACACATGCAATGACACTGGTGGATCTATGTGTGGTCTCTGAAGAGAACACACATGCAATGACTCTGTTTGTTGTCAGTAAAAAGAACACAAATGCAATGACTCTGGTTATTGTTAGTAAAAAGAACACACATGCAATGACTCCGGGGCTTTGTTAGTAAAAAGAGCACATATGCAATGACACTGGTGGAGCCATAGGTGGATTGTGAAAAGAACACACATGCAATGACACCGGTGGATCCATATGTGTTATGTGAAAAGAACACAGATGCAATGACTCCAGTTGTTGTTAGTAAAAAGAACAAACATGCAATGACACTGGTGGATCCATGTGTAGTATCTGAAGAGAACACACATGCAATAACTCTAGCTGTTGTTAATGAGAAGAACACACATTTCAATGACACTAGTGCATCCATATGTGGTATGTGAAAAGAACACACATGCAATGACACCGGTGGATCCATATGTGTTATGTGAAAAGAACACAGATGCAATGACTCCAGTTGCTGTTAGTAAAAAGAACACACATGCAATGACACTGGTGGATCCATGTTTGGTCTCTGAAGAGAACACACATTTCAATCACACTGGTGGATCCATATGTGGTATGTGAAAAGAACACACGTGCAATGACTCCAGTTGTTGTTAGTAAAAAGAACACACATGCAATGACACTGGTGGATCCATGTGTGGTCTCTGAAGAGAACACAAATGCAATGACTCTGGTTGTTGTTAGTAAAGTGAGCACAAATGCAATGACACTGGTGGATCCACAGGTGGATTGTGAAAAGAACACGAATGCAATGACTCTGGTTGTTGTTAGTAAAAAGAACACACATGCAATGACACTGGTGGATCTATGTGTGGTCTCTGAAGAGAACACACATGCAATGACTCTGTTTGTTGTCAGTAAAAAGAACACAAATGCAATGACTCTGGTTATTGTTAGTAAAAAGAACACACATGCAATGACTCTGGCTGCTGTTAGTAAAAAGAGCACATATGCAATGACACTGGTGGAGCCATAGGTGGATTGTGAAAAGAACACACATGCAATGACACCGGTGGATCCATATGTGTTATGTGAAAAGAACACAGATGCAATGACTCCAGTTGTTGTTAGTAAAAAGAACAAACATGCAATGACACTGGTGGATCCATGTGTAGTATCTGAAGAGAACACACATGCAATAACTCTAGCTGTTGTTAATGAGAAGAACACACATTTCAATGACACTAGTGCATCCATATGTGGTATGTGAAAAGAACACACATGCAATGACACCGGTGGATCCATATGTGTTATGTGAAAAGAACACAGATGCAATGACTCCAGTTGCTGTTAGTAAAAAGAACACACATGCAATGACACTGGTGGATCCATGTTTGGTCTCTGAAGAGAACACACATTTCAATCACACTGGTGGATCCATATGTGGTATGTGAAAAGAACACACGTGCAATGACTCCAGTTGTTGTTAGTAAAAAGAACACACATGCAATGACACTGGTGGATCCATATGTGGTCTCTGAAGTGAACACACATGCAATGACTATGGTTGTTAGTAAAAAGAACACACATGCAATGACACTGGTTGTTGTTAGTAAAAAGAACACACATGCAATGACATTAGTGGATCCATTTGTGGTCTCTGAAGAGAACACACATTTCAATGACACTGGTGGATCCATATGGGGTATGTGAGAAGAACACACATGCAATGACTCCAGTTGTTGTTAGTAAAAAAGAACACACATGCAATGACACTGGTGGATCCATGTGTGGTCTCTGAAGAGAACACACATGCAATAACTCTAGCTGTGGTTAATAAGAAGAACACACATTTCAATGACATTGGTGGATCCATATGTGGTATGTGAAAAGAATAGTCATGAAATGACTCCAATTGTTGTTAGTGAAAAGAACACACATGCAATGACACTGTTGGATCCATGTGTGGGCTCTGAAGAGAACACACATGCAACGACTCTAGATGTTCTTAGTAAAAATGCACACATGCAATGACACTGGTGGATCCATAGGTGGATTGTGAAAAGAACACACAAGCAATGACTCTGGTTGTTGTTAGTAAAAAGAACACACATGCAATGACACTGGTGGATCCATGTGTGGTCTCTGAAGAGAACACACATTTCAATCACACTGGTGGATCCATATGTGGTATGTGAAAAGAACACACGTGCAATGACTCCAGTTGTTGTTAGTAAAAAGAACACACATGCAATGACACTGGTGGATCCATCTGTGGTCTCTGAAGTGAACACACATGCAATGACTCTGGTTGTTGTTAGTAAAAAGAACACACATGCAATGACTCTGGTTGTTGTTAGTAAAAAGAACACACATGCAATGACATTAGTGGATCCATTTGTGGTCTCTGAAGAGAACACACATTTCAATGACACTGGTGGATCCATATGGGGTATGTGAAAAGAACACACGTGCAATGACTCCAGTTGTTGTTAGTAAAAAAGAACACACATGCAATAAAACTGGTGGATCCATGTGTGGTCTCTGAAGAGAACACACATGCAATAACTCTAGCTGTGGTTAATAAGAAGAACACACATTTCAATGACATTGGTGGATCCATATGTGGTATGTGAAAAGAATAGTCATGAAATGACTCCAATTGTTGTTAGTGAAAAGAACACACATGCAATGACACTGGTGGATCCATGTGTGGGCTCTGAAGAGAACACACATGCAACGACTCTAGATGTTCTTAGTAAAAAGAGCACACATGCAATGACACTGGTGGATCCATAGGTGGATTGTGAAAAGAACACACATGCAATGACACCGCTGGATCCATATGTGGTATGTGAAAAGAACACATATGCAATGACTCTAGTTGTTGTATGTAAAAAGAACACACATGCAATTACACTGGTGGATCCATGTATGGTCTCTGAAGAGAACACACATTTCAATGACACTGGTGGATCCATATGTGGTATGTGAAAAGAACACACATGCAATGACTCCAATTGTTGTTAGTAAAAAGAACACACATGCAATGAAACTGGTGGATCCATGTGTGGTCTCTGAAGAGAACACACATGCAATGACTCTGGTTGTTGTTAGTAAAAAGAGCACACATGCAATGACACTGGTGGATCCATGTGTGGTCTCTGAAGAGAACACACATTTCAATGACACTGGTGGATCCATATGGGGTATGTGAAAAGAACACACATGCAATGACTCCAGTTGTTGTTCATAAAAAGAACACACATGCAATGACACTGGTAGATCCATGTGTGGTCTCTGAAGAGAACACGCATGCAATAACTCTAGCTGTTGTTAATGAGAAGAACACAAATTTCAATGACACTGGTGCATCCATATGTGGCATGTGAAAAGAATAGTCATGAAATGACTTTAGTTGTTGTTAGTGAAAAGAACACACATGCAATGACACTGGTGGATCCATGTGTGGTCTCTGAAGAGAACACAAATGCAATGACTCTGGTTGTTGTTAGTAAAGTGAGCACAAATGCAATGACACTGGTGGATCCACAGGTTGATTGTGAAAAGAACACGCATGCAATGACTCTGGTTGTTGTTAGTAAAAAGAACACACATGCAATGACACTGGTGGATCTATGTGTGGTCTCTGAAGAGAACACACATGCAATGACTCTATTTGTTGTGAGTAAAAAGAACACAAATGCAATGACTCTGGTTATTGTTAGTAAAAAGAACACACATGCAATGACTCTGGCTGCTGTTAGTAAAAAGAGCACACATGCAATGACACTGGTGGATCCATAGGTGGATTGTGAAAAGAACACACATGCAATGACACCGGTGGATCCATATGTGTTATGTGAAAAGAACACAGATGCAATGACTCCAGTTGCTGTTAGTAAAAAGAACACACATGCAATGACATCAGGATCCATGTGGTCTCTGAAGAAGAACACACATTTCAATCACACTGGTGGATCCATATGTGGTATGTGAAAAGAACACACATGCAATGACTCCAGTTGTTGTTAGTAAAAAGAACACACATGCAATGACACTGGTGGATCCATCTATGGTCTCTGAAGTGAACACACATGCAATGACTCTGGTTGTTAGTAAAAAGAACACACATGCAATGACTCTGGTTGTTGTTAGTAAAAAGAACACACATGCAATGACATTAGTGGATCCATTTGTGGTCTCTGAAGAGAACACACATTTCAATGACACTGGTGGATCCATATGGGGTATGTGAAAGGAACACATGCAATGACTCCAGTTGTTGTTAGTAAAAAAGAACACACATGCAATGACATCAGGATCCATGTGTGGTCTCTGAAGAGAACACACATGCAATAACTCTAGCTGTGGTTAATAAGAAGAACACACATTTCAATGACATTGGTGGATCCATATGTGGTATGTGAAAAGAATAGTCATGAAATGACTCCAATTGTTGTTAGTGAAAAGAACACACATGCAATGACACTGTTGGATCCATGTGTGGGCTCTGAAGAGAACACACATGCAACGACTCTAGATGTTCTTAGTAAAAAGAGCACACATGCAATGACACTGGTGGATCCATAGGTGGATTGTGAAAAGAACACACATGCAATGACTCTGGTTGTTGTTAGTAAAAAGAACACACATGCAATGACATCAGGATCCATGTGGTCTCTCAAGAGAACACATGCATTGACTCTAGCTATCGTTAATGAGAAGAACACACATTTCAATGACACTGGTTGATCCATATGTGGTATGTGAAAATAACACACATGCAATGACTCCAGTTGTTGTTAGTAAAAAGATCACACATGCAATGACACTGGTGGATCCATGTGTGGTCTCTGAAGAGAACACACATTTCAATGACACTGGTGGATCCATATGTGGTATGTGAAAATAATAGTCACGAAGTGACTCCAGTTGTTGTTAGTAAAAAGAACACACATGCAATGACACTGGTGGATCCATGTGTGGTCTCTGAAGAGAACACACATGCAATGGCTTTGGTTGTTGTTAGTAAAAAGAGCACACATGCAATGACACTGGTGGATCCATAGGTGGATTGTGAAAAGAACACACATGCAATGACACCGGTGGATCCATATGTGGTATGTGAAAAGAACACATATGCAATGACTCTAGTTGTTGTATGTAAAAAGAACACACGTGCAATGACACTGGTAGATCCATGTATGGTCTCTGAAGAGAACACACATTTCAATGACACTGGTGGATCCATATGTGGTATGTGAAAAGAACACACATGCAATGACTCCAGTTGTTGTTAGTAAAAAGAACACACATGCATTGAAACTGGTGGTTCCATGTGTGGTCTCTGAAGAGAACACACATGCAATGACTCTAGTTGTTGTTAGTAAAAAGAGCACACATGCAATGACACTGGTGGATCCATGTGTGGTCTCTAAAGAGAACACACATTTCAATGACACTGGTGGATCCATATGGGGCATGTGAAAAGAACACACATGCAATGACTCCTGTTGTTCTTAGTAAAAATAACACACATGCAATGACACTGGTGGTTCCATGTGTGGTCTCTGAAGAGAACACACATGCAATGACTCGGGTTGTTGTTAGTAAAAAGAGCACACATGCAATGACACTGGTGGATCCATGTGTGGTCTCTGAAGAGAACACACATTTCAATGACACTGGTGGATCCATATGGGGCATGTGAAAAGAACACACATGCAATGACTCCAGTTGTTGTTAGTAAAAAGAACACACATGCAATGACACTGGTGGATCCATGTTTGGTCTCTGAAGAGAACACACATGCAATGGCTCTGGATGTTGTTAGTAAAAAGAGCACACATTCAATGACTCTGGTTGTTGTTAGTAAAAAGAACACACATGCAATGACTCTAGCTGCTGTTAGTAAAAAGATCACACATGCAATGACACTGGTGGATCCATAGGTGCATTGTGAAAAGAACACACATGCAATGACTCTGGTTGTTGTTAGTAAAAAGAGCACACATTCAATGACACTGGTGGATCCATAGGTGGATTATGAAAAGAACACACATGCAATGACACCGCTGGATCCATATGTGGTATGTGAAAAGAACACAGATGCAATGACTCCAGTTGTTGCATGTAAAAAGACCACACATGCAATTACACTGGTGGATCCATGTATGGTCTCTGAAGAGAACACACATTTCAATGACACTGGTGGATCCATATGTGGTATGTGAAAAGAACACACATGCAATGACTCCAGTTGTTGTTAGTAATAAGAACACACATGCAATGAAACTGGTGGAGCCATGTGTGGTCTCTGAAGAGAACACACATGCAATGACTCTGGTTGTTGTTAGTAAAAAGAGCACACATGCAATGACACTGGTGGATCCATGTTTGGTCTCTAAAGAGAACACACATTTCAATGACACTGGTGGATCCATATGGGGTATGTGAAAAGAAGACACATGCAATGACTCCAGTTGTTGTTAGTAAAAGAACAAACATGCAATGACATCAGGATCCATGTGTGGTCTCTGAAGAGAACACACATGCAATAACTCTAGCTGTTGTTAATGAGAAGAACACACATTTCAATGACACTAGTGCATCCATATGTGGTATGTGAAAAGAATAGTCATGAAATGACTCCAGTTGTTGTTAGTGAAAATAACACACATGCAATGACATCAGGGATCCATGTGTGGTCTCTCAAGAGAACACACATGCAATGACTCAGCTGTTGTTAGTAAAATGAGCACAAATGCAATGACACTGTGTATCCATAGGTGGATTGTGAAAACAACACGCATGCAATGACTCTGGTTGTTGTTAGTAAAAAGATCACACATGCAATGACACTGGTGGAACCATGTGTGGTCTCTAAAGAGAACACACATTTCAATGACACTGGTGGATCCATATGTGGTATGTGAAAAGAACACACATGCAATGACTCCAGTTGTTGTTAGTAATAAGAACACACATGCAATGAAACTAGGAGCCATGTGTGGTCTCAAGAGAACACACATGCAATGACTCTGTTGTTGTTAGTAAAAGAGCACACATGCAATGACATCAGGATCCATGTGTGGTCTCTAAAGAGAACACACATTTCAATGACACTGTGGATCCATATGGGGCATGTGAAAAGAACACACATGCAATGACTCCTGTTGTTCTTAGTAAAAATAACACACATGCAATGACACTGGTGGTTCCATGTGTGGACTCTGAAGAGAACACACATGCAATGACTCTGGTTGTTGTTAGTAAAAAGAGCACACATGCAATGACACTGGTGGATCCATGTGTGGTCTCTGAAGAGAACACACATTTCAATGACACTGGTGGATCCATATGGGGCATGTGAAAAGAACACACATGCAATGACTCCAGTTGTTGTTAGTAAAAAGAACACACATGCAATGACACTGGTGGATCCATGTTTGGTCTCTGAAGAGAACACACATGCAATGGCTCTGGATGTTGTTAGTAAAAAGAGCACACATTCAATGACTCTGGTTATTGTTAGTAAAAAGAACACACATGCAATGACTCTGGTTGTTGTTAGTAAAAAGAGAACACATTCAATGACACTGGTGGATCCATAGGTGGATTATGAAAAGAACACACATGCAATGACACCGCTGGATCCATATGTGGTATGTGAAAAGAACACAGATGCAATGACTCCAGTTGTTGCATGTAAAAAGACCACACATGCAATTACACTGGTGGATCCATGTATGGTCTCTGAAGAGAACACACATTTCAATGACACTGGTGGATCCATATGTGGTATGTGAAAAGAACACACATGCAATGACTCCAGTTGTTGTTAGTAATAAGAACACACATGCAATGAAACTGGTGGAGCCATGTGTGGTCTCTGAAGAGAACACACATGCAATGACTCTGGTTGTTGTTAGTAAAAAGAGCACACATGCAATGACACTGGTGGATCCATGTTTGGTCTCTAAAGAGAACACACATTTCAATGACACTGGTGGATCCATATGGGGTATGTGAAAAGAAGACACATGCAATGACTCCAGTTGTTGTTAGTAAAAAGAACAAACATGCAATGACACTGGTGGATCCATGTGTGGTCTCTGAAGAGAACACACATGCAACAACTCTAGCTGTTGTTAATGAGAAGAACACACATTTCAATGACACTAGTGCATCCATATGTGGTATGTGAAAAGAATAGTCATGAAATGACTCCAGTTGTTGTTAGTGAAAATAACACACATGCAATGACACTGGTGGATCCATGTGTGGTCTCTGAAGAGAACACACATGCAATGACTCTGGCTGTTGTTAGTAAAATGAGCACAAATGCAATGACACTGGTGTATCCATAGGTGGATTGTGAAAACAACACGCATGCAATGACTCTGGTTGTTGTTAGTAAAAAGATCACACATGCAATGACACTAGTGGAACCATGTGTGGTCTCTAAAGAGAACACACATTTCAATGACACTGGTGGATCCATATGTGGTATGTGAAAAGAACACACATGCAATGACTCCAGTTGTTGTTAGTAATAAGAACACACATGCAATGAAACTGGTGGAGCCATGTGTGGTCTCTGAAGAGAACACACATGCAATGACTCTGGTTGTTGTTAGTAAAAAGAGCACACATGCAATGACACTGGTGGATCCATGTGTGGTATCTAAAGAGAACACACATTTCAATGACACTGGTGGATCCATATGGGGCATGTGAAAAGAACACACATGCAATGACTCCTGTTGTTCTTAGTAAAAATAACACACATGCAATGACACTGGTGGTTCCATGTGTGGTCTCTGAAGAGAACACACATGCAATGACTCTGGTTGTTGTTAGTAAAAAGAGCACACATGCAATGACACTGGTGGATCCATGTGTGGTCTCTGAAGAGAACACACATTTCAATGACACTGGTGGATCCATATGGGGCATGTGAAAAGAACACACATGCAATGACTCCAGTTGTTGTTAGTAAAAAGAACACACATGCAATGACATGGTGGATCCATGTTTGGTCTCAAGAGAACACACATGCAATGGCTCTGGATGTTGTTAGTAAAAAGAGCACACATTCAATGACTCTGGTTGTTGTTAGTAAAAGAACACACATGCAATGACTCTGGTTCTGTTAGTAAAAGATCACACATGCAATGACACTGGTGGATCCATAGGTGCATTGTGAAAAGAACACACATGCAATGACTCTGGTTGTTGTTAGTTAAAAGAGTACACATTCAATGACACTGGTGGATCCATAGGTGGATTATGAAAAGAACACACATGCAATGACACCGCTGGATCCATATGTGGTATGTGAAAAGAACACAGATGCAATGACTCAAGTTGTTGCATGTAAAAAGACCTCACATGCAAATACACTGGTGGATCCATGTATGGTCTCAGAGAACACACATTTCAATGACACTGTGGATCCATATGTGGTATGTGAAAAGAACACACATGCAATGACTCCAGTTGTTGTTAGTAATAAGAACACACATGCAATGAAATCAGGAGCCATGTGTGGTCTCTGAAGAGAACACACATGCAATGACTCAGTTGTTGTTAGTAAAAAGAGCACACATGCAATGACACCGGTGGATCCATGTTTGGTCTCTAAAGAGAACAGACATTTCAATGACACTGTGGATCCATATGGGTATGTGAAAAGAAGACACATGCAATGACTCAGTTGTTGTTAGTAAAAAGAACAAACATGCAATGACACTGGTGGATCCATGTGTGGTCTCTGAAGAGAACACACATGCAACAACGCTAGCTGTTGGGAATGAGAAGAACACACAATACAAGGACACAACTGCATCCATATGTGGTATGTGAAAAGAATAGTCATGAAATGACTCAGCTTGTTGTTAGTGAAAATAACACACATGCAATGACATTGGTGGATCCATGTGTGGTCTCAAGAGAACACACATGCAATGACTCTGTTGTTAGTAAAATGAGCACAAATGCAATGACACCGGTGTATCCATAGGTGGATTGTGAAACAACACATGCAATGACTCTGGTTGTTGTTAGTAAAAAGATCACACATGCAATGACACTGGTGGAACCATGTGTGGTCTCTAAAGAGAACACACATTTCAATGACACTGGTGGATCCATATGTGGTATGTGAAAAGAACACACATGCAATGACTCCAGTTGTTGTTAGTAATAAGAACACACATGCAATGAAACTGGTGGAGCCATGTGTGGTCTCTGAAGAGAACACACATGCAATGACTCTGGTTGTTGTTAGTAAAAAGAGCACACATGCAATGACACTGGTGGATCCATGTTTGGTCTCTAAAGAGAACACACATTTCAATGACACTGGTGGATCCATATGGGGTATGTGAAAAGAACACACATGCAATGACTCCAGTTGTTGTTAGTAAAAAGAACAAACATGCAATGACATCAGGATCCATGTGTGGTCTCTGAAGAGAAAACACATGCAATAACTCTAGCTGTTGTTAATGAGAAGAACACACATTTCAATGACACTAGTGCATCCATATGTGGTATGTGAAAAGAATAGTCATGAAATGACTCCAGTTGTTGTTAGTGAAAATAACACACATGCAATGACATCAGGATCCATGTGTGGTCTCAAGAGAACACACATGCAATGACTCTGAAATTGTTAGTAAAATGAGCCAAAATGCAATGACACTGGTGTATCCATAGGTGGATTGTGAAAACAACACGCATGCAATGACTCTGGTTGTTGTTAGTAAAAAGATCACACATGCAATGACACTGGTGGATCCATGTGTGGTCTCTAAAGAGAACACACATTTCAATGACACTGGTTGATCCATATGTGGTATGTGAAAATAATAGTGACGAAGTGACTCCAGTTGTTGTTAGTAAAAAGAACTCACATGCAATGACACTGGTGGATCCATGTGTGGTCTCTGAAGAGAACACACATGCAATGGCTCTGGTTGTTGTTAGTAAAAAGAGCACACATGCAATGACACTGGTGGATCCATAGGTGGATTGTGAAAAGAACACACATGCAATGACACCGGTGGATCCATATGTGGTATGTGAAAAGAACACAGATGCAATGACTCTAGTTGTTGTATGTAAAAAGAACACACATGCAATGACACTGGTGGATCCATGTATGGTCTCTGAAGAAAACACACATTTCAATGACACTGGTGGATCCATATGTGGTATGTGAAAAGAACACACATGCAATGACTCCAGTTGTTGTTAGTAAAAAGAACACACATGCAATGAAACTGGTGGGTCCATGTGTGGTCTATGAAGAGGACACACATGCACTGACTCTGGTTGTTGTTAGTAAAAAGAGCACACATGCAATGACACTGGTGGATCCATGTGTGGTCTCTGAAGAGGACACACATTTCAATGACACTAGTGGATCAATATGGGGCATGTGAAAAGAACACACATGCAATGACTCCAGTTGTTGTTAGTAAAAAGAACACACATGCAATGACACTGGTGGATCCAAGTGTGGTCTCTGAAGAGAACACACATGCAATGGCTCTGGATGTTGTTAGTAAAAAGAGCACACATTCAATGACTCTGGTTGTTGTTAGTAAAAAGAACACACATGCAATGACTCTGGCTGCTGTTAGTAAAAAGAGCACACATGCAATGACACTGGTGGATCCATAGGTGCATTGTGAAAAGAACACACATGCAATGACTCTGGTTGTTGTTAGTAAAAAGAGCACACATTCAATGACACTGGTGGATCCATAGTGGATTGTGAAAAGAACACACATGCAATGACACCGCAGGATCCATATGCGGTATGTGAAAAGAACACAAATGCAATGACTCCAGTTGTTGTATGTAAAAAGAACACACATGCAATTACACTGGTGGATCCATGTATGGTCTCTAAAGAGAACACACATTTCAATGGCACTGGTGGATCCATATGGGGTATGTGAAAAGAACACAGTTGTTGTTAGTAAAAAGAACAAACATGCAATGACATTGGTGGATCCATGTGTGGTCTCTGAAGAGATCACACATGCAATAACTCTAGCTATTGTTAATGAGAAGAACACACATTTCAATGACACTAGTGCATCCATATGTGGTATGTGAAAAGAATAGTCATGAAATGACTCCAAATGTTGTTAATGAAAAGAACACGCATGCAATGACACTGGTGTTTCCATGGGTGGTCTCTGAAGAGAACACACATAATGACTCTGGCTGTTGTTACTAAAATGAGCACAAATGCAATGACACTGGTGGATCCATAGGTGGATTGTGAAAAGAACACGCATGCAATGACTCTGGTTGTTAGTAAAAAGAACACACATGCAATGACACTGGTGGATCCATGTGTGGTCTCTGAAGAGGACACACATGCAATGACTCTGGTTGTTGTTAGTAAAAAGAACACACATGCAATGACTCTGGTTGTTGTTAGTAAAAAGAACACACATGCAATGACTCTGGTTGTTGTTAGTAAAAAGAACACACATGCAATTACACTGGTGGATCCATGTATGGTCTCTGAAGAGAACATACATTTCAATGACACTGGTGGATCCATATGTGGTATGTGAAAAGAACACACATGCAATGACTCCAGTTGTTGTTAGTAATAAGAACACACATGCAATGAAACTGGTGGAGCCATGTGTGGTCTCTGAAGAGAACACACATGCAATGACTCTGGTTGTTGTTAGTAAAAAGAGCACACATGCAATGACACTGGTGGATCCATGTTTGGTCTCTGAAGAGAACACACATTTCAATGACACTGGTGGATCCATATGGGGTATGTGAAAAGAACACACATGCAATGACTCCAGTTGTTGTTAGTAAAAAGAACAAACATGCAATGACACTGGTGGATCCATGTGTAGTCTCTGAAGAGAACACACATGCAATAACTCTAGCTGTTGTTAATGAGAAGAACACACATTTCAATGACACTAGTGCATCCATATGTGGTATGTGAAAAGAATAGTCATGAAATGACTCCAGTTGTTGTTAGTGAAAAGAACACACATGCAATGACATCAGGATCCATGTGTGGTCTCTGAAGAGAACACACATGCAATGACTCTGGCTGTTGTTAGTAAAATGAGCACGAATGCAATGACACTTGTGTATCCATAGGTGGATTGTGAAAACAACACGCATGCAATGACTCTGGTTGTTGTTAGTAAAAAGATCACACATGCAATGACATCAGGATCCATGTGTGGTCTCTAAAGAGAACACACATTTCAATGACACTGGTGGATCCATATGTGGTATGTGAAAATAATAGTCACGAAGTGACTCCAGTTGTTGTTAGTAAAAAGAACTCACATGCAATGACACTGGTGGATCCATGTGTGGTCTCTGAAGAGAACACACATGCAATGGCTCTGGTTGTTGTTAGTAAAAAGAGCACACATGCAATGACACTAGTGGATCCATAGGTGGATTGTGAAAAGAACACACATGCAATGACACCGCTGGATCCATATGTGGTATGTGAAAAGAAGACACATGCAATGACTCCAGTTGTTGTTAGTAAAATAACGAACATGCAATGACACTGGTGGATCCATGCGTGGTCTCTGAAGAGAACACACATTTCAATGACACTGGTGGATCCAAATGTGGTATGTGAAAAGAACACACATGCAATGACTCCAGTTGTTGTTAGTAAAAAGAACACACATGCCATGACACTGGTGGATCCATGTGTGGTCTCTGAAGAGAACACACATGCACTGACTCTGGTTGTTGTTAGTAAAAAGAGCACACATGCAATGACACTGGTGGATCCATGTGTGGTCTCGGAAGAGAACACACATTTCAATGACACTGGTGGATCCATATGGGGCATGTGAAAAGAACACACATGCAATGACTCCAGTTGTTGTTAGTAAAAAGAACACACATGCAATGACACTGGTGGATCCAAGTGTGGTCTCTGAAGAGAACACACCTGCAATGGCTCTGGATGTTGTTAGTAAAAAGAGCACACATTCAATGACTCTGGTTGTTGTTAGTAAAAAGAACACACATGCAATGACTCTGGCTGCTGTTAGTAAAAAGAGCACACATGCAATGACACTGGTGGATCCATAGGTGCATTGTGAAAAGAACACACATGCAATGACTCTGGTTGTTGTTAGTAAAAAGAGCACACATTCAATCACACTGGTGGATCCATAGTGGATTGTGAAAAGAACACACATGCAATGACACCGCTGGATCCATATGCGGTATGTGAAATGAACACGGATGCAATGACTCCAGTTGTTGTATGTAAAAAGAACACACATGCAATTACACTGGTGGGTCCATGTATGGTCTCTGAAGAGAACACACATTTCAATGGCACTGGTGGATTCATATGGGGTATGTGAAAAGAACACACATGCAATGACTCCAGTTGTTGTTAGTAAAAAGAACACACATGCAATGACACTGGTGGATCCATGTGTGGTCTCTGAAGAGATCACACATGCAATAACTCTAGCTATTGTTAATGAGAAGAACACACATTTCAATGACACTAGTGCATCCATATGTGGTATGTGAAAAGAATAGTCATGAAATGACTCCAAATGTTGTTAATGAAAAGAACACGCATGCAATGACACTGGTGTATCCATGGGTGGTCTCTGAAGAGAACACACATAATGACTCTGGCTGTTGTTACTAAAATGAGCACAAATGCAATGACACTGGTGGATCCATAGGTGGATTGTGAAAAGAACACGCATGCAATGACTCTGTTTGTTGTTAGTAAAAAGAACACACATGCAATGACACTGGTGGATCCATGTGTGGTCTCTGAAGAGGACACACATGCAATGACTCTGGTTGTTGTTAGTAAAAAGAACACACATGCAATGACTCTGGTTGTTGTTAGTAAAAAGACCACACATGCAATTACACTGGTGGATCCATGTATGGTCTCTGAAGAGAACACACATTTCAATGACACTGGTGGATCCATATGTGGTATGTGAAAAGAACACACATGCAATGACTCCAGTTGTTGTTAGTAATAAGAACACACATGCAATGAAACTGGTGGAGCCATGTGTGGTCTCTAAAGAGAACACACATGCAATGACTCTGGTTGTTGTTAGTAAAAAGAGCACACATGCAATGACACTGGTGGATCCATGTTTGGTCTTTGAAGAGAACACACATTTCAATGACACTGGTGGATCCATATGGGGTATGTGAAAAGAACACACATGCAATGACTCCAGTTGTTGTTAGTAAAAAGAACAAACATGCAATGACACTGGTGGATCCATGTGTAGTCTCTGAAGAGAACACACATGCAATAACTCTAGCTGTTGTTAATGAGAAGAACACACATTTCAATGACACTAGTGCATCCATATGTGGTATGTGAAAATAATAGTCATGAAATGACTCCAGTTGTTGTTAGTGAAAAGAACACACATGCAATGACACTGGTGGATCCATGTGTGGTCTCTGAAGAGAACACACATGCAATGACTCTGGCTGTTGTTAGTAAAATGAGCACGAATGCAATGACACTGGTGTAGCCATAGGTGGATTGTGAAAACAACACGCATGCAATGACTCTGGTTGTTGTTAGTAAAAAGATCACACATGCAATGACACTGGTGGATCCATGTGTGGTCTCTAAAGAGAACACACATTTCAATGACACTGATGGATCCATATGTGGTATGTGAAAATAATAGTCACGAAGTGACTCCAGTTGTTGTTAGTAAAAAGAACTCACATGCAATGACACTGGTGGATCCATGTGTGGTCTCTGAAGAGAACACACATGAAATGGCTCTGGTTGTTGTTAGTAAAAAGAGCACACATGCAATGACACTGGTGGATCCATAGGGGGATTGTGAAAAGAACACACATGCAATGACACCGGTGGATCCATATGTGGTATGTGAAAAGAACACAGATGCAATGACTCCAGTTGTTGTATGTAAAAAGAACACACATGCAATGACACTGGTGGATCCATGTATGGTCTCTGAAGAGAACACACATTTCAATGACACTGGTGGATCCATATGTGGTATGTGAAAAGAACACACATGCAATGACTCCAGTTGTTGTTAGTAAAAAGAACACACATGCAATGAAACTAGTGGATCCATGTGTGGTCTCTGAAGAGAACACACATGCACTGACTCTGGTTGTTGTTAGTAAAAAGAGCACACATGCAATGACACTGGTGGATCCATGTGTGGTCTCTGAAGAGAACACACATTTCAATGACACTGGTGGATCCATATGGGGCATGTGAAAAGAACACACATGCAATGACTCCAGTTGTTGTTAGTAAAAAGAACACACATGCAATGACACTGGTGGATCCAAGTGTGGTCTCTGAAGAGAACACACCTGCAATGGCTCTGGATGTTGTTAGTAAAAAGAGCACACATTCAATGACTCTGGTTGTTGTTAGTAAAAAGAACACACATGCAATGACTCTGGCTGCTGTTAGTAAAAAGAGCACACATGCAATGACACTGGTGGATCCATAGGTGCATTGTGAAAACAACACACATGCAATGACTCTGGTTGTTGTTAGTAAAAAGAGCACACATGCAATGACACTGGTGGATCCATAGTGGATTGTGAAGAGAACACACATGCAATGACACCGCTGGATCCATATGCGGTATGTGAAAAGAACACGGATGCAATGACTCCAGTTGTTGTATGTAAAAAGAACACACATGCAATTACACTGGTGGGTCCATGTATGGTCTCTGAAGAGAACACACATTTCAATGGCACTGGTGGATCCATATGGGGTATGTGAAAAGAACACACATGTGGGTCCATGTATGGTCTCTGAAGAGAACACACATTTCAATGGCACTGGTGGATCCATATGGGGTATGTGAAAAGAACACACATGCAATGACTCCAGTTGTTGTTAGTAAAAAGAACACACATGCAATGACACTGGTGGATCCATGTGTGGTCTCTGAAGAGATCACACATGCAATAACTCTAGCTATTGTTAATGAGAAGAACACACATTTCAATGACACTAGTGCATCCATATGTGGTATGTGAAAAGAATAGTCATGAAATGACTCCAAATGTTGTTAATGAAAATAACACGCATGCAATGACACTAGTGTATCCATGGGTGGTCTCTGAAGAGAACACACATAATGACTCTGGCTATTGTTACTAAAATGAGCACAAATGCAATGACACTGGTGGATCCATAGGTGGATTGTGAAAAGAACACGCATGCAATGACTCTGGTTGTTGTTAGTAAAAAGAACACACATGCAATGACACTGGTGGATCCATGTGTGGTCTCTGAAGAGGACACACATGCAATGACTCTGGTTGTTGTTAGTAAAAAGAACACACATGCAATGACTCTGGTTGTTGTTAGTAAAAAGAACACACATGTAATGACTCTGGTTGTTGTTAGTAAAAAACACACATGCAATGACACTTGTGGATCAATGTGTGGTCTCTGAAGAGAACACACATGCAATGACTCTAGCTGTGGTTAATGAGAAGAACACACATTTCAATGACACTGGTTGATCCATATGTGGTATGTGAAAAGAACACACATGCTATGACTCGAGTTGTTGTTAGTAAAAAGAACACACATGTAATGACACTGGTGGATACATCTGTGGTCTCGAAAGAGAACACACATTTCAATCACACTGGTGGATCCATATGTGGTATGTGAAAAGAACACACGTGCAATGACTCCAGTTGTTGTTAGTAAAAAGAACACACATGCAATGAAACTGGTGGATCCATCTGTGGTCTCTGAAGAGAACACACATGCAATGACTCTGGTTGTTGTTAGTAAAAAGAACACACATGCAATGACTCTGGTTGTTGTTAGTAAAAAGAACACACATGCAATGACACTTGTGGATCCATGTGTGGTCTCTGAAGAGAACACACATTTCAATGACACTGATGGATCCATATGTGGTATGTGAAAAGAATACCTACAATGACTCCAGTTGTTGTTAGTAAAAAGAACACACATGCAATGACACTGGTGGATCCATGTGTGGTCTCTGAAGAGAACACACATGCAAAAATTCTAGCTGTTGTTAATGAGAAGAACACACATTTCAATGACACTAGTGCATCCATATGTGGTATGTGAAAAGAATAGTCATGAAATGACTCCGGATGTTGTTAGTGAAAAGAACACACATGCAATGAAACTGGTAGATCCATGTGTGGTCTCTGAAGAGAACACACATGCAATGACTCTGGCTGTTGTTAGTAAAATGAGCACAAATGCAATGACACTGGTGGATCCATAGGTGGATTGTGAAAAGAACACGCATGCAATGACTTTGGTTGTTGTTAGTAAAAAGAACACACATGCAATGACACTGGTGGATCCATGTGTGGTCTCGTAAGAGAACACACATGCATTGACTCTGGCTGTTGTTAGTAAAAAGAACACACATGCAATGACTCTGGTTGTTGTTAGTAAAAAGAACACACATGCAATGACTCTGGCTGCTGTTAGTAAAAAGAGCACACATGCAATGACACTGGTGGATCCATAGGTGGATTGTGAAAATAACACAAATGCAATGACTCTGGTTGTTGTTAGTAAAAAAACACACATGCAATGACACTGGTGGATCCATGTGTGGTCTCTGAAGAGAACACACATGCAATGGCTCTGGTTGTTGTTAGTAAAAAGGCCACACATGTAATGACACTGGTGGATCCATAGGTGGATTGTGAAAAGAACACACATGCAATGACATCGGTGGATCCATATGTGGTATGTGAAAAGAACACAAATGCAATGATTCCAGTTGTTGTATGTAAAAAGAACACACATGGAATGACACTGGTGGATCCATGTATGGTCTCTAAAGAGAACACACATTTCAATGACACTGGTGGATCCATATGTGGTATGTGAAAAGAACACACATGCAATGACTCCAGTTGTGGTTAGTAAAAAGAACACACATGCAATGAAACTGGTGGATCCATGTGTGGTCTCCGAAGAGAACACACATGCAATGACTCTGGTTGTTGTTAGTAAAAAGATCACACATGCAACGACACTTGCGGATCCATGTGTGGTCTCTGAAGAGAACACACATTTCAATGACACAGGTGGATCCATATGGGGTATGTGAAAAGAACACACATGCAATGACTCCAGTTGTTGTTAGTAAAAAGAACACACATGCATTGACACTGGTGGATCCATGTGTGGTCTCTGAAGAGAACACACATGCAATAATTCTAGCTATTGTTAATGAGAAGAACACACATTTCAATGACACTAGTGCATCCATATATGTGAAAAGAATAGTCATGAAATGACTCAAGTTGTTGTTAGTGAAAAGAACACACATGCAATGACACTGGTGGATCCATGTGTGGTCTCTGAAGAGAACACACATGCAATGACTTTGGCTGTTGTTAGTAAAATGAGCACAAATGCAATGACACTGGTGGATCCGTAGGTGGATTGTGAAAAGAACACGCATGCAATGACACTGGTTGTTGTTAGTAAAAAGAACACACATGCAATGACACTGGTGGATCCATGTATGGTCTCTAAAGAGAACACACATTTCAATGACACTGGTGGATCCATATGTGGTATGTGAAAAGAGCACACATGCAATGACTCCAGTTGTTGTTAGTAAAAAGAACACACATGCAATGAAACTGGTGGATCCATGTGTGGTCTCTGAAGAGAACACACATGCAATGACTCTGGTTGTTGTTAGTAAAAAGATCACACATGCAATGACACTGGTGGATCCATGTGTGGTCTCTGAAGAGAACACACATTTCAATGACACTGGTGGATCCATATGGGGTATGTGAAAAGAACACACATGCAATGACTCCAGTTGTTGTTAGTAAAAAGAACACACATGCAATGACACTGGTGGATCCATGTGTGGTGTCTGAAGAGAACACACATGCAATAATTCTAGCTGTTGTTAATGAGAAGAACACACATTTCAATGACACTAGTGCATCCATCTGTGGTATGTGAAAAGAATAGTCATGAAATGACTCCAGTTGTTGTTAGTGAAAAGAACACACATGCAATGACACTGGTGGATCCATGTGTGGTCTCTGAAGAGAACACACATTTCAATGACACTGGTGGATCCATATGTGGTATGTGAAAAGATCACACATGCAATGACTCCAGTTGTTGTTAGTAAAAAGAACACACATGCAATGAAACTGGTGGATCCATGTGTGGTCTCTGAAGAGAACACACATGCAATGACTCTGGTTGTTCTTAGTAAAAAGAACACACATGCAATGACTCTGGTTGTTGTTAGTAAAAAGAGCACACATGCAATGACACTGGTGGATCCATGTGTGGTTTCTGAAGAGAACACACATTTCAATGACACTGGTGGATCCATATGGGGTATGTGAAAATAACACACATGCAATGCCTCCAGTTGTTGTTAGTAAAAAGAACACTCATGCAATGACACTGGTGGATCCATGTGTGGTATCTGAAGAGAACACACATGCAATAACTCTAGATGTTGTTAATGAGACGAACACACATAACAATGACACTAGTGCATCCATATGTGGTATGTGAAAAGAATAGTGATGAAATGACTCCAGTTGTTTCTAGTGAAAAGAACACACATGCAATGACACTAGTGGATCCATGTGTGGTCTCTGAAGAGAACACACATGCAATGACTCTGGCTGTTGTTAGTAAAATGAGCACAAATGCAATGAAACTGGTGTATCCATAGGTGGATTGTGAAGAACACGGATATTGTTGTTAGTAAAAAGAACACACATGTTGTGACACTGGTGGATCCATGTGTGGTCTCTGAAGAGAACACACATGCAATGACTCTGGTTGTTGTTAGTAAAAAGGACACACATGCAATGACTCTGGTTGTTGTTAATAAAAAGAACACACATGCAATGACACTGGTGGATCCATGTGTGGTCTCTAGAGAGAACACACATTTTAATCACACCGGTGGATCCATATGTGGTATGTGAAAAGAACACACATGCAATGACTCCAGTTGTTGTTAGTAAAAAGAACACACATGTAATGACACTGGTGGATCAATCTGTGGTCTCTAAAGAGAACACACATGCAATGACTCTGGTTGTTGTTAGTAAAAAGAACACACATGCAATGACTCTGGTTGTTGTTAGTAAAAAGAACACACATGCAATGACTCTGGTTGTTGTTAGTAAAAAGAACACACATGCAATGACACTGGTGGAACCATGTGTGGTCTCTGAAGAGAACACACAGTTCAATGACACTGATGGATCCATATGTGGTACGTGAAAAGAACACACATGCAATGACTCCAGTTGTTGTTAGTAAAAAGAACATACATGCAATGACACTGGTGGATCCATGTGTGGTTTCTAAAGAGAACACACATGCAATAACTCTAGCTGTGGTTAATGAGAAGAACACACATTTCAATGACACTAGTGGATCCATATGTGGTATGTGAAAAGAATAGTCATGAAATGACTCCAATTGTTTTAGTGAAAAGAACACAAATGCAATGACACTGGTGGATCTATGTGTGGTCTCTGAAGAGAACACACATGCAATGACTCTGGATGTTGTTAGTAAAAAGAGCACACATGCAATGACACAGGTGGATCCATAGGTGGATTGTGAAAATAACACACATGCAATGACTCTGGTTGTTGTTAGTAAAAAGAACACACATGCAATGACACTGGTGGATCCATGTGTGGTCTCTGAAGAGAACACACATGCAATGACTCTAGCTGTGGTTAATGAGAAGAACACACATTTCAACGACACTGGTTGATCCATATGTGGTATGTGAAAAGAACACACATGCAATGACTCCAGTTGTTGTTAGTAAAAAGAACACAAATGCAATGACACTGGTGGATCCATGTGTGGTCTCTGAAGAGAACACACATTTCAATGACACTGGTGGATCCATATGTGGTATGTGAAAATAATTGTCATGAAGTGACTCCAGTTGTTGTTAGTAAAAAGAACACACATGCAATGACACTGGTGGATCCATGTGTGGTCTCTGAAGAGAACACACATGCAATGGCTCTGGTTGTCGTTAGTAAAAAGAGCACACGTGCAATGACACTCGTGGATCCATAGGTGGATTTTGAAAAGAACACACATGCAATGACACCTGTGGATCCATATGTGGTATGTGAAAAGAACACAGATGCAATGACTCCAGTTGTTGTATGTAAAAATAACAGACATGTAATGACACTGGTGGATCCATGTATGGTCTCTGAAGAGAACACACATTTCAATGACCTTGGTGGATCCATATGTGGTATGTGAAAAGAACACACATGCAATGACTCCAGTTGTTGTTAGTAAAAAGAACACACCTGCAATGACACTGGTGGATCCATGTGTGGTCTCTGAAGAGAACACACATGCAATGGCTCTGGTTATCGTTAGTAAAAAGAGCACACGTGCAATGACACTCGTGGATCCATAGGTGGATTTTGAAAAGAACACACATGCAATGACACCTGTGGATCCATATGTGGTATCTGAAAAGAACACAGATGCAATGACTCCAGTTGTTGTATGTAAAAAGAACACACATGTAATGACACTGGTGGATCCATGTATGGTCTCTGAAGAGAACACACATTTCAATGACACTGGTGGATCCATATGTGGTATGTGAAAAGAACACACATGCAATGACTCCAGTTGTTGTTAGTAAAAAGAACACACATGCAATGACACTGGTGGATCGATGTGTGGTGTCTGAAGAGAACACACATGCAATAATTCTAGTTGTTGTTAATGAGAAGAACACACATTTCAATGACACTAGTGCATCCATATGTGGTATGTGAAAACAATAGTCATGAAATGACTCCAGTTGTTGTTAGTGAAAAGAACACACATGCAATGACACTGGTGGATCCATGTGTGGTCTCTGAAGAGAACACACATGAAATGACTTTGGCTGTTGTTAGTAAAATGAGCACAAATGCAATGACACTGGTGGATCCATAGGTGGATTGTGAAAAGAACACGCATGCAATGACACTGGTTGTTGTTAGTAAAAAGAACACACATGCAATGACACTGGTGGATCCATGTGTGGTCTCTGAAGAGAACACACATTTCAATGACACTGGTGGATCCATATGTGGTATGTGAAAAGATCACGCATGCAATGACTCCAGTTGTTGTTAGTAAAAAGAACACACATGCAATGAAACTGGTGGATCCATGTGTGGTCTCTGAAGAGAACACACATGCAATGACTCTGGTTGTTGTTAGTAAAAAGAACACACATGCAATGACTCTGGTTGTTGTTAGTAAAAAGAGCACACATGCAATGACACTGGTGGATCCATATGTGGTTTCTGAAGAGAACACACATTTCAATGACACTGTTGGATCCATATGGGGTATGTGAAAAAACACACATGCAATGCCTCCAGTTGTTGTTAGTAAAAAGAACACTCATGCAATGACACTGGTGGATCCATGTGTGGTCTCTGAAGAGAACACACATGCAATAACTCTAGATGTTGTTAATGAGAAGAACACACATAACAATGACACTAGTGCATCCATATGTGGTATGTGAAAAGAATAGTGATGAAATGACTCCAGTTGTTTCTAGTGAAAAGAACACACATGCAATGACACTAGTGGATCCATGTGTGGTCTCTGAAGAGAACACACATGCAATGACTCTGGCTGTTGTTAGTAAAATGAGCACAAATGCAATGACACTGGTGTATCCATAGGCGGATTGTGAAAAGAACACGGATATTGTTGTTAGTAAAAAGAACACACATGTTGTGACACTGGTGGATCCATGTGTGGTCTCTGAAGAGAACACACATGCAATGACTCTGGTTGTTGTTAGTAAAAAGGACACACATGCAATGACTCTGGTTGTTGTTAATAAAAAGAACACACATGCAATGACACTGGTGGATCCATGTGTGGTCTCTAGAGAGAACACACATTTCAATCACACCGGTGGATCCATATGTGGTATGTGAAAAGAACACACATGCAATGACTCCAGTTGTTGTTAGTAAAAAGAACACACATGTAATGACACTGGTGGATCAATCTCTGGTCTCTAAAGAGAACACACATCCAATGACTCTGGTTGTTGTTAGTAAAAAGAACACACATGCAATGACTCTGGTTGTTGTTAGTAAAAAGAACACACATGCAATGACTCTGGTTGTTGTTAGTAAAAAGAACACACATGCAATGACACTGGTGGAACCATGTGTGGTCTCTGAAGAGAACACATAGTTCAATGACACTGATGGATCCATATGTGGTACGTGAAAAGAAAACACATGCAATGACTCCAGTTGTTGTTAGTAAAAAGAACATACATGCAATGACACTGGTGGATCCATGTGTGGTTTCTAAAGAGAACACACATGCAATAACTCGAGCTGTGGTTAATGAGAAGAACACACATTTCAATGACACTAGTGGATCCATATGTGGTATGTGAAAAGAATAGTCATGAAATGACTCCAATTGTTTTAGTGAAAAGAACACAAATGCAATGACACTGGTGGATCTATGTGTGGTCTCTGAAGAGAACACACATGCAATGACTCTGGATGTTGTTAGTAAAAAGAGCACACATGCAATGACACAGGTGGATCCATAGGTGGATTGTGAAAATAACTCACATGCAATGACTCTGGTTGTTGTTAGTAAAAAGAACACACATGCAATGACACTGGTGGATCCATGTGTGGTCTCTAGAGAGAACACACATTTCAATCACACCGGTGGATCCATATGTGGTATGTGAAAAGAACACACATGCAATGACTCCAGTTGTTGTTAGTAAAAAGAACACACATGCAACGAAACTTGTGGATCCATGTGTGGTATGTGAAGAGAACACACATGCAATGACTCTGGTTGTTGTTAGTAAAAAGAACACACATGCAATGACACTGGTGGATCCATGTGTGGTCTCTGAAGAGAACACACATGCAATGACTCTAGCTGTGGTTAATGAGAAGAACACACATTTCAACGACACTGGTTGATCCATATGTGGTATGTGAAAAGAACACACATGCAATGACTCTAGTTGTTGTTAGTAAAAAGAACACAAATTCATTGACACTGGTGGATCCATGTGTGGTCTCTAAAGAGAACACACATTTCAATGACACTGGTGGATCCATATGTGGTATGTGAAAATAATTGTCATGAAGTGACTCCAGTTGTTGTTAGTAAAAAGAACACACATGCAATAACACTGGTGGATCCATGTGTGGTCTCTGAAGAGAACACACATGCAATGGCTCTGGTTGTCGTTAGTAAAAAGAGCACACGTGCAATGACACTCGTGGATCCATAGGTGGATTTTGAAAATAACACACATGCAATGACACCTGTGGATCCATATGTGGTATGTGAAAAGCACACAGATGCAATGACTCCAGTTGTTGTATGTAAAAAGAACACACATGGAATGACACTGGTGGATCCATGTATGGTCTCTAAAGAGAACACACATTTCAATGACCTTGGTGGATCCATATGTGGTATGTGAAAAGAACACACATGCAATGACTCCAGTTGTTGTTAGTAAAAAGAACACACATGCAATGACACTGGTGGATCCATGTGTGGTCTCTGAAGAGAACACACATGCAATGGCTCTGGTTGTCGTTAGTAAAAAGAGCACACGTGCAATGACACTCGTGGATCCATTGGTGGATTTTGAAAAGAACACACATGCAATGACACCTGTGGATCCATATGTGGTATCTGAAAAGAACACAGATGCAATGACTCCAGTTGTTGTATGTAAAAAGAACACACATGTAATGACACTGTTGGATCCATGTATGGTCTCTAAAGAGAACACACATTTCAATGACACTGGTGGATCCATATGTGGTATGTGAAAAGAACACACATGCAATGACTCCAGTTGTTGTTAGTAAAAAGAACACACATGCAATGACACTGGTGGATCCATGTGTGGTGTCTGAAGAGAACACACATGCAATAATTCTAGCTGTTGTTAATGAGAAGAACACACATTTCAATGACACTAGTGCATCCATATGTGGTATGTGAAAAGAATAGTCATGAAATGACTCCAGTTGTTGTTAGTGAAAAGAACACACATGCAATGACACTGGTGGATCCATGTGTGGTCTCTGAAGAGAACACACATGAAATGACTTTGGCTGTTGTTAGTAAAATGAACACAAATGCAATGACACTGGTGGATCCATAGGTGGATTGTGAAAAGAACACGCATGCAATGACACTGTTGTTGTTAGTAAAAAGAACACACATGCAATGACACTGGTGGATCCATGTGTGGTCTCTGAAGAGAACACACATTTCAATGACACTGGTGGATCCATATGTGGTATGTGAAAAGATCACACATGCAATGACTCCAGTTGTTGTTAGTAAAAAGAACACACATGCAATGAAACTGGTGGATCCATGTGTGGTCTCTGAATAGAACACACATGCAATGACTCTGGTTGTTGTTAGTAAAAAGAACACACATGCATTGACTCTGGTTGTTGTTAGTAAAAAGAGCACACATGCAATGACACTGGTGGATCCATGTGTGGTTTCTGAAGAGAACACACATTTCAATGACACTGGTGGATCCATATGGGGTATGTGAAAAGAACACACATGCAATCACTCCAGTTGTTGTTAGTAAAAAGAACACTCATGCAATGACACTGGTGGATCCATGTGTGGTATCTGAAGAGGAAACACATGCAGTAACTCTAGATGTTGTTAATGAGAAGAACACACATAACAATGACACTAGTGCATCCATATGTGGTATGTGAAAAGAATAGTGATGAAATGACTCGAGTTGTTTCTAGTGAAAAGAACACACATGCAATGACACTAGTGGATCCATGTGTGGTCTCTGAAGAGAACACACATGCAATGACTCTGGCTGTTGTTAGTAAAATGAGCACAAATGCAATGACACTGGTGTATCCATAGGTGGATTGTGAAAAGAACACGAATATTGTTGTTAGTAAAAAGAACACACATGTTGTGACACTGGTGGATCCATGTGTGGTCTCTGAAGAGAACACACATGCAATGACTCTGGTTGTTGTTAGTAAAAAGGACACACATGCAATGACTCTGGTTGTTGTTAATAAAAAGAACACACATGCAATGACACTGGTGGATCCATGTGTGGTCTCTAGAGAGAACACACATTTCAATCACACCGGTGGATCCATATGTGGTATGTGAAAAGAACACACATGCAATGACTCCAGTTGTTGTTAGTAAAAAGAACACACATGTAATGACACTGGTGGATCAATCTGTGGTCTCTAAAGAGAACACACATGCAATGACTCTGGTTGTTGTTAGTAAAAAGAACACACATGCAATGGCTCTGGTTGTTGTTAGTAAAAAGAACACACATGCAATGACTCTGGTTGTTGTTAGTAAAAAGAACACACATGCAATGACACTGGTGGATCCATGTGTGGTCTATGAAGAGAACACACAGTTCAATGACACTGATGGATCCATATGTGGTACATGAAAAGAACACACATGCAATGACTCCAGTTGTTGTTAGTAAAAAGAACATACATGCAATGACACTGGTGGATCCATGTGTGGTTTCTAAAGAGAACACACATGCAATAACTCTAGCTGTGGTTAATGAGAAGAACACACATTTCAATGACACTAGTGGATCCATATGTGGTATGTGAAAAGAATAGTCATGAAATGACTCCAATTGTTGTTAGTGAAAAGAACACAAATGCAATGACACTGGTGGATCTATGTGTGGTCTCTGAAGAGAACACACATGCAATGACTCTGGATGTTGTTAGTAAAAAGAGCACACATGCAATGACACAGGTGGATCCATAGGTGGATTGTGAAAATAACACACAAGCAATGACTCTGGTTGTTGTTAGTAAAAATAACACACATGCAATGACACTGGTGGATCCATGTGTGGTCTCTGAAGAGAACACACATGCAATGACTCTAGCTGTGGTTAATGAGAAGAACACACATTTCAACGACACTGGTTGATCCATATGTGGTATGTGAAAAGAACACACATGCAATGACTCCAGTTGTTGTTAGTAAAAAGAACACAAATGCAATGACACTGGTGGATCCATGTGTGGTCTCTGAAGAGAACACACATTTCAATGACACTGGTGGATCCATATGTGGTATGTGAAAATAATTGTCATGAAGTGACTCCAGTTGTTCTTAGTAAAAAGAACACACATGCAATGACACTGGTGGATCCATGTGTGGTCTCTGAAGAGAACACACATGCAATGGCTCTGGTTGTCGTTAGTAAAAAGAGCACACGTGCAATGACACTCGTGGATCCATAGGTGGATTTTGAAAAGAACACACATGCAATGACACCTGTGGATCCATATGTGGTATGTGAAAAGAACACAGATGCAATGACTCCAGTTGTTGTATGTAAAAAGAACACACATGTAATGACACTGGTGGATCCATGTATGGTCTCTGAAGAGAACACACATTTCAATGACCTTGGTGGATCCATATGTGGTATGTGAAAAGAACACACATGCAATGACTCGAGTTGTTGTTAGTAAAAAGAACACACATGCTATGACACTGGTGGATCCACGTGTGGTCTCTAAAGAGAACACACATGCAATGGCTCTGGTTGTCGTTAGTAAAAAGAGCACACGTGCAATGACACTCGTGGATCCATAGGTGGATTTTGAAAAGAACACACATGCAATGACACCTGTGGATCCATATGTGGTATCTGAAAAGAACACAGATGCAATGACTCCAGTTGTTGTATGTAAAAAGAACACACATGTAATGACACTGGTGGATCCATGTATGGTCTCTGAAGTGAACACACATTTCAATGACACTGGTGGATCCATATGTGGTATGTGAAAAGAACACACATGCAATGACTCCAGTTGTTGTTAGTAAAAAGATCACACATGCAATGACACTGGTGGATCCATGTGTGGTGTCTGAAGAGAACACACATGCAATAATTCTAGCTGTTGTTAATGAGAAGAACACACATTTCAATGACACTAGTGCATCCATATGTGGTATGTGAAAAGAATAGTCATGAAATGACTCGAGTTGTTGTTAGTGAAAAGAACACACATGCAATGACACTGGTGGATCCATGTGTGGTCTCTGAAGAGAACACACATGAAATGACTTTGGCTGTTGTTAGTAAAATGAGCACAAATGCAATGACACTGGTGGATCCATAGGTGGATTGTGAAAAGAACACGCATGCAATGACACTGGTTGTCGTTAGTAAAAAGAACACACATGCAATGACACTGGTGGATCCATGTGTGGTCTCTGAAGAGAACACACATTTCAATGACACTGGTGGATCCATATGTGGTATGTGAAAAGATCACACATGCAATGACTCCAGTTGTTGTTAGTAAAAAGAACACACATGCAATGAAACTGGTGGATCCATGTGTGGTCTCTGAAGAGAACACACATGCAATGACTCTGGTTGTTGTTAGTAAAAAGAACACACATGCAATGACTCTGGTTGTTGTTAGTAAAAAGAGCACACATGCAATGACACTGGTGGATCCATGTGTGGTTTCTGAAGAGAACACACATTTCAATGACACTGGTGGATCCATATAGGGTATGTGAAAAGAACACACATGCAATGACTCCAGTTGTTGTTAGTAAAAAGAACACTCATGCAATGACACTAGTGGATCCATGTGTGGTCTCTGAAGAGGACACACATGCAATAACTCTAGATGTTGTTAATGAGAAGAACACACATAACAATGAAACTAGTGCATCCATATCTGGTATGTGAAAAGAATAGTGATGAAATGACTCCAGTTGTTTCTAGTGAAAAGAACACACATGCAATGACACTAGTGGATCCATGTGTGGTCTCTGAAGAGAACACACATGCAATGACTCTGGTTGTTGTTAGTAAAAAGAACACACATGCAATGACTCTGGTTGTTGTTAGTAAAAAGAACACACATGCAATGACTCTGGTTGTTGTTAGTAAAAAGAACACACATGCAATGACACTGGTGGATCCATTTGTGGTCTCTGAAGAGAACACACATTTCAATGACACTGATGGATCCATATGTGGTATGTGAAAAGAACACACATGCAATGACTCGAGTTGTTGTTAGTAAAAAGAACATACATGCAACGACACTGGTGGATCCATGTGTGGTTTCTAAAGAGAACACACATGCAATAACTCTAGCTGTGGTTAATGAGAAGAACACACATTTCAATGACACTAGTGGATCCATATGTGGTATGTGAAAAGAATAGTCATGAAATGACTCCAATTGTTGTTAGTGAAAAGAACACACATGCAATGACGCTGGTGGATCTATGTGTGGTCTCTGAAGAGAACACACATGCAATGACTCTGGATGTTGTTAGTAAAAAGAGCACACATGCAATGACACAGGTGGATCCATAGGTGGATTGTGAAAATAACACACATGCAATGACTCTGGTTGTTGTTAGTAAAAAGAACACACATGCAATGACACTGGTGGATCCATGTGTGGTCTCTGAAGAGAACACACATGCAATGACTCTAGCTGTGGTTAATGAGAAGAACACACATTTAAACGACATTGGTTGATCCATATGTGGTATGTGAAAAGAACACACATGCAATGACTCCAGTTGTTGTTAGTAAAAAGAACACAAATGCAATGACACTGGTGGATCCATGTGTGGTCTCTGAAGAGAACACACATTTCAATGACACTGGTGGATCCATATGTGGTATGTGAAAATAATAGTCATGAAGTGACTCCAGTTGTTGTTAGTAAAAAGAACACACATGCAATGACACTGGTGGATCCATGTGTGGCCTCTGAAGAGAACACACATGCAATGGCTCTGGTTGTCGTTAGTAAAAAGAACACACATTTCAATGACACCTATGGATCCATATGTGGTATGTGAAAAGAACACAGATGCAATGACTCCAGTTGTTGTATGTAAAAAGAACACACATGCAATGACACTGGTGGATCCATGTATGGTCCCTGAAGAGAACACACATTTCAATGACACTGGTGGATCCATATGTGGTATGTGAAAAGAACACACATGCAATGACTCTAGTTGTTGTTAGTAAAAAGAACACACATGCAATGAAACTTGTGGATCCATGTGTGGTATCTGAAGAGAACACACATGCAATGACTCTAGTTGTTGTTAGTAACAAGAGCACACATGCAATGACACTGGTGGATCGATGTGTGGTCTCTGAAGAGAACACACATTTCAATGACACCGGTGGATCCATATGGCGTATGTGAAAAGAACACACATGCAATGACTCCAGTTGTTGTTAGTAAAAAGAACACACATGCAATGACACTGGTGGATCCATGTGTGGTCTCTAAAGAGAACACACATTTCAATGACACTGGTGGATCCATATGTGGTATGTGAAAAGAACACACATGCAATGACCCGAGTTGTTGTTAGTAAAAAGAACACACATGCAATGACAACGGTGGATCCATGTGTGGTCTCTGAAGAGAACACACATGCAATAACTCTAGCTGTTGTTAATGAGAAGAACACATATTTCAATGACACTGGTGCATTCATATGTGGTATGTGAAAAGAATAGTCATGAAATGACTCCAGTTGTTGTTAGTGAAAAGAACACACATGCAATGACACTGGTGGATCTATGTGTGGTCTCCGAAGAGAACACACATGCAATGACTCTGGCTTTTGTTAGTAAAAAGAGCACAAATGCAATGACACTGGTGGATCCTTAGGTGGATTGTGAAAATAATATGCATGCAATGACTCTGGTTGTTAGTAAAAGAACACGATGCAATGACATCAGGATCCATGTGTGGTCTCTGAAGAGAACACACATGCAATGACTCTAGCTGTGGTTAATGAGAAGAACACACATTTCAATGACACTAGTGGATCCATATGTGGTATGTGAAAAGAATAGTCATGAAAAGACTCCAATTGTTTTAGTGAAAAGAACACAAATGCAATGACACTGGTGGATCTATGTGTGGTCTCTGAAGAGAACACACATGCAATGACTCTGGATGTTGTTAGTAAAAAGAGCACACATGCAATGACACAGGTGGATCCATAGGTGGATTGTGAAAATAACACACATGCAATGACTCTGGTTGTTGTTAGTAAAAAGAACACACATGCAATGACACTGGTGGATCCATGTGTGGTCTCTGAAGAGAACACACATGCAATGACTCTAGTTGTGGTTAATGAGAAGAACACACATTTCAACGACACTAGTTGATCCATATGTGGTATGTGAAAAGAACACACATGCAATGACTCCAGTTGTTGTTAGTAAAAAGAACACAAATGCAATGACACTGGTGGATCCATGTGTGGTCTCTGAAGAGAACACACATTTCAATGACACTGGTGGATCCATATGTGGTATGTGAAAATAATAGTCATGAAGTGACTCAAGTTGTTGTTAGTAAAAAGAACACACATGCAATGACACTGGTGGATCCATGTGTGGTCTCTGAAGAGAACACACATGCAATGGCTCTGGTTGTCGTTAGTAAAAAGAGCACACGTGCAATGACACTCGTGGATCCATAGGTGGATTTTGAAAAGAACACACATGCAATGACACCTGTGGATCCATATGTGGTATGTGAAAAGAACACAGATGCGATGACTCCAGTTGTTGTATGTAAAAAGAACACACATGTAATGACACTGGTGGATCCATGTATGGTCTCTGAAGAGAACACACATTTCAATGACACTGGTGGATCCATATGTGGTATGTGAAAAGAACACACATGCAATGACTCCAGTTGTTGTTAGTAAAAAGAACACTCATGCAATGACACTGGTGGATCCATGTGTGGTCTCTGAAGAGAACACACATGCAATAACTCTAGCTGTTGTTAATGATAAGAACACACATAACAATGACACTAGTGCATCCATATGTGGTATGTGAAAAGAATAGTGATGAAATGACTCCAGTTGTTGTTAGTGAAAAGAACACACATGCAATGACACTAGTGGATCCATGTGTGGTCTCTGAAGAGAACACACATGCAATGACTCTGGCTGTTGTTAGTAAAATGAGCACAAATGCAATGACACTGGTGTATCCATAGGTGGATTGTGAAAAGAACACGGATATTGTTGTTAGTAAAAAGAACACACATGTTGTGACACTGGTGGATCCATGTGTGGTCTCTGAAGAGAACACACATGCAATGACTCTGGTTGTTGTTAGTAAAAAGGACACACATGCAATGACTCTGGTTGTTGTTAATAAAAAGAACACACATGCAATGACTCTGGATGCTGTTAGTAAAAAGAGCACACATGCAATGACACTGGTGGATCCATATGTGGTATGTGAAAAGAACACACATGCAATGACTCTGGTTGTTGTTAGTAAAAAGAACACACATGCAATGACACTGGTGGATCCATGTGTGGTCTCTAGAGAGAACACACATTTCAATCACACCGGTGGATCCATATGTGGTATGTGAAGAGAACACACATGCAATGACTCCAGTTGTTGTTAGTAAAAAGAACACACATGCAATGACACTGGTGGATCAATCTGTGGTCTCTAAAGAGAACACACATGGAATGACTCTGGTTGTTGTTAGTAAAAAGAACACACATGCAATGACTCTGGTTGTTGTTAGTAAAAAGAACACACATGCAATGACACTGGTGGATCCATTTGTGGTCTCTGAAGAGAACACACATTTCAATGACACTGATGGATCCATATGTGGTATGTGAAAAGAACACACATGCAATGACTCGAGTTGTTGTTAGTAAAAAGAACATACATGCAATGACACTGGTGGATCCATGTGTGGTTTCTAAAGAGAACACACATGCAATAACTCTAGCTGTGGTTAATGAGAAGAACACACATTTCAATGACACTAGTGGATCCATATGTGGTATGTGAAAAGAATAGTCATGAAATGACTCCAATTGTTGTTAGTGAAAAGAACACACATGCAATGACGCTGGTGGATCCATGTGTGGTCCATGAAGAGAACACTCATGCAATGACTCTGGTTGTTGTTAGTAAAACGAGCACACATGCAATGACACAGGTGGATCCATAGGTGGATTGTGAAAATAACACACATGCAATGACTCTGTTTGTTGTTAGTAAAAAGAACACACACGCAATGACACTGGTGGATCCATGTGTGGTCTCTGAAGAGAACACACATGCAATGACTCTAGCTGTGGTTAATGAGAAGAACACACATTTAAACGACATTGGTTGATCCATATGTGGTATGTGAAAAGAACACACATGCAATGACTCAGTTGTTGTTAGTAAAAAGAACACAAATGCAATGACATGGTGGATCCATGTGTGGTCTCTGAGAGAACACACATTTCAATGACACTGGTGGATCCATATGTGGTATGTGAAAATAATAGTCATGAAGTGACTCCAGTTGTTGTTAGTAAAAAGAACACACATGCAATGACACTGGTGGATCCATGTGTGGCCTCTGAAGAGAACACACATGCAATGGCTCTGGTTGTCGTTAGTAAAAAGAACACACATTTCAATGACACCTGTGGATCCATATGTGGTATGTGAAAAGAACACAGATGCAATGACTCCAGTTGTTGTATGTAAAAAGAACACACATGCAATGACACTGGTGGATCCATGTATGGTCCCTGAAGAGAACACACATTTCAATGACACTGGTGGATCCATATATGGTATGTGAAAAGAACACACATGCAATGACTCTAGTTGTTGTTAGTAAAAAGAACACACATGCAATGAAACTTGTGGATCCATGTGTGGTATCTGAAGAGAACACACATGCAATGACTCTAGTTGTTGTTAGTAACAAGAGCACACATGCAATGACACTGGTGGATCGATGTGTGGTCTCTGAAGAGAACACACATTTCAATGACCCCGGTGGATCCATATGGCGTATGTGAAAAGAACACACATGCAATGACTCCAGTTGTTGTTAGTAAAAAGAGCACACATGCAATGACACTGGTGGATCCATGTGTGGTCTCTAAAGAGAACACACATTTCAATGACACTGGTGGATCCATATGTGGTATGTGAAAAGATCACGCATGCAATGACTCCAGTTGTTGTTAGTAAAAAGAGCACACATGCAATGACACTGGTGGATCCATGTGTGGTCTCTAAAGAGAACACACATTTCAATGACACTTGTGGATCCATATGTGGTATGTGAAAAGAACACACATGCAATGACCCGAGTTGTTGTTAGTAAAAAGAACACACATGCAATGACAACGGTGGATCCATGTGTGGTCTCTGAAGAGAACACACATGCAATAACTCTAGCTGTTGTTAATGAGAAGAACACATATTTCAATGACACTGGTGCATTCATATGTGGTATGTGAAAAGAATAGTCATGAAATGACTCCAGTTGTTGTTAGTGAAAAGAACACACATGCAATGACATCAGGATCTATGTGTGGTCTCCGAAGAGAACACACATGCAATGACTCTGGCTTTTGTTAGTAAAAAGAGCACAAATGCAATGACACTGGTGGATCCTTAGGTGGATTGTGAAAATAATATGCATGCAATGACTCTGGTTGTTGTTAGTAAAAAGAACACGCATGCAATGGCACTGGTGGATCCATGTGTGGTCTCTGAAGAGAACACACATGCAATGACTCTAGCTGTGGTTAATGAGAAGAACACACATTTCAATGACACTGGTGGATGCATATGTGGTATGTGAAAAGAACACACATGCGATGACTCTAGTTGTTTTTAGTAAAAAGAACACACATACAATCACACTGGTGGATCCATGTGTGGTATCTGAAGAGAACACACATTTCAATGACACTGGTGGATCCATATGTGGTATGTGAAAATAATAGTCATGAAATGACTCCAGTTGTTGTTAGTAAAAAGAACACACATGCAATGACACTGGTGGATCCGTGTGTGGTCTCTGAAGAGAACACAAATGCAATGACTCTGGTTGTTGTTAGTAAAAAGAGCACATATGGAATGACATTGGTGGATCCATAGGTGGATTGTGAAAAGAACACACATGCAATGACACTGGTGGATCCATATGTGGTATGTGAAAAGAACACACATGCAATGACTCCAGTTGTTATATGAAAAAAGAACACACATCCAATGACATCAGGATCCATGTGTGGTCTCTGAAGAGAACACACATTTCAATGACACTGATGGATCCATATGTGGTATGTGAAAAGAACACACATGCAATGACTCCAGTTGTTGTTAGTAAAAAGAACACAAATGCAATGACACTGGTGGATCCATGTGTATTCTCTGAAGAGAACACACATTTCAATGACACTGGTGGATCCATATGTGGTATGTGAAAATAATAGTCATGAAGTGACTCAAGTTGTTGTTAGTAAAAAGAACACACATGCAATGACACTGGTGGATCCATGTGTGGTCTCTGAAAAGAACACACATGCAATGGCTCTGGTTGTCGTTAGTAAAAAGAGCACACGTGCAATGACACTCGTGGATCCATAGGTGGATTTTGAAAAGAACACACATGCAATTACACCTGTGGATCCATATGTGGTATGTGAAAAGAACACAGATGCGATGACTCCAGTTGTTGTATGTAAAAAGAACACACATGTAATGACACTGGTGGATCCATGTATGGTCTCTGAAGAGAACACACATTTCAATCACACGTGTGGATCCATATGTGGTATGTGAAAAGAACACACATGCAATGACTCCAGTTGTTGTTAGTAAAAAGAACACTCATGCAATGACACTGGTGGATCCATGTGTGGTCTCTGAAGAGAACACACATGCAATAACTCTAGCTGTTGTTAATGATAAGAACACACATAACAATGACACTAGTGCATCCATATGTGGTATGTGAAAAGAATAGTGATGAAATGACTCCAGTTGTTGTTAGTGAAAAGAACACACATGCAATGACACTAATGGATCCATGTGTGGTCTCTGAAGAGAACACACATGCAATGACTCTGGCTGTTGTTAGTAAAATGAGCACAAATGCAATGGCACTGGTGTATCCATAGGTGGATTGTGAAAAGAACACGGATATTGTTGTTAGTAAAAAGAACACACATGTTGTGACACTGGTGGATCCATGTGTGGTCTCTGAAGAGAACACACATGCAATGACTTTGGTTGTTGTTAGTAAAAAGGACACACATGCAATGACTCTGGTTGTTGTTAATAAAAAGAACACACATGCAATGACTCGGATGTCATAGTAAAAAGAGCACACATGCAATGACACTGGTGGATCCATATGTGGTATGTGAAAAGAACACACATGCAATGACTCTGGTTGTTGTTAGTAAAAAGAACACACATGCAATGACACTGGTGGATCCATGTGTGGTCTCTAGAGAGAACACACATTTCAATCACACCGGTGGATCCATATGTGGTATGTGAAAAGAACACACATGCAATGACTCCAGTTGTTGTTAGTAAAAAGAACACACATGCAATGACACTGGTGGATCAATCTGTGGTCTCTAAAGAGAACACACATGCAATGACTCTGGTTGTTGTTAGTAAAAAGAACACACATGGAATGACTCTGGTTGTTGTTAGTAAAAAGAACACACATGCAATGACTCTGGTTGTTGTTAGTAAAAAGAACACATGCAATGACACTGGTGGATCCATTTGTGGTCTCTGAAGAGAACACACATTTCAATGACACTGATGGATCCATATGTGGTATGTGAAAAGAACACACATGCAATGACTCGAGTTGTTGTTAGTAAAAAGAACATACATGCAATGACACTGGTGGATCCATGTGTGGTTTCTAAAGAGAACACACATGCAATAACTCTAGCTGTGGTTAATGAGAAGAACACACATTTCAATGACACTAGTGGATCCATATGTGGTATGTGAAAAGAATAGTCATGAAATGACTCCAATTGTTGTTAGTGAAAAGAACACACATGCAATGACGCTGGTGGATCTATGTGTGGTCTCTGAAGAGAACACACATGCAATGACTCTGGATGTTGTTAGTAAAAAGAGCACACATGCAATGACACAGGTGGATCCATAGGTGGATTGTGAAAATAACACACATGCAATGACTCTGGTTGTTGTTAGTAAAAAGAACACACATGCAATGACACTGGTGGATCCATGTGTGGTCTCTGAAGAGAACACACATGCAATGACTCTAGCTGTGGTTAATGAGAAGAACACACATTTAAACGACATTGGTTGATCCATATGTGGTATGTGAAAAGAACACACATGCAATGACTCTAGTTGTTGTTAGTAAAAAGAACACACATGCAATGACACTGGTGGATCCATCTGTGGTCTCTGAAGAGAACACACATGCAATGACTCTGGTTGTTGTTAGTAAAAAGAACACAAATGCAATGACACTGGTGGATCCATGTGTGGTCTCTGAAGAGAACACACATTTCAATGACACTGGTGGATCCATATGTGGTATGTGAAAATAATAGTCATGAAGTCACTCCAGTTGTTGTTAGTAAAAAGAACACACATGCAATGACACTGGTGGATCCATGTGTGGCCTCTGAAGAGAACACACATGCAATGGCTCTGGTTGTCGTTAGTAAAAAGAACACACATTTCAATGACACCTGTGGATCCATATGTGGTATGTGAAAAGAACACAGATGCAATGACTCCAGTTGTTGTATGTAAAAAGAACACACATGCAATGACACTGGTGGATCCATGTATGGTCCCTGAAGAGAACACACATTTCAATGACACTGGTGGATCCATATGTGGTATGTGAAAAGAACACACATGCAATGACTCTAGTTGTTGTTAGTAAAAAGAACACACATGCAATGAAACTTGTGGATCCATGTGTGGTCTCTGAAAAGAACACACATGCAATGGCTCTGGTTGTCGTTAGTAAAAAGAGCACACGTGCAATGACACTCGTGGATCCATAGGTGGATTTTGAAAAGAACACACATGCAATGACACCTGTGGATCCATATGTGGTATGTGAAAAGAACACAGATGCGATGACTCCAGTTGTTGTATGTAAAAAGAACACACATGTAATGACACTGGTGGATCCATGTATGGTCTCTGAAGAGAACACACATTTCAATGACACTGGTGGATCCATATGTGGTATGTGAAAAGAACACACATGCAATGACTCCAGTTGTTGTTAGTAAAAAGAACACTCATGCAATGACACTGGTGGATCCATGTGTGGTCTCTGAAGAGAACACACATGCAATAACTCTAGCTGTTGTTAATGAGAAGAACACATATTTCAATGACACTGGTGCATTCATATGTGGTATGTGAAAAGAATAGTCATGAAATGACTCCAGTTGTTGTTAGTGAAAAGAACACACATGCAATGACACTGGTGGATCTATGTGTGGTCTCCGAAGAGAACACACATGCAATGACTCTGGCTTTTGTTAGTAAAAAGAGCACAAATGCAATGACACTGGTGGATCCTTAGGTGGATTGTGAAAATAATATGCATGCAATGACTCTGGTTGTTGTTAGTAAAAAGAACACGCATGCAATGACACTGGTGGATCCATGTGTGGTCTCTGAAGAGAACACACATGCAATGACTCTAGCTGTGGTTAATGAGAAGAACACACATTTCAATGACACTGGTGGATGCATATGTGGTATGTGAAAAGAACACACATGCGATGACTCTAGTTGTTTTTAGTAAAAAGAACACACATACAATCACACTGGTGGATCCATGTGTGGTATCTGAAGAGAACACACATTTCAATGACACTGGTGGATCCATATGTGGTATGTGAAAATAATAGTCATGAAATGACTCCAGTTGTTGTTAGTAAAAAGAACACACATGCAATGACACTGGTGGATCCGTGTGTGATCTCTGAAGAGAACACAAATGCAATGACTCTGGTTGTTGTTAGTAAAAAGAGCACATATGGAATGACATTGGTGGATCCATAGGTGGATTGTGAAAAGAACACACATGCAATGACACTGGTGGATTCATATGTGGTATGTGAAAAGAACACACATGCAATGACTCCAGTTGTTATATGAAAAAAGAACACACATCCAATGACACTGGTGGATCCATGTGTGGTCTCTGAAGAGAACACACATTTCAATGACACTGATGGATCCATATGTGGTATGTGAAAAGAACACACATGCAATGACTCGAGTTGTTGTTAGTACAAAGAACACACATGCAATGACACTGGTGGATCCATGTGTGGTCTCTGAAGAGAACACACATGCAATAACACTAGTTGTGGTTAATGAGAAGAACACACATTTCAATGACACTGGTGGATCCATATGTGGTATGTGAAAAGAATAGTCATGAAATGAATCCAATTGTTGTTAGTGAAAAGAACACACATGCAATGGAACTGGTGGATCCATGTGTGGTCTCTGAAGAGAATACACATGCAATGACTCTGACTGTTGTTAGTAAAAAGAGCACACATGCAATGACACTGGTGGATCCATGTGTGGTCTCTGAACAGAACACACATGCAATGACTCTGGCTGTTGTTAGTACAATGAGCACAAATGCAATGACACTGGTGGATCCTTAGGTGGATTGTGAAAAGAACACGCATGTAATGACTCTGGTTGTTAGTAAAAAGAACACACATGCAATGACACTGGTGGATCCATGTGTGGTCTCTGAAGAGAACACACATGCAATGACTCTGGCTGTGGTTAATGAGAAGAACACACATTTCAATGACACTGGTGGATCCATATGTGGTATGTGAAAAGAACACACATGCAATGACTCCAGTTGTTTTTAGTAAAAAGAACACACATGCAATCACACTAGTGGATCCATGTGTGGTCTTTGAAGAGAACACACATGCAATGACTCTAGTTGTTGTTAGTAAAAAGAACACACATGCAATGACTCTGGTTGTTGTTAGTAAAAAGAACACACATGCAATGACTTTGGATGTTGTTAGTAAAAAGAGCACACATGCAATGACATTGGTGGATCAATAGGTGGATTGTGAAAAGACACACATGCAATGACTCTGGTTGCTGTTAGTAAAAAGAACACACATGCAATGACACTGGTGGATCCATGTGTGATCTCTGAATAGAACACACATGCAATGACTCTAGCTGTGGTTAATGAGAATAACACACATTTCAATGACACTGGCCATATGTGGTATGTGAAAAGAACACACATGCAATGACTCCAGTTGTTGTTAGTAAAAAGAACACACATGTAATGACACTGGTGGATCCATGTGTGGTCTCTGAAGAGAACACACATTTCAATCACACTGATGGATCCATATATGGTATGTGAAAAGAACACACATGCAATGACTCCAGTTGTTGTTAGTAAAAAGAACACACATGCAATGACACTGGTGGATCCATCTGTGGTCTCTGAAGAGAACACACATGCAATGACTCTGGTTGTTGTTTGTAAAAAGAACACACATGCAATGACTATGGTTGTTGTTAGTAAAAAGAACACACATGCAATGAATCTGGTTGTTGTTAGTAAAAAGAGCACACATGCAATGACACTGGTAGATCCATGTGTGGTCTATGAAGAGAACACACATTTCAATCACACTGATGGATCCATATGTGGTATGTGAAAAGAACACACATGCAATGACTCCAGTTGTTGTTAGTAAAAAGAACACACATGCAATGAAAATGGTGGATCCATGTGTGGTCTCTAAAGAGAACACACATTTCAATGACACTGGTGGATCCATATGTGGTATGTGAAAATAATAGTCATGAAGTGACTCCAGTTGTTGTTAGTAAAAAGAACACACATGCAATGACACTGGTTGATCCATGTGTGGTCTCTGAAGAGAACACACATGCAATGGCTCTGGTTGTTGTTAGTAAAAAGAGCACACATGCAATGACACTGGTGGATCCATAGGTGGATTGTGAAAATAACACACATGCAATGACACCGGTGGATCCATATGTGGTATGTGAAAAGAACACAGATGCAATGACTCTAGTTGTTGTATGTAAAAGAACACACATGCAATGACACTAGTGGATCCATGCATGGTCTCTAAAGAGAACACACATTTCAATGACACTGGTGGATCCATATGTGGTATGTGAAAAGAACACACATGCAATGACTCCAGTTGTTGTTAGTAAAAAGAACACACATGCAACGAAACTTGTGGATCCATGTGTGGTATGTGAAGAGAACACACATGCAATGACTCTGGTTGTTGTTAGTAAAAAGAGAACACATGCAATGACACTGGTGGAACCAGGTGTGGTCTCTCAAGAGAACACACATTTCAATGACACTGGTGGATCCATATGGGGTATGTGAAAAGAACACACATGTAATGACTTCAGTTGTTGATAGTAAAAAGAACACACATGCAATGACACTGGTGGATCCAAGTGTGGTCTCTGAAGAGAACACACATGCAATAACTCTAGCTGTTGTTAATGAGAAGAACACACGTTTCAATGACACTGGTGCATCCATACGTGGTGTGTGAAAAGAATAGTCATGAAATGACTCCAGTTGTTGTTAGTGAAAAGAACACACATGCAATGACACTGGTGGATCCATGTGTGGTCTCTGAAGAGAACACAAATGCAATGACTCTGGCTTTTGTTAGTACAATGAGCACAAATGCAATGACACTGGTGGATCCATAGGTGGATTGTGAAAAGAACACGCATGTAATGACTCTGGTTGTTGTTAGTACAAAGAACACACATGCATTGACACTGGTGGATCCATCTGTGGTCTCTGAAGAGAACACACATGCAATGACTCTGGCTGTGGTTAATGAGAAGAACACACATTTCAATGACACTGGTGGATCCATATGTGGTATGTGAAAAGAACACACATGCAATGACTCCAGTTATTTTTAGTAAAAAGAACACACATGCAATCACACTGGTGGATCCATGTGTGGTCTTTGAAGAGAACACACATGCAATGACTCTGGTTGTTGTTAGTAAAAAGAACACACATGCAATGACTCTGGCTTTTGTTAGTAAAAAGAGCACAAATGCAATGACACTGGTGGATCCTTAGGTGGATTGTGAAAAAAATATGCATGCAATGACTCTGGTTGTTGTTAGTAAAAAGAACACGCATGCAATGACACTGGTGGATCCATGTGTGGTCTCTGAAGAGAACACACATGCAATGACTCTAGCTGTGGTTAATGAGAAGAACACACATTTCAATGACACTGGTGGATCCATATGTGGTATGTGAAAAGAACACACATGCGATGACTCTAGTTGTTTTTAGTAAAAAGAACACACATACAATCACACTGGTGGATCCATGTGTGGTATCTGAAGAGAACACACATTTCAATGACACTGGTGGATCCATATGTGGTATGTGAAAATAATAGTCATGAAATGACTCCAGTTGTTGTTAGTAAAAAGAACACACATGCAATGACACTGGTGGATCCGTGTGTGGTCTCTGAAGAGAACACAAATGCAATGACTCTGGTTGTTGTTAGTAAAAAGAGCACATATGGAATGACATTGGTGGATCCATAGGTGGATTGTGAAAAGAACACACATGCAATGACACTGGTGGATCCATATGTGGTATGTGAAAAGAACACACATGCAATGACTCCAGTTGTTATATGAAAAAAGAACACACATCCAATGACACTGGTGGATCCATGTGTGGTCTCTGAAGAGAACACACATTTCAATGACACTGATGGATCCATATGTGGTATGTGAAAAGAACACACATGCAATGACTCGAGTTGTTGTTAGTACAAAGAACACACATGCAATGACACTGGTGATTCCATGTGTGGTCTCTGAAGAGAACACACATGCAATAACACTAGTTGTGGTTAATGAGAAGAACACACATTTCAATGACACTGGTGGATCCATATGTGGTATGTGAAAAGTATAGTCATGAAATGAATCCAATTGTTGTTAGTGAAAAGAACACACATGCAATGGCACTGGTGGATCCATATGTGGTCTCTGAAGAGAATACACATGCAATGACTCTGACTGTTGTTAGTAAAAAGAGCACACATGCAATGACACTGGTGGATCCATGTGTGGTCTCTGAACAGAACACACATGCAATGACTCTGGCTGTTGTTAGTACAATGAGCACAAATGCAATGACACTGGTGGATCCATAGGTGGATTGTGAAAAGAACACACATGTAATGACTCTGGTTGTTAGTAAAAAGAACACACATGCAATGACACTGGTGGATCCATGTGTGGTCTCTGAAGAGAACACACATGCAATGACTCTGGCTGTGGTTAATGAGAAGAACACACATTTCAATGACACTGGTGGATCCATATGTGGTATGTGAAAAGAACACACATGCAATGACTCCAGTTGTTTTTAGTAAAAAGAACACACATGCAATCACACTGGTGGATCCATGTGTGGTCTTTGAAAAGAACACACATGCAATGACTCTGGTTGTTGTTAGTAAAAAGAACACACATGCAATGACTCTGGTTGTTGTTAGTAAAAAGAACACACATGCAATGACTTTGGATGTTGTTAGTAAAAAGAGCACACATGCAATGACACTGGTGGATCAATAGGTGGATTGTGAAAAGACACACATGCAATGACTCTGGTTGCTGTTAGTAAAAAGAACACACATGCAATGACACTGGTGGATCCATGTGTGGTCTCTGAATAGAACACACATGCAATGACTCTAGCTGTGGTTAATGAGAAGAACACACATTTCAATGACACTGGCCATATGTGGTATGTGAAAAGAACACACATGCAATGACTCTAGTTGTTGTTAGTAAAAAGAACACACATGTAATGACAATGGTGGATCCATGTGTGGTCTCTGAAGAGAACACACATTTCAATCACACTGATGGATCCATATATGGTATGTGAAAAGAACACACATGCAATGACTCCATTTTTTGTTAGTAAAAAGAACACACATGCAATGACACTGGTGGATCCATCTGTGGTCTCTGAAGAGAACACACATGCAATGACTCTGGTTGTTGTTTGTAAAAAGAACACACATGCAATGACTATGGTTGTTGTTAGTAAAAAGAACACACATGCAATGAATCTGGTTGTTGTTAGTAAAAAGAGCACACATGCAATGACACTGGTAGATCCATGTGTGGTCTATGAAGAGAACACACATTTCAATCACACTGATGGATCCATATGTGGTATGTGAAAAGAACACACATGCAATGACTCCAGTTGTTGTTAGTAAAAAGAACACACATGCAATGACACTGGTGGATCCATGTGTGGTCTTTGAAGAGAACACACATTTCAATGACACTGGTGGATCCATATGTGGTATGTGAAAATAATAGTCATGAAGTGACTCCAGTTGTTGTTAGTAAAAAGAACACACATGCAATGACACTGGTTGATCCATGTGTGGTCTCTGAAGAGAACACACATGCAATGGCTCTGGTTGTTGTTAGTAAAAAGAGCACACATGCAATGACACTGGTGGATCCATAGGTGGATTGTGAAAAGAACACACATGCAATGACACCGGTGGATCCATATGTGGTATGTGAAAAGAACACAGATGCAATGACTCTAGTTGTTGTATGTAAAAGAACACACATGCAATGACACTAGTGGATCCATGTATGGTCTCTAAAGAGAACACACATTTCAATGACACTGGTGGATCCATATGTGGTATGTGAAAAGAACACACATGCAATGACTCCAGTTGTTGTTAGTAAAAAGAACACACATGCAACGAAACTTGTGGATCCATGTGTGGTATGTGAAGAGAACACACATGCAATGACTCTGGTTGTTGTTAGTAAAAAGAGCACACATGCAATGACACTGGTGGAACCAGGTGTGGTCTCTGAAGAGAACACACATTTCAATGACACTGGTGGATCCATATGGGGTATGTGAAAAGAACACACATGTAATGACTTCAGTTGTTGATAGTAAAAAGAACACACATGCAATGACACTGGTGGATCCAAGTGTGGTCTCTGAAGAGAACACACATGCAATAACTCTAGCTGTTGTTAATGAGAAGAACACACGTTTCAATGACACTGGTGCATCCATACGTGGTGTGTGAAAAGAATAGTCATGAAATGACTCCAGTTGTTGTTAGTGAAAAGAACACACATGCAATGACACTGGTGGATCCATGTGTGGTCTCTGAAGAGAACACAAATGCAATGACTCTGGCTTTTGTTAGTACAATGAGCACAAATGCAATGACACTGGTGGATCCATAGGTGGATTGTGAAAAGAACACGCATGTAATGACTCTGGTTGTTGTTAGTACAAAGAACACACATGCAATGACACTGGTGGATCCATCTGTGGTCTCTGAAGAGAACACACATGCAATGACTCTGGCTGTGGTTAATGAGAAGAACACACATTTCAATGACACTGGTGGATCCATATGTGGTATGTGAAAAGAACACACATGCAATGACTCCAGTTATTTTTAGTAAAAAGAACACACATGCAATCACACTGGTGGATCCATGTGTGGTCTTTGAAGAGAACACACATGCAATGACTCTGGTTGTTGTTAGTAAAAAGAACACACATGCAATGACTTTGGCGGTTGTTAGTAAAAAGAACACACATGCAATGACTTTGGCTGTTGTTAGTAAAAAGAGCACACATGCAATGACTCTGGTGGATCCATGTGTGGTCTCTGAATAGAACACACATGCAATGACTCTAGCTGTGGTTAATGAGAAGAACACACATTTCAATGACACTGGCCATATGTGGTATGTGAAAAGATCACACATGCAATGACTCCAGTTGTTGTTAGTAGAAAGAACACACATGCAATGACACTGGTGGATCCATGTGTGGTCTTTGAAGAGAACAGACATTTCAATCACATTGGTGGATCCATATGTGGTATGTGAAAAGAACACACATGCAATGACTCTAGTTGTTGTTAGTAAAAAGAACACACATGCAATGACACTGGTGGATCCATCTGTGGTCTCTGAAGAGAACACACATGCAATGACTCTGGTTGTTGTTAGTAAAAAGAACACACATGCAATGACACTGGTGCATCCATATCTGGTATGTGAAAAGAATAGTCATGAAATAACTCCAGTTGTTGTTAGTGAAAAGAACACACATGCAATGACACTGGTGGATCCATGTGTGGTCTCTAAAGAGAACACACATGCAATGACTCTAGCTGTGGTTAATGAGAAGAACACACATTTCAATGACACTGGTGGAAGCAATGTGGCATTTCGGATATTTTATGTGGATGACATATTATTGATTGGAAATGATATAGATCTTTTAAACAATGTTAAAAGTTATCTAAACAGCAAATTTTCGATGAAAGACCTTGGTGAAGCGTCATATATATTAGGCATTAAAATCTATAGAGATAGATCAAGGCGCCTAATTGGGCTATCGTAGAGTACATACGTTGATAAGATATTAAAGAAGTTTAATTTGGACGAAAGTAAGAAGGGGTTCTTACCTATGTTGCAAGGCAAGACATTGAGTAAGACTCAAAGTCCGGCTACGGCAGAAGAAAGAGAGATGATGGATAAGATCCCCTATGCCTCGGCCATAGGCTCTATTATGTATGCCATGCTATGTACAAGACCGGATGTGGCACATGCTATTAGTTTGACTAGTAGGTACCAATCTGATCCAGGTTCGGAACACTAGATAGCGGTAAAGAACATCCTCAAGTACTTGAGAAGAACTAAGGATATGTTTCTCATATACGGAGGTGAAGAAGAGCTAGTCGCTAAGTGTTATGTCGATGCTAGCTTTGACACCGATCCGGATGACTCTAAGTCTCAATCCGTATACGTATTTCTCTTGAACGGAGCAGCAGTTAGTTGGAGGAGTTCCAAACAACCTGTGGTGGCTGGATCAACAACGGAGGCGGAATATGTTGCTGCTTCAGAAGCGGCACAGGAGGCAGTTTGGATGAAAGAGTTCATTACAGAACTGGGTGTGGTTCCCAGTGCGTTGGACCCAATGGTGATCTATTGTGACAACAATGGAGCCATAGCCAACCCAAAGGAACCAAGGTCTCACAAGAATTCCAAACATATTAAGCGCTGGTTTCACTCCATCCGCGAGCATGTCAAGGATGGAGATATAAAGATTTGTAAAGTACACACGGACCTAAATGTAGCAGATCCGTTGACTAAAGTTCTCCCTAGGGCAAAACATGATCAACACCAGAACTCCATGGGTGTTAGATTTATCACTATGTGAACTAGATTATTGTCTCTAGTGCAAGTGGGAGACTGAAGGAACTATGCCCTGAGAGGCAATAATAAAGTTGTTATTATATATTCCTTATACATGGTAGATGTTTATTTTACATGCTAGAAATGTATTGATTCGGAAACATCAATACATGTGTGTTTAATAAACAAAAAGGGTTCCTAGTGATGCCTATCTTATAGACTAGCTTGTTGATTAACATGATGATCAAGGTTTCCTGATCATGGACATTGGATGTTGTTAATAACAAGGTCACACCATTGGTGGAATGATGTGATGAACATTCATCCAAAGTATAGCATTACGATCAAGTCATTATGTTTATATTGCTATAACATCATACGAAGTAATCTTTATCCTTAGACCATGAGATCATGTTAATTGCTAACACCGGAAGAGTATCTTGATAACATCAAACGTCACACTGTAATGTGGGTGACTATAAAGATGGGTTCAGTACTACGAAGGTGTTATGTTGAGGCTCATGGATCAAGAGTGGAATTTGTCAATCCAGATGACGGATAGATATACTCTGGGCCCTCTCAATGATATCACATTAGGATAGCCTGCAAGCAAGTGATGTGATCACTAGAATGTTATATCACAGGAACGAGAAAAGAGTGCATGTCGGTAACGAGATCAAACTAGGTATGGAGATACCGATGATCGAATCTCAGACATGTAATATATCGAGAGGCAAAGGGATTTAGTTACAAGCATTAAAGGTTCTCACGATCATAGGAGTCATCGTTGAATGTGTAGGAGTCAGTACGGATCTCCAGGTCCCGCTGCTGATTATTGATCGGAGAAGGGTCTCGATCATGTCTGCATTATTCGCGAACCATAGGGTGGCACACTTAAGAGTTACCGGACACCATTTTGGAGCACATATGTTTCAGACAAAAGAATTACAAAGCGCAGGAATTGTTTCAATAGAAACCAGAAATTGTTTCGGGTGAAATTGCAGAAGGTGGTTCTGCATGTGATATTGAAATATTGCAAGGGGCTATATGTGAATGTTTGTTAATTAAAGTAATTAACAAAATTCTGAATAAATTTAATAAAAAGAGTTTTATTAAATGAGAGAGCATTAAATTTGAGAAATTTAATGCATTTAAAGTGGAGACTTTAAAAGGGAATGTGAAGAGGCATTTTAATGTGGAGGGGTTACCACCACATGAATGGGGGAGGTGAGGGTCACCCCCATGCCGACCATGGAGAGAGGGCACCCCTCGTCCTATAAAAGGCCACCCATTCCTCCTTCATCCTCGACACCTCCTTGTGAAGGATCTCTCCCCCTCTAGAATTATTCCCCCATGGTCTCGGATTAGCGAGATACATGTTCCCGGTGGCATTTCGTCTGGAAGGAGTTGCTGCTTCCGCTGGATCGCTGGAGCGAGGAGGTGGAGGTTGTCCGGTGGCTTTAACGTGTGTGCGAGTGCGGATGCGCTGCTGAGTTGCGGCGCTCGGACTTCCTCGCGATCTTGAGATCGGCAAGTGTACGACTACATAAACCACGAGTTCCTACTCGTTAACAAAGCTTGTTGTCTACGAGGGTAAGTTCTCGTTGGATGTATGTCCACCCGTTGCTTTGTACCTACTAGATAGATCTTGGTGTGTAGTTCACACCGTAAGAATTTTTTTGTTTTCTATGTTGCGGACCCAACAGTGGTATCAGAGCCTGATCTATGCGTAGGTGCTTAGCACGGGTAGTACACATATGGTTGATATGTGGGCGATGATGATCATGTTATTGCATCTTCTATGTATTTTGGATATTGGTGGCATAGTGGGATGAAGCCGGACCAACCTTACATGTCATCGCACATGAGACCGGTTCCACGACGCATGCAACTTGTTTTGCATAAGTGGTCGGGTGTCTGTCTCTCCTACTATAGTCAATATCTGATTTACAACGAGTTGCTAATAACTTAGTTATCCTCGTTGTGGTTCATGTTCGTAGGTAAGAACGGTTCTATCTCCGAAAGCCCTAAGCCACGTCAAACTTGCAATTGATAAATTAGAGGCGTCTAGTTTAGATCATTGCTGGGCTAGTGTATTGATATGGTATTGTTGTAAGTAGATGTATGGTGGATACTCTTACAACACACTCAACGTGTAAGTTCCATAGACCTTGGCCTTACACACAAAGGAATGATAGAGATCATACCATGATGCAAGTGATAGAGATCAAATGCATGGACCATATCATCTCACTTTACACATTAGATGTTAGCATCTTATACTGCTAGTTTGGCGCGTTTGATAGCATTATAAGATGATCCCTCTTTTAGATATCAAGATAAAAATGTGTTCTTCCTTGAGTATGCACCGTTTTATGGATCGTGTTTCGAGACATCACGTGATGATCGGGCGTACTCGAATCTACGCTTTCATAGGAACAGGTGTAAGACAGTTTTACACACGCGAATACTAAGGTTCTTACTTGGCGAGCCTAACATGTATAGACATGGCCTCGAAACATGGACCGAAAGGTTAAGCATGAGTCATATGGTTGATATGATGCCCATATAGATGCTCGCCTTTGAAGCTATATCAACTCACGTGATGATCGGACTTGGTATAGTGGATTTGGTTCATGTAATCACCAAAAGGACACGAGGGATGTCGTTTTTGAGTGGGAGTTCATTAGTAATTTGGATTAGTTGAACTCAATCTATCATAAACTTAGTCTAAATAAACTTTACAAATTCTGTTGTAGATGGCACCACCTGCTTTTAATTTCAATGTGTTCATGGAGAAAGAAAACTTGCTGTGAATGGTAGCAACTTCACCAACTGGGCTATGAATTTGAGGATTCTCCTCACTGCTGCACAAAAGCAATATGTGCTAGATGCACCGCTAGGCCCCCCCACCAGCTCCTGATGCCCCTGACAAGGAAAATAATGTCTATGTGACTCGTCAGGAGGACCACAACTTAGTTCATTGCAGCATACTGTATGGGCTAGAGCCAGAACTTCGAAAGCGTTTCGAAAATGGCAATGCCTTTGATACCATGGGAGAATTGAAAATGATTTTCGATACCCATGCTGCCGTAGAGAGTTATAATGCTACAGAAAAGTTCTTTAGCTACATGATGGAGGAAAACAACTCTGTTAGTGAGCACGTACTCAAAATTTCTGGGTACGCCGATAAGCTTGTGTCCTTGGGAATAACGATTCCCATTGACTTAGGAATACATCGTGTTATCCAATCTCTGCCACCTAGCTACAAGAGCTTCGTGATGAACAATAATATGCAGGGCATGAAGAAGTCTCATCCTGACACCTCCTTGTGAAGGATCTCTCTCCCCCTCTAGAATTATTCCCCCATGGTCTCGGATTAGCGAGATACATGTTCCCGGTGGCATTTCGTTTGGAAGGACTTGCTGCTTCCGCTGGATCGCTGGAGCGAGGAGGTGGAGGTTGTCCGGTGGCTTGAACGTGTGAGCGAGTGCAGATGCACTGCTGAGTTGCAGCGCTCGGACTTCCTCGCGATCTTGAGATCGACAAGTGTACTACTATATCAACCACGAGTTCCTACTCGTTAACAAAGCTCATTGTCTACGAGGGTAATTTCTCGTTGGATGAATGTCCACCCGTTGCTTTGTACCTAGTAGATAGATCTTGGCGTGTAGTTCACACCGTAGGAATTTTTTTGTTTTCTATGCTGCGGACCCAACAGTAAAAAGAACACACATGCCATGACACTGGTGGATCCATGTGTGGTCTCTGAAGAGAACACACATGCAATGACTCTGGTTGTTGTTAGTAAAAAGAACACACATGCAATGACTCTGGTTGTTGTTAGTAAAAAGAGCACACATGCAATGACACTAGTGGATCCATGTGTGGTCTCTGAAGAGAAAAAACATTTCAATGAGATTGGTGGATCCATATGTGGTATGTGAAAAGAACACACATGCAATGACTCCAGTTGTTGTTAGTAAAAAGAACACACATGCAATGACACTGGTGGATCCATGTGTTGTCTCTGAAGAGAACACACATGCAATAACTCTAGCTATGGTTAATGAGAAGAACACACATTTCAATGACACTTGTTGATCCATATGTGGTATGTGAAAAGAACAGATATGCAATGCCATCGGTGCATCCATATGTGGTATGTGAAAAGAACACAGATGCAATGGCTCTAGTTGCTGTTAGTAAAAAGAACACACATGCAATGACACTGGTGGATCCATGTGTGGTCTCTGAAGAGAACACACATGCAATAACTCTAGCTGTGGTTAATGAGAAGAACACACATTTCAATGACACTGGTGGATCCATATGTGGTATGTCAAAAGAATAGTCATGAAATGACTCCAATTGTTGTTAATGAAAAGAACACACCTGCAATGGCACTGGTGGATCCATGTGTGGTCTCTGAAGAGAACACACATGCAATGACTCTGGATGTTGTTAGTACAAAGAGCACACATGCAATGACACTGGTGGATCCATAGGTGGATTGTGAAAAGAACACACATGCAATGACTCTAGTTGTTGTTAGTAAAAAGAGCACACATGCAATGCACTGGTGGATCCATAGGTGGATTGTGAAAAGAACACACATGCAATGACACTGGTGGATCCATATGTGGTATGTGAAAACAACATAGATGCAATGACTCCGGTTGCTGTTAGTAAAAAGAACACACATGCAATGACACTGGTGGATCCATGTGTGGTCTCTGAAGAGAACACACATGCAATGACTCTAGCTGTGGTTAGTGAGAAGAACACACATTTCAATGACACTGGTTGATCCATATGTGGTATGTGAAAAGAACACACATGCAATGACTCTAGTTGTTGTTAGTAAAAAGAGCACACATGCAATGACACTGGTGGATCCATGTGTGGTCTCTGAAGAGAACACACATTTCAATGACACTGGTGGATCCATATGTGGTATGTGAAAATAATAGTCATGATGTGACTCTAGTTGTTGTTAGTAAAAAGAGAACACATGCAAAGACACTGGTGGATCCATGTGTGGTCTCTGAAGAGAACACACATGCAATGACTCTAGCTGTGGTTAATGAGAAGAACACACATTTCAATGACACTGGTTGATCCATATGTGGTATGTGAAAAGAACACACATGCAATGCCTCCAGTTGTTAGTAAAAAGAGCACACATGCAATGACACTGGTGGATCCATGTGTGGTCTCTGAAGAGAACACACATGCAATAACTCTAGATATGGTTAATGAGAAGAACACACATTTCAATGACACTGGTGGATCCATATGTGGTGTGTGAAAATAATAGTCATGAAGTGACTCTAGTTGTTGTTAATAAAAAGAAAACACTTGCAATGACACTGGTGGATCCATGTGTGGTCTCTGAAGAGAACACACATGCAATGGCTCTGGTTGTTGTTACTAAAAAGAGCACACATGCAATGACACTGGTGGATCAATAGGTGGATTGTGAAAAGAACACAGATGCAATGACACCGATGGATCCATATGTGGTATGTGAAAATAACGCAGATGCAATGACTCCAGTTGCTGTTAGTAAAAAGGACACACATGCAATGACACTGGTGGATGCATGTGTGGTCTGTGAAGAGAACGCACATTTCAATGACACTGGTGGATCGATATGTGGTATGTCAAAAGAACACACATGCAATGACTGAAGTTGTTGTTAGGAAAAAGAACACAGATGCAATGAAACTGGTGGATCCATGTGTGGTCTCTAAAGAGAACACACATGCAATGACTCCGGTTGTAGTTAGTAAACAGAACACACATGCAATGACTCTGGTTGTTGTTAGTAAAAAGAACACACATTTCAATGACACTTGTTGATCCATATGTGGTATGTGAAAAGAACACACATGCAATGACACCGGTGGATCCATATCTGGTATGTGAAAAGAACACAGATGCAATGGCTCCATTTGTTGTAAGTAAAAAGAACACACATGCAATGACACTGGTGGATCCATGTGTGGTCTCCGAAGAGAACACACATGCAATGACTCTAGCTGTGGTTAATGAGAAGAACACACATTTCAATGACACTGGCTGATCCATATGTGGTATGTGAAAAGAACACACATGCAATGACTCCAGTTGTTGTTAGTAAAAAGAGCACACATCCAATGACACTGGTGGATCCATGTGTGGTCCCTGAAGAGAACACACATTTCAATGACACTGGTGGATCCATATGTGGTATGTGAAAATAATAGTCATGAAGTGACTCTAGTTGTTGTTAGTAAAAATAAAACACATGCAATGACACTGGTGGATCCATGTGTGGTCTCTAAAGAGAACACACATGCAATGGCTCTGGTTGTTGTTAACAAAAAGAGCACACATGCAATGACACTGGTGCATCAATAGGTGGATTGTGAAAAGAACACAGATGCAATGACACCGGTGGTCCATATGTGGTATGTGAAAAGAACACACATGCAATGACACCAATTATTGTTAGTGAAAAGAACACACATGCAATGACACTGGTGGATCCAAGTGTGGTCTCTGAAGAGAACACCACATGCAATGACTCTGGATGTTGTTAGTAAGAAGAGCACAAATGCAATGACACTGGTGGATACATAGGTGGATTGTGAAAAGAACAAACATGCAATGACTCTGGTTGTTGTTAGTAAAAAGAGCACACATCCAATGACACTGGTGGATCCATGTGTGGTCTCTGAAGAGAACACACATTTCAATGACACTGGTGGATCCATATGTGGTATGTGAAAATAATAGTCATGAAGTGACTCTAGTTGTTGTTAGTAAAAAGAAAACACATGCAATGACACTGGTGGATCCATGTGTGGTCTCTGAAGAGAACACACATGCAATGGCTCTGGTTTTTGTTACTAAAAAGAGCACACATGCAATGACACTGGTGGATCAATAGGTGGATTGTGAAAAGAACACAGATGCAATGACACCGGTGGATCCATATGTGGTATGTGAAAAGAACACACATGCAATGACTCCAGTTGCTGTTAGTAAAAAGAACACACATGCAATGACACTAGTGGATCCATGTGTGGTCTCTGAAGAGAACACACATTTAAATGACACTGGTGGATCCATATGTGGTATGTCAAAAGAACACACATGCAATGACTGCAGTTGTTGTTAGTAAAAATAACACACATGCAATGAAACAGATGGATCCATGTGTGTTCTCTGAAGAGAACACACATGCAATGCCTCCGGTTGTTGTTAGTAAACAGAACACACAAGCAATGACTCTGGTTGTTGTTAGTAAAAAGAGCACACATGCAATAACACTGGTGGACCCATGTGTGGTCTCTGAAGAGAACACACATTTCAATGACACTGGTGGATCCATATGTGGTATGTTAATAGAACACACATGCAATGACTCCAGTTGTTGTTAGTAAAAAGAACACACATGCAATGACATCAGGATCCATGTGTGGTCTCTGAAGAGAACACACATGCAATAACTCTAGTTGTGGTTAATGAGAAGAACACACATTTCAATGACACTGGTGCATCCATATGTGGTATGTGAAAAGAATAGTCATGAAATGACTCCAGTTGTTGTTAGTGAAGAGAACACACATGCAATGACACTGGTGGATCCATGTGTGGTCTCTAAAGAGAACACACATGCAATAACTCTGGCTGTTGTTAGTAAGAAGAGCACAAATGCAATGACACTGGTGGATACATAGGTGGATTGTGAAAAGAACACACATGCAATGACTCCAGTTGTTGTTAGTAAAAAGAGCACACATCCAATGACACTGGTGGATCCATGTGTGGTCTCTGAAGAGAACACACATTTCAATGACACTGGTGGATCCATATGTGGTATGTGAAAATAATAGTCATGAAGTGACTCTAGTTGTTGTTAGTAAAAACAAAACACATGCAATGACACTGGTGGATCCATGTGTGGTCTCTGAAGAGAACACACATGCAATGGCTCTGGTTGTTGTTACTAAAAAGAGCACACATTCAATGACACTGGTGGATCAATAGGTGGATTGTGAAAAGAACACAGATGCAATGACACCGGTGGATCCATATGTGGTATGTGAAAAGAACACACATGCAATGACTCCAATTGTTGTTAGTGAAAAGAACACACATGCAATGACACTGGTGGATCCATGTGTGGTCTCTGAAGAGAACACCACATTCAATGACTCTGGCTGTTGTTAGTAAGAAGAGCACAAATGCAATGACACTGGTGGATACATAGGTGGATTGTGAAAAGAACAAACATGCAATGACTCTGGTTGTTGTTAGTAAAAAGAGCACACATCCAATGACACTGGTGGATCCATGTGTGGTCTCTGAAGAGAACACACGTTTCAATGACACTTGTGGATCCATATGTGGTATGTGAAAATAATAGTCATGAAATGACTCCAGTTGTTGTTAGTAAAAAGAAAACACATGCAATGACACTGGTGGATCCATGTGTGGTCTCTAAAGAGAACACACATGCAATAACTCTGGTTGTTGTTAGTAAGAAGAGCACAAATGCAATGACACTGGTGGATACATAGGTGGATTGTGAAAAGAACACACATGCAATGACTCTAGCTGTCGTTAGTAAAATGAGCACACATCCAATGACACTGGTGGATCCATGTGTGGTCTCTGAAGATAACACACATTTCAATGACACTGGTGGATCCATATGTGGTATGTGAAAATAATAGTCATGAAGTGACTCTAGTTGTTGTTAGTAAAAAGAAAACACATGCAATGACACTGGTGGATCCATGTGTGGTCTCTGAAGAGAACACACATGCAATGGCTCTGGTTGTTGTTACTAAAAAGAGCACACATGCAATGACACTGGTGGATCAATAGGTGGATTGTGAAAAGAACACAGATGCAATGACACCGGTGGATCCATATGTGGTATGTGAAAATAACACACATGCAATGACTCCAGTTGTTGTTAGTGAAAAGAACACACATGCAATGACACTGGTGGATCCATGTGTGGTCTCTGAAGAGAACACCACATGCAATGACTCTGGCTATTGTTAGTAAGAAGAGCACAAATTCAATGAGACTGGTGGATACATAGGTGGATTGTGAAAAGAACAAACATGCAATGACTCTGGTTGTTGTTAGTAAAAAGAGCACACATCCAATGACACTGGTGGATCCATGTGTGGTCTCTGAAGAGAACACACATTTCAATGACACTGGTGGATCCATATGTGGTATGTGAAAATAATAGTCATGAAGTGACTCTAGTTGTTGTTAGTAAAAAGAAAACACATGCAATGACACTGGTGGATCCATGTGTGGTCTCTGAAGAGAACACACATGCAATGGCTCTGGTTGTTGTTACTAAAAAGAGCACACATGCAATGACACTGGTGGATCAATAGGTGGATTGTGAAAAGAACACAGATGCAATGACACCGGTGGATCCATATGTTGTATGTGAAAAGAACGCACATGCAATGACTCCAGTTGCTGTTAGTAAAAAGAACACACATGCAATGACATTGGTGGATCCATGTGTGGTCTCTGAAGAGAACACACATTTAAATGACACTGGTGGATCCATATGTGGTATGTCAAAAGAACACACATGCAATGACTGCATTTGTTGTTAGTAAAAAGAACAAACATGCAATGAAACTGGTGGATCCATGTGTGGTCTCTGAAGAGCACACACATGCAATGACTCCGGTTGTTGTTAGTAAACAGAACACACAAGCAATGACTCTGGTTGTTGGTAGTAAAAAGAGCACACATGCAATAACACTGGTGGACCCATGTGTGGTCTCTGAAGAGAACACACATTTCAATGACACTGGTGGATCCATATGTGGTATGTGAATAGAACACACATGCAATGACTCTAGTTGTTGTTAGTAAAAAGAACACACATGCAATGACATCAGGATCCATGTGTGGTCTCTGAAGAGAACACACATGCAATAACTCTAGTTGTGGTTAATGAGAAGAACACACATTTCAATGACACTGGTGCATCCATATGTGGTATGAGAAAAGAATAGTCATGAAATGACTCCAGTTGTTGTTAGTGAAAAGAACACACATGCAATGACATCAGGATCCATGTGGTCTCTAAAGAGAACACACATGCAATAACTCTGGCTGTTGTTAGTAAGAAGAGCACAAATGCAATGACACTGTGGATACATAGGTGGATTGTGAAAAGAACAAACATGCAATGACTCTGGTTGTTGTTAGTAAAAAGAACACACATGCAATGACACTGGTGGATCCGTGTGTGGTCTCTGAAGAGAACACACATGCAATGACTCTAGCTGCGGTTAATGAGAAGAACGCACATTTCAATGACACTGGTGGATCCATATGTGGTATGTGAAAAGAACACACATGCAATGACTCTAGTTGTTTTTAGTAAAAAGAACACATATGCGATGACACTGGTGGATCCATGTGTGGTCTCTAAAGAGAACACAAATTTCAATGACACTGGTGGATCCATATGTGGTATGTGAAAATAATAGTCATGAAATGACTCAGTTGTTTTAGTAAAAGAACACACATGAAATGACACTGGTGGATCCATGTGTGGTCTTTGAAGAGAACACACATGCAATGACTCTGGTTGTTGTTAGTAAAAAGAGCACATATGCAATGACACTGGTGGATCCATATGTGGTATGTGAAAACAACACACATGCAATGACTATAGTTGTTTTTAGTAAAAAGAACACACATGCAATGACACTGGTGGATCCATGTGTGGTCTCTGAAGATAACACACATTTCAATCACACTGGTGGATCCATATGTGGTATGTGAAAAGAACACACATGCAATGACTCCAGTTGTTGTTAGTAAAAAGAACACACATGCAATGACATCAGGATCCATGTGGTCTCTGAAGAGAACACACATGCAATAACTCTAGCTATGGTTAATGAGAAGAACACACGTTTCAATGACACTGGTGGATCCATATGTGGTATGTGAAAATAATAGTCATGAAATGACTCCAGTTGTTGTTAGTGAAAAGAACACACATGCAATGACACTGCTGGATCCATGTGTGGTCTCTAAAGAGAACACACATGCAATGACTCTGGCTGTTGTTAGTAAAAAGAGCACACATGCAATGACACTGGTGGATCCATAGGTGGATTGTGAAAAGAACACACATGCAATGGCTCTAGTTGCTGTTAGTAAAAAGAACACACATCCAATGACACTGGTGGATCCATGTGTGGTCTCTGAAGAGAACACACATTTCAATGACACTGGTGGATCCATATGTGGTATGTGAAAAGAATAGTCATGAAATGACTCCAGTTGTTGTTACTGAAAAGAACACACATGCAATGACACTGCTGGATCCATGTGTGGTCTCTAAAGAGAACACACATGCAATGACTCTGGCTGTTGTTAGTAAAAAGAGCACACATGCAATGACACTGGTGGATCCATAGGTGGATTGTGAAAAGAACACACATGCAATGACACTAGTGGATCCATGTGTGGTCTCTGAAGAGAACACACATGCAATTACTATAGCTATGGTTAATGAGAAGAACACACATTTCAATGAGACTGGTTTATCCATATGTGCTATGTGAAAAGAACACACATGCAATGACTCCAGTTGTTGTTAGTAAAAAGAGCATGCATGCAATGACACTGGTGGATCCATGTCTGGTCTATGAAGAGAACACACATTTCAATCACACTGGTGGATCCACATGTGGTATGTGAAAATAATAGTGATGAAGTGAATCTAGTTGTTGTTAGTAAAAAGAACACACAAGCAGTGACACTGGTGGATCCATGTGTGGTCTCTGAAGAGAACACACATGCAATGGCTCTGGTTGTTGTTAGTAAAAAGAGCACACATGCAATGACACTAGTGGATCCATAGGTGGATTGTGAAAAGAACACACATGCAATGACACCGGTGGATCCATATGTGGTATGTGAAAAGAACACAGATGCAATGACTCCAGTTGCTGTTAGTAAAAAGAACACACATGCAATGACACTGGTGGATCCATGTGTGGTCTGTGAAGAGAACACACATTTCAGTGACACTGGTGGATCCATATGTGGTATGTGAAAAGAACACACATGCAATGACTCCAGTTGTTGTTAGTAAAAAGAACACACATGCAATGAAACTGGTGGATCCATGTGTGGTCTCTGAATAAAACACACATTTCAATGACACTGGTGGATCCATATGTGTTATGTGAAAAGAACACACATGCGATGACTCTAGTAGTTGTTAGTGAAAAGAACACACATGCAATGAAACTGGTGGATCCATGTGTGGTCTCTGAAGAGAACACACATTCAATGACTCTGGTTGTTGTTAGTAAAAATAATACACATGCAATGACTCTGGTTGTTGTTAGTAAAAATTGCACACATGGAATGACACTGGTGGATCCATGTGTGGTCGCTGAAGAGAACACACATTTCAATGACACTGGTGGATCCATATGGGGTATGTGAAAAGAACACACATGGACTCCAGTTGTTGTTAGTAAAAAGAACACACATGCAATGACACTGGTGGATCCATGTGTGGTCTCTGAAGAGAACACACATGTAATAACTCTAGCTATTGTTAATGAGAAGAACACACATTTCAATGACACTGGTGCATCCATATGTGGTATGTGAAAAGAATAGTCATGAAATGACTCCAGTTGTTGTTAGTGAAAAGAACACACATGCAATGACACTGGTGGATCCATGTGTGGTCTCTAAAGAGAACACACATGAAATGACTATGGCAATTGTTAGTAAAAAGAGCACAAATGCAATGACATTGGTGGATCCATAGGTGGACTGTGAAAAGAACACGCATGCAATGACACTGGTTGTTGTTAGTAAAAAGAACACACATGCAATGACACTGGTGGATCCATGTGTGGTATCTGAAGAGAACACACATGCAGTGACTCTAGTTGTGGTTAATGAGAATAACACACATTTCAATGACACTGGTGGATCCATATGTGGTATGTGAAATGAACACACATGCAATGACACTGATGGATCCAAGTGTGGTCTTTAAAGAGAACACACATTTCAATGACACTGGTGGATCCATATGTGGTATGTGAAAATAATAGTCATGAAATGACTCCAGTTTTTGTTAGTAAAAAGAACACACATGCAATGACACTGGTGGATCCATGTGTGGTCTATAAAGAGAACACACATGCAATTACTCTAGTTGTTGTTAGTAAAAAGAGCACACATGCAATGACACTGGTGGATCCATAGGTGCATTGTGAAAAGAACACACATGCAATCACACTGGTAGATCCATATGTGGTATGTGAAAAGAACACACATGCAATGACTCCAGTTGTTGTTAGTAAAAAGAACACACATGCAATGACACAGTTGGATCCATGTGTGGTCTCTAAAGAGAACACACATTTCAATGACACTGGTGGATTCATATGTGGTATGTGAAAAGAACACACATGCAATGACTCTAGTTATTGTTAGTAAAAAGAACACACATGCAATGACACTGGTGGATCCATGTGTGGTCTCTCAAGAGAACACACATGCAATAACTCTTGTTGTTGTTAGTAAAAAGAACACACATGCAATGACTGGTTGTTGTTAGTAAAAAGAGCACACATGCAATGACACTGGTGGATCCATGTGTGGTCTCTGAAGACAACACACAAGCAATGGCTCTGGTTGTTGTTACTAAAAAGAGCACACATGCAATGACACTGGTGGATCAATAGGTGGATTGTGAAAAGAACACAGATGCAATGACACCGATGAATGCATATGTGGTATGTGAAAAGAACATAGATGCAATGACTCCAGTTGCTGTTAGTAAAAAGAACACACATGCAATGACACTGGTGGATGCATGTGTGGTATGTGAAGAGAACACACATTTCAATGACACTGGTGGATCGATATGTGGTATATCAAAAGAACACACATGCAATGACTCCAGTTGTTGTTAGTAAAAAGAACACAGATGCAATGAAACTGGTGGATCCATGTGTGGACTCTGAAGAGAACTCACATGCAATGACTCCGGTTGTAGTTAGTAAACAGAACACACATGCAATGACTCTGGTTGTTGTTAGGAAAAAGAACACACATTTCAATGACACTTGTTCATCCATATGTGGTATGTGAAAAGAACACACATGCAGTGACACCGGTGGATCCATATGTGGTATGTGAAAAGAACACAGATGCAATGGCTCCAGTTGCTGTTAGTAAAAAGAACACACATGCAATGACACTGGTGGATCCATGTGTGGTCTCTGAAGAGACCACACATGCAATGACTCTGGATGTTGTTAGTACAAAGAGCACAAATGCAATGACACTGGTGGATACATAGGTGGATTGTGAAAAGAACACACATGCAATGACTCTGGTTGTTGTTAGTAAAAATAACACACATGCAATGACACTGGTCGATCCATGTGTGGTCTCTGAAGAGAACACACATGCAATGACTCTAGCTGTGGTTAATGAGAAGAACACACATTTCAATGACACTGGTTGATCCATATGTGGTATGTGAAAAGAACACACATGCAATGACTCTAGTTGTTGTTAGTAAAAAGAGCACACATCCAATGACACTGGTGGATCCATGTGTGGTCTCTGAAGAGAACACACATTTCAATGACACTTGTGGATCCATATGTGGTATGTGAAAATAATAGTCATGAAGTGACTCTAGTTGTTGTTAGTAAAAAGAAAACACATGCAATGACACTGGTGGATCCATGTGTGGTCTCTGAAGAGAACACACATGCAATGGCTCTGGTTGTTGTTACTAAGAAGAGCACACATGCAATGACACTGGTGGAGCAATAGGTGGATTGTGAAAAGAACACAGATGCAATGACACTGGTGGATCCATATGTGGTATGTGAAAAGAACACACATGCAATGACTCCAGTTGCTGTTAGTAAAAAGAACACACATGCAATGACACTGGTGGATCCATGTGTGGTCTCTAAAGAGAACACACATGCAATAACTCTGGCTGTTGTTAGTAAGAAGAGCACAAATGCAATGACACTAGTGGATACATAGGTGGATTGTGAAAAGAACAAACATGCAATGACTCTAGTTGTTGTTAGTAAAAAGAGCACACATCCAATGACACTGGTGGATCCATGTGTGGTCTCTGAAGAGAACACACATTTCAATGACACTGGTGGATCCATATGTGGTATGTGAAAATAATAGTCATGAAGTGACTCTAGTTGTTGTTAGTAAAAAGAAAACACATGCAATGACACTGGTGGATCCATGTGTGGTCTCTGAAGAGAACACACATGCAATGGCTCTGGTTGTTGTTACTAAAAATAGCACACATGCAATGACACTAGTGGATCAATAGGTGGATTGTGAAAAGAACACAGATGCAATGACACTGGTGGATCCATATGTGGTATGTGAAAAGAACACACATGCAATGACTCCAGTTGCTGTTAGTAAAAAGAACACACATGCAATGACACTGGTGGATCCATGTGTGGTCTCTAAAGAGAACACACATTTAAATGACACTGGTGGATCCATATGTGGTATGTCAAAAGAACACACATGCAATGACTGTAGTTGTTGTTAGTAAAAAGAACACACATGCAATGAAACTGGTGGATTCATGTGTGGTCTCTGAAGAGAACACACATGCAATGACTCCGGTTGTTGTTAGTAAACAGAACACATAAGCAATGACTCTGGTTGTTGTTAGGAAAAAGAGCACACATGCATTAACACTGGTGGACCCATGTGTGGTCTCTGAAGAGAACACACATTTCAATGACACTGGTGGATCCATATGTGGTATGTGAATACAACACACATGCAATGACTCTAATTGTTGTTAGTAAAAAGAACACACATGCAATGACACTGGTGGATCCATGTGTGGTCTCTGAAGAGAACACACATGCAATAACTCTAGTTGTGGTTAATGAGAAGAACACACATTTCAATGACACTGGTGCATCCATATGTGGTATGTGAAAAGAATAGTCATGAAATGACTCCAGTTGTTGTTAGTGAAGAGAACACACATGCAATGACACTGGTGGATCCATGTGTGGTCTCTAAAGAGAACACACATGCAATAACTCTGGCTGTTGTTAGTAAGAAGAGCACAAATGCAATGACACTGGTGGATACATAGGTGGATTGTGAAAAGAACAAACATGCAATGACTATGGTTGTTGTTAGTAAAAAGAGCACACATCCAATGACACTGGTGGATCCATGTGTGGTCTCTGAAGAGAACACACATTTCATTGACACTGGTGGATCCATATGTGGTATGTGAAAATAATAGTCATGAAGTGACTCTAGTTGTTGTTAGTAAAAAGAAAACACATGCAATGACACTGGTGGATCCATGTGTGGTCTCTGAAGAGAACAGACATGCAATGGCTCTGGTTGTTGTTACTAAGAAGAGCACACATGCAATGACACTGGTGGAGCAATAGGTGGATTGTGAAAAGAACACAGATGCAATGACACTGGTGGATCCATATGTGGTATGTGAAAAGAACACACATGCAATGACTCCAGTTGCTGTTAGTAAAAAGAACACACATGCAATGACACTGGTGGATCCATGTGTGGTCTCTAAAGACAACACACATTTAAATGACACTGGTGGATCCATATGTGGTATGTCAAAAGAACACACATGCAATGACTGCAGTTGTTGTTAGTAAAAAAACACACATGCAATGAAACTGGTGGATACATGTGTGGTCTCTGAAGAGAACACACATGCAATGACTCCAGTTGTTGTTAGTAAACAGAACACACAAGCAATGACTCTGGTTGTTGTTAGTAAAAAGAGCACACATGCAATAACACTGGTGGACCCATGTGTGGTCTCTGAAGAGAACACACATTTCAATGACACTGGTGGATCCATATGTGGTATGTGAATAGAACACACATGCAATGACTCCAGTTGTTGTTAGTAAAAAGAACACACATGCAATGACACTGGTGGATCCATGTGTGGTCTCTAAAGAGAACACACATGCAATAACTCTAGTTGTGGTTAATGAGAAGAACACACATTTCAATGACACTGTTGCATCCATATGTGGTATGTGAAAAGAATAGTCATGAAATGACTCCAGTTGTTGTTAGTGAAGAGAACACACATGCAATGACACTGGTGGATCCATGTGTGGTCTCTAAAGAGAACACACATGCAATAACTCTGGCTGTCGTTAGTAAGAAGAGCACAAATGCAATGACACTGGTGGATACATAGGTGGATTGTGAAAAGAACAAACATGCAATGACTATGGTTGTTGTTAGTAAAAAGAGCACACATCCAATGACACTGGTGGATCCATGTGTGGTCTCTGAAGAGAACACACATTTCATTGACACTGGTGGATCCATATGTGGTATGTGAAAATAATAGTCATGAAGTGACTCTAGTTGTTGTTAGTAAAAAGAAAACACATGCAATGACACTGGTGGATCCATGTGTGGTCTCTGAAGAGAACACACATGCAATGGCTCTGGTTGTTGTTACTAAGAAGAGCACACATGCAATGACACTGGTGGAGCAATAGGTGGATTGTGAAAAGAACACAGATGCAATGACACTGGTGGATCCATATGTGGTATGTGAAAAGAACACACATGCAATGACTCCGATTCTGTTAGTAAAAAGAACACACATGCAATGACACTGGTGGATCCATGTGTGGTCTCTAAAGACAACACACATTTAAATGACACTGGTGGATCCATATGTGGTATGTCAAAAGAACACACATGCAATGACTGCAGTTGTTGTTAGTAAAAGAACACACATGCAATGAAACTGGTGGATCCATGTGTGGTCTCTGAAGAGAACACACATGCAATGACTCCAGTTGTTGTTAGTAAACAGAACACACAAGCAATGACTCTGGTTGTTGTTAGTAAAAAGAGCACACATGCAATAACACTGGTGGACCCATGTGTGGTCTCTGAAGAGAACACACATTTCAATGACACTGGTGGATCCATATGTGGTATGTGAATAGAACACACATGCAATGACTCCAGTTGTTGTTAGTAAAAAGAACACACATGCAATGACACTGGTGGATCCATGTGTGGTCTCTAAAGAGAACACACATGCAATAACTCTAGTTGTGGTTAATGAGAAGAACACACATTTCAATGACACTTGTGCATCCATATGTGGTATGTGAAAAGAATAGTCATGAAATGACTCCAGTTGTTGTTAGTGAAAAGAACACACATGCAATGACACTGGTGGATCCATGTGTGGTCTCTAAAGAGAACACACATGCAATAACTCTGGCTATTGTTAGTAAGAAGAGCACAATTGCAATGACACTGGTGGATACATAGGTGGATTGTGAAAAGAACAAACATGCAATGACTCTGGTTGTTGTTAGTAAAAAGAACACACATGCAATGACACTGGTGGATCCGTGTGTGGTCTCTGAAGAGAACACACATGCAATGACTCTAGATGTGGTTAATGAGAAGAACACACATTTCAATGACACTGGTGGATCCATATGTGGTATGTGAAAAGAACACACATGCAATGACTCTAGTTGTTTTTAGTAAAAAGAACACACATGCAATGACACTGGTGGATCCATGTGTGGTCTCTAAAGAGAACACACATTTCAATGACACTGGTGGATCCATATGTGGTATGTGAAAATAATAGTCATGAAATGACTCTAGTTGTTTTTAGTAAAAAGAACACACATGAAATGACACTAGTGGATCCATGTGTGGTCTTTGAAGAGAACACACATGCAATGACTCTGGTTGTTGTTAGTAAAAAGAGCACATATGCAATGACACCGGTGGATCCATATGTGGTATGTGAAAACAACACACATGCAATGACTACAGTTGTTTTTAGTAAAAAGAACACACATGCAATGACACTGGTGGATCCATGTGTGGTCTCTAAAGAGAACAAACATTTCAATCACACTGGTGGATCCATATGTGGTATGTGAAAAGAACACAGATGCAATGACTCCAGTTGGTGTTAGTAAAAAGAACACACATGCAATGACACTTGTGGATGCATGTGTGTTCTGTGAAGAGAACACACATTTCAATGACACTGGTGGATCGACATGTGTTATGTCAAAAGAACACACATGCAATGACTGCAGTTGTTGTTAGTAAAAAGAACACAGATGCAATGAAACTGGTGGATCCATGTGTGGTCTCTGAAGAGAACACACATGCAATGACTCCGGTTGTAGTTAGTAAACAGAACACACATGCAATGACTCTGGTTGTTGTTAGTAAAAAGAACACACATGCAATGACACTGGTGGATCCATGTGTGGTATGTGAAAAGAACACACATGCAATGACACCGGTGGATCCATATGTGGTATGTGAAAAGAACACAGATGCAATGGCTCTAGTTGCTGTTAGTAAAAAGAACACACATGCAATGACACTGGTGGTTCCATGTGTTGTCTCTGAAGAGAACACACATGCAATAACTCTAGCTGTGGTTAATGAGAAGAACACACATTTCAATGACACTGGTGGATCCACATGTGGTATGTCAAAAGAATAGTCATGAAATGACTCCAATTGTTGTTAGTGAAAAGAACACACATGCAATGACACTGGTGGATCCATGTGTGGTCTCTGAAGAGAACACACATGCAATGACTCTGGATGTTGTTAGTACAAAGAGCACAAATGCAATGACACTGGTGGATACATAGGTGGATTGTGAAAAGAACACACATGCAATGACTCTAGTTGTTGTTAGTAAAAATAACACACATGCAATGACACTGGTGGATCCATGTGTGGTCTTTGAAGAGAACACACATGCAATGACTCTAGCTGTGGTTAATGAGAAGAACACACATTTCAATGACACTGGTTGATCCATATGTGGTATGTGAAAAGAACACACATGCAATGACTCCAGTTGTTGTTAGTAAAAAGAGCACACATCCAATGACACTGGTGGATCCATGTGTGGTCTCTGATGAGAACACACATTTCAATGACACTGGTGGATCCATATGTGGTATGTGAAAATAATAGTCATGAAGTGACTCTAGTTGTTGTTAGTAAAAAGAAAACACATGCAATGACACTGGTGGATCCATGTGTGGTCTCTAAAGAGAACACACATGCAATGGCTCTGGTTGTTGTTACTAAAAAGAGCACACATGAAATGACACTGGTGGATCAATAGGTGGATTGTGAAAAGAACACCGATGCAATGACACCGGTGGATCCATATGTGGTATGTGAAAAGAACACACATGCAATGACTGCAGTTGCTGTTAGTAAAAAGAACACACATGCAATGTCACTAGTGGATCCATGTGTGGTCTCTGAAGAGAACACACATTTCAATGACACTGGTGGATCCATATGTGGTATGTCAAAAGAACACACATGCAATGACTGCAATTGTTGTTAGTAAAAAGAACACACTTGCAATGAAACTGGTGGATCCATGTGTGGTCTCTGAAGAGAACACACAGGCAATGACTCCGGTTGTTGTTAGTAAACAGAACACACAAGCAATGACTCTGGTTGTTGTTAGTAGAAAGAGCACACATGCAATAACACTGGTGGACCCATGTGTGGTCTATGAAGAGAACACACATTTCAATGACACTGGTGGATCCATATGTGGTATATGAATAGAACACACATGCAATGACTCCAGTTGCTGTTAGTAAAAAGAACACACATGCAATGACACTGGTGGATCCATGTGTGGTCTCTGAAGAGAACACACATGCAATAACTCTAGCTGTGGTTAATGAGAAGAACACACATTTCAATGACATTGGTGGATCCACATGTGGTATGTCAAAAGAATAGTCATGAAATGACTCCAATTGTTGTTAGTGAAAAGAACACACATGCAATGACACTGGTAGATCCATGTGTGGTCTCTGAAGAGAACACACATGCAATGACTTTTGATGTTGTTAGTACAAAGAGCACAAATGCAATGACACTGGTGGATACATAGGTGGATTGTGAAAAGAACACACATGCAATGACTCTTGTTGTTGTTAGTAAAAATAACACACATGCAATGACACTGGTGGATCCATGTGTGGTCTCTGAAGAGAACAAACATGCAATGACTCTAGCTGTGGTTAATGAGAAGAACACACATTTCAATGACACTGGTTGATCCATATGTGGTATGTGAAAAGAACACACATGCAATGACTCCAGTTGTTGTTAGTAAAAAGAGCACACATCCAATGACACTGGTGGATCCATGTGTGGTCTCTAAAGAGAACACACATTTCAATGACACTGGTGGATCCATATGTGGTATGTGAAATAATAGTCATGAAGTGACTCTAGTTGTTGTTAGTAAAAAGAAAACACATGCAATGACACTGGTGGATCCATGTGTGGTCTCTGAAGAGAACACACATGCAATGGCTCTGGTTGTTGTTACTAAAAAGAGCACACATGCAATGACACTGGTGGATCAATAGGTGGATTGTGAAAAGAACACAGATGCAATGACACCGGTGGATCCATATGTGGTATGTGAAAAGAACACACATGCAATGACTGCAGTTGCTGCTATTAAAAAGAACACACATGCAATGACACTGGTGGATCCATGTGTGGTCTCTGAAGAAAACACACATTTAAATGACACTGGTGGATCCATATGTGGTATGTCAAAAGAACACACATGCAATGACTGCAGTTGTTGTTAGTAAAAAGAACACACATGCAATGAAACTGGTGGATCCATGTGTGGTCTCTGAGGAGAACACACATGCAATGACTCCGTTTGTTGTTAGTAAACAGAACACACAAGCAATTCTGGTTGTTGTTAGTAGAAAGAGCACACATGCAATAACACTGGTGGACCCATGTGTGGTCTATGAAGAGAACACACATTTCAATGACACTGGTGGATCCATATGTGGTATGTGAATAGAACACACATGCAATGACTCCAGTTGTTGTTAGTAAAAAGACACCACATGCAATGACACTGGTGGATCCATGTGTGGTCTCTGAAGAGAACACACATGCAATAACTCTAGTTGTGGTTAATGAGAAGAACACACATTTCAATGACACTGGTGCATCCATATGTGGTATGTGAAAAGAATAGTCATGAAATGACTCCAGTTGTTGTTAGTGAAGAAAACACACATGCAATGACACTGGTGGATCCATGTGTGGTCTCTAAAGAGAACACACATGCAATAACTCTGGTTGTTGTTAGTAAGAAGAGCACAAATGCAATGACACTGGTGGATACATAGGTGGATTGTGAAAAGAACAAACATGCAATGACTCCAGTTGTTGTTAGTAAAAAGAGCACACATCCAATGACCTTTGGTGGATCCATGTGGTCTCAAGAGAGCACACATTTCAATGACACTGGTGGATCCATATGTGGTATATGAAAATAATAGTCATGAAGTGACTCTAGTTGTTGTTAGTAAAAAGAAAACACATGCAATGACACTGGTGGATCCATGTGTGGTATCTGAAGAGAACACACATGCAATGGCTCTGGTTGTTGTTACTAAACAGAGCACACATGCAATGACACTGGTGGATCAGTAGGTGGATTGTGAAAAGAACACAGATGCAATGACACCGGTGGATCCATATGTGGTCTCTGAAAAAGAACACACATGCAATGACTCCAGTTGCTGTTAGTAAAAAGAACACACATGCAATGACACTGGTGGATCCATGTGTGGTCTCTGAAGAGAACACACATTTAAATGACACTAGTGGATCCATATGTGGTATGTCAAAAGAACACACATGCAATGACTGCAGTTGTTGTTAGTAAAAGAACACACATGCAATGAAACTGGTGGATCCATGTGTGGTCTCTGAAGAGAACACACATGCAATGACTCCGGTTGTTGTTAGTAAACAGAACACACAAGCAATGACTCTGGGTCTTGTTAGTAAAAAGAGCACACATGCAATAACACTGGTGGACCCATGTGTGGTCTCTGAAGAGAACACACATTTCAATGACACTGGTGGATCCATATGTGGTATGTGAATAGAACACACATGCAATGACTCCAATTGTTGATAGTAAAAAGAACACACATGCAATGACACTGGTGGATCCATGTGTGGTCTCTGAAGAGAACACACATGCAATAACTCTAGTTGTGGTTAATGAGAAGAACACACATTTCAATGACACTGGTGCATCCATATGTGGTATGTGAAAAGAATAGTCCTGAAATGACTCCAGTTGTTGTTAGTGAAAAGAACACACATGCAATGACACTGGTGGATCCATGAGTGGTCTCTAAAGAGAACACACATGCAATAACTCTGGTTGTTGTTAGTAAGAAGAGGACAAATGCAATGACACTGGTGGATACATAGGTGGATTGTGAAAAGAACAAACATGCAATGACTCTGGTTGTTGTTAGTAAAAAGAACACACATGCAATGACACTGGTGGATCCGTGTGTGGTCTCTGAAGAGAACACACATGCAATGACTCTAGCTGTGGTTAATGAGAAGAACACACATTTCAATGACACTGGTGGATCCATATTTGGTATGTGAAAAGAACACACATGCAATGACTCTAGTTGTTTTTAGTAAAAAGAACACACATGCAATGACACTGGTGGATCCATGTGTGGTCTCTAAAGAGAACACACATTTCAATGACACTGGTGGATCCATATGTGGTATGTAAAAATAATAGTCATGAAATGACTCCAGTTGTTTTTAGTAAAAAGAACACACATGAAATGACACTGGTGGATCCATGTGTGGTCTTTGAAGAGAACACACATGCAATGACTCTGGTTGTTGTTAGTAAAAAGAGCACATATGCAATGACACTGGTGGATCCATATGTGGTACGTGAAAACAACACACATGCAATGACTACAGTTGTTTTTAGTAAAAAGAACACACATGCAATGACACTGGTGGATCCATGTGTGGTCTCTAAAGAGAACAAACATTTCAATCACACTGGTGGATCCATATGTGGTATGTGAAAAGAACACAGATGCAATGACTCCAGTTGCTGTTAGTAAAAAGAACACACATGCAATGACACTGGTGGATGCATGTGTGGTCTGTGAAGAGAACACACATTTCAATGACACTGGTGGATCGACATGTGGTATGTCAAAAGAACACACATGCAATGACTGCAGTTGTTGTTAGTAAAAAGAACACAGATGCAATGAAACTGGTGGATCCATGTGTGGTCTCTGAAGAGAACACACATGCAATGACTCCGGTTATAGTTAGTAAACAGAACACACATGCAATGACTCTGGTTTTTGTTAGTAAAAAGAACACACATTTCAATGACACTTGTTGATCCATATGTGCTATTTGAAAAGAACACACATGCAATGACACCGGTGGATCCATATGTGGTATGTGAAAAGAACACAGATGCAATGGCTCTAGTTGCTGTTAGTAAAAAGAACACACATGCAATGACACTGGTGGTTCCATGTGTTGTCTCTGAAGAGAACACACATGCAATAACTCTAGATGTGGTTAATGAGAAGAACACACATTTCAATGACACTGGTGGGTCCACATGTGGTATGTCAAAAGAATAGTCATGAAATGACTCCAATTGTTGTTAGTGAAAAGAACACACATGCAAAGACACTGGTGGATCCATGTGTGGTCTCTGAAGAGAACACACATGCAATGACTCTGGATGTTGTTAGTACAAAGAGCACAAATGCAATGACACTGGTGGATACATAGGTGGATCGTGAAAAGAACACACATGCAATGACACTGGTGGATCCATGTGTGGTCTCTAAAGAGAACACACATGCAATAACTCTGGCTGTTGTTAGGAAGAAGAGCACAAATGCAATGACACTGGTGGATACATAGGTGGATTGTGAAAAGAACAAACATGCAATGACTCTAGTTGTTGTTAGTAAAAAGAACACACATGCAATGACACTGGTGGATCCGTGTGTGGTCTCTGAAGAGAACACACATGCAATGATTCTAGCTATGGTTAATGAGAAGAACACACATTTCAATGACACTGGTGGATCCATATGTGGTATGTGAAAAGAACACACAAGCAATGACTCTAGTTGTTTTTAGTAAAAAGAACACGATTGCAATGACACTGGTGGATCCATGTGTGGTCTCTAAAGAGAACACAAATTTCAATGACATTGGTGGATCCATATGTGGTATGTGAAAATAATAGTCATGAAATGACTCCGGTTGTTTTTAGTAAAAAGAACACACATGAAATGACACTGGTGGATCCATGTGTGGTCTTTGAAGAGAACAGACATGCAATGACTCTGGTTGTTGTTAGTAAAAAGAGAACATATGCAATGACACTGGTGGATGCATATGTGGTATGTGAAAACAACACACATGCAATGACTACAGTTGTTTTTAGTAAAAAGAACACACATGCAATGACACTGGTGGATCCATGTGTGGTCTCTAAAGAGAACACACATTTCAATCACACTGGTGGATCCATATGTGGTATGTGAAAAGAACACACATGCAATGACTCCAGTTGTTGTTAGTAAAAAGAACACACATGCAATGACACTGGTGGATCCATGTGTGGTCTCTGAAGAGAACACACATGCAATAACTCTAGCTATGGTTAATGAGAAGAACACACAATTCAATGACACTGGTGGATCCATATGTGGTATGTGAAAAGAATAGTCATGAAATGACTCTAGTTGTTGTTAGTGAAAAGAACACACATGCAATGACACTGCTGGATCCATGTGTGGTCTCTAAAGAGAACACACATGCAATGACTCTGGCTGTTGTTAGTAAAAAGAGCACACATGCAATGACACTGGTGGATCCATAGGTGGATTGTGAAAAGAACACACATGCAATGACACGAGTGGATCCATGTGTGGTCTCTGAAGGGAACACACATGCAATGACTCCAGTTGCTGTTAGTAAAAAGAACACACATGCAATGACACTAGTGGATCCATATGTGGTATGTCAAAAGAACACACATGCAATGACTGCAGTTGTTGTTAGTAAAAGAACACACATGCAATGAAACTGGTGGATCCATGTGTGGTCTCTGAAGAGAACAATCATGCAATGACTCCGGTTGTTGTTAGTAAACAGAACACACAAGCAATGACTCTGGTTGTTGTTAGTAAAAAGAGCACACATGCAATAAAATTGGTGGACCCATGTGTGGTCTCTGAAGAGAACACACATTTCAATGACACAGGTGGATCCATATGTGGTATGTGAATAGAACACACATGCAATGACTCTAGTTGTTGTTAGTAAAAAGAACACACATGCAATGACACTGGTGGATCCATGTGTGGTCTCTGAAGAGAACTCACATGCAATAACTCTAGTTGTGGTTAATGAGAAGAACACACATTTCAATGACACTGGTGCATCCATATGTGGTATGTGAAAAGAATAGTCATGAAATGACTCCAGTTGTTGTTAGTGAAGAGAACACACATGCAATGACACTGGTGGATCCATGTGTGGTCTCTAAAGAGAACACACATGCAATAACTCTGGCTGTTGTTAGTAAGAAGAGCACAAATCCAATGACACTGGTGGATACATAGGTGGATTGTGAAAAGAACAAACATGCAATGACTCCAGTTGTTGTTAGTAAAAAGAGCACACATCCAATGACACTGGTGGATCCATGTGTGGTCTCTGAAGAGAACACACATTTCAATGACACTGGTGGATCCATATGTGGTATGTGAAAATAATAGTCATGAAATGACTCCACTTGTTTTTAGTAAAAAGAACACACATGAAATGACACTGGTGGATCCATGTGTGGTCTGTAAAGAGAACACACATTTCAATCACACTGGTGGATCCATATGTGGTATGTGAAAAGAACACAAATGCAATGACTCTAGTTGTTGTTAGTAAAAAGAACACACATGCAATGACACTGGTGGATCCATGTGTGGTCTCTGAAGAGAACACACATGCAATAACTCTAGCTATGGTTAATGAGAAGAACACACATTTCAATGACACTGGTGGATCCATATGTGGTATGTGAAAAGAATAGTCATCAAATGACTCCAGTTGTTGTTAGTGAAAAGAACACACATGCAATGACACTGCTGGATCCATGTGTGGTCTCTAAAGAGAACACACATGCAATGACTCTGGCTGTTGTTAGTAAAAAGAGCACACATGCAATGACACTGGTGGATCCATAGGTGGATTGTGAAAAGAACACACATGCAATGACACTAGTGTAGCCATGTGTGGTCTCTGAAGGGAACACACATGCAATGACTATATCTATGGTTAATGAGAAGAACACACATTTCAATGAGACTGGTTTATCCATATGTGCTTTGTGAAAAGAACACACATGCAATGACTCCAATTGTTAGTAAAAAGAGCACGCATGCAATGACACTGGTGGATCCATGTGTGGTCTCTGAAGAGAACACACATTTCAATGACACTGGTGGATCCACATGTGGTATGTGAAAATAATAGTGATGAAGTGACTCTAGTTGTTGTTAGTAAAAAACACACATGAAGTGACACAGCTGGATCCATGTGTGGTCTCTGAAGAGAACACACATGCAATGGCTCTGGTTGTTGTTAGTAAAAAGAGCACACATGCAATGACACTAGTGGATCCATAGGTGGATTGTGAAAAGAACACACATGCAATGACACCGGTGGATCCATATGTGGTATGTGAAAAGAACACAGATGCAATGACTCCAGTTGCTGTTAGTAAAAAGAACATACATGCAATGACACTGGTGGATCCATGTGTGGTCTATGAAGAGAACACACATTTCAGTGACACTGGTGGATCCATATGTGGTATGTGAAAAGAACACACATGCAATGACTCCAGTTGTTGTTAGTAAAAAGAACACACATGCAATGAAACTGGTGGATCCATGTGTGGTCTCTGAAGAAAACACACATTTCAATGACACTGGTGGATCCATATGTGGTATGTCAAAAGAACACACATGCAATGACTCTAGTAGTTGTTAGTGAAAAGAGCACACATGCAATGAAACTGGTGGATCCATGTGTGGTCTCTGAAGAGAACACACATTCAATGACTCTGGTTGTTGTTAGTAAAAAGAATACACATGCAATGACTCTGGTTGTTGTTAGTAAAAAGAGCACACATGCAATGACACTGGTGGATCCATGTGTGGTCGCTGAAGAGAACACACATTTCAATGACACTGGTGGATCCATATGGGGTATGTGAAAAGAACACACATGCAATGACTCCAGTTGTTGTTAGTAAAAAGAACACACATGCAATGACAGTGGTGGATCCATGTGTGGTCTCTGAAGAGAACACACATGTAATAACTCTAGCTATTGTTAATGAGATGAACACACATTTCAATGACACTGGTTCATCCATATGTGGTATGTGAAATGAATAGTCATGAAATGACTCCAGTTGTTGTTAGTGAAATGAACACACATGCAATGACACTGGTGGATACATGTAATAACTCTAGCTATTGTTAATGAGAAGAACACACATTTCAATGACACTGGTGCATCCATATGTGGTATGTGAAAAGAATAGTCATGAAATGACTCCAGTTGTTGTTAGTGAAAAGAACACACATGCAATGACACTGGTGGATCCATGTGTGGTCTCTAAAGAGGACACACATGAAATGACTATGGCAATTGTTAGTAAAAAGAGCACAAATGCAATGACACTGGTGGATCCATAGGTGGATTGTGAAAAGAACACGCATGCAATGACACTGGTTGTTGTTAGTAAAAAGAACACACATGCAATGACACTGGTGGATCCATGTGTGGTATCTGAAGAGAACACACATGCAGTGACTCTAGTTGTGGTTAATGAGAATAACACACATTTCAATGGCACTGGTGGATCCATATGTGGTATGTGAAATGAACACACATGCAATGACACTGATGGATCCAAGTGTGGTCTTTAAAGAGAACACACATTTCAATGACACTGGTGGAACCATATGTGGTATGTGAAAATAATAGTCATGAAATGACTCCAGTTTTTGTTAGTAAAAAGAACACACATGCAATGACACTGGTGGATCCATGTGTGGTCTATAAAGAGAACACACATGCAATCACTCTAGTTGTTGTTAGTAAAAAGAGCACACATGCAATGACACTGGTGGATCCATAGGTGTATTGTGAAAAGAACACACATGCAATCACACAGGTGGATCCATATGTGGTATGTGAAAAGAACACACATGCAATGACTCCAGTTGTTGTTAGTAAAAAGAACACACATGCAATGACACTGGTGGATCCATGTGTGGTCTCTGAAGAGAACACGCATTTCAATGACACTGGTGGATTCATATGTGGTATGTGAAAAGATCACACATGCAATGACTCCAGTTGTTGTTAGTAAAAAGAACACACATGCAATGACACTGGTGGATCCATGTGTGGTCTCTAAAGAGAACACACATGCAATAACTCTTGTTGTTGTTAGTAAAAAGAACACACATGCAATGACTCTGGTTATTGTTAGTAAAAAGAGCACACATGCAATGACACTGGTGGATCCATGTATGGTCTCTGAAGAGAACACACATTTCAATGACACCGGTGGATCCATATGTGCTATTTGAAAAGAACACACATGTAATGACTCTAGTTGTTGTTAGTAAAAAGAACACACATGCAATGACACTGGTGGATCCATGTGTGGTCTCTGAAGAGAACACACATGCAATAACTCTAGCTATGGTTAATGAGAAGAACACACATTTCAATGACACTGGTGGATCCATATGTGCTATGTGAAAAGAATAGTCATGAAATGACTCCAGTTGTTGTTAGTGAAATGAACACACATGCAATGACACTGGTGGATCCATGTGTGGTCTCTAAAGAGAACACACATGCAATAACTCTGGCTATTGTTAGTAAAAAGAGCACAAATGCAATGACACTGGTGGATCCATAGGTGGATTGTGAAAAGAACACGCATGCAATGGCACTGGTTGTTGTTAGTAAAAAGAACACACATGCAATGACACTGGTGGATCCATGTGTGGTATCTGAAGGGAACACACATGCAGTGACTCTAGTTGTGGTTAATGAGAATAACACACATTTCAATGACACTGGTGGATCCATATGTGGTATGTGAAATGAACACACATGCAATGACACTGATGGATCCAAGTGTGGTCTTTAAAGAGAACACACATTTCAATGACACTGGTGGATCCATATGTGGTATGTGAAAATAATAGTCATGAAATGACTCCAGTTTTTGTTAGTAAAAAGAACACACATGCAATGACACTGGTGGATCCATGTGTGGTCTATAAAGAGAACACACATGCAATCACTCTAGTTGTTGTTAGTAAAAAGAGCACACATGCAATGACACTGGTGGATCCATAGGTGTATTGTGAAAAGAACACACATGCAATCACACAGGTGGATCCATATGTGGTATGTGAAAAGAACACACATGCAATGACTCCAGTTGTTGTTAGTAAAAAGAACACACATGCAATGACACTGGTGGATCCATGTGTGGTCTCTGAAGAGAACACGCATTTCAATGACACTTGTGGATTCATATGTGGTATGTGAAAAGAACACACATGCAATGACTCCAGTTGTTTTTAGTAAAAAGAACACACATGCAATGACACTGGTGGATCCATGTGTGGTCTCTAAAGAGAACACACATGCAATAACTCTTGTTGTTGTTAGTAAAAAGAACACACATGCAATGACTCTGGTTGTTGTTAGTAAAAAGAGCACACATGCAATGACACTGGTGGATCCATGTGTGGTCTCTGAAGAGAACACACATTTCAATCACACCGGTGGATCCATATGTGGTATTTGAAAAGAACACACATGTAATGACTCTAGTTGTTGTTAGTAAAAAGAACACACATGCAATGACACTGGTGGATCCATGTGTGGTCTCTGAAGAGAACACACATGCAATAACTCTAGCTATGGTTAATGAGAAGAACACACATTTCAATGACACTGGTGGATCCATATGTGCTATGTGAAAAGAATAGTCATGAAATGACTCCAGTTGTTGTTAGTGAAATGAACACACATGCAATGACACTGATGGATCCGTGTGTGGTCTCTGAAGAGAACACACATGCAATGACTCTGGCTGTTGTTAGTCAAAAGAGCACACATGCAATGACACTGGTGCATCCATAGGTGGATTTTGAAAAGAACACACATGCAATGACTCTGGTGGATCCATATGTGGTATGTGAAAAGAATAGTCATGAAATAACTCCAGTTGCTGTTAGTAAAAAGAACACACATGCAATGCCACTGGTGGATCCATGTGTCGTCTCTGAATAGAACACACATGCAATGACTCTGGCTGTTGTTAGTAAAAAGAGCACAAATACAATGACACTGGTGGATCCATAGGTGGATTGTGAAAAGAACACGCATGCAATGACTCTGGTTGTTGTTAGTAAAAAGAACACACATGCAATGACACTGGTGGATCCATGTGTGGTCTCTGAAGAGAAAACACATTTAAATGACACTGGTGGATCCATATGTGGTATGTCAAAAGAACACACATGCAATGACTGCAGTTGTTGTTAGTAAAAAGAACACACATGCAATGAAACTGGTGGATCCATGTGTGGTCTCTGAGGAGAACACACATGCAATGACTCCGGTTGTTGTTAGTAAACAGAACACACAAGCAATGACTCTGGTTGTTGTTAGTAGAAAGAGCACACATGCAATAACAGTGGTGGACCCATGTGTGGTCTATTAAGAGAACACACATTTCAATGACACTGGTGGATCCATATGTGGTATGTGAATAGAACACACATGCAATGACTCCAGTTGTTGTTAGTAAAAAGAACACACATGCAATGACACTGGTGGATCCATGTGTGGTCCCTGAAGAGAACACACATGCAATAACTCTAGTTGTGGTTAATGAGAAGAACACACATTTCAATGATACTGGTGCATCCATATGTGGTATGTGAAAAGAATAGTCATGAAATGACTCCAGTTGTTGTTAGTGAAGAGAACACACATGCAATGACACTGGTGGATCCATGTGTGGTCTCTAAAGAGAACACACATGCAATAACTCTGGTTGTTTTTAGTAAGAAGAGCACAAATGCAATGACACTGGTGGATACATAGGTGGATTGTGAAAAGAACAAACATGCAATGACTCCAGTTGTTGTTAGTAAAAAGAGCACACATCCAATGACACTGGTGGATCCATGTGTGGTCTCTGAAGAGAACACACATTTCAATGACACTGGTGGATCCATATGTGGTATATGAAAATAATAGTCATGAAGTGACTCTAGTTGTTGTTAGTAAAAAGAAAACACATGCAATGACACTGGTGGATCCATGTGTGGTCTCTGAAGAGAACACACATGCAATGGCTCAGTTGTTGTTACTAAGCAGCACACATGCAATGACACTGGTGGATCAATAGGTGGATTGTGAAAAGAACACAGATGCAATGACACCGGTGGATCCATATGTGGTATGTGAAAAGAACACACATGCAATGACTCCAGTTGCTGTTAGTAAAAAGAACACACATGCAATGACACTGGTGGATCCATGTGTGGTCTCTGAAGAGAACACACATTTAAATGACACTGGTGGATCCATATGTGGTATGTCAAAAGAACACACATGCAATGACTGCAGTTGTTGTTAGTAAAAGAACACACATGCCATGAAACTGGTGGATCCATGTGTGGTCTCTGAAGAGAACACACATGCAATGACTCCGGTTGTTGTTAGTAAACAGAACACACAAGCAATGACTCTGGGCCTTGTTAGTAAAAAGAGCACACATGCAATAACACTGGTGGACCCATGTGTGGTCTCTGAAGAGAACACACATTTCAATGACACTGGTGGATCCATATGTGGTATGTGAATAGAACACACATGCAATGACTCCAGTTGTTGTTAGTAAAAAGAACACACATGCAATGACACTGGTGGATCCATGTGTGGTCTCTGAAGAGAACACACATGCAATAACTCTAGTTGTGGTTAATGAGAAGAACACACATTTCAATGACACTGGTGCATCCATATGTGGTATGTGAAAAGAATAGTCATGAAATGACTCCAGTTGTTTTTAGTGAAGAGAACACACATGCAATGACACTGGTGGATCCATGTGTGGTCTCTAAAGAGAACACACATGCAATAACTCTGGTTGTTGTTAGTAAGAAGAGGACAAATGCAATGACACTGGTGGATACATAGGTGGATTGTGAAAAGAACAAACATGCAAGGACTCCAGTTGTTGTTAGTAAAAAGAGCACACATCCAATGACACTGGTGGATCCATGTGTGGTCTCTGAAGAGAACACACATTTCAATGACACTGGTGGATCCATATGTGGTATATGAAAATAATAGTCATGAAGTGACTCTAGTTGTTGTTAGTAAAAAGAAAACACATGCAATGACACTGGTGGATCCATGTGTGGTCTCTGAAGAGAACACACATGCAATGGCTCTGGTTGTTGTTACTAAACAGAGCACACATGCAATGACACTGGTGGATCAATAGGTGGATTGTGAAAAGAACACAGATGCAATGACACCGGTGGATCCATATGTGGTATGTGAAAAGAACACACATGCAATGACTCCAGTTGCTGTTAGTAAAAAGAACACACATGCAATGATACTGGTGGATCCATGTGTGGTCTCTGAAGAGAACACACATTTAAATGACACTGGTGGATCCATATGTGGTATGTCAAAAGAACACACATGCAATGACTGCAGTTGTTGTTAGTAAAAGAACACACATGCAATGAAACTGGTGGATCCATGTGTGGTCTCTGAAGAGAACACACATGCAATGACTCCGGTTGTTGTTAGTAAACAAAAAACACACAAGCAATGACTCTGGGTCTTGTTAGTAAAAAGAGCACACATGCAATAACACTGGTGGACCCATGTGTGGTCTCTGAAGAGAAGACACATTTCAATGACACTGGTGGATCCATATGTGGTATGTGAATAGAACACACATGCAATGACTCCAGTTGTTGTTAGTAAAAAGAACACACATGCAATGATACTGGTGGATCCATGTGTGGTCTCTGAACAGAACACACATGCAATAACTCTAGTTGTGGTTGATGAGAAGAACACACATTTCAATGACACTGGTGCATCCATATGTGGTATGTGAAAAGAATAGTCATGAAATGACTCCAGTTGTTGTTAGTGAAAAGAACACACATGCAATGACACTGGTGGATCCATGAGTGGTCTCTAAAGAGAACACACATGCAATAACTCTGGCTGTTGTTAGTAAGAAGAGCACAAATGCAATGACACTGGTGGATACATAGGTGGATTGTGAAAAGAACAAACATGCAATGACTCTGGTTGTTGTTAGTACAAAGAGCACAAATTCAATGACACTGGTGGATACATAGGTGGATCGTGAAAAGAACACACATGCAATGACACTGGTGGATCCATGTGTGGTCTCTAAAGAGAACACACATGCAATAACTCTGGCTGTTGTTAGTAAGAAGAGCACAAATGCAATGACACTGGTGGATACATAGGTGGATTGTGAAAAGAACAAACATGCAATGACTCTGGTTGTTGTTAGTAAAAAGAACACACATGCAATGACACTGGTGGATCCGTGTGTGGTCTCTGAAGAGAACACACACGCAATGACTCTAGCTGTGGTTAATGAGAAGAACACACATTTCAATGACACTGGTGGATCCATATGTGGTATGTGAAAAGAACACACATGCAATGACTCTAGTTGTTTTTAGTAAAAAGAACACACATGCAATGACACTGGTGGATCCATGTGTGGTCTCTAAAGAGAACACACATTTCAATGACACTGGTGGATCCATATGTGGTATGTAAAAATAATAGTCATAAAATGACTCCAGTTGTTTTTAGTAAAAAGAACACACATGAAATGACACTGGTGGATCCATGTGTGGTCTTTGAAGAGAACACACATGCAATGACTCTGGTTGTTGTTAGTAAAAAGAGCACATATGCAATGACACTAGTGGATCCATATGTGGTACGTTAAAACAACACACATGCAATGACTACAGTTGTTTTTAGTAAAAAGAACACACATGCAATGACACTGGTGGATCCATGTGTGGTCTCTAAAGAGAACAAACATTTCAATCACACTGGTGGATCCATATGTGGTATGTGAAAAGAACACAGATGCAATGACTCCAGTTGCTGTTAGTAAAAAGAACACACATGCAATGACAGTGGTGGATGCATGTGTGGGTTGTGAAGAGAACACACATTTCAATGACACTGGTGGATCGACATGTGGTATGTCAAAAGAACACACATGCAATGACTGCAGTTGTTGTTAGTAAAAAGAATACAGATGCAATGAAACTGGTGGATCCATGTGTGGTCTCTGAAGAGAACACACATGCAATGACTCCGGTTATAGTTAGTAAACAGAACACACATGCAATGACTCTGGTTGTTGTTAGTAAAAAGAACACACATTTCAATGACACTTGTTGATCCATATGTGGTATGTGAAAAGAACACACATGCAATGACACCGGTGGATCCATATGTGGTATGTGAAAAGAACACAGATGCAATGGCTCCAGTTGTTGTTAGTAAAAAGAACACACATGCAATGACACTGGTGGATCCATGTGTTGTCTCTGAAGAGAACACACATGCAATAACTCTAGCTGTGGTTAATGGAAGAACACACATTTCAATGACACTGGTGGGTCCACATGTGGTATGTCAAAAGAATAGTCATGAAATGACTCCAATTGTTGTTAGTGAAAAGAACACACATGCAATGACACTGGTGGATCCATGTGTGGTCTCTGAAGAGAACACACATGCAATGACTCTGGATGTTGTTAGTACAAAGAGCACAAATTCAATGACACTGGTGGATACATAGGTGGATCGTGAAAAGAACACACATGCAATGACACTGGTGGATCCATGTGTGGTCTCTAAAGAGAACACACATGCAATAACTCTGGCTGTTGTTAGTAAGAAGAGCACAAATGCAATGACACTGGTGGATACATAGGTGGATTGTGAAAAGAACAAACATGCAATGACTCTGGTTGTTGTTAGTAAAAAGAACACACATGCAATGACACTGGTGGATCCGTGTGTGGTCTCTGAAGAGAACACACATGCAATGACTCTAGCTGTGGTTAATGAGAAGAACACACATTTCAATGACACTGGTGGATCCATATGTGGTATGTGAAAAGAACACACATGCAATGACTCTAGTTGTTTTTAGTAAAAAGAAAACGATTGCAATGACACTGGTGGATCCATGTGTGGTCTCTAAAGAGAACACAAATTTCAATGACACTGGTGGATCCATATGTGGTATGTGAAAATAATAGTCATGAAATGACTCCGGTTGTTTTTAGTAAAAAGAACACACATGAAATGACACTGGTGGATCCATGTGTGGTCTTTCAAGAGAACAGACATGCAATGACTCTGGTTGTTGTTAGTAAAAAGAGCACATATGCAATGACACTGGTGGATGCATATGTGGTATGTGAAAACAACACACATGCAATGACTATAGTTGTTTTTAGTAAAAAGAACACACATGCAATGACACTGGTGGATCCATGTGTGGTCTCTAAAGAGAACAAACATTTCAGTCACACTGGTGGATCCATATGTGGTATGTGAAAAGAACACAGATGCAATGACTCCAGTTGCTGTTAGTAAAAAGAACACACATGCAATGACACTGGTGGATGCATGTGTGGTCTGTGAAGAGAACACACATTTCAATGACACTGGTGGATCGACATGTGGTATGTCAAAAGAACACACATGCAATGACTGTAGTTGTTGTTAGTAAAAAGAACACAGATGCAATGAAACTGGTGGATCCATGTGTGGTCTCTGAAGAGAACACACATGCAATGACTCCGGTTATAGTTAGTAAACAGAACACACATGCAATGACTCTGGTTGTTGTTAGTAAAAAGAACACACATTTCAATGACACTTGTTGATCCATATGTGGTATGTGAAAAGAACACACATGCAATGACACCGGTGGATCCATATGTGGTATGTGAAAAGAACACAGATGCAATGGCTCCAGTTGTTGTTAGTAAAAAGAACACACATGCAATGACACTGGTGGATCCATGTGTTGTCTCTGAAGAGAACACACATGCAATAACTCTAGCTGTGGTTAATGGAAGAACACACATTTCAATGACACTGGTGGGTCCACATGTGGTATGTCAAAAGAATAGTCATGAAATGACTCCAATTGTTGTTAGTGAAAAGAACACACATGCAATGACACTGGTGGATCCATGTGTGGTCTCTGAAGAGAACACACATGCAATGACTCTGGATGTTGTTAGTACAAAGAGCACAAATTCAATGACACTGGTGGATACATATGTGGATCGTGAAAAGAACACACATGCAATGACACTGGTGGATCCATGTGTGGTCTCTAAAGAGAACACACATGCAATAACTCATTTGTTGTTAGTAAGAAGAGCACAAATGCAATGACACTGGTGGATACATAGGTGGATTGTGAAAAGAACAAACATGCAATGACTCTGGTTGTTGTTAGTAAAAAGAACACACATGCAATGACACTGGTGGATCCGTGTGTGGTCCCTGAAGAGAACACACATGCAATGACTCTAGGTGTGGTTAATGAGAAGAACACACATTTCAATGACACTGGTGGATCCATATGTGGTATGTGAAAAGAACACACATGCAATGATTCTAGTTGTTTTTAGTAAAAAGAACACGATTGCAATGACACTGGTGGATCCATGTGTGGTCTCTAAAGAGAACACAAATTTCAATGACACTGGTGGATCCATATGTGGTATGTGAAAATAATAGTCATGAAATGACTCCGGTTGTTTTTAGTAAAAAGAACACACATTAAATGACACTGGTGGATCCATGTGTGGTCTTTGAAGAGAACAGACATGCAATGACTCTGGTTGTTGTTAGTAAAAAGAGCACATATGCAATGACACTGGTGGATGCATATGTGGTATGTGAAAACAACACACATGCAATGACTACAGTTGTTTTTAGTAAAAAGAACACACATGCAATGACACTGGTGGATCCATGTGTGGTCTCTAAAGAGAACACACATTTCAATCACACTGGTGGATCCATATGTGGTATGTGAAAAGAACACACATGCAATGACTCCAGTTGTTGTTAGTAAAAAGAACACACATGCAATGACACTGGTGGATCCATGTGTGGTCTTTGAAGAGAACACACATGCAATAACTCTAGCTATGGTTAATGAGAAGAACACACATTTCAATGACACTGGTGGATCCATATATGGTATGTGAAAAGAATAGTCATGAAATGACTCCAGTTGTTGTTAGTGAAAAGAACACACATGCAATGACACTGCTGGATCCATGTGTGGTCTCTAAAGAGAACACACATGCAATGACTCTGGCTGTTGTTAGTAAAAAGAGCACACATGCAATGACACTGGTGGATCCATAGGTGGATTGTGAAAAGAACACACATGCAATGACACGAGTGGATCCATGTGTGGTCTCTGAAGGGAACACACATGCAATGACTCCAGTTGCTGTTAGTAAAAAGAACACACATGCAATGACACTGGTGGATCCATGTGTGGTCTCTAAAGAGAACACACATTTAAATGACACTGGTGGATCCATATGTGGTATGTCAAAAGAACACACATGCAATGACTGCAGTTGTTGTTAGTAAAAAGAACACACATGCAATGAAACTGGTGGATCCATGTGTGGTCTCTGAAGAGAACACACATGCAATGACTCCGGTTGTTGTTAGTAAACAGAACACACAAGCAATGAGTCTGGTTGTTGTTAGTAAAAAGAGCACATATGCAATGACACTGGTGGATGCATATGTGGTATGTGAAAACAACACACATGCAATGACTACAGTTGTTTTAAGTAAAAAGAACACACATGAAATGACACTGGTGGATCCATGTGTGGTCTGTAAAGAGAACACACATTTCAATCACACTGGTGGATCCATATGTGGTATGTGAAAAGAACACAAATGCAATGAGTCCAGTTGTTAGTAAAAAGAACACACATGCAATGACACAGGTGGATCCATGTGTGGTCTCTGAAGAGAACACACATGCAATAACTCTAGCTATGGTTAATGAGAAGAACACACATTTCAATGACACTGGTGGATCCATATGTGGTATGTGAAAAGAATAGTCATGAAATGACTCCAGTTGTTGTTAGTGAAAAAAACACACATGCAATGACACTGCTGGATCCATGTGTGGTCTCTAAAGAGAACACACATGCAATGACTCTGGCTGTTGTTAGTAAAAAGAGCACACATGCAATGACACTGGTGGATCCATAGGTGGATTGTGAAAAGAACACACATGCAATGACACTAGTGGATCCATGTGTGGTCTCTGAAGGGAACACACATGCAATGGCTATAGCTATGGTTAATGAGAAGAACACACATTTTAATGAAATAACTCCAGTTGCTGTTAGTAAAAAGAACACACATGCAATGCCACTGGTGGATCCATGTGTGGTCTCTAAAGAGAACACACATTTCAATGACACTGGTGGATCCATATGTGGTATGTGAAAATAACACACATGCAATGACTCTAATTGTTGTTAGTAAAAAGAACACACGTGCAATGACACTGGTGGATCCATGTGTGGTCTCTGAAGAGAACACACATGCAATGACTCTGGTTGTTAGTAAAAAGAACACACATGCAATGACTCTGGTTGTTGCTAGTAAAAAGAGCACACATGCAATGACACTGGTGGATCCATGTGTGGTCTCTGAAGAGAACACACATTTCAATGACACCGGTGGATCCATATGTGGTATTTGAAAAGAACACACATGCAATGACTGTCGTCGGATTGATGACAAGTACGCCATGAGGGGGCCCTCGAGGCGTGCAGAAGAGAGGGGTGTGAGACGTACGGTGTTCCGGGACGGTGAGCACACAAGTTTACCCAGGTTCGAATCCGCTGGCTTTGGACGGATCCTACTCCTGCTAGCAATCGATGTCTGGCAGAGCCGGAATATGGGTTACAAGGGTTTCGCCTGTGCGAGTTGAGGGTCTAAAGTATTGGATGTGCCCTAAAGTCTCTCCCTAGGATGGCTTATATAGATATCCGGCCTAGGGTTTACATGAGAGATCTATCCGGCTACGTCTAAGAGTCGGTTACAGAGTACATCTTGAACTTCAAGTAACATTATGGGCCTAAGTCGGTAAGTCTTCTGGGCCTTCTTGTAGCCGGATTGGACTCCGTCTTTCTCCCTATTTGGGCATGGTGAAGCAAAGCTCTAACTCGAAGTGGGCCACCCTGGTCAGTGAGGAACTGTGAGGATACCCGGAAAGTATATCCCCAACAGCAGTCCCCGGAGGCCTCTAAGATCCAAAGTTGGATTTATCATCGTCTAGCTTGATCTTCGGCTTGCAGAATCTTGAAGGGTTCCTGAAACTTCACAACAAAAGATACGATCCGGGTCTTAAAAATAAGTCGGACCTATCAGTAGGTTACTCGGATTTTCCAACTCGATTTTGAACTAAGCCGGAACTTGTTCACTAACGCCACCTGACACAAACATGGTCAAGTCACGTCATCTGACATGCGTTCCGTCAGCACGACTGTTGGTGGGTCCGCGGTCCATGGAACCGAGGCGCCGTTTCAATGCGTGCGTGGAGATTGAGGTGACGCAATCATCGCGCGGGTTCTTCCCAGTTCTTTCCACGACGTGTGCCGGTTACACTGTAGCGTTTACACGAATCTTGGCACAGGTAGATGGATATAAGGGGTTCAGATCTCTTCTTCTCCTTTCCACCAGTCCTTTGCCATTTCCTTCCTTCCCAATCCTCCTGTGCGCACAGAGCCTCCTCGTCCTTCCTCCACAGAAAGTCCCAGCACCGCCCCTTTAAGGTCACCCTCTCACCGGAGAAAATGGCTTCATCATCTTCTTCCTCTGGCTTGGCGGCAGCAGCGGTGGCGGTGAAGGCGGAAGGTGCAGCAGAGAAAGAAATCTACTGGGGAATCTGGATCCCCTGCGCCCTTGACGAAGTAGGCCTCAAGAACATGGAGAAGGAGGGGCTTCTCGTCACCGACGACTGGCGGAGCGGCTCCGGTGAAACCGTCCCCAACCCGCACGAGGGCGAGCGAGTCCACTTCGGCACCCATCTGGACCGAGGTCTGTCTTTTCCTCCCTCGGAGTTCTTCTCCGAGGTGATAGATCACTATGGAGTTCAACTCCACAATCTTCCTCCCAATTCACTTCTAGAAATGAGCGCATATGCTGCGATTTGCGAGGGCTTTCTCGGCATTAGTCCGAGTTTGCTTCTCTTCTGGTTTTATTTCCATGTTCGGAGGAATTCCATCACTGCCGGTGTTCCTTACATCACTGGCACTATTATTTTTCTCTTAGACGAGACCGGGCATATCCCAAAATTTCTGCCAGTGACTCGGTCAAACAATGGCCAGCCACTTTTTTCTACCATAGGGATATTCCAGCTCCCAGCAAAGCTACTGCTTTGCTGGCTTTTGTCGACGAAGCCGCCATGGCCCAGCCTTCCTGGGACGAGGCTGCTCCAGCTCTCACTGATGATCTGATCCTTGCTAAGAGGCGGATCGAATATCTGATCAAGCACAGTGGTCTGAAGGTATCCGACTTGATCCAGTGCTGGGTCTCACGTCGTATCCAGCCACTTCAGTACCACGGGGATAGACTGATGCACTCCATCACGTCTTCTCCAACTGACTCCCTCTGCATCAGCCCCAAAGCCTACACCACTCAAGGCTACATCAGCCAAATCAAGTGGCTGATCAAGGAGCGGATCGAAAGGCGGATTCCGGAGGTTTCTCTGGACATGCACACGGCGGAAAACCTCATGGTGCCAGTAAGCTTTGATCATCATATCTTTTATGTGTTTCTATCTTTGAGTTATACTGCAATACTGATATGTTTTCTTGTTTTCAGCTTGCTGACATCCCCGAGTCGGAACTTGCTCCGCTCGAAGGATACCCTCCGGAGTTTTCTCAGGAGGTAGAAGTAGTTCCACTGCCAAACCTTGCACTCAAGAAGCGCAAAGCTCAGACGGTAGCGGTTGGCACAAAGGAGGTGCCTGTCGTGAAGTGGTATCTTTTCAGTCACAACTTTTCCGTCTTTGTACTTTACTCAAATTTCTTTCCGAGATGTAACGTTTCCCACTTTGTTACCTTCTCAGAGCAAAATCGATCATCAAGGGCAAGGGGAACGGGATTTCTTCGAAGCCCTTACGCCAGACAAATCTTACCATAGCTTCCCCTGCCATGGCTCCTCCGACTCCGGCCCCTCAACCTTCTGCAACTCCGGTTATCTCGTCGGATGCTGCAGAAGATCTGGCTCTTCAAACAGAGCCTACGATCCTTGGGTCACAAACTGACGTCACCCTGGGTGCGTCAGCTCAAGATAAGGGTGAACCCTCCTCGGGTAATGATCCCTCGGTTGAAGTCTTCGCCGAAAACCTCCTTAGCAATCCGGGTCTTGCCAAGTTTGGCCTGACCCGGAAATCTGCAGAGGAGATCCAGCGGCTAGCCAGGCAAGTCCTGGACAAAAGACATTTATCCCCCAAGGAGGAAGCACAAGAAGCAAAGGATGTCAAGTTCTCTGACCTTCTCACTCAAGTCTGCCTTCGCGACGAGAGGATTAGGACTGGCGAGCTTCCAACAGCCCCAGTGATCCCTCTTACTCTTGCCAAAAAGGTGGCCACTGAAGTGAACGCGGGTTTAGATAAACTCACCCGCGAGCAATATGTAAGTCGGAATTCCAACTCTTGTTTTTTCTATTATGTTATATCATATCCTCTAGCCCCCAAGCATGAAGTAGGATATAGAATCCGAGTTTATGCTTCATTAGGATGCCAAAGAACGAACTAGTGTAGCCCCCAAGGCTTGTGCTGATATTTAGCAAAAATATTAGCCCGAGTCTTAAGTAGCTTTCTGACTTTGGGTATTCTGACTTACAGAAAGTATGTTCCTATAACCAGGAATTATTGACCAATGTCTATGATTAGCGGAGAGAGATCAAAGCTCTCCGGCTTAAAAATGCTGAGCTCAAAGTAGCCAAGGATGAAGCCGAAGGTAAATATTCCGAGATTCAAACCTTGTCTTTGCTTTTTTCAATGTCGAATTTTTCTGAACTGTTGTTCTTTTTTGACTTACAGCGCTGGTGAAACAATCCATCGCTATGATTGAAGAGGCCGAGAACCTCAAGACCCTGGTGGTGGAGAACAAGGGACTTCGCCAAGAGCTGGATAAGATCGAGGCAGATCATGAAAAGAGAATAGTTCAAGTCATTGAATCCTCCTCCATGGCCACGGATGAGTGTGATCGCAAGATTGCTGCTTAGGATAAAATAATCTCGGACCTCAAGAATGAGCTTGGCAGAGAGAAGGACATATCCCAGGCGCTCTAGGCTGAACTCCAGAGTCTCCGGGAGGAGAAGACCAAGATTGACAATGTCATTTTTGGTACGTTCCACCTTCCTGACTTATCATTTTCTTTGACTTCTATCAATGTCGGTTTTTTCTTAACTTTATTTTGATGTACAGGTCCTCTGAACTTGACGGACTCTTCCTCGTCCGAGCCCCGCACCCACCGGCTTACCCAAGTCGGTGATCTTCTTCATGAATACCGCCAGTCCCTTGAGGACATTGGTGAGTCTCTTAGGATTCCGGACATGCCAAGCATGTCGGATTTTGAGGTGCAGGACAGGGCCAAGGAGATGCCGCAGCTTGTTCGGGACTGGAACATGTCCTACGCGCGGACTGCTGTGCAGAACGCTCTCTCCATGGTCATGAGCCACCATGGAAACATGGAAATATGGCAAGTGACTAGAGGTTACTTCAAGGTAGACGAAGACGGCCAGGAGCAGGACCTTCAAGCCATCATGCACTCCTGCGCCGGATACGGGTGCCACGTAGCTGATCTGACTAGCTACGAGATCCCCTTCATCACCCGTGTGGATACTCCGCCTCCTCCCGCAGAAGAAGCCGAAGAAGTTTCCAACGATGAACGCACCAACTCGGATGCGGACATCTCGGAACGATATCAAGGCGGAGTGACCAGCGAGCCGACAGATCCTTCCTCTCCTCCTGCATCATAGACCAGAAATTTATGTATTATTCCGGAAAAACCTGATGTGATTGTAAATATTAAGTACTATTTATCTTTGCAAGTGCTAAGCTTTTGATCTATTCAGCACTTTTGACCTTTGAAATTTTTGCGTGCCTGAAATGTTTACACAAGCACTTATATTTTTTCGTCTCTACTTATCGTTTATCTGGCTTTCCGCCTCGTCCCTTTCATGAGCCAGCTAAACCTTTCACCGGAAACTTTGCCGAGCAACGGAGCTCAAGTGCTAAACCAGTTTAAACTCGGAAACAAAGCCGGCTTCCAGTACCAACAATTCACTACTCGGAAAATGCCCGCGTCCGGCAATAAGATAAATAACCCAAGTAAAGACTAGAAACTTTAGAGTTATACCCGAAGGTAGCAGTTTTAGAATCGGAAATCTAGACTAGAACGAACATGAGCATAAAGTACTTTCAAGCATTCTGGGATTTTCGACTATGACATGATCATTCGGAAATAAGATGGTTTAAGAACTTCTCAGAAAAAACTTGAAGCAACCAAAGCTTTTATTTCTCACAGAACATGTACATATGGATGATTACAAAGAAGGATAAACTAAGAATAAAAGGGACGTAGCTGAGCAATATTCCACGGTCTGTCTAACTCATCCGGATTTGTACTACCTCCATCTCTCTTTTTCTTCTTAGTAGCATGTCTTTCTTTGACTAGCCTCATGTCAGTTAAGTAGTACGATCCATTGTGCAATACTCGACTAACTAAAAAGGACCCTTCCCACACTGAGGAAAGTTTGTGCGTTCTTTGTTGCACACAAGCCGGAGAACCAAATCACCTTTATTGAAAGATCTATTTCGGACTCTCTAGCTATGGTACTTGCGTAACTTCTGCTGATAGGCTGTAGATCTCATTTCAGCAACGACACGAACTTCTTCGACTAAGTCGAGATCATTTTGTCGAGAAATCTCGGCATCCTCTTTGATATACGCGGCCACTCTAGGAGACGTATGAATTAAATCACTAGGAAGAACTGCTTCTGCGCCATAGACCAAGAAGAAAGGTGTGTATCCTGTTGACCTATTCGGAGTTGTTCATAAACTCCAATTACAGAGGGTAGTTCCTCTGCCCAAGCCCCCGCAGCACGTCGTAATGGTGCTTCGAGTCTTGGTTTCAGGCCTTGTAGAATTAAACTATTTGCTCTTTTGACTTGTCCGTTAGCCTGTGGATGCGCGACTGACGCAATGTCAAGCCGGATATTTTGCTCATCGCATAATTCTGCCAGTTCTCCCATAGAAAAATTACTCCCGTTGTCCGTGATAATGCTATGTGGATAACCATACTGGATTATAACATCCTCGACAAATCTTTTGGTTGTTGCTCCATCACAACTAGTGACAGGTTTAGCCTCGATCCACTTGGTGAATTTATCCACCATCACTAAGAGGTCAGTAAATCCACTTGGAGCTCGTTTAAAAGGTCCTACCATATCAAGCCCCCAGACCGCAAAAGGCCATGTTATAGGTATTGTTCGCAGCTGATCAGCCGGAACATGAGCTTGCTTGGCGTAATTTTGGCAGCCTTTGCATGTCTTGACTAATCGTTCGGCATCTGCCTGAGCTGTAAGTCAGAAAAATCCATGTCGAAAAGCTTCTGCCACTAAAGATTTGGCTGCAGCATGGTGACCATACTCGCCTTTGTGGATTTCCCTTAAGATTTCCACTCCTTCTTACGAAGATACACAACGCTGAAAAACCCTAGAAACACTCCGTTTATGGAGCTCACCCTTAACAATAGTATAGGCTTTTGCTCGTCGGATAATCTGCCGGCTCAGCACCTCGTCTTCGGGTAATTTGCCATCTACCAAATAATCGAGGTAGGGTTGAGTGCAGCTGGGAATGACAGGCAGAACTGCTATTCAAGGTGAGTCGGATTTGGTCGGATATTCCTCATCTACTCCCTTTATCGAGGGAACTTTGAGGTGCTCTAAAAATGCGCCATCTGGGACCTCTTTCCGCGCAGCGCCTATTCGAGATAGTGCATCTTCTTCCTCATTTTCTACTCGAGGGATGTGTTGAACTTCAAACCCTTCGAACAATTTAGATAGATCATCCACGACAGCTTTATATGCTGCCATGTGCTCATTTGCATTACAAATATCCAAGACTTGCTGAGCAACAAGATCCGAATCTCCGTAACACATCAAATGTCGGATGCCAATATCCTTGGCAATCCGGATTCCATGCAGCCGTGCTTCATACTCGGCAATATTGTTTGTCGCTGTGAAGTGGATCTACAACATGTATAATAGTTTATCTCCTTGGGGTGATTTGAGCACCATGCCAGCCCCCGAGCCCCCTCGAGCCTTAGTCCCATCGAAAAAGAGGGTCTAGTATTCCGACTCAGGGAGGACCATGTTCTCCTTCGTCTCTGTCCAATCAACGACAAAGTCAGCAAGGATCTAGGATTTGATTGCTGTCCGAGGTTTATACTCAATATCGAAAGCTGAGAGCTCTATGCCCCATTTGGCGACATGTCATGTGGCGTCGCTGTTATTGATTATGTCTCTCATGGGAGCTTTGCTCACCATGGTAATTGGATGCTCCTGAAAATAGTGTCGTAACTTATGAGATGCTAGGAAAACACCGTAAGCCAACTTTTGATAGTGCGGATATCGCTGTTTTGATTCTGTCAAGACCTCGCTGACAAAGTAAGTCGGACGCTGCACCAGGTGTTCCTGATTTTCCTCTGGTCTCTCCACCACCATGATGATACTAATGACCTTATTTGTCGCAGCAATATAAATCAACGTCGGTTCCTAAGGTTCCGGCCCTGCAAGGATAGGAGCAGATGAGAGTACTTTCTTCAGGTCTTGTAGTGCAGCTTTAGCTTCGTCAGTCCAGACAAAATCTTTGGTCTTCTTCAGGAGTTTGTATAATGGTGTGGCTCTTTCACCAAGCCGGCTTACAAATCGACTGACCGCAGCAATGCAATCAGTCAATCTTTGTACGTCCTTCAGGCGAGTAGGCCTAGAAATATTGAGTATAGCCTTGATTTTGTCGCGGTTCACCTCTATGCCTCTTTGAGACACGATGAAACCTAACAATTTTCCGGCTGGTATTCCAAAGAAGCATTTCTTCGGGTTAATCATGATGTTGTATTTTCATAGATTGGCGAACGTTTCCTCCAAGTCGGAAATGAGTGTTTCCTTCTTTTTGGACATCACCGCGATATCATCCACGTATGCATGTACATTGCGTCCGAGTTGGTCATGGAGGCAACGCTGCATCGTGCACTGGTACGTAGCTCCTGCGTTCTTCAGCCCAAAGGGCATCGTAACAAAACAGAAAGTTCCGAAGGGGGTTATGAATGAAGTTTTGACTTTGTCAGATTCCTTCATCTGGATTTGGTGATAACCGGAATATGCATCGAGAAAACAAAGGAGTTCCGAGCCTGCCGTAGAATCGATAACTTGATCAACTCTAGGCAGAGCGTACGGATCTTTTGGACAAGCCTTGTTCAAGGCAGTATAATCAACATACATCTTTAAATCAGTGGTGTCCTTTTTAGGGACCATTACAGGATTGGCTGACCACTCAGTGTGGATGACCTCTTCTATGAATCCGGCTAACTCGAGCCGTGCTAGTTCCTTAGCTATTGCCTTACGCTTTTCGTTGCCAAACCGTCGTAAGGACTGTTTGACTGGTTTAGTGTTCGGGTTTACATTTAGAGAGTGCTCGGCAAGTTCCCTAGGTACTCCAGTCATGTCAGATGGCTGCCATGCGAAGATATCTTGATTTGCTTAGAGGAACTTGACGAGCGCGCTTTCCTATGCGCTATCTAGGCCTACGCCTATCTGGGTCACCTTGGAGGGGTCATCATCCTTCAACGGCACTTTCTTCGTCTCTTCTGATGCCTTGAACTCCGGATTTGGCTTGCTAACCTCCTTTTTCGTTGCGGGCATCTCGGACGGATCTATGCTCTTCTTGATTTCCTGGTACTCCTGGGCGTGCAGCACAGCTTCGGTAAAGGCAGCATTTCCATCCTCGCACTCTCGCGCTTTCTTCGGGTCTCCTCTGATGGTGATCACGCTGTTGGGACCTGGAATTTTCATCATATTGTAAATGTAACACGGACGAGCCATAAAAGCCCAGTAAGCCAGGCGTCCGAATATAGCATGGTATGCGCTCTTGAACGGGACCACTTCGAAGGAAAGTGCCTCCGTCCGATAGTTCTTTGGAGTTCCGAAGGTAACATCCAAAGTGATCTCTCCCAGACAATTAGCTTGTCTTCCTGGGACAACTCCGTGAAAAATCACAGAGCTATGGTTTAGCTGGGTCTCCGAGATCTTCATCTGGCGTAGCGTTTTGACATAGAGAATACTGATGCTGCTACCACCGTCCATGAGGGTCTTGGAGAAACCATAACCGTCAATAAGTGGGTTGACGATTAAGGCGTACTTTCCTCGCCTGTGTAACTTAGGCGGATGATCATCGCGGTCAAACGTGATTGCCACTTCCGACCAGTCCAGATACTAGGGGACAGCCGGAACTGTTGCATTGAGCTCGTGTAGAACTGCTTTCTTGACCTTTACTGGTTGAGATTCGAGGAAGGTGACATAAGTGTCCTTCTTGGTGGGAAAAGTCTTCTTCCCTTCCGACTTGGGATTTGAAGCATCCGCTTCCTCCATGTCGGAATCTTCCTTGGTCTCTTTGTCTTTTTCGGGATTTTTCTTTCCCTTCTTCCGCTTAGCTTTGTAGCCCGTGGTGTCATCTCTTTGATGTCATCATTGAAACGACATTCAGCGTTGGCGTGGGACGAGCCCCCATTGCCGTCTAAGTGATGCACACATGGGTTATTGGCAATGTCGGCCCAAGAGTAGGTTTTGCCTGGTTGTTGTTCTCCTCTACCTTGGACCCTTGATGTCCCACGGCCATGTCCGCAGCCTCCGCCACGTCCTCCTCGTCCTCTAGACCCGGAAACAGTAGTGACTACCGCTGTTTCCGCGTTGGGTTTTTCTTCCGAGGTATTTTTGCGCTTCTGAGCTTGTTGCTTTGGTTGTTTTGCTAACTGAGGCACAGCTAGGGCATTGAGTAGTCCTTCTACATCGTCGTCAGCATCTGCATACTTGCTTGCTGTTTCTATCATCTCTCCCAAATCAGTAACCTTGTCACACTTCAAGCGATGGCGTAGTAAACCAATAGGGAGACCTGCGATGAAAGCTTCAATCGCAGTTTGATCATTTACTCCTTCGCAGGAGTTCTTGGTGTTGATCCTTCATCCAAGGTAATCCCGGCAAGTTTCTCCAGCTTTCTGGGTGCAACGTTGTAGGTCTCCAACCGTACAGGGCCTCCGATATGTGCCTTCGAAATTCCGAAAGAACGCACTTTGCAAATTATACCAGTTATGGATGGTGTTCACCGGAAGTTCATTGAGCCATGATCGTGCCGTCTTCCGCAACATAAGTGGGAGATATCGGGTTGCGACCAGGCTGTTTCCGCCTTTGGCGATGCAGCAAGCTTGGAAGAAATCCTGTAACCAGGTGTCTGGCCGAGCAATGCCGTCGTAGGCTTGGATATGTCTTGCGATAGCAAATCCTTCCGGGAATTTTGTAGCTTTGATGCGTGGTCTGAAACATTTTGGGCCCACGTATACATCATCATTTTCATAGCGTCGAGCCTCTATGTTGGAGTTGATCCTGTGCCTTGCGTCCTTCAGGGATAGAGATCGTCCCGAATGCCGGCTGTGGCTACGGTGCCGTGGAGCCGGACTTCGGCTTCTGCCACCACCTCCTCCGCCATGTCGTCCTCCTTGCCCTCCATGGGAGCCGTTGTGATGACTATGTGGTGGAGAGGGTGGAGCAGCTTGACTATGACGAGCCCCCTGCCGGCTTGTACTGGCATGGTTTTCATCGTTTCTTCGTCCGTCGTTCCCACTATGGTGAGGCTCAGCCGGACGGTTCTCATGTCTAGGAGGTGGCATTCTATGACGATCCTCCTCCCAATTTTTTTTCTTTATCTTCTCCCCTTCGATCCTTAGATTCTCGTCGGGGAGGGTTCGTCGGATTCAGGGCAGCGATGGCGTCTTTTTCGGCCGCCGGAACGCGTTGCTCGATTCTGTGATTTTGTGATGCTGTCCTGAAGATCCGGTTCTTGAATAATTGTCTTCCCTGCGTTCGGGGTGATGATACTGCGCCCGAACGTAATGGGATCTTACGCCAGCCCTTGCCGGATCTGTGCGACACTAGTCAGAATCCGAGACCAGTTTTTGACTTCTGGACAGGGCTACCTTTTGCTGCTCTAGTCCCTTGTTGAGTAGCTTGATACCCAAACGGATCTCCTCTGGTCCTGGATTAGCTGATAGAATTTCTCGGGCTTCCACGATATTTTATACTGGTGTTGGGTACATCCAATCTCCGTTGTTATCTTTCTGTGGCTTCCCCATCTCATCTCCAAAAAGGATGGCACGGACACGTGGGAATTGGTTGTCATCTATGTGACGCTTCTGTGTCTTCTGATGTAGACGAGACATGTATTCCTTGTTTGACATGCGTTTCTTCTCCACCTCGATGTTTTTCGCTTCATCGAGGAGTTGTTGACGACGCGCTTCTAGGGCTTGCGCCCTTTCGTCCAGCTCATCTGCTGTAAGTTCTGCAGCTGTAGGGATAGGTGTGGTTAATGCGACATCGATGAGTTTATGCGCACCTTCAGTGATCACGTGTCCATCCACCGATGCTTCTTTTTTCAGCTCGTCTGGGATAAGTGCTCCATCCGAGTCTTCCTCATATTCCTCTACAATCACCTCCTCTGTCAGAGGGTCTTTTGCTGGGGTCTTGTTTTTCTTGTTCTTCTTCTTTGCCTTCTTGGCAGCGCTGGTAGCAAAGACGGTGTTGGGTCCGTTTCCTGGAGTCAAGCTCTGATCGGTACTTTCGGACATTTGCACTTTGGGATTATCTCCGACGTCCATGTCATCCTGCGCTTTGGGAGAGTGTTCCCCGGATCCTTCATCCATGGCTTCTCCATCTTCTGAAGCTTTGGAGTTATACTCCTCTTCATATTCCGCGGAGAACTTTCGAAAATCTGCTGACGTCATCGACTCATCCGAGGATGCGGGTATGTCGGCGTTTGTTCCAATTGCCTCCAGCACCGAGTAGGTGTTTTCTCCAGCATCGGCAGAGCCGGATCTAGATCCCACGTATCCGACGAAGTGCGACGCGTGCTTCCTGAGGTACCTGCGGCTTCCGCGACTAGCCATATCGAAACTTTTGATGGTTTCGAGGATTGCATATGTGCTTTCGCCTTGCAGTATCATACGTTTTAGTGTGTACCTTAGGAAAGGCCTGTTTGTCCCGGCATCATCAGATCCGGAATCAGTGTCATTGATATGCTCCTCCTGGATTTCGACTTCCACGGGTGGGTCGATCTGGGATCTGGCTCCTCCTGGGAGATCCACTCCAGATTCGACTTGGTCCGCTAGGTCTTCCTCAGGTTCGGGTTTCTCCACTATCTCCGCAACTGGTGCGGGTTGGGTGGGATTATTGTTTTCTGAGATCCGGAACTCTGCCTCCTCCACGGACAAAGGGGACCTAGAGAATTCTTTTGCCTCTATCATCACCGCTAAGGTGGGTTGCGTAGGTTTAGCGAAACCGATGTAAACATCGATCTCACCAAAAGACATGATTGTGTAGGCAGTCACGGCCTCCCTTGCCGGAAGCGAAGTCTCGTCGAGAACGATGAGAGGAACGTCGCTGGCGTAGAGGATGCGACCGACGGCGATAGTCTTGCCGATTCCGATTTTTGTAGATTCCGCTCGGAACATAGATCCGAAGCTCACTTGCCCCACGGTGGGCACCAACTATCGTTGGATTGATGACAAGTACGCCATGAGGGGGTCCTCGAGGCGTGCAGAAGAGAGGGGTGTGAGACGTACGGTGTTCCGGGACGGTGAGCACACAAGTTTACCAGTTGAATCCGCGGCTTTGGGCGGATCCTACTCTGCTAGTAATCGATGTCTGAAGGAATAATATGGGTTACAAGGGTTTCACTGTCTTGAGTTGAGGGTCTAAAGTATTGGATGTGCCCTAAAGGATCTCCCTAGGACGGCTTATATAGATATCCGGCCTAGGGTTTACAGGAGAGATCTATCCGGCTACGTCTAAGAATCGGTTACAGAGTACATCTTGAACTACAAGTAACATTATGGGCCTAAGTCGGTAACTCTTCTGTGCCTTCTCGTAGCCGGATTGGACTCCGTATTTCTCCCTGACTGGGCCGCCCGTGAAACAATGCTCTAAACCGAAGTGGGCCACCCTGGTCAGTGAGAAACTATGAGGATACCCGGAAAGTATATCCTGAACAATGACTTCAGTTGTTGTAAGTAAAAAGAACACACATGCAATGACACTGGTGGATCCATTTGTGGTCTCTGAAGAGAACACACATGCAATAACTCTAGCTGTGGTTAACAAAAAGAACACACATTTCAATGACACTGGTGGATCCATATGTGGTATGTGAAAAGAATAGTCATAAAATGACTCCGATTGTTGTTAGTGAAAAGAACACACATGCAATGACAGTGGTGGATGTTGGGCAACACAGAGAAAAACAATACTTTTTCCTACACGGTGATCCCAAGATCTACCTGAGGTAGTAGGCCACGAGAATTACCACTAGACGCGCGGTTGCGGAATCAATGAAAACCGCTTGATGCGATGCGATCCTCACGATCCGTTCCGATCCATGATCGTGAAGTGCTGAGCATACAACACCTCCGCCCGATATCCACACGTCGAGGAGGGCGCCGATGGACTGCTAGGTCGATGCGGCGACAGGACTAGACTGGACTGGAGCTAGGGTTTCCAACACATGGAGTGACCTAACCGTGTGCTCTAAGCACCTGCGCCCCAGCTTATATAGGGAGTGAAAGTGGGCTCCACTCACTTGTGGCCCATTCACTAAAAGGACTATATTAGTCACTACGAGTCCAACTCACTGACTCTGTCTGTTTCCTTTTTGGGTCCAACCCAAATATGCTCCCGCTCTTAAGTGTGTGACTCGTCAGGCTCATGGTGACCCGGACACGATCCGAGTCTCACTCGTGAGCGATCAGTTGGTAATGGCTCCTAGCAGAACGTGCCAACTCCCAAGTACCAAAGAGTCATGACGACATACCTTTCCAATGCGACTTTCGTTTGAGTCCCTTTTGCCTCACGATATACCTTGTCAAACTATAGGCGAATAATCAGCATCCCTTAAATAGTTCGACTCTATTTCTCGATCCGAGATAAGTGATTCATCCAACTAACTCTTAGTCGGTCGCCTCGATTAAAAATTAACCGAGTCACGCATGGCCATGCTTTCCGAATCATATCTTCCAAGAGGGCCCAGAGAATATCTCTCGAAACGGAGGGGCAAACTCCCATCTTGGTTATTCACATCACACAGCTTGATTCTCAGTCGACCCGAACTCCGCCTTTATAACTGCCCAGTGTCGGAACAGCGTTTGACAGAACCTAAGTCGGTGATCCTCAACTCGGATTGTGCAATAACCTCAGGTCTAAGGATTACATTGATTGAGATATACAAATGACGACTTGTTCGTTGCATCTCAATATGGGTCAGTCCGACTCGCTAAACTCTTAGCCGAATCCGTGTAAGTCGGAATAACATCTCTATGCCCATGACAAGTGGAACCAAGTCATCAGCCGACTTTCACATTAGTCTAAGTTGTGTGTCCAGCACAACCTCATGGACCAAGGACAATCAGTATAAACAACATGAATATATAGTTCCACAATCGAATCACATATTCAATGATATATATCAGTAGTTCATACATGGACAATAACTCTATGAATACATTGGAAATAACATCATACATGATTGCCTCTAGGGCATATTCCCAACAGTCTCCCACTTGCACTAGAGTCAATCAACTGACATCACATGTCTAGGCATCTAATGCCCATAGCTCTTAGGTGCGCCTCATGCTTCGGTTGTGGAAGTGGCTTTGTCAACGGATCCGCAATGTTTGCATCCGTGTGTACCTTGCATAACTTGATATCACCTTGATCAACAAACTGGCAAATAAGGTGGTATCGCATGAGTATATGTTTGTTCTTCTGGTGTTGTCTAGGTTCCTTGGCTTGTGCAATAGCACCATTGTTGTCACAATACACGTCTAGCGGATTGGACGAGCCCTGAACCACACCAAGATCCATGAGGAAATTCCTCATCCAAACGGCTTCCTTTGCCGCCTCTGAGGCAGCAATATACTCAGCTCTGTCGTAGATGCAGACACCGTCTCTTCCTTGGAACTCTTCCGGCTCACAGCCCCTCCATTTATTACAAACACATATCCGGATTGTGAACGAGAATCATCCGAGTCAGTGAGATAACTCGCATCCGTGTAACCCCTTACACTGAGTTCATCCTCACGTCCATAAACCAGGAACATATCCTTAGTCCTTCTCAAGTACTTGAGGATATTTTTAGCTGCTGCCCAGTGGATCTCTCCAGGGTCAGCCTGGTATCTGCTACAACACTAAGAGCATAGGAAACATCCGGCCTAGTACAAATCATAGCATACATGATGGATCCGACTGCAGAAGAATACGAAATCGCACTCATCCGACTTCGCTCATCAGTTGTCGAAGGACACTGAGTCTTGCTAAGTTTTATGCCATGGGACATCGGTAAGAACCCCTTCTTAGACGATTCCATGTTGAACTTCTTCAACACTTTGTCCAAGTATGTAATCTGACTCAATCCCATGAGCCGCCTTGATCTATCTCTATAGATCCGGATTCCTAGTATGTAAGTCGCCTCACCCAAGTCTTTCATCGAAAAACTCCTTTCCAATGATTCCTTGGTCTCTTGCAATATCTGGACATCATTTCCAATCAGTAATATGTCATCCACATATAAGATCAGAAAGTTTACTTTGCTCCCACTAAACTTCTTGTATAAACAAGAATCATGATCACTCTTGATGAAGCCAAACGATTTGACTACCTCATCAAAACAAATGTTCCAACTCCGAGATGCTTGCTTCAACCCATAAATGGATTTCCGAAGTTTGCATACCTTGTCAGCATTAGCCAGATCGACAAAACCCTCGGGCTGTATCATATACACGTCCACAGTTAAATTTCCATTAAGGAAAGCCGTCTTGACATCCATCTGCCATATCTCATAGTCGAAATAGGCTGCTATAGCTAACATGATCCGAACTGATTTAAGCATCGCCACGGGAGAGAAAGTCTCATCGTAGTTAACTCCTTGAACTTGTCGGAACCCCTTCGCGACAAGCCATGCCTTATAGATAGAAACATTTCCATCCATATCAGTTTTCTTCTTAAAGACCCATTTGAACTCGACGGGTCTTGCACCGTCTGGCAGATCAACCAAGTTCCAAACTTGATTTTCATCCATGGACTTTAACTCGGATCTCATGGCTCCAAGCCATGACTCAGAATCAGAACCCACCATCGCCTCTGAATAAGTTACCGTCTCATGACTGTCTAACAGTAACACATCATGAACACTTCGCAATCTGGCCGATCTTCAAAGTGTCGGTGCTGTTTCTGGCTTCGGTACCACGACCGGCTCAACCTCCAAGGCTTTTGCCGACTCGCTACTGGCCGGTACCTCTCGAATTTCTTCGAGTTGCACCATGCTCCCACTGACTCCCCGACTGAGAAACTCTTTCTCAAGGAAGACACCATTCCGAGCGACAAACACTTTGCCCTCTTCCCGGTTGTAGAAGTAGTAACCCAAGGTTTCCCTCGCATATCCTACAAAAATACACTTATACGACTTAGCTGTAAGCTTGTCCGACTAAAGTCGCTTGACAAAAGCTTCACAACTCCAAATCTTAAGAAAAGACAAACTCGGCTTCTTGCCAGTCCACATCTCATGAGGTGTCTTCTCTACCGACTTTGATGGTACTCTATTTAGTGTGAACGCTGCAGTTTCTAGACAATAACCCCAAAATGATAAAGGCAGATCTTTCTGACTCATCATTGATCGTACCATGTCCAACAAGGTCCGATTTCTCCTTCCCAACACCGTTTCTGTATGCGTTCTGGAGGAGTGAGTGAGAACTATTCCACAACTCTTCAGATGGTCATCAAACTCATGGCTCATGTACTCGCCTCCTCGGTCCGACCAAAGAAACTTTATTTTCTTGCCAAGTTGATTATGTACCTCATTCTGGAATTCCTTGAACTTTTCAAAGGCATCCGACTTATGTTTCATCAAGTAAATATATCCATACCTACTCAAATCATTAGTGAATGTAATGAAGTACTCATAACCACCTCTGGCTGTCGTGCTCATCGGGCCACATACATCACTATGTACTAGTCCCAATAAGTCGGACACCCATTCACAACTCTTTGCAAAAGGTGTCTTGGTCATCTTGCCGAGTAGGCAGGATTCGCATGTCTCGAAAGACTCCAAGTCAAACGAAGTTAGGAGTCCATCGTCATGGAGCTTCTTCATGCATTTCCAACTTATGTGACCAAGCCAACAATGCCAAAAGTAAGTCATATTCAGATCATTTGGTTTCAACCTCTTCACATTTATATTATAGACAGATTCACTATCAATATTCAAAATAAATAACCTGTCCTGGACGGGTGCAAAGCCGTGAAACATATCATTCAAATATAAAGAACAACCATTATTCTTAATATTCGACTCATAGCCTTGTCTCATCAAACATGAGGCAGAAATAATGTTTCGACTAAGCACTGGAACATAATAACAATTATTTAGCTCCATTAAGAATCTAAAAGGTAAATGAAGTTGCATTGTGCCAACTTCCAACGTTGTGACTCTCGCTTTGTTGCTGACTCGAACGTCAACCTCGCCTCTCGCCATGCTCCTAGTTCTTACCAGTCCCTGCAACGAGTTGCAGATGTGAATAACTGATCTGGTATTATATACCCAAGAACTACCAGGTGCATCAGCAAGATAAATGTCTATAACATTACAAACAAGCGTACCTGAGCTGGAACTCACACCTCCACTCTTGGCTTTATCAGCCAGATACTTGCTGCAATTCCTCTTCCTGTGGGCATTCGCCTTGCAGTAGAAGCAAGTGGATCCAGCTGCATTAGATGGCTTAGTCCCTGAGGAAGCGCTTTGGACCGAGTCCTCAGCCTTACCTCGCGACTTAGCCTTCTTCTTCTTAGTCCAAGAACTCTTCTTGAACTTAGCCTTATTTTGTACCATCAACACTTGACTGGCACCTTTCTTGAGATCCGCCTCAGCCTGCTTGAGCATCCCATGTAATTCAGTGAGCTTCTTATCCATACCATGCATGTGGTAGTTCGATATGAACTGACCATACGCACTAGGAAGAGAGTTTATAATTATGTCCTTAGCGAACTCTTCGCTAATGGGGTAGCCCTGCCTTTCCAGAGACTGCACATAACCAACCATCTTGATCACATGCGGACTCAGTGGATCACCATCCTTAAGCTTGCAGCTCAACAAAGCCTGAGAGACTTGATACCTCTCAGTCTTTGCCTGAGCCTAGAACATACTTTTGAGGCTTTCGATCATATCGTAGGCCTCAACATTCTCGAACTACTGCTGCAAGTCCGGTTCCTTGTGAGCAAGCATAAGACAGCTAATCTCCGTGGATTCATCACAAATCCGATGGTAGGCATTGGTGGCTGCGACAGTCGCATTCTCATTCGGCTCATCTGGAATTGGGTTGTCTAGGACATGGTCCCTCTTTTCTTGCTTGAGAACAATTCTTAGATTACGACAACAGTTGGTGAAGTTAGTTCCATTTATCTTATCTTTCTCTAAGATGGTTCTCAAAGCAAAACTGGAAATCTGAGGAAGACTGCTAGATGCCATTGATCTACAACAGAAAAATTTGCAAAACACTTAAGACAAGTATCCATAAAAGAGCAAGCATATTAAACACTTTAATACTTATGCTCCCACTAGAACCAACACCCCTCCAATGGGTTACTTAGTGATTTAGGACCCTAAATAATCAAGTCGATTAGTGAGCTTTAGCATCACCTCTAGCCGTCAAGTGATCTAGGTAGACAACTCCTTGTCAATTGTATCTCATACTACTCCTGTTGGATGGGTGGCATCACATGCCCCAGCTCCCATCCGACTTTTCCCCGAGTCCCACAACCGTTGTGTAGCATCCCAATTGTCTAACAATTGCAATGCTACTAGCCTAGTCTATATAATGGCTACTTCAAATATATAATTGTTGCATCATCATTATATCATGCTCATGTCATCATGCCACCTTGCATTTGAGCATCATATAAAACCCTTTTTGTTTTGGTTCTTCTCTCATATGCATTGTTAATTGTATTTGCCTCTTGATATTGTATTTGGTTCTTGATATATTGTTTAATGCCCAAGTTGAGTTGGGGGCATATCTCTTATTAACTCCACCACCTTTCTTTCACCACCTTATAATTCCACCATCCAACTAAATATGAGCTTTGCACTTTATTTGGGTTTACCTCTAGCTCATGTGGGTTGGGATGGATCCAGTTCTTTTTCCACATGCTCTCATATATCAATAATGTTGTTTTCACAATATGGATATGTGGAGAGCCACATGGCCATCTTTGCATGCCTTGTGAGTGGGACCCTTTCTTCTAGCTTCCATATGGTTTATCATGGAATTATGCTCATGTTGGAATATTTTGGGACTATTAAATACCTAGTGGCACATACACACTAGCAAGTCCCATTTCTATTCAAATATGGTCATCTCCATCTACTCCACATGGGACATCCTTTCATTCTTTTGCTTGGGCCTTACTCCACACTTTGGAATGCATAAGAAAATGCCATGTAAATAATCTTGTTTTCACAAAGATAAACATGGTATTAATTAATTATGCATGGCCCATGCAAGTACCCCTTAAGCTTGACATTTGATTTTATTTGATTTTAAAATGGATCATCTCTCTCTACCCCTTAGGCTTGGTCTTGTGTGATCATGCCTAAACCTCATCACCATACCCCTCCTACCCCATCCTAATCTAAACCCACACCCCCCATCTAAACCTAACCCGAGCCCTAAACTACCTAGCCCAAGCTACCCCTTTCCCTTCTCCCTCTCTCTCGGCCTCTCTCTTCTCTCTTCTTTGCTGGCCCACCTGACCACCTAGCAGCCTCTCTGCCCTCCCCCTTTTTCTTTGGCTACAAGACAAAGGAAAGAGAAGCCCTAGCCCGATCCCTCCTCCCTCATCTTTTGGCAAAAGCAACCAAGCCCATGTGCTCCTCCCTCCCCTCTCTACCCCAACCACCCCACCTCTCAGATCTCGATCCAGGAGCATCTCCATCCTCTCCTTCCTCACCTATCTCCTCTCCTCTACCACCATAGCCATGCCCATGTCCATCTCCTAAACCCTAGCTTCGGCCAAACAGCAAGGGGAGGCGTCGGGGTTGTGAAAAGGAAGAGCCAGACGTCCAGGAGACTCCCCTGCATCCCCTTCGTCGACCAGCACCAGAGGGAGCGGCTGGGAAGCCCCAGAGCGCCGTCGCCGTCGCCACGGCCGGAAGGGACCGAAGCTCCCCGTCGCGAGCCCGCCGCCAGATCCCTTCCACCTCCAGCTCCGGCAACCACACCGACGCGTCCCTGGTGAGCCCATCGACCCCCTAGACATCGTCTCCCGCCCCCTCTCACCTTGCATCGTCGCCGCCCGGCGTCGAGCACCCTGGTAGCAGCGTCACCGCCGATCGCCGCCGGCGTCTTGGCGTCTGCGGCAGCTGCCCGATTTCATCGGCCTCTGTTCCTCGCCCTGCCCCGCGCGCTGCAGCCTTTCTCCGTGCGTGCTCGCTAAACGAAAGACGTAGCCCTAGGTCCCCTCTTCTGCTTTCGTTTTACAGCGTGTTCCGCCCAGCGGTTTTCGTCATCATCGTCGTGAACAGGCCAGATCCGCCACGTCGGTCACGAGTTCGTCGGCGGCGGCATTGGCGATTTCTTGCAGAAGCCCCTGCCCTTTTTCCCGCCTAAACCCGCGCTCCCCGAACCCCACCTGTCAGCCTCGTTGCTAGTTTGCGCGAGAACCCCTGAAAGATCTGGCCATCACAGACTAGCCCCTCCCAGCGCGCCTGGATCGCCCACGTGTCCGGCACACGTTGGCCGCGCCCGCGTGTGGCCCTGCGCCTGCCGTGTCCCCACCTGTCATCGACGGTGGCTAGGTCAAGCCGCGGTGTAAAAGCTTTTTCGCGCGCGCAGTACCGCCAGCTCAGCGCGGCCCCACCTGTCTGTGTCTGGGGCTAGGTATGAGTGAGTAAGAAAAGGTTTTTCTGCTTATCTGTTTTAATTCAAATCTTTTCAAATTATTTCAAATTCAAATTAATTTCTGTTTTTAAATAACTTTTAAAATACAAATCCAATTTAAACAAATAATATATGTTTTCAAATCAGAAAAATGTGAGGAATTCATATATGGCCTCCAAAATATATTTTGAACATTTAAAATTCCAAGTTTATTTAAATTACAACAAATTGCCCTTTTGACTTAAATAATTAATATCTTTTGTTTTATAACTCCAAATTTAACAAATGATATGTCTAAAATGATTAGCTCGACGAGACCTTTCTGTTTATGTATTCCATGTTTTGTTTTGAAGCATGCATCTTATAAATATAAAGGGTACAACAACTAATATGAGTATAAAAGGGGCCCAAAACTCAATAAAATGATTTAATCTGGTATCTCACACCTCACCCATGCCATGCTACTTCAATGCCATGCAAATTGTGCATCATTCATCATGGCATGATTGTTTACTTGTCGCATTTTATTCATATGCTTGCGCACTTTATTTATGTTGGCCCTTGTTTGTTTGGTTCTTCTTGAATAGGCTGGCGGGGATATACCAAGAGAACCAGGAGCACTACCCAGATCCATCCTTTGCTTCAACTGAGCTGCCAGGCAAGCACTACCACATGCTTGCATACATATAGTACCTATTGCCTCTTTCTTATTCTTGCATCATTGAGTCGCGATTGCATTAAATTGAATCCCAAGTATCGCATAGCTTTTACTTTTAAACCCCACCGAAGCTTGTTCCTCCATCCCATGAGCCATTACTACAGGAGTTGTTTGAGCCATGCGAGTCGTAGAACAGCATGTGTAGGGTTTGTGAGTGTCTGATGGAAAACGAGGTACCTAAACAACTCAACCTGATTAGTAATGGGATAACTAATGAAAGTGGCATCGGTGAGCCATATTCGCTATTTGGTTTTTCAGGCTCACTTGTGACCCGTAGGACCCCGAGTACTTGATTCCTGTTCCTTGAATATTCGCGCTATCCACATCCGGGAGGCTTATGAACCCCCCTGAGCCAGAGCTTGATTCATTCTTATTTCTTGAGGGCCACAAACTAGTTTGAGGTTTTATTTACTATCCTGTACTTATGCCATGCTTACTGCTTATTTAAAATTGTGCGAGGAGCACCTTTGTCTTGTTGAGGAAAGCGGAGTGTTTTCACGGTGTCGACAAGCCCAGTCACATTTTCGGGTTCCTAGTCGTTCACAGCCACTGGCACAAACCTTGAGGCCGTCTCGGAGTCAGCTAACTTCGTTGCGGGTAGCTCAATGGGGTGGCCCCCTGAAATATTTCTGAATCCTGTGATCGCTTTGTCGTGACTGCCTCGTTGGGTTTTGATTTGGTTTTTCCGAGGCATATCAGTGTGTGTTGCTATTTGTGCACCCTGCGGTAAAACTTCTGAAAGCCGTGTCCGCGGTTATGGACGACTTGGAGCACAGTTTCTCGATCATAGACAAGCATAACTAAAGTACCGCTTTTAATTTGACTAGACTAGGTACCTGACTAGTAAATAGTGCAACACTCATGGAATGGATAATAAAACTGCCAACGGATGGGGGCTATTCGTCCGCTTCCTCGTTGGTAAGCGAGGAGGAGGATGGATCTGTTAAGATTACCATTATAACTGTTATAACTGTGGTTATTAATTCATGGACATCCGTCTATCTCTGGTTAGGCGGATGGTTAGCGAGTTTCTATAGAATTGTTAGGGTTTATCTTTTGCTGCAATTGCGTCACCCCAGGTTGTGTTCCCTTTAGAGGCATAAAGACTTGCTGAGTACCCCTAGGGTCTCACACGATAAATTATTGGTTCAGATGGACAGGTACACTCGCAAGATGGATACTGGGTGGAAGAGACGGACGATGTGGGCAACGATCATTCGGTGTAGAGATTCCGGGAACGGGGATCCGTGAGATCTGTGGGCGGGATCTGTTTATTTATGGGGCATCTTATGCCAATTTGCTTCTTATCCGTACTCGGATTTTGTCTTCCGCTTCCGCTTGATACTCTGTTGATTGATGTATGAGGAGATATCCTAAACTATTATATCTATCTAGGATATTTGGATCTTGCCGTATGGCGTTGCAATATTTCCTTTCTTTTTAGATGGGATGACTCTGATGTACTGTTGTATGGTGGCTTGCATACATACTCATTTGTGTATGTAGTTGATCCCTTCTTTGCCGATTCTGTGCCCGTTCTTGTCTGATGTGTGGAAATGGTTGGGACGGCGAAAGGTCTACAGTGAGTGGCATTTGGGCCCCACCGTACTATTTCAACCATTTCTGCTCATCCAGCTTGTAACTAGGGCGTAATTCACCGAGGTAGTTACAATTGGTATCAAAGCCATCCCGACCTTGTGGTCTCAGCCAAATAATTAGGTCGTTGTACGTCTAGCAAATATTTTTGGTAGTTATGTATACTAGGGAAAAACAAAACGCGAGAGTAGGACTGCTTCCACTTTTCTTCTTACCCACCCACCACCCTTTTCTGGTAAGGAAGTGTAACGTTTTCAATCCTCTTCTTAAAATTCAAACTAGGATTCACGTGTTCTGGGTTTCCGTAGTACCATAGAAAGTGTGTGTGTGTGTGTGTGTGTGTGTAATTCCTTGTCTATCTGTTGCATCCTTTTTGTTATCTCAATCTGCCTTTGGTTATCAACTGTTGGTACATTCCATATTGATAGGCTTTTGAAAACCGGCGCGATATATCTGACTTCTTGTTAACCGGTGCCATCTTCTTAAGGGTGTCCTTCCTTCTAGCAGCTCTATATTCTGTGAAACATCAGTTACTAATCCCTACATGCTAAGTGATTTTGTGCATCTATTGGTATTTTAATGCTGAAAATTGCGGAATTTTTTTTTCTTTGATACATCTGTGTTTCCACACTCCTTTCCAGTCATGTGTGAAACATTATCTATCTCCCTTTTATCAGCATGTCCATGCTAACTCATTCTTTTGTCACCGGCGCTTAATCCTGGAGTTTCTTGTCATCTCCAATTCTCTGGGGCTAATTACATAACCTGTGTCGATCCGATGCTGGTGATTGTAATTTGGCTCTCGGCATAGCTATATTCCACTCATGATAAGTGTCGATTGGAATATGGACAATGCTATCAACGCAGGTACACTGTGATCATATCGATGCATATTCAAGCATCTTTGGCAATCCGGAGCTTCTCAAGGCACTTCGGCGGTCTATCATCTGTCCATCATGCTGCACATCTTTTTGTACTCCATATCTGCACATCTTTTTCGTCTCTGATAGCTCATACCATAAGCAAATCTATATCATCTGTTCTTATCCAAGATCTCTTTATCTTTGTAACCGGTGTTCCGATCGACAATGTGAACCAGGTGACATCTCTTCTTCTTCCGAAGGACCAGATAATCTATTCTGCCAGTGCATCTTCTTCAACACGAACCCGTGCTCTTAATGTTGATCTTTCAAAAGAGCGTTGAGTTCAGAAAGTGTTTCGAGCATTTGTTCGTTTCTCCCGCCTCTTGAACTTGATATTCTGGGAATATCCTGTTAATCCATGGTGGTATATGTTGATAATATGCTTGCCTATTCCATATCAATGGAAGGACATTGAAGATTATCTGTGTCTCTTTCTCTCAAGCTTCGTGAGCACTGCCTGTGTGCAAAGTTCTCCAAGCGTCAATTCTGGCTTCTTGAAGTCATCTATCTCGGCCACGTCCTTCTGCTAAATACATTGCTTCAATTCTAGAATTGGCAAGTCCATTGTTAATTCCATCCTCCATCTTCAACCAATCCGGAGTTGTTCTTTGTTGGCAAGTTATCATCGTCGTTCCGCCGAAGGTTTTCCTCAAGACCGCTAAATCTCTCTCAATCATTTCAAGAAGAACATGGAGTTCCTTTCACCTCAGTCTCGTCAAGTGATCTCTTGAAACCCTCTCGCTCTATCATCTATGCTCAATCCACCGGAGGCCATGAAGACTTTTCAGATCTTTCGTAATCCTTAGGTGCAAGTGGTGCTATCTTTTTCTTTAACTGTGGAATCTTGCAGTTGTCTCCGTGATCTTCCTTCATATCTTTCCGGTGGCTTGGTACTTCCGATATGACGACAACATCGTCACCCTTATCTATCTTGAATCCGGCGACCCGTTTGCATCTATCCTTGTTTTCTAACGAAGTTCCATGAGCTCTTCTTATCAATACCTTCAGTCTGTTTCGGTAGTTGGGTTGCATGGTTTTCTTATTCATGTGCGGAGTAATGCTTTGAGTGCGGGATGGAGTAGCTACCATAACACTACTCTTATCATTCGCTCTTGTACATTGAATTGGTGAATTATGTGATTTCACTCATTCCACGGAAGTTAGAAGTGGCCTTTATCCCTCGATACTTTAACTTCCGTCCTTGTTTTTCCGGAGTGCTCTCTCGAAGCAAGTAATCAATAATCTCTTGTTGGTGATCTCGCCCTTTCTACACGGAGCAAAATCCTCAATTATCTGGTGGAAACAAATGCAAACTCTTTTCTGTCCTCGTCTTTCTACCGGTGTTTGACATCCCCAAACAAGATGAAAGGAAAATATCTCTCTTTGTTTCATCAATTCTTTTTCTGTGGTAAAGCCAATTATGGTTGATGCCCTCAACCGCAATCTATTGCGTTAGCCTCAAGGCTAAAGAAAGCAATAAGTATCTCTACCATAAGCTCCAGATCCTCCATAATCTTTGCTTCTCAGGATTCCACCATGATCTGGCTACACATCCGTCTCTGGAAGTTATATCCGCGCACCTCAATTGCGTGATCCTTAGTTCTTACCGGCGCAACAAGAATCTAATCCGACGATGTCTAGCTAAATCTTCCTGTTGATATCAAGGGACTCTATTGTTTGAAGGCAATATTGTTTCCGTACCTCTTTTCTCAAATCCGAGAGAGGATACGATGCTATTGTCATAGTGGTTCAAAACCTCTCCAATCTAGCTCTTTTCTTCTGGCAAGACAAAGATTCATCCTCTCCAGTATCATAAATCTTTAATCTTAATGGTGTGTCTTACTTTATCCATGATGCATCATCTTGTCCTTTCTTTCACCAGTGGATCTTTTTTGTTTATCATGTTTCTTGAGAAAACCGGAGCTATGTCCATCCTAACCTTCTTGTCTCACGACAATCCTTCAACTCTTCTACCCGTTGTTTCTCAAGCAAAAGCATAAGACTCAACAAGTCTAGCAAGTTTTGCCGGTCTTGGTCGCACCATTCCGTTCTTCATCATCTTGGGAACGTGAGGGTCACCTTCGTTCGAACACCCGCCTCTCCTTGTGTTGTTTTCTTTTTCCTAGGAATCTCGGGGCGAGATTCTTGTTTAGTGGGGGAGAGTTGTAGCATCCCAATTGTCTAACAATTGCAATGCTACTAGCCTAGTCTATATAATGGCTACTTCAAATATATAATTGTTGCATCATCATTATATCATGCTCATGTCATCATGCCACCTTGCATTTGAGCATCATATAAAACCCTTTTTGTTTTGGTTCTTCTCTCATATGCATTGTTAATTGTATTTGCCTCTTGATATTGTATTTGGTTCTTGATATATTGTTTAATGCCCAAGTTGAGTTGGGGGCATATCTCTTATTAACTCCACCACCTTTCTTTCACCACCTTATAATTCCACCATCCAACTAAATATGAGCTTTGCACTTTATTTGGGTTTACCTCTAGCTCATGTGGGTTGGGATGGATCCAGTTCTTTTTCCACATGCTCTCATATATCAATAATGTTGTTTTCACAATATGGATATGTGGAGAGCCACATGGCCATCTTTGCATGCCTTGTGAGTGGGACCCTTTCTTCTAGCCTCCATATGGTTTATCATGGAATTATGCTCATGTTGGAATATTTTGGGACTATTAAATACCTAGTGGCACATAAACACTAGCAAGTCCCATTTCTATTCAAATATGGTCATCTCCATCTACTCCACATGGGACAACCTTTCATTCTTTTGCTTGGGCCTTACTCCACACTTTGGAATGCATAAGAAAATGCCATGTAAATAATCTTGTTTTCACAAAGATAAACATGGTATTAATTAATTATGCATGGCCCATGCAAGTACCCCTTAAGCTTGACATTTGATTTTATTTGATTTTAAAATGGATCATCTCTCTCTACCCCTTAGGCTTGGTCTTGTGTGATCATGCCTAAACCTCATCACCATACCCCTCCTACCACATCCTAATCTAAACCCACACCCCCCATCTAAACCTAACCCGAGCCCTAAACTACCTAGCCCAAGCTACCCCTTTCCCTTCTCCCTCTCTCTCGGCCTCTCTCTTCTCTCTTCTTTGCTGGCCCACCTGACCACCTAGCCTCTCTGCCTCCTCCCCTTTTCTTTGGCTACAAGACAAAGGAAAGAGAAGCCCTAGCCCGATCCCTCCTCCCTCATCTTTTGGCAAAAGCAACCAAGCCCATGTGCTCCTCCCTCCCCTCTCTACCCCAACCACCCCACCTCTCAGATCTCGATCCAGGAGCATCTCCATCCTCTCCTTCCTCACCTATCTCCTCTCCTCTACCACCATAGCCATGCCCATGTCCATCTCCTAAACCCTAGCTTCGGCCAAACAACAAGGGGAGGCGTCGGGGCTGTGAAAGGAAGAGCCAGACGTCAGGAGACTCCCCTGCATCCCCTTCACGACCAGCACCAGAGGAGGCTGGGAAGCCCCAGGCGCCGTCGCCGTCGCCGGCCGGAAGGGACCAAGCTCCCGTCGAGCCCGCCAGATCCCTTCCACCTCCAGCTCCGGCAACCACACCGCGTCCACTGGTGAGCCCATCGACCCCCTAGACATCGTCTCCCGCCCCCTCTCACCTTGCATCGTCGCCGCCCAGCGTCGAGCACCCTACATACAGTCCATCATCCGCCAACAGTCTTGTCAGCGGCAGTGCGCAGTTTCTGTCGGCCTCTGTTCCTCGCCCTGCCCCGCGCGCTGCAGCCTTTCTCCGTGCGAGCTCGCTAAACGAAAGACGTAGCCCTAGGTCCCCTCTTCAGCTTTCGTTTTTACATAGCGTGTTCGCCCAGCGGTTTCGTCGCCATCGTCGTCGGAACAGGCCAGATCCGCCGCCGTCGGTCTGCCAGTTAAGATCGTAGTGAGCGGTACGCTGGCGTTTTTGTGACCCCGCCCTTTTTCCCGCTAAACCCGGCTCCCCGAACCCCACCTGCCTCGTTGCTAGTTTGCGAGAACCCGAAAGATCTGGCCATCACAGACTAGCCCCTCAATCGCTGGATCGCTTGCGATGTCCGCACACGTTGGCCAGCGCTGCCAGGCCTCAACTTAGGCTGTCCCCACCACATCGACGGGTGGCTAGGTCAAGCTGTGTAAAGCTTTTCCATGACGCCGCACCGCCCAGCAGTTTGGCCCCACCCCTTCTGTGTCTGGGGCTAGGTATGAGTGAGTAAGAAAAGGTTTTTCTGCTTATCTGTTTTAATTCAAATCTTTTCAAATTATTTCAAATTCAAATTAATTTCTGTTTTTAAATAACTTTTAAAATACAAATCCAATTTAAACAAATAATATATGTTTTCAAATCAGAAAAATGTGAGGAATTCATATATGGCCTCCAAAATATATTTTGAACATTTAAAATTCCAAGTTTATTTAAATTACAACAAATTGCCCTTTTGACTTAAATAATTAATATCTTTTGTTTTATAACTCCAAATTTAACAAATGATATGTCTAAAATGATTAGCTCGACGAGACCTTTCTGTTTATGTATTCCATGTTTTGTTTTGAAGCATGCATCATATAAATATAAAGGGTACAACAACTAATATGAGTATAAAAGGGGCCCAAAACTCAATAAAATGATTTAATCTGGTATCTCACACCTCACCCATGCCATGCTACTTCAATGCCATGCAAATTGTGCATCATTCATCATGGCATGATTGTTTACTTGTCGCATTTTATTCATATGCTTGCGCACTTTATTTATGTTGGCCCTTGTTTGTTTGGTTCTTCTTCGAATAGACGCGTCGAGGGATATATCAAGAGAACCAGGAGCACTACCCAGATCCATCCTTTGCTTCAACTGAGCTGCCAGGCAAGCACTACCACATGCTTGCATACATATAGTACCTATTGCCTCTTTCTTATTCTTGCATCATTGAGTCGCAATTGCATTAAATTGAATCCCAAGTATCGCATAGCTTTTACTTTTAAACCCCACCGAAGCTTGTTCCTCCATCCCATGAGCCATTACTACAGGAGTTGTTTGAGCCATGCGAGTCGTAGAACAGCATGTGTAGGGTTTGTGAGTGTCTGATGGAAAACGAGGTACCTAAACAACTCAACCTGATTAGTAATGGGATAACTAATGAAAGTGGCATCGGTGAGCCATATTCGCTATTTGGTTTTTCAGGCTCACTTGTGTCCCGTAGGACCCCGAGTACTTGATTCCTGTTCCTTGAATATTCAAGGCTATCCACATCCGGGAGGCTTATGAACCCCCAGGCGAGCTTGATTCATTCTTATTTCTTGAGGGCCACAAACTAGTTTGAGGTTTTATTTACTATCCTGTACTTATGCCATGCTTACTGCTTATTTAAAATTGTGCGAGGAGCACACTGTACTGTTTAGGAAAGCGGAGTGTTTTCGCGGTGTCGACAAGCCCAGTCACATTTTCGGGTTCCCAGTCGTTCACAGCCACTGGCGCAAACCTTGAGGCCATCTCGGAGTCAGCTAACTTCGTTGCGGGTAGCTCAATGGGGTGGCCCCCTGAAATATTTCTGAATCATGTGATCGCTTTGTCGTGACTGCCTCGTTGGGTTTTGATTTGGTTTTTCCGAGGCATATCGAGTGTGTGTTGCTATTTGTGCACCCTGTGGTAAAACTTTCTCAAAGCCGTGTCATGTTATGGACGACTTGGAGCACAGTTTCTCGATCATAGACAAGCATAACTAAAGTACCGCTTTTAATTTGACTAGACTAGGTACCTGACTAGTAAATAGTGCAACACTCATGGAATGGATAATAAAACTGCCAACGGATGGGGGGTTGTTCGTACGCTTCCTCGTCGGTAAGCGAGGAGGAGGATGGATCTGTTAAGATTACCATTATAACTGTTATAACTGTGGTTATTAATTCATGGACATCCGTCTATCTCTGGTTAGGTGGATGGTTAGCGAGTTTCTATAGAATTGTTAGGGTTTATCTTTTGCTGCAATTGCGTCACCCTGTGTTGTGTTCCTTTAAAGGCATAAAGACTTGCTGAGTACCCTAGGGTCTCACCACGATAAATTATTGGTTCGGATGGATGTACACTCGCAAGATGGATACTTTGGGTGGAAGAGACAGACGATGTGGGCAACGATCATTCGGTGTAGAGATTCCGGGAACGAGGATCCGTGAGATCTGTGGCGGGATGTGCTTATTTATGGGGGATGTTATGCCAATTTGCTTCTTATCCGTACTCGGATTTTGTCTTCCGCTTCCGCTTGATACTCTGTTGATTGATGTATGAGGAGATATCCTAAACTATTATATCTATCTAGGATATTTGGATCTTGCCGTATGGCGTTGCAATATTTCCTTTCTTTTTAGATGGGATGACTCTGATGTACTGTTGTATGGTGGCTTGCATACATACTCATTTGTGTATGTAGTTGATCCCTTCGCCTGCCGATTACGCCGCCCGTTCTTGTCCCGATGTGTGGAAATGGTTGGGACGGCCGAAAGGTCTACCTGTGAGTGGCATTTGGGCCCCACCGTACTATTTCAACCATTTCTGCTCATCCAGGCTTGTAACTAGGAGCGTAATTCACCGAGGTAGTTACACGTTGTGATAGACCCGTCTAGATTACCAAGTGCTTTCGCTGTAAGAGTCCGACTCGAACCCACCTAGTCAGAAAGAATTGATAGTACCTCAATTTTATGAGCCCACTACAAAAAATGTCCGACTTGTGATGGTGCAGCACTGGCGGGGAAACCGACTAGACCTTCTTTGAGGGATTGCTTTCTACCAACTATCTAATAGAGGTAAAACAGAGACATAACAATAACACAAAATAAAGAAATTATAATGTGAAATGGTATGGCTCTCTTCATGGTGATCTCCATCTCCACAAAGCTTGTAAGTCGACTCGTGTTAACTCTTGTCACGTGCCGCCTTACACCATGTAGCCGACTTGTACATCGACTTGCATGCCATCCGGGTTCTCCAAACAGATACACTAGCTAGTAATGTAAATTACATAGAGAATCCGACACGCAGGTCGTTATACATAAAATGATGACCTAGCCTCCAAATTTGGGACAAAACCGTGATACGCAGATCACGTATGGATTACACACATCACTTGCACATAAGCCATACCATTCACAACATCATCATGCAAAAACAAGTTATGCATAGATACGACATCTACCGGCGTTGTGAAAACACAACGACATCTAAGGCGCTACGACAGGGCGAAGCCGGCGGTCCCGATTCGACCAAACTCTTTGATCTTCGATCACCGCATCCGGGTTTTCTTGTCACAGTCTACCCCGATGGCGTGAAGACCGGTAAGGTAGGTCAGTTCCACCATAGCAGTTAGATCACGGAAACCAGATCATCCATTCCCCTGAGGAGGGGTTGATCCAATCAACTTTGTACAAAACCGATCTATCTCATAGATCGACCACCAAAACTGCAATTAGATCCAATCTAATGCCAACCGCATATCACATATGCACGATCTCGAGCCTAAAACCAGAAGCTAATGCTCTGATACCACTATTGGGCCACGTAGAGAAAAACAAAATGTTTTCCTACGCGGTGATCCCAAGATCTAGCTGAGGTAGTAGGCCACGAGAATTACCACTAGACGCGTGGTTGCGGAATCGATGAAGCATGTCGCTTGATGCAGTGTAGTCCTCATGATCCGTTCCGATCCACGATCGTCAAAGTGCTGAACGTAAAACTCCTCCGCCTGTATCCACACGTACGGGGAGGAGCGCCAGCGATGGACTGCTAGGTCCGGTACGACAGCGACAGGACAGGACTGGACTGGAGCTAGGGTTTCCAACACATGGAGTGACCTAACCATGTGCTCTAAGCACCTGTGCCCTAGCTTATATAGGGAGTGAAAGTGGACTCCACTCACTTGTGGCCCATTCACTAAAAGGCCTATATTAGTCACTGCGAGTCCAACTCACTAACTCTGTCTGTTTCCTTTTTGTGTCCAACCCAAATATGCTCCCGCACTTAAGTGTGTGACCCGACAGGCTCATCGTGACCCGTACACGATCCGAGTCTCACTCGTGACCGATCAGTTGGTAGCGGCTCCTAGCAGAACGTGCCAAGTCCCAAGTACCAAAGAGTCATGACGACATACCTTTCCAATGCGACTTTCGTCTGAGTCCCTTTTGCCTCATGATATACCTTGTCGATCTATAGGCGAATAATCGTCATCCCTTAGATAGTTCGACTCTCTTTCTCGATTCGAGATAAGTGATTAATTCGACTAACTCTTAGTCGGTCGCCTCGGTTAACACTTAACCGAGTCACGCATGGCCATGCTTTCTGAATCATATTTTCCGAGAGGGCCTAGAGAATATCTCTACAAACGGAGGGGAAAAATCCCATCTTGGTTATTCACATCACACAGCTTGATTCTCAGTCGACCCGAACTCTGCCTTTATAACTGCCTAGTGTCGGAACAACGTTTGACAGAACCTAAGTCGGTGATCCTCAACTCGGATTGTGCAATAACCTCAGGTCTAAGGATTACATTGATTGAGATATACAAATGATGACGTGTTCGTTGCATCTCAATATGGGTCAGTCCGACTCGCTAAACTCTTTAGCCGAATCCATGTAAGTCGGAATAGCATCTCTATGCCCATGACAAGTGGAACCAAGTCATCATCCGACTTTCACATTACTCTAAGTTGTGTTTCCAGCACAACCTCAATGACTAAGGACAATCAGTATAAACAACATGAATATATAGTTCCACAATCGAATCACATATTCAATGATATATATCAGTAGTTCATACATGGACAATAACTTTATGAATACATTGGAAATAACCTCATACATGATTGCCTCTAGGGCATATTCCCAATAGTGGATCCATGTGTGGTCTCTGAAGAGAACACACATGCAATGACTCTGGCTGTTGTTAGTAAAAAGAGCACACATGCAGTGACACTGGTGCATCCATAGGTGGATTGTGAAAAGAACACACATGCAATGACTCTGGTGGATCCATATGTGGTATGTGAAAAGAATAGTCATGAAATGACTCCAGTTGTTGTTAGTAAAAAGAACACACATGCAATGACACTGGTGGATCCATGTGTGGTCTCTGAATAGAACACACATGCAATGACTCTGGCCGTTGTTAGTAAAAAGATCACACATGCAATGACATTGGTGGATCCATAGGTGGATTATGAAAAGAACACACATGCAATGACTCTGGTTGTTGTTAGTAAAAAGAACACACATGCAATGACACTAGTGGATCCATGTGTGGTCTCTGAAGAGAACACACATGCAATGATTCTAGCTATGGTTAATGAGAAGAACACACATTTCAATGACAGTGGTGGATCCATATGTGGTATGTGAAAAGAACGCACATGCACTGACTCTAATTGTTGTTAGTAAAAAGAGAACACATGCAATGACACTGCTGGATCCGTGTGTGGTCTCTGAAGAGAACACACATTTCAATGACATTGGTGGATCCATATGTGGTATGTGAAAATAATAGTCATGAAATGACTCTAGTTGTTGTTAGTAAATAGAACACACATGCAATGACACTGGTTGATCCATGTATGGTCTCTGAAGAGAACACACATGCAATGACTCTAGTTGTTGTTAGTAAAAAGAGCACACATGCAATCACACTGGTGGGTCCATGTGTGGTCTCTGAAGAGAACACACATTTCAATGACACTGGTGGATCCATATGTGGTATGTGAAAAGAACACACAAACAATGACTGTAGTTGTTGTTAGTAAAAAGAACACACATGCAATGACACTGGTTGATCCATGTATGGTCTCTGAAGAGAACACACATTTCAATGACACTGGTGGATCCATATGTGGTATGTGAAAAGAATACACATGCAATGACTCCCATTGTTGTTAGTAAAAAGAACACACATGCAATCACACTGGTGGATCCATGTGTGGTCTCTGAAGAGAACACACATGCAATGACCCTGGTGGATCCATATGTGGTATGTGAAAAGAACACACATGAAATGACTCCAGTTGTTGTTAGTAAAAAGAACACACATGCAATGACACTGGTGGATCCATATGTGGTATGTGAAAAGAACACACATGAAATGACTCCAGTTGTTGTTAGTAAAAAGAACACATGCAATGACACTGGTGGATCCATATGTGGTATGTGAAAAGAACACACATGCAATGACTTTGGTTGTTAGTAAAAAGAACACACATGGAATGACACTGGTGGATCCATGTGTGGTCTCTAAAGAGAACACGCATTTCAATAACACTGGTGGATCCATATGTGGTGTGTGAAAAGAACAGTCATGAAATGACTCTAGTTGTGGTTAATGAAAGAATACACATTTCAATGGCTATGGTGGTTCCATATGTGGTCTGTGAAAAGAACACACATGCAATGAATCTAGTTGTGGTTAATGAGAAGAACACACATGCAATGACACTGGTGGATCCATAGGCGGATTGTGAAAAGAGATTTACCCTCTCTCTCGGTCACAAATCCCACAAAAGCCCAAACGTGTGGAGATCCCAAACGTGTGCTCACTCTGGGTGCTACGCCCTGATTGGCTAACACAGATGTTAGCGGATCGTCTCCACCAACCATTGATCCTATGTGATCCAACAGGCAGGATAACCCCTCCCTTCTCCAATTTTTTATGCATGGTCAATCCGGGCCACCTCTCTATCCGTGCCACCAATACTTTACCTCCATAAACATGTGAAAATCCATCTATCTAACTAAAATAAATGATCATATTTCGAAGAAGCCATCGTCTTCGTCTTCCGGTTCGTCCTCGTCTTCATCAACGCCATGGTCCCTGCCATCGCCGCTGTTGGTGTCCTCCTCTGATGACTCGACATCGCCCCCTTCCTCGAATAAGCATGCTATCTCCTCTCCTCGTCAGAGTCCTCCTCCTCCTCCTCTTCATAGTCCCACGGGTCCACATCACTCTCCTCCGCTTCTGCCTCCAACTGATCGATGAACGCCTCCTTGTTGGCCGAGTTGGACTCGTCCAAATAGCTATCTCCTCTCTTTTTCCTGGTCTTCTTCTTGTTCCTCTGCTTGTCCGTACTCGCCGGTGCAACACGCGCCCTGTCCTGGCTACTGCTTTGCGCTCGTTCGACACTGCAGGTACCCCACGCTCCTCCCGTGCGGCCGGTACGAGCTTCGATGTCGCGGTGTCCTCGAGTGCCGATGTCGATGGATCCTGGCGTGGTCGGACATGACGTGCTGCCTCAGCAGGTGACTCGCGAGCGCGAACAATGCAGCAAAGAGCCGGGGACGCAGGACGGTCAGTGTATGTCTTGGACCTGCCATTGCCACGACGAGGGGGCATCGTGTTCGAGGTAGTTGCTCCGAATGGTCGATGGCGGGTACATAGAGTGGCGTGCCGATCTGATCAAGGATGAGTAGCGGTTTCTTGCGTCGTGTCCATGCATGCATTTGTCGATTATCAAAAAAAAAGAAAGAAGTAATATCTCGCGTACTGAACATAATTTGATCACAACAAAAGTGGCACAACATATTCTAGACTTGTAAATATCCCGTGCGTGCTTGTCACTTGGAGTTTGACGGAGTTCGACATGCCGGCGTGATCGTGCAACAGTTGCGCGCGTCATTGCCCCATCAACACGTGACACACGCACGCGGGATGTGCGCGCTAATTCTCGTGATGAACACCCAGCTCGCACTCCCCTTATTATATACTAGATTTTTCGCAGCACCGAAGACCATTGAAGTGTCCATCGCAATAAAGACAAGTCCCATCGATTCCCTACCCCTGCCTCCCTGGCTTCTTTGAGAAGGTAGACCGTACATGGTGGTCTTGTATAATAGTACTAGTAGTACTGGACCACGGCCTGTACTCTTTGACTCTTCTCCCACACTAATCACTATCTCCTTCCTCCTGCCGCCGACACCCTCACCCTGCAAGCCATGGTTCCACTGAGGAGGGGGAGAGGCCGGTCGACGATCCTCGTGGAGAAAAGGGAGAGAAATCGCCGCGAGGCACTTCTTTCTCTACCAGCCGCTCAAGCCCACCCTCTCATCGAGGCCCAATCTCCCCTGACAATGGCGCCGAATGTTCTAGCAGGCAAGGGATCCTCCCGGTACGGTCTTCTTGTTCTACTTCTTCTCCATCTCCCTGTCCATCATGATCTTATTTAGCTTCTTCTTGTTTTTCTTCTTCTTCTTGCTCTTCCTCTTCTACATATTACAGGCCGGCCGTGGAGCCCGAATCCACCACGACGGAGGCGTTGCAGGACCCGTTCGGCCCCGTTCCATGTCTCAACGAGGTAGAAAATCTCCACGCTATTATTTCTCCGAGTTGTGATGTGGATTTCTTATATCCTGTCCACCCCGTATTGGTTTTTCTTCTTCTTTTGCGAGTTGTATTAGTTTTCATGAATATGATTGGATCTCTTGGTCTTTCCTTAATACCACTGTTCATAGATTCACTATGGATTTTTTGTGATTAGGATTAGTTTATCGTGGTCATGAATAGATCTCTAGGTCCATTTTTTAACACTATGGTCAATAGATTCAACGGGGATTTTTTTGATCTGTATTTGTATTCACCTGGAACCTGGAGTGTAATTATAGAATTCCTTTTTCAATTAACATGAACGATGCAGCGATCGAAGGCCGAATACCGTGACAAGGTGGCCACGATCAGTTCCAAGATTGTCAACCAACATGAGCTTGCACGCTCCCTCACCCAAGCTAATGAGAGCCAACACAAGCAATTATCTGTGCAGAAGGAGATCTCGCTAGATTTTGAACGTGACATCGTGAGGCTGTAGAAAGTGCTCGACCGTAACTTGAATAGGCAAGAATAGGCCATCAAGATAATCAACGAGCTCATGGAGGAGAAGAAGAATCTCGTGGAAAGGTGCATTCTCCTGTAGGACGAAGTTAGCGAGGCACTCATAGGACGCGTCGAGGACACCAAGGCTAGCATCCGAGCCTACCATGACAAGAACCGTTGCCTGGATGCAGTGAAGGAGATGAAGGAGGACATGAGCAGAGGGATCACCATACTCGAGGGTGTTCGAAAAGAGAACGAGGAGCTAAGGGCATGTCTGGAGGCATATCGGAGCAATGCCCTAGTCTGATTCCCGTTAGCGGGGACACGAATATCAGTTCGTCCTCCACTCCTTTTGTAATGTTTAGGGTTCAGGGAGAAATGCCCAAGTCTGCTTCCCATTATAGGGTGCAACAAGAATCCTAGGGCAACTCCTTATCTATCTGGACATGTGTTGGTGTTCATGTTCATGAATGGACACCATGTGCTCTTTCCATTATGCATCTGGACATGGGTTTCTGCATTATGAGTTTGCCACTCTCCCACTACTATTTGGTGATATTGGGAAAAACCCACAGCACACTAAACTGCAGATAAATCTTATTTGTCTTTGAAAATGAAATTATGACAGTGCCACTAGTCAATTCATAAAATGTTGATTAGTCCTAGATTGCTTCTTCCTTGAAATTATGACAGTGCCACTAGTCGATTCAGTTAATTATGGAAACTAACCAGCTTGTCCTGGTGAACTGAACAAACCATACTATGTATTTTTTGTTGCAGGGAAAGAGGCGAAAGATCAACCAGGACCTGGCGACCTGGCTAAATGACAAGATAGCAATCCAAAGGGAGAAGCAGAATTCCCAGAAACTGGCCTTTGACCACCTGCACACTGAACTCGCGGTCCTTTCTGACAAGTGCCAGAAACTGAAGGAGTTAAACGCTGGCTAGGCGAAGCTACACAGTGAAGGTCACACCTCGGCTTGGAAGTAGACGGAGATCATGAAAGGGATCTTGAAGGAAAATCATATGGCTACTGACCAACTTCTCCAATCCATGACGGAGTGCTGGAACCTACAGCTGAAGCACGACATAGTACTGAAGGAGCTGGCCAATCTTAGGGAGGAAAACAGGCAGCTCCGGGCCAGGCTCGCTTGAACACAACATTTGTCTATTTAGAACTGAACTGGCTGGTTTATCCTCTGGAGTGGTGATTTTGTAAGCATGAACTTAACTCTATGCACGATATGTGTGTTCGTCTAAAATTAGTTTGCTCGAGGATTGAGTTTGGCTTAGTTAAGAAAGCGCAACTACAAGTCTTAGAGTTAACTAGTTTTAGGCATTGGCACAACATAAATTATTCATCTCGAATTTCCTTTATCCTCTATAGTCTGTCCTTGTTCACCCTCGCGCGCCTTCTTGAGTTCCTTCAACAAATCCGCAATGCAGTACTCTAGCTTCTTCTTGTCTTCCCTGAGCTGATCCCTCTCCTTTTCTGCATTATGAATCAGCAACCTGTGACTATCCTGAAGCTTCTTTGCAGTTCCAACAACCAAGCTCCCATCAATTCCGTCAGTTATCTATGACTGCAAATTCTTGATTTCTTGTTCCAGCTCCTTATTTCGTACCGACAACTTGTAATTTTTTCCAGCTGCATCACTTACATCAGTAAATCTCCCCAACCTTTCCAACTCATACATCTCCCATAACTGTGCCAAACATTTCTTAAGTGCATCTGGCCACTCAAGATCCTGCTTTACCCACCGGGCCAACCTAAAAACACACACACTATAGTGTTATGAACATGCACGATACATTTTACTTCATGTCATAGTTGCACATAATGTAAAGAAACCTGATTTGTACAGCCCAAAAACCTTCTCCCAGTGTTACTACCTTTGAATGCAACATATCTCCTTAGTTTTAGCCCATGGTCACATGGCACTTCTCCATCAAGATCTAGGCCCTCCCATTCGGAGTGGTAGATTGCCCGTGGTACCTATAGGTAAATGCAAAGCTGAAATCAAACACGATTGCATGGACATATGGAGATCAGATCGAGAGATTTACAATTGCCTAACCCTAGCCTGAGAAAACAGAGGAACTCACATCATGGAAGGAATACCCGATGTCGGAGAGAAGGTCAGCTTTCGACTCGTCGTCGCCGCTGCTCAAGGACAAGCATGGCGAATCGCGCTATCGCAAAGTGCTAAGATCGGCGTAGAGAGAAATTGAGAGAGAGAGAGAGCAGCCCTTCTATTGCTGCAACAATGAATAAATTGGTATGTTACAATAGTTTAATAGATACCATCCCCTTTCCCTGGATTAGTGTCTCCTGCCTAATATGGATTCTCTTCATACATTCTCATTTCAAATATTAAACCTGCACTCCCTCCATCCCAATTTCATTGTCTAACGAAAACATACCAGCATATTACATCATCTAAAGAAACAAAATCATGTCAACTACAAGGTACTTATGCATCACTTCTTCAGTCATGGTTTCACAAAACATTACATTACAATCTCTCAACAAACATAATCACATCATGGTTTCACAAAACATCACATTACAATTTCTCAACAAACGTAATCACAGAAACAAGTATATTACATCAACTCAAGAAACAAAATCATCTCGACTATAAGGTACTTACACATCACTTGTCCTGTCATGGCTTCGCAAAACATTACATTACAACTCTCAACAAACAAAATAACAGAAACAAGTACAGTACATCATCTCAAGAAACATAATCATGTCAACTACAATGTATTTATGCATCACTTGTCTAGTCATGGTTTCACAAAACATTACATTACAATGTCCCAACAAACATAATAACAGAAACAAGTACGGTACGTCATCTTAAGAAACATAATCATGTCAACTACAATGTACTTATGTCTTATTACAACAACGATGATTTCAGTGAGTGACATGTCCGAAAATCTCAACAGCTCGCACAACATTATATCGCAATCTCTCAACAAACATAATCACAGAAACACGCTCTAAATGCAACAGCAGTCAATATTACAAATACAGGTAGGGGAACCCCACGATCCATATGACAAGCCTAGCGATTCAGCCACTATAGGGGCATCTACATCCACTATAACCTGTTCAACAAGATCAGAAATGGTACCAAGGAAGAACACCTTACTGGTTCACTTCTTTCGTCACATAATCTGCATAAGATCTTTAGTATCCACAACATCTATGAAGTGCTGCTTCTTATGATGCCACCACCGGATTTTTGCCATCTTCTTAGGGCCAATACTGATTTCCTTACCGATCATCTCTCTCATTTCATCAAGAGTTAGGTTTTTGGAATCGATAGTGATCTCCACAGTACATGACGAAACTGGCTTATTAACTCCCGCATCAAGTTTTGCCATGTATGAATCCACCTCTATGTGTATACTGAACTTATCTAGATCAGCATCTATTGGTCCGTATTCTCTAGGAGCAGAAGCTCTGGCAGCAAGATCTCCAGCATCTGCATACATATCATCAATCATCGCTTCAACTTTCACCTTACGATCAGCTGCACAACACTCCCAAACCATCTAAAGCTCATGGGAGTGCTCAATTTGCTGATAGGTATCATTCATGTTGCGCCACACCAATTTTGTCCTCTGTCTAGAACCCCAGGGAATTCTAGCGGCAAGCATATCTACCAGCTGCGAAACAGACACAACCTCTTTGCAATTCACAAGAAGATGCACATCTTGCCCGAACACAACCCTCTCGCAACCAAAATCAAGTTTTTTTGTGTATTGCCGAACATGAACTGTGAACTCATATAGGTCCCTTGTATCAAAGATTTGCCTAATTTGATTAAAATTCAGTTCATTCGACTCTATTATGCCATAACTAATCTACTTGCAAGATAAGGCATGGATAAGAAAAATTCACCTCTCGCTCTTCTCCCGGGTTTTTTTGTTCGAGATCTGGGTGCGGCGTCTGCTTACCGGAGCCGAACAATCTGCCGCCGGCCTTGCTTTTATCTTTAACCCGCTGCTCGTAGGTACCTTGGGAGCATAATCCTTGCTGGCCTCCTCGCTAACCAGGGCTGAAGACCTCGCCGCTGCTACGCGTTGATACCCAGACTTGGGCCCCGACGAACCCGAATCAGTCGGCAACGTAGCTACAACCTTCGCCTTGCAAGACATGCTAGGCCGCCGCCGTCGGATTCAGTGTCAGGGGAGGGAGAAAAAAGGTCCTCCGCCGCCGACAGATTTAGGTTCGGGAAGGGAAGAAAAGGGACCGCCACTGCCGTAGCAAGATTCAGTGTCGAGAGTGAGGAAAGTACAGTAATGGATTTGCCCCTACAACACGTGCAGGGTGGGTAAGAAGAGTGACCAGCAAAGAAGGGGCACAACAGGAACTAGTGTAACAGAATATCCTGACTTAACGGGCGCGATTTGAAAATATTGGGTTTGGCCATCATTCACTCGAAAGACCCCTCTCAGCAATTGGCGCCCCAACTTTTCAAATCGCGGTGATTAAAATCAACTTGGGTACCGCATTGCCTGGGCGTCCCAACTTTCGGACCGCAAAATGATATTCTCTTCTATTAGGCCATCATGGATTTGCATGGGTCGGGCGCAAGCATTCGCACTTTATTGTTTCGTTTTTCTCGCTTGTGCCCATTTAGCGTTGAACTTTTTATTCGTGAGTTGTTTTGTATGAGACTATGTTTATGTGTGGCACTATGGCTGATTGTGGATTTCTCACTGGAATTATCTTATGGACTTAACTATCAGTGATTATGGATCCATCTATCATACTGGCTATCTATTGATCTTGGAAGGCTTCAATAATGGTTATCATGTTATCTATTCATATATTATATTGAGGATTTTTCTCTCATGATGGTATCATGTTTCTATCGAAATTATCTTTTGTAAGTTTATTCCATTCCAATGAAATAGCCTCGTACCTGTTTGTGTGCCTTTTTATTCAAAAGCAAATATTCTAACTATGGACACATTTAGGGGGAGTGTCTTTCATCCTTGATATAATGTTGTTAGGAGAACTATATTGCAAATCCTAGTATTGTCATCTAACACCAAAAAGGGGGAGATTGAAAGAACATTTCATGATCCCTGGTGTTTTATGTGTTAGATAACAATACCATGGATTATCTCATGTGTGCTAAGTACTACAGATGTATGTTCATATGAAAAGCAGCCATATTCTGTTGTTGGGGGGCGGATTATCCGCCCCTGCCAAGGGCCGGATAATCCAGCCTAATCCAATCGACAAAGGGAGCCAAGGTGCATCACCCTATGCGAGGGGCGATTTATCTTTCGGATTGTTCGGCCATGGCTGGAGGTTTTGCCCGGGCCGGATAATCCGCCCCCTCCCAAAGATTTTTGCAAAGGGTGGCAAGGCGCGTCGTGCTGTATGGGAGGCGGATTTTCCCCCGGAAAATCCGAATCTAGGGTGGTGCTTTGCCCCAACCGGATAATCCGACCATCACTTGAGCCGGATAATCCGGCCCCCAACTTCACCAATGGCCAAGTTTGGATAGGGGGTATTAAAGCCCCAATCACACCTCCTGTCAGATCTCTTGATTCATTCGAAAAAGTTTTGGCCTGTGAAAAAGCTCTCAATCAAGATCTCTCACTTCAACCACCCGAAGGCTCCGATCTTTGGGGAATCAAAGGAGGAGACTTCCATCATCAACATCACGAATCAATCACATTGCTTCCCTCCATTCACGTGGAGATTTCTCGATCTAGTATTACTTGTTAATATCTAGATCTTGTGTTTCGGTTTTGATAGTATTTGTTCTTGTGGCAGCTTGTTGTCATTATGGGATCCTCCAATTCAGTTGTGGAGTTGTGCACCGCTAGTTGTGTAAAGGATCCGGTTCCCGCCTCGAACGGTACCAGTAGTGGAAAGGTGGATCAGGCCTTTAGTAGCGAGATCCATCGGAGAATAGGTGAGGTCTATTGTGGTGTGGTGGTCTTAGTACGGCCCACCCCTCCAACGTAGCTGTACTTCCCTTAACAAGGAAGGAACCGCGGTAAAACAAATCATGTGTCTCCGCGTGCTTCACTATGGTTTCCTTGTTCCTCACTCTTACTCGCCTTTACTTGCTAGTGGTTAGGTTTACATATAGGAAAACTCTTCGTAGTTGCATATCTAGAGAATTTACCTTTGTGTCAAGCCTAAAATTGAAAAAGTATTAAAATTTGGTATAGCACCTATTAACCCCCTCTAGGTGCCCATGCGATCCATTTCACCAGGGTGAGATCCCGAACCTCCCCGTGCTAAGTGCGCTTTCTGGCATAGCCCGCAACATGTTGCCGCCGTGCGCTCACCGTACGCCGCCGCATACTTGGTCGTAGGAGCTCCTCAAGTTACCAATAGGTATAGGCGCTTCCTCATTTAGGTAGCCCGTGTCGCGCTGCATCTAATGAGCGTAAAGACGCTTCCTAACGAGCCCTCTAGCATCATTGCCAGTGACCATCTGCCGGTGGCCGGTGACGTGACGTCACGCCCGCATGGCGCTGACGTGGACCGTGTCCCACGTTGACCACTGACCGCCACCCTAACACCTGAAGTGGCACTGGCCCCACCCGTTAGTCACAGTGGGTAGCCCTGCCTTGGTGAGAAATAAACCCTCCCCGCCTGTGACATCAGCATGCATCTGTGTTGACGCAATAATCCTTTTTAATTGTTTTAATAATATCAGGAATTGGTTTAAATACTAGAAATTCAATAAATAATTATTTATAAGTTAGAAAAATATGTATAATATATCAAAATATTCAGAAAAATGAGATCCAGACTTTATCATCAAAAGAATGCATTGTTAAGCATCTTTTATTACAAGTTTAATTAGAAGAACAAAGTGAACCTCGTAGGTGATTCCGAGGTTACCCTGTTCTAGAGTTTGTACCCCTAGGACCCCGCTTAAATTGCCAAGCATGCCTTAGGGTTTAATTTTAATACAATTTAACTTGTCATATCATCATCCTTTCTTGAGCATTGCATCGATGCCATGTGTTGATTCTTATCTTCCTTTCCTATGTTTCTTCTTCTTCTCGGTAGACCTCGGAGTTGATGTGAGAAACAAGATCGAGTCCAAGATTGAAGACAGAGATCAACACCATTGAAGATTGACAAACAATACTTGATCAACTATAGTCAAGTCCAATCCAAGATATTCGAAGCTCTGCTTTCTGTTTATCAACATGCAAAGGCAAGCATATCCCCACCATTATACAATCCTACGATTTCGAAAGCATTCTAATTCTTTCCATGATGCATACGATTCTACTATGGTCTTTTACCGATAGATAGAGTACCCTATCTGTTGCATTACCCCCTTTGAGCTTATATTACCTGATCCACTGCTCCTAGCATAACTAGATTTGGCTTGTGTGCACTGCTAGAGCTTTTATATGTGTCTTGCTTATCCATGCTTAGCTATCAGTGCTAGTTCATCCAGATGATGTACCAAATGCAGAGAATCTAGTATGATAGGTGAACGAGGTATACTAATGAGGTAAGATTAGTGGTCAATGTTAAACATGCTAAGGGTTGTATGGGAGCCCACAGTGGGATGTGGTTTTTGTAGTCCCATGCTCGCCACCACTAGGACCCGAGTTCTGGCCTTTGGAACCTATACAAGCGTACATCCACACGGGGTTTATGGGGACCTCTCGACTTAGTAACTTGCTTAGTAGATTCCATGCATCACATAGTTCGGCGTTCCATTCGACATAAGCATAGAAAACGTTTTGAAAGATTTGGCGGGTGAATGTGCATCATCACAGGTAGGTAAGCATGGTCGAGGTTGCTTGGGGTTGATGGAGCCCTTGATAAACCAACCTCACCCACATCTCTAGGGACCGACTTATGGATTTGACCTATTACGGTGGAACTATCCTTAGGGTGTGACTCATGGTCTTGGAGAACACAAGGGAAAGTTCGTGTCCAACCACCCTCTGTCGGCCTTCCAAGGAAGAGGGATAATGATCTGGCATTAAGAGTCGATTGGTACGTGTGAGTAAAGTTGTACACCTTGCAGGGTTAAATATTTTCGAAAATCCATGTTCATGGTTATGAACGCTTGGTGACCGAATTCTAAGACCATAGAGAACATTAACCTAATCATAAAACTTGGAGGTTTCAACATGTGCTTAAGGATGCTTCCTCATGGGTATGAGGGGGTGATCCTAGTTGTGAGATAAGGATTACTTTGGTGGATATCAAAAGATGATGATCAATTTCTTCGGAGATATCGCTTTCTTATCCCCTTTAAAAATATTTTGATTAGACGAGCTTCTTCTGCCTCTTGTTTTATAAACAAAGATGGCTCTATGAAAAATAACCCCACCAGCCATAAGTCTTGCGGAGTACACCCTATACTCACCCTTGATTTCTTGATACTTTTGTAGTAGAGTAAGTGTTCCCCTGAAGACAGGTTCAATATGACATCGACACTGACGAGTAGCTTGGGGTTCCTGGCCGACAGCCTTGAATCTATGGGCTGGGACATCATCGTTATGCTTCAGCCTCTTAGGCCATTTGTTAAGTGTGCTATACTGAATAGCATAATTTTCCTTCCGTTGTTTGATGCTTATGGTCAATGACCTCTGCTTGTAATATTTTGGTTCTTCGCTTAGTTATGAGCTTGCTGTAATAATTTTAGTGTCACAGGGTTACTGTTGTGTTACCGATTTGTCACTGAATATCCTCGAGATCTAGGTTGAGCTTATGTTAGGCTAAGGTCTAGGATTTATTTAACCCTGATCACAGGGGTGTCACCGTTTTTGGTATCAGAGCAGTACTGACCATAGGAAAACCTTGCTACTAGTCGATGTTGAGTCTAGTGTTTGTGAAAACTATTTGAAAGCTGAAAAGTATTTATGGAAACTCTAGTATGCTTATTTTACTCCTTATCGGGTATCGCTCTAACTCCGGATCATCTTACCTGGTGTTAATTTTGAAAAGTTTTGATACCTCTTCTAGTCTTTCAAAACTTAGGTGCCTTCTTGGCAGGTCGTTTCTCAACCAGTGACCCAATGTTGAGTTCTCTAGAGTTGTGTTTGTTCCTTGTTCCCATTTGATCCGCTTCCATTTAGGTATTCCTTTCCACCATGATCTCTCCATCTTAGGGAACCTACAATTTAAGTTTCCATAGTGTTCTGTTCTAGGCTTCGAGGTCTCCTTTTGCCTCGTGTGCCTCCTTTTTATTTCTTGGGTACTTCAGAAGTCCTTTCTTCTTATGGAAGCTACCTCGTGTTTACTATCTTGCAGTGTACACTATGTCACCCAAGTAGTAGATACTCATTTCTCGGGTTTTAACCCTTGGACTTGAACCTAAGGTCCCGGATTGTACTAGATTCTGGTGTTGTGAATCTTGTACATGAAGCTACCCTTAAACCCAAGATCCATTCCTTTAACCCCTGTTGCTAATGTTCAAACATTATCTTGGGATGGTTGATATTACAATTCTAGCCTTCAAGCTTGTGGTCTTTGTCATGATTGAATCTCGAAAATTAAGGACTTCCCCTACCACTAGCCATGGCAGATGTTCTTTAATGGAACCAAATAGATCACAACAAGAGTACTCCTCGTGAGTCTCTCATCTATACTCATGACTCTGCCACACCTCTCCCTTCTATGCATTGGTTTTCGGAAGATTGATAATCTACGCATCCACATCTCGGGATTCTATCCTGAGCATGTTCTTTTTTCCCTTGTTGTTTTCTGACATTTGTCTACCAATTGGTATCCAAGTAGTATATGTGCATTGATATCTTCCAGTGAAAGATACTCTTGTGGTTCGTCATGACAAACCATTTCAGAATGTCAGGAGAAAGAAACTCTAGTACCGCGTCATATCTAGGACCAGGTCAAAGTGTTGTAATCCGCAGATTTAGAGACATGATTAGTTTCTATCTGTTCTATCTTAGAGTATCACACTCTTCTATACTAAGAGGTCGTGCTGAGTCTCATGACCGTCTTAAGAGTGATGCTCTTACACATAATTACCCACCCTCCCTTGGAGCTTTCATGTTCGTGAATGATGCGTGTGCATAATAATGTGGTCATCCGAGATTCTTACCAATCATTATTGCTCCGAACTCCAAGGACATTTGTGTCATCTTTAGCGTGATTGGTTAACCCTATCACTAAGAAAAGGATGATTGTGCTACCAAGTCCGTTATTCTGGTGCACTCTCCTCAGTCAAAGAGTTAGGCTTATGCTAAAGCTGAAAGACTACGTCTTCTTGCCTTACTAAGAAAGTTTTCTCTTGAACTAAGTGATATATCGGTGTTTCTTCATATTCTAGATGTATCTCTAGAAGTATCGCCATGTTGCCACATGACCGTGTCTGTCAAGTTCTCGAGCAAGCAAGTTATCTGAACTTCTCCTTTCCCCAAGGATCCATACTAGATACCCCTGAACTAGTCGGTTGAGCTTAAACAACAACTTGGAGAGTTGTAAGACGAAAGTTCTATCCGAACTAGTTCATCTTAAAGGGATGTCTAGTTTTGTTCGTGCTGAAGAAAGATAGTATCTCCTTCATGGATATGTTATCTTCCCCCACATTTTTATTTGATTTGGGTTATCATCAAATCAAACTCGGTTCCAAGGACTACCTTGATGGTGTTGCCACTCATGATGTTTCACCTGAGTACATCTTCATGTATGTTGGTCTGATCAATACTATACCTTGTTCATATGACATATGAGTTACTCTTCCTGGAGTGTCTTGATAAGTTTGTTATTAATCCCATCGCTGACATCTTTATCTTCTCTAGGTCATACTGGACTTATACGGAACAATTAGCATTAATGTTGGGAACTTTCTAACAACCGTCTTCGGGTCATCTTGAAGTATTTGTTCTGGATGTTAGAAGTGATCCTCTCTGATTCATGTGCAATTGAAGAAAGATGTCGCCGTGGATTTGAGTACAGCTATCTTTGTTTCCTTAAGAACACATGTGTATTTTGTTGCAAGTACTTGATGTATGAGAAGTTGTCCTCCGACAAGTTGCTAATACATAGTCCAACAATCTAGTTCAGTCTATCGAAGCTTAACACTATAGTACATGTCTTGAGAATCTAGTGACTTTACCTTTGTGGTAAATGTTGCACGCTTTCTATTCGGACATGCTGAGTCTGATGTATCATTGCACCTAACCAAATCTAAATCTCAAGAAGATATGATGGTTGGTGTTCCTCAAGGTTCTGACATAGGTCTCTTTGTAAATCCAGCAAGATTGATGTAATGGTTGGCACAATTAGTCAGAAGGCCTATTGTCATATCCTCTTGAATCAGCAATAACAACCACTCTTCATGAGGCCTATTCTATGATTTATTATGGGAGTTATGCTTATGGTTTCCTTTGTATATGAATTCTGACCTTTACTTGATGGTTGCTTCCTCGAACATCAAGGAGAAAATTTAAAGTAGTGTTTCTAAATGTCTCTCGGTCGATCCTCCAGACCCTTTATGTTGGCAAGCATCTTGTCGAGACAAGTAATTCAAGTCTGAGAATGAAGTTCTTTTTCCTCGTGTCATCAGGAATCTTCTTAATTATTCATCTTGGTGGTGTAAAGTAATATCACGATCTTTGGCAAAGATTTTGATAATCCTAGATGAATAAAGAGTTTCCTTCGTTTTCAATCATGTTTGAAGAGCGACTATAAGTTTTGTAAGCATAAGTTCCTCTTGTTACATGTTCCTTGTGACTCTTACGAGTCCTTGTCACAAAAAAACCTTTTTGTCTTGGCCTTCTGTTGAATGAAGTGTGATCCTTCTATATCAAAACTAGTTCAACAACTTGGTCCTCCTGGTCTATCTTTGTATCAACGAAGCTCTACTGTATTAAGTTGTCTAGTAGAGTTTCTACTCTCGAAGTCTGTGGTCATGTTCTTTCTATGTAAGCCTTCCTTTTCAGAAGCTTAAACTCTCCTGGAACTCCATGGTCTCAATCCTTATGATGAACAGCTATTTAACAATTTGAAACCATCTCCTGTTGTTCCCTCCGTTACCTTGATGTGTTTCATGTCGTCATCTCAGAGTTGTCTCTAAACACTCCATCCATGAGTTAATCATGAGATACTCTGTGTGTTGTTTAGTATGTTTCCCTCTTATACTTAGAAGAAGTGACCATGTTTTTATTTCTTCTTCCTACCTGCAAAATCTCGGGTCGAGATTCTCATAAGGGGGATTGATGAGCCACAAGTATAGGGGGTGTATCACAGTATTTTCGATAAGTAAGAGTGTCGAACCCAACGAGGAGCAGAAGGTGATGGCTAGTGGTATGGATCATAAATTCTCTGCAAATACTTACCAAACGGATTTTTAGGGGTTTTCGATAAAGCAAGTAAACAAAGTACGAGTAAATAAAAGACAGTAGAAATAAATGCAGCAAGTGACCCAATCCTTTATGCAGCAAAGGACAAGCCGGTTGCATTACTTAAGATGACCAAACGTTCCCGAGGACACATGGGAAGACTGTCAAGTGCTTTCGCTTCATATAGTTGATTAATCTTCTTTAGCTTGCTAAGTGTTGTGTGGGTGAACCTGTGCTAATGTACCGCCCCATCCAAGACTAATACATACTTGTGATTATACCCCTTGCAAACATCCGTAAGTACAAGAAAGTAATTAAGGTAGAAACCTAACCACAACTTTAAACTCTAAGACCCTTACGTCCCTTGTGCAATGGTTTCCTAACGGGGGTTCAGGTTTCACACTCGCAACCACTACGATTAGTAGCCAAATACACAATGCATTCCCCTAGGCCCATATAGGTGAAGTGTCATGTAGTCGACGTTCACATGAAACCACTAGAAGAAGTACACCACAACTTAAATAACAATCTATTGAATCTTTCTCAACGCAACTCCACTACTAACAACAAGACTTCTCCCATGTCCTCAAGAACCAAACGAACTACTCACAAGACATCATATGGATAATGATCAGAGATGAAATAATGATGTATAACAATCTGAACATAAACAATAATTCAATGGTTAACTCAATAGCATCAACTACATAGAGTAATCAATGCCGAGAAAGTTTCCCCTGTGAACTAATGCAAGATTCAACTCAATTGTTACAGCAAAATGGAGATGGTGATGAGGGTGCTGATGGTGATGATGGTGGTGATGATGATGATTATGATCCCGATGAAGTCCAGCTTGATGGTGGTGTTAATGGCGATGATCTCCCCTCTCTGGGAAGGAATTCCCCTGGCAGAAATCTGTCTGCCGGAGAGATCTTTCTCTCTCGGTGTTTTCCGCCCCGCAGAGGCGGCGGAATCTTTCTGTGGTCACTCCCCGAGTCTTAGGGTTTCAGGAGGATGATATACGCTAGATGGGAGAGGCTGGAGTGGGCCAGGGTGGCCACACAACCTCCAGGCGCGGCCTAGGCCTGCCCGCGCCATGGGGTGGTGTGGGCCCCCTGTGGCCCACCTCCACTCCATCTTTTGGCATCCTTAGTCTTCTGGAAAAATAGGATTTTCCATATATTTTCCCGGATTTTATGATCTTCGCGAATTTTTCCTCCAAATAGCACCTTTTCCATCAGAATCCTGACTGCAGCGGTCCATGCTCCAAAAGTCATCAACCATGCAAAAAAAGATGAAATAACATAAGTATCACCTCTCAATACGAAATATATCAATGAATAATAGTGAATTAAGACATAGAATAGTGATGCAGAATGGACTTATCAACTCCCCCCAAGCTTAGACTTTGCTTGTCCCCAAGCGAAACTGAGCTCAATAAACATGACCTCACGTTTATGCAGTGAAGAGTCGATAAAAGAATACGGACAAGAAGCATCACATTCATCAAATACATAGATCATAATAGAAGACAACTCACTATTATATAACTCAACTTGTAATGAGTAAAGGAAACACAATAAAGATACATAAAGTGAATCATAATTGGTAAAGGCAAACTTAGCTCTTGGTCGAAGAATAGTTGATAATTTGCTGGAGTTCACAAATAACTGGTTTTTCAATGATAGCTTTCAAAGTAGTAAACATCAGGATAAGAGAAATGTGCAAAACAAGGAACATAAGAAACATGATTGCATAAATCATCATATGAATGAATGAAACACATCAACTCAAGATACTTGCTGAGATAGAAGGGAGTAGGTTTACTGACTCAACTACAAAGTAAAAGAAGGGCCCTTCAAAGAGGGAAGCAGGGATTGCAAGTCTCATAAAGAGCTCCCAAAAATTATGATACTTACTAGCTTTCAGCTCTCATTTCCCCTATCATAGGCATCTTTAGGTGATTAAGGTTAAAGTGACACAACTAAGAGGATATGCTTGACAAGTTATAAGTTGAAATCTCATGCCCCTTACTTATGAGTACTGATCCTCATGCTACTCAACTTCAGTCACGATCAAGCTCTTGTCATTGTAAATACATGCGTATCATTGAGAACCGCCAACGGGGTACCCCTTGCACATGACAAAGGAGCTATCCCATAATCAAAATGACAAGGCAAGCAGACAGTGAGCATCTCAGCGATCTTTTTATTTGCTATTTGCATAGGTTTTTATTGAGGATGCTTCATAGAATGCTCACTATAGTTATGCTGCAAGTTTCCACCATGATTAGGCATGGCTTAGGCTAGTGGCCCAGACGTTTCTCTAACACACATATAAACTCCACGATCTTACAAGTTCCACTTTTATTTCACACCGCCGGGATCCATAAGCAAAAGAACATGATATCAACTAGGTACAAAGTACCAAATGAAGTGTTGAAAGCGGTCCCCATGATACATGGTTCGGCAAACTTCAACTCATAAAACGCAAGCATATGCGCAACAAAGAAGCACCCAATGGTTCAAGTTTATTAAATGCAAGAAAGTAAAGTGTGCCATCAAGTTCGTGAGAGCTTTAATCACTAATTTTCACATAAAAAATTTAATTTGGGAGGTAGATAAAACAAGAATTTACTTGGAATAGCAATAATGCTAATAGGTAGGTATGGTGGACACAAATGGCAAAGGTTTTGGTTTAAAGGAGGTGGATGCACGAGAAGAATGCCCTCTCAGTACAGGTTTTTGGCTAGCAAGGCTGGGTAGCAAGTATAAGAGTTGAGGGAAACAAACAAACATACAAGTGATAAAGACAAACATGCAATCTTCCTTGGAAGCACAAAAGATCTTAACTAGAGAATACTAAACTTATGAGCAAATCAAGAAGGAAAGACGATGAAATAATTTTTTCTTTAGAGTACCTTTCTCTTTTTCATTCAACTCTCAAAAATAGTGTTGCTACTGACCGAGCCAGGTTTGCCAAAACCAACTAAATTAACTCAATGATCCCAAAGTGCTACCAATACTAACAACAAGATCAATCATATAACCACGAATTGAAAACTAATCTAAGCTATGCAAAAGAGTGAATGATAGAACTTCTCATTAATATTCCATAACGGCAACTCACACCAAGGGATACATATCTAAAGAGAGAGGGGACACTACCATAATGCAAACCATACTACATAATAACTTCTCTATTCATGATATGACTCTACTAATAAGGTAAAAAGATAGAAGATAATGATGTGATACCGCGGCACTCCCCCAAGCTTGGAACAAACCAAGGGGATGCCAACCTGATGACGAATTACTCCTTAGGTGGTGGTGGTGTCTTCTCATCTTCTTCCGTCTTCCAGGGTAAAGGCTTCCCATCAACAAAGGACATCGTGGTTTCCAACATCCTGAAACTTGCAGCAGCACTTATGCGTTTAAATCTAGCCTCATACTCACAGTTTTGATTTTGAACGTCATAGAACTGTGCTTGCAGTTCGTTGGTTGTTTGGCAGAGTGAGAAGACTTCATCTTTGAGTTCTGCAGTCTCCTTTTGGTGCTCGGTGATGAGTTCGGAACAAATCTTATGGATGATATCTACTTCGCGCACCGCCATCTTCCTGTACCTAAACACTTCTTGCTCCAGTGCTTCCATCCTGTCCTATAGACTTCCTTCACCTTTAGGGCCTTGAACCTCTTTAATCTGGACCTCCCCACCTTCGAGCAACAACTCCTTGGGATGAATCTTCAATTCTCTCATGTATGGGTTGATGATATCTTCTAAGGAATCTCCCTTGGATGATCTAGAGGAAGACATTGTGGCTCCAAATTTGGGATTCTACCTGGCAGAAACAGATCGAAACAAAAACACGACGAAAACATGATATACGAACCTCGGGGGATCCGGGGGATTATATATTACGAAGTTTCATATCAAAACGAGGGTACTGGGTGAAAACGGGTCGGAGGCGGAGTCCTGGGTGGCCTCACCACCTGGTGGCGCGGCTAGGGGTGGGCCCGTGCCATTGGGTGGTGTGGGCCACCCCGGCTCCGGTTCCGTCCCTTTTTCGCTTCGAAACTTTCCTTATCGACTGAAAACTGCAAAAATATAGTTGTATTGTATTTTCGCGGAACTTTTCTTACCAGAACTGTTACCTACATGAAAACAGACTCTGCAGGTCTCTGAATTTGGTCCTCAATGAATTTCTCTGGAGTTATAACTTGAAAGGCATCAACATCTTCATTGTAAGAATCTCCCGCAATATAGTGTTTGAGTCGCTGTACATTCACTACTTGTGTAGTCTTATCTTTTAGAGAAGAAATTTTTATTGCTCCTGAACGGTATACTTCTTCAATGATGAAAGGTCCTTCCCATTTTGATAGTAGCTTACCTGCAAAAAATCTGAGACGAGACCTATACAATAGAACTCTCTCACCAACATGAAATTCTCTCTTAAGTATTCGCTTGTCATGCCATCTTTTAACTTTTTCCTTAAAGAGCCTAGCATTCTCATAGGCTTCACTCCTCCATTCATCTAAAGAACTTAAGTCAAATAATCTTTTCTCACCAGCAAGCTTACAATCTCTATTTAGTTCTTTCACTGCCCAGTAAGCTTGGTGTTCTTTCCCATAAGGGTAGGTGGCAAGCTTTCCCATAAACCATTTTATAAGGAGACATTCCCATAGGATTTTTGTAAGCAGTTCTATAAGCCCATAAAGCATCATTCAACTTCTTAGACCAGTTTTTTCTAGACCTATTAACAGTCTTTTGCAAGATAGATTTAATTTCTCTATTTGATAACTCTACTTGCCCGCTAGTTTAGGGGTGATAAGTTGAAGCAATTATATGATTAACATCATATTTAGCGAGGGTCTTCCTAAAACCGCCATGAATGAAATGAGAACCGCCATCAGTCATGAGATACCTAGGCACTCCAAACCTAGGAAAGATAACATCCTTAAGCATTTTTAGAGAGGTTTCCCCATCAGCACTTTTCGTAGGAATGGCTTCTACCCACTTAGTAACATAATCAATGGCAACAAGAATATGAGTCTAACCCTTCGAAGGAGGGAAAGGACCCATAAAGTCGAATCCCCAACAATCAAAAGGTTCAATAACTAGAGAGTAGTTCATAGGCATTTCATTGCATCTAGAAATATTACCAACACGCTGACATTCATCACAAGATAACACAAATTTTCTTGCATCTTTAAAAAGGGTAGGCCAGTAGAAACCTGATTGTAGTACCTTTTGTGCAGTTCTATCTCCTGCATGATGTCCTCCATAGGTGCTACCATGACATTTACACAATATCTCTTTTTGTTCATATTCTGGAACACATCTTCGCATAATACCATCAACTCCTTATTTGTATAAGTGTGGGTCATCCAAAAAATAATGCCTCAAATCATAAAAGAACTTTCTTCTTTGCTGAGATGTAAAAGTTGGAGGCAAATACTTGGAGACAATAAAGTTAGCATAATCTGCATACCAAGGGCTTCCTCGCGAGCTCACCCCTACTGTGGCTAACTGTTCATTTGGGAAACTATCATTAACAGACATAGGATCAAAAGAGATGTTTTCCAAACGAGATAAATTATCAGCTACAGGGTTTTCAGCACCCTTCCTATCTATTATGTGTAGATCAAACTCTTGTAAAAGTAGTACCCATCTAATAAGCCTAGGCTTAGCGTCCTTCTTCGTCATAAGATATTTAATAGCAGCATGATCAGTATGAATGGTTACTTTTGAGTCCACAATATAGGGCCTAAACTTATCACAAGCAAAAACAACAGCTAGAAATTCCTTTTCAGTAGTGGCATAATTCCTTTGAGCAGCATCTAGAGTCTTACTAGCATAATGGATAACATTTAACTTTTTATCAATACGTTGCCCAAGGACAGCCCCTACAGCAAAATCACTAGCATCACACATTGTTTCAAAGGGTAAACTCCAATCAGGTGGTTGAACAATAGGGGCTGTAGTTAAAGCCTTCTTAAGAGTTTCAAAAGCTTCCCTACAATCATCATCAAAAACGAAAGGTACATCTTTTTGAAGAAGATTAGTGAGAGGTTTTGATATCCTAGAGAAGTCTTTAATAAACCTCCTATAGAAACCAGCATGACCAAGGATACTACGAATACCTTTGATGTCTCTTGGACATGGCATCTTCTCAATTGCCTCAACCTTAGCTCTATCAACTTCTATGCCTCTTTCAGAAACTTTATGCCCAAGAACAAACCCTTCATTAACCATGAAGTGGAATTTCTCCCAATTAAGAACAAGATTAGTTTCTTCACATCTCTGCAAAACTTTATCAAGGTTGTGCAGACAATTATCAAAAGAAGTTCCATAGACAGAAAAGTCATCCATGAACACTTCTACAATTTCCTCATAAAACCCATGAAAGATAGCAGACATGCACCTTTGGAAAGTAGCAGGAGCATTACATAAAACAAAAGGCATACGTCTATAACCATAAGTTCCATAAGGGCAAGTAAAAGTAGTTTTTTCTTGATCTTGTTGTTTAATAGCAATTTGAGAGAAACCAGAATAACCATCAAGAAAACAAAAATGGGTCTTTTTAGACAACCTTTCCAACATTTGATCAATAAAAGGAAGCGGGTAGTGACCTTTCTTAGTAACTTTACTGACTTTCCTAAAATCGATGCACATCCTATAGCCTACCACTATTCTTTGAGGAATAAGCTCATCATTATCATTAGGGACAACGGTAATACCTCCCTTTTTAAGAACACAATGAACATGACTAACCCATTCACTATCAGCAATAGGGTAAATAATACCAGCATCAAGGAGTTTCAATACCTCATTCTTTACCACTTCCTTCATCCTAGGATTTAAACGTCGTTGGTGCTCCACCACCGGCTTTGCATCTGGTTCTATGTTGATAGAGTGCTGACATATAGTAGGTGAAATCCCTTTTAAATCATCCAGAGTATAGCCCATAGCTCCTCGATGTTTCCTCAAAACTTCCAATAACCTTTCTTCTTCCTTCCCTAAAAGTTTAGCGCTAACAATAATAAGAAATATCTTTTTATCATCTATATAAGCATATTTAAGATCATCAGGGATAGGTTTTAGATCGAAAACAGGATCCTTTTTAGGTGGCATTGTGGTACCCAAGTCTTCTATAGGCAAGTCATGCTTAAGCATCATAGGTTGATCATGGAGAATCCTGTCAATCTCATTCCTTTCTTCCATGAAGATTTCACTTTCATGATCTTGCATAAATTGCTGCAAAGCATCGTTAGGAGCAAGAGAAATAGAAGCAAGTTGTTCAACCCTAAAATCCTCATTATGGGTTTCCTCTTCGCAAGGTTCTTTAGCAAATTTCGAAAAATTAATCTCATAAGATTCCCCATCAAACTTAGTCAAGATTTTCTCCCTCTTGCAATCAATAATAGATCCACAAGTACTCAAGAAAGGTCTACCAAAAATGATAGGGTAGGTTTTACTAGCAGCCGAACCAAGTACTAGAAAATCAGCAGGGTACTTAATCTTACCACAAAGAACTTCCACGTCTCGTACAATACCAATTGGAGAGATGGTCTCTCTATTAGCAAGGTGAATAACCACATCAATTTCTTCCAACTCGCAAGGACTGATTTCATGCATAATTTCTCTGTAAAGCTCATAAGGAATATCACTAGAACTTGCACCAATATCACATAAACCATAATAGCAATGATCACCAATTCTAATAGAAAGCACAGGAACACTAGCCTTTTTAGTTCTATTGGGATGTGAAACAATATTAGAAGCATCCTCACAAAAGACTATGTGCCCATCTTCTACGCTTTTAGTGACAAGGTCTTTCACAATTGCTACCACAGGTTCAATGTTTATTTGTTCATCGGGTTTTACAGTTCTTTTTTCAATTTTGGTGATTACATTAGCTATCATAGGATGGTCCTTTACCTTTTCAGGTAAGGGAATCTTCTCGATATAAGGTTCCGGTAAGATGGGGTCAATAATGCAATACTCAACACTTAAATAAAATGTTTTTATTTCTTCTTCCTACCTGCAAAATCTCGGGTCGAGATTCTCATAAGGGGGATTGATGACCCACAAGTATAGAGGGTGTATCGCAGTATTTTCGATAAGTAAGAGTGTCAAACCCAACGAGGAGCAGAAGGTGCTGGCTAGTGGTATGGATCAGGAATTCTCTGCAAATACTTAGCAAACGGATTTTTAGGGGTTTTCGATAAAGCAAGTAAACAAAGTACGAGTAAATAAAAGACAGTCGGAATAAATGCAGCAAGTGGCCCAATCCTTTATGCAACAAAGGACAAGCCGGTTGTATTACTTAAGATGACCAAACATTCCCGAGGACACATGGGAAGACTGTCAAGTCCTTTCGCTTCATATAGTTGATTAATCTTCTTTAGCTTGCCAAGTGTTGTGTGGGTGAACCTGTGCTAATGTACCGCCCCATCCAAGACTAATACATACTTGTGATTATACCCCTTGCAAACATCTGTAAGTACAAGAAAGTAATTAATGTAGAAACCTAACCACAGCTTTAAACTCTAAGACCCTTATGTCACTTGTGTAATGGTTTCCTAATGGGGGTTCAGGTTTCTGTCACTCCGGCAACCCCTACGATTAGTAGGCAAATACACAATGCATTCCCGCCCATATAGGTGAAGTGTCATGTAGTCGATGTTCACATGACACCACTAGAAGAAGTACACCACAACTTAAATAACAATCTATTGAATCTTTCTCAACGCAACTCCACTACTAACAACAAGACTTCTCCCATGTCCTCAAGAACCAAAGGAACTACTCACAAGACATCATATGGATCATGATCAGAGATGAAATAATGATGTATAACAATCTGAACATAAACAATAATTCAATGGTTCACTCAATAGCATCCACTACACAGAGTAATCAACATCGGGAAAGTTTCCCCTATGAACTAATGCAATATTCAACTCAATTGTTACAGCAATATGGAGATGGTGATGAGGGTGCTGATGGTGGTGATGATGATGATGATGATCTCGATGAATTCCAGCTTGATGGTGGTGTTGATGGCGACGATCTCCCCTCTCCGGGAAGGAATTCCCCCGGCAGAAATCTGTCTGCCGGAGAGATCTTTCTCTCTCGGTATTTTCCGCCCTATAGAGGTGGCAGAATCTTTCTATGGTCACTCCCCGAGTCTTAGGGTTTCGGGAGGATGATATACGCAAGAGGGGAGAGGCTGGAGTGGGCCAGGGTGGCCACACCACCTCCAGGCGCGACCTAGGCCTGCCCGCGCCATGGGGTGGTGTGGGCCCCCTGTGGTCCACCTCCACTCCATCTTCTGGCATCCTTAGTCTTCTGGAAAATAGGATTTTCCGTATATTTCCCCGGATTTTCTGATCTTCGCGAATTTTGCCTCCAAACAACACCTTTTCCATCAGAATCCTGACTGCAGCGGTCCATGCTCCAAAAGTCATCAACCATGCCAAAAAAAAGATGAAATAACATAAGTATCACCTCTCAATATGAAATATATTAATGAATAATAGTGAATTAAGACATAGAATAGTGATGCAAAATGGACGTATCAGGGATAGATTTGTAACACCCCAGTTTTAGCTAATCTTAATTAAGGTTTGTTCGTGCATTCATGCGCATCATTAGTTTTTCTAAGAACAAAAATGCATGCATAGAAAATAATGCAAAACTCCTAAAACTCTAGAATCCTCATTCTCTCAAATTAATTCAAAAGGGTTTGAATATTTTGAAAAGTACCAAAATGTCTGGAGCCCAAAAGAACTAATAGGTCCCCTAGAATATTTCAATACTTCTACAAAACCTCTGGTATTTTTGAAATGGTTCAAAATAGTTTTGATATTCAAACACAAATGAGAAATATGAAAAAGGGAAAAGGAAAAAGTTTTGCTAAATAAAAATAAGTACCAGAGCCGCAGCGGGCTGGCCTATCTCTGCTCCCACCCTTCCCTGCCGCACAACGTGCCCGAGTCAGCCCAGCAACCGGCCTAGCCTGGCCCATCTGGCCAGCGGGCCTCTTCGGCACCCAAGTGCTTCGTGGATGATGGAGAACCAGCTCTGAGTCGCTGCCGCCGCTGTCGATCCGCACTGCCTGCTCGCCACCGTCTGTCGTAGCCCGGAGAAAAATAAGACCAAGCCGCGCCATGTCCCTCTTCTCATGTGCCTCTTCCTATATCTTGCGTTGGCTATCTCCCGCTCTCGATGCGAGCCAAAACCCTATCTTCGGACGTCACATCACCCCGCCACCCTCGACCTCCCCGGCCTCTGCCGACAACATCATGCACTCTGCCTCGACCCCCGCTCCCTCCTCGCTAAAGTGTGCAAGCCGGGAAGACCCCAGTTCCCCGAATCGAGCCCATCTTCTCCGAGCCCGATGAGCTCCATCGTCGACCTTGCCGCTGCTCCGGTCCATCTCGTGCCTCGCCGTCGAGCCCTTCAGTTCTAGGGTGAGCTCCCAAACCTCCTCGTGCTAAGCGCGCTTGTTGGCGTAGCCCGCACCGTGTTGTCTTCGTGCGCTCGCCGTCCGCTGCCACAGACTTGGTTGCCGGAGCTCCTCCTGTTACCAATAGGTAGCGACGCCGCCTCGTTTAGGTAGCCCACATCACGCTGCATCTAACGCACGTAACCATGCTTCCCAGCGAGCCCTCTAGCACCGTCGCCGGTTACGTGACGTCACGCCCACATGGCGCTGACGTGGCCCATGTCCCGCGTTGACCACTGACCGCCACCCTAGCACCTAACGTGGCACTGGCCCCACCTGTCAGTCACAGTGGGTAGCCCTTTGCCTCGGTGAGAAATAACCCCTCCCTGCCTGTGACATCAGCCTGCATCTTGCTGATGCAATAAACCTTTTTAATTATTTTAATAATATCAGGAATTGGTTTAAATACTAGAAATTCAATAATTATTATTTATAAGTCATAAAAATATGTATAATATATCAAAGTGTTCAGAAAAATGAGATCTACAATTTCGCATCAATAGCATGCATTGTTAAGCAACCTTTATTACAAGTTTAATTATAAGAACAAAGTGAACCCCGTAGGTGATTCCGAGGTTCCCCCTGTTCTAGGGTTTGTACCCCTCGGATCCCGCTTAAATTGCCAAGCATGCATTAGGGTTTCATTTCAATACAATTTAACTTGTCATATCATCATCCTTGCTTGAGCATTGGATTGATGCCATGTGTTGATTGTTGTCTTCCTTTCTGATATGTGTGCTTCTTCTCGGTAGACCTCAGAGTTGATGTGAGCAACAAGATCAAATCCAAGATTGAAGGTTGAGATCAACACCATCGAAGATTGACAAACAATACTTGATCATCTATAATCAAGTTTAATCCAGGTTATTTGAAGCTTTGCTTTCTGGTTATCAATAGGCAAAGGCAAGCATAGCCCCACCATTATACAATCCTACGATTTCAAAAGAATTCCAATTCTTGCCATGATGCATACGATTCTACCGTGATCTTTTATCGATAGATAGAGTATGCTATCGGTTGCATTACTCCCTTTGAGCTTATATTACCTAATCCACTTCTCCTAGCATAACTAGGTTTGGCTTGTGTGCACTGCTAGAGCTTTTATATGTGTGTTTCTTAGCCATGCTTAGTTGCCAGTGCTGGTTCATCTAGATGATGTACCGAATGTAGAGAATCTAGTATGACAGGAGAACGAGGTATACTAATGAGGTAAGATCAGTGGAAAATGTTAAACATGCTAAGGCTTGTATGGGAGGCCCCCGTGGGATGTGGTTTTTGTAGTCCCATGCTCGCCACCACTAGGACCCGAGTTCTTGCCTTTGGAACCGAGACGAGCGTACAACCACACGGGGTTTATGGGGACCTCTCGAATAACTAACTTGCCTAGTAGATTCCATGAGTCACATAGTTTGGCGTTCCATTTGACATATGCATAGAAAACATTTGAAAGATTTGGCGGGTGAAGGTTCATCATAACAGGTAGGTAAGAGTGGCTAGGGTTGCTTGGGGTCGATGGAGCCCCTGATAAACCAACCTCACCCACATCTCTAGGGACCGACTTCAGGATTTGACCTATTACGGCGGAACCATCCTTAGGGCGTAACTCATGGTCCTAGAGAACACAAGGTAAAGGTCGTGTCTAACCACCCTCTGCCGGCCTCCCAAGGAAGAGGGCTAATGATCTGGCATTAATAGTCAGTTGGTATGTGTGAGTAAAGTTGTACACCCCTGCAGGGTTAAATCTTTTTGAAAAGCAGTGTTCAAGGTAATGAACTCTTGGTGATGAGGGGTAACCTCAGAATTGCCAATGATGATGGACCTATGGTTTTACGAAAAAGAGAACGTTGGGGATTTCGTCAGATGTCAGGCAAACTAGGGAGCCGAAGTCGCCTGAATACTTGATGAATAAGACTATTATAGATTGCTTGGGGTTTTTTTGTTATCCCTTCATAGGCTTCTCCCGTCCTATATATAATAGGCCGGGTCCCAAAGCCGTATTAGGATAGGTTACATATGTATGATTACAACTACAACACAATGTTGGTTCATAGTTCCTTCCAAATACAACTAAAGCTTTCATCGGATGCTTCTTGGGCCATCATCTTCAATCTTCATGGACGTGAGACTTTATGCAACTAGGGTAACAAATCATAAGTAACCGAGTAATTATACCCATGTCAATAGCCCCCGAGACTCTACCTGAACCGTAGATTCTGGTTGAGTCTCAAAGATATGTTCCGTTTTTCATGTTCTGAGATTTCATGAATTGTTTCTATTTTTCTTATTTTATAGGGATTTGGTACAACAAGCTTGATGCATCCGACAGATCGGGAATCAGTTAATTTCTCCTAGGAAGACCTACATCAAATTCAAGTCCCTAGGCCTAAATTCATAATTTTTACTGGCATAATTCAGTTCGAGCCATTGAGGTCTTATCGAATACTGAATCCCAGTTCAATTTTATTGGGAACCCAACGCATCCGTTGGGATTTCTCATCGTACTGTTGATACAAATATTTTACCGACAGAGCGCATTCTTGTGCGATTACTAGGCCACACAGGACGAATCCTGGGGTCCTACCTTCATGTTTTTGACACAACATTCGGAGTTTTATCGCGTCGGGTGCGATCAGAGATTTTTGCATTTGTTTTTGTCGGCTGCCTTGATTGGCTACTAGAATTTTTGAAATTTATCATATTTTTGTTTTAATGATTTTATAGAATCTCCCGATAGGAGTAACCTTTTGAGGATACACCAAAGTAAAACTCATAGGTGTGGGTAAAAACTGTTTTTACTTTATATGCACAATTTGATTTCTATCAGGTGCACGCAGCGCTCCCGATGGGAGTAGCCCCTGAGGCTATGTTCGGATGCCTGTATCTGGACATAGGCTCATAATTATTGTTAGTTTTATCAGAATAATGCTTATAGACAAAATAAATATCTCCTCTTAAAAAGTATAAATAAATACTCAGAGTATGAAGAACTTATCTTTTATTTATATTCTGAAGCCGAAGATAAATTGTTTGGCGGATTTCCTCCTGGTTGTTGGCCTTAATATTATGGCTAAGAAGCCAGGCCATAGGCTTTATTGTAATTTAAATTGCGAGAAAACATAAATTCTAAGCATAAAATGCTGTAGTTGTGCGATGTTCCATGGATTGGAATATTTGACTTCTGTCTTCTTGTCTTGTAGTCGATATGCCCCTCCAGGGATAACTTCTGTAATGATATAAGGCCCTTCCCAAGGTGACTCCAGTTTCAGTGACCATCTTGCTTGAGGCGAACAACATGGTCCCCTACAGTGAAGAACCTATGACGCAAATGTCGACTATGATAGTTTTGTAAATTTTGCTGATATATAGTCGCTCTTTGTAGGGAAGTGTCACAGGCTTCATCGAGTGCATCAACATCGTCTTCAAGTTCTTCTCTTGATGCTTCTTCATCATATGTAGATACTCGTGGGGAGTCGTATGATACTTCGACTAGAAGGATGGCTTCAATGCCATGGACTAGAAAGAAGGGTGTTTCTTGTGTCGAATTATTTGGAGTTGTACATAAACTCCACAAAACAGATGGCAACTCATCAACCCATGCTCCTTTTACCCTATCGAGTGGTGCTAGTAATCTTTTCTTGAGGCCAACAGTTACTAGGCCATTGGCTTTTCCACTTGCCCATTGGTTTGCGTGTGGGCTACTAAGGTGTAGCTAACTTTTATACCCATCTCCTCACAATATTCCTTGAACTCATTGGAAGTAAAATTGGTTCCATTGTCACACATGATGCTGTTTAGCACGCCGAATCAGAATACTATGGACTTGATAAAATTTACAGTCGAAGTTCCGTCCTGGCTGGTAATAGGTATTTCTTCAATCTATTTAGTAAATTTGTCGTCTGCCACGAGCAGAAAGACGTTTCCTCCTGGAGATGATTTGTGAAGTTTTCCCACCATATCGAGCCCCCACTGAGCGAAGGGCCACGCAAAAGGTATAGGACTTAACTCAGCGGCAGGTGCACACTACAAGAAAAGTTTCCTTCCGTAATGACTTGGCCTGATGGTCGTTGTAGAAGGCACCTCTTCCGCGATGAAATTCTCGGCTCGGCCGTGGACGATGGAAAACTTTTTTTTCCGGTTTCGCGGCCCTCTACTATGATGGATCCGCTAAAAACATGGAGGAAGCTCGGCCAACGCGTGGCAGAAGCAAGATTTTCATTTCCTCGTGCGATGTTGACTCACCGAAGTATTTTGATGCGTGTGGGTCCCGAACGTCAGTGTCTCTAGCGGACCATACTTATCGGTCGCGCCTACCTGATTTGAACTCCATAACGTTGCTAGATGCGTCTGCCATTTAGTCAGGCTGCTAGGCCCCACATGTCAGCCTCTGATTGGAAGGATCGTGTGTATGATGAAATTTTTGCTTCGCTCATGCTACCCTGTTCCGAAGTTGATAGCGCTGCTTGATGCATCTACCGTTTAATCAACCTCCTAGGACCCACATGTCATCCTCTCATTAGAAGAAACATGTGTATGATGGAATTTTTCCCCTTGTCTATTGCCTCCCTAATTTGAACTCGATAACGTTGCTTGATCTATCTGCCGTCTAGTCACGCTGCTGGGTACTCCATGTCAGCCTCACATTATAAGAATCGTGTGTATGATGGAATTTTTTCTTTGCTCGCGCTACCCTGCTCGTAACTTGATAGCGTTGCTCTATGCATCTACCCTTTAATCAAACTCCTAGACCCCACATGTCATCCTCTCATTAGAAGAAACGTGTGTATGATAGAATTTTTTCCCTCGGTCGTGCCTCCGTGTTCCGAACTTGATAAAGTTGCTCGCTGCATCAGCCGTGCTGGTGGGTTCCTTATATCAGTCTCACATTAGATGAATCATGGGTATGGCGGACTTTTTCTTTTCTACTCTAGAGCTACGCTGTTCCTAACTAGATATCGTTGCTTGAAGAATCTGCCGTTTGGTCACGCAGCTGGGTCCCACATGACAGCCTCTCATTAGAAGGATTAGTTATATGATTGACTTTTTTCTCTGCTCGCGCTCCGTCTTTCGAAGTTGATAACGTTGATCACTTCATCAACCGTTTTTTTAGGATGCTGGGTCCCCCATCTCAGCCTCTCATTAGAACAAATGTGTGCATGGTGGACTTTTTTCTCGCTCGTGCCTCCCTATTTCGAACTTGGCAACGTTGCTCGATACAACACCCGTATAAGGCCGTGCTGGTGGGACCCACATGTCGGTCTATCTTTAAATGAAATGTGTGTATGATAGATATTTTTTCGGCCGCGTCCGCTGTTTTGAGCTTTGCAATGTTGCTCCATGTGGAAGTCGTGTATGTTCTTGCTGCTGGGACCCCCATGTCAGCTTTCTGGTACGTTCTGGCTTGTGGGTCCCTGATGTAACCTTGTATGTTCTGGCAGGCAGTTCCCCGATGCCAGCCTCTCTATACAAGTATTTAACTTTTTTTTCAAACCCGACCAATAAACTCGAGGGATGCTGAAGGCTGGTGGATCCATGATGTCAGCCTCTCCATAATGCAATATTACTATAGTAGAAGAAAAAACTCAAGACTTCCAATAGATTGAAACTGTGTGTGTCGCCACTACGCTAAAGATATTTATAGAAAATATATTATTAAACATTCCTTAGTACCTTCAAGTTATGTTTTATTGTTTTTAAAAAGATGTCGTGTTTCCGTGTTTATATAAATAAAAAGGCAGCCTCCTGGCTTTTCAATTTATAAAATGCCAAAATATAATGGACCAGTTTCTTAAAAATATGGAGGAGTTTTTTTTAAGAGGTGGAGGCGGAGTTTTTTAAGAGGTGGGGGAAATGCTCAAAAGGCCGAATTAATAATATTTTGGGTTATTCTATATGGTCCATCTACATGGGCTATACTCCATGGGCCCCTTTCTTCAATTTCATTAGGCTGTGCTAAGCAATCCCTTGACCCTGACAAGGCCGAATTAAAATGTTCTTGCCTATGCTCCATGAGATCCTTTCTCAAATTTCACTGGCCTGTGCTCAGCAGTTCCCTGACACTGTGCTAAAAAAAGCAGTTCCCTAACCCCGAAAAGGTGTGTGTGTATGTTGGACTATTTTTTTGGGTCCAACTTGATAAATTTGCTGGGTCGTCCATGTTAGCCTCTCAACACGCTACACTTTTTTATCGCTCGCGCCTCGCTATTTCGAACTTGGCAATGTTTCTCGATGCAGCATATCTATAAGGCCGCGCTGCTGGGTCCCATGTGTCAGCCTCTCTATAAATGAAATGTGCGCATGATGGAATTTTTTTCAGCCTTGTCTGCTGTTTTGACATTGGTCCGTTGCTAGGTCTAAATATACATGTTACAAAGTAAAGGACCAAATATACACCCATACTATTTATGTCGATCAATTTTTTTTGAGAATTATCTATTATAATTTTATGTAGTGATGATATGTCATATGTCTATTATCTGGGTCTCACGTGCAGGGTACGTGGAACTTACTAGTAATTTCGTAGTTTAAACAAAACAACATAGGTAGGCGGAGCTTTTTCTGGGGAGGGGGGGCTGGGGAAGGGGATGACCATAAAGGCCGAATTAAAAAGATTCTGGGCTAATTGGGGGCGGATGCCCTATTCTTCATGGGCTTACTCCGAAACCGAATGCGCTATGGTTGGCGGCCACAAGACAATGAAAAGGCCGAATTGGACGGTTTTGGGCTATGCTTGGGCCTGATAGGCTAATTTTATGGGCTCAATAATAAAAATTCCAGACCTTAACAAGGAAGAAAAAACGAGAGAGAAAATTTTGGCTAATATTTTCGCGTGAAAATTGTTGACAACCAGGACACATACCCCGCGTGCGCCAAAACTTTCCCACCCGCGCCTTCCATCTCGCGCCTTCACTCCAGCAGCAAGCTATTGTCTCTTTGCGCCATTCTTCTAGAGACGCAGGCGGTCAAAACCACAAGATGCGCATCAAAACATTCACACTCCATCTATCAGCCGGGGCGGCCTGACACCATTGCTGGCAGCGCTGTTCTTTTCGAGACGCACACGGGCCAGCGGTCAGCTGGTCGATCCCCACGGTACGCTTATAATATCCTTAGTTCGCTCAATCGTTCCCTAGAAGTAGTTTTGTGCTCGATCTGTTTGTTTGACATTGTTATGCACTTGATCTATTTGTTCGAATTGGTTGGCATTTTGTGCTCGGTCGATCTATTCTCTCAAATATGTAACATAGTTCTGCACTCAATTTCTTAAATAAGCTAAAATCACATGGCATTTATTGTTCTATATACAATCAGGTTGCTCAGAAATCTTGGCTTAATTAGATCTATAATCAACCTGTTTGGTGAAATATCTTGAAAGCTTTTGACCATCTCTATCCTCAATAGATGGACATATATTGGATACTGAATGGAAAAAAAGCAACACCTTCAGATTGGGAAGGTGTTAATGACTTCATGAAGTTTGTTAGATAGCATAACAATGACTCAGATGTGTTTTTCTCATGCCGACAATGCCTTAATTATAAAAGTTGAGTCAGAGCACAGTCGCAGACCATACATTCGTTAATGGGATGCAATGCACATATATTAGGTGGACTAAACATGGTTAAACATATGATCGGCCTGTTCTTGATCCTCTAGCTGATGCTGATCTGCTTGAAGCTCATCAGATCGAGGATGAGGACCTTTCTGGTTTGTTAAGGGACATGTACCCCACTGCAAGAAAAAAAGGCGCTCCTTCTCTTAAAAGATCACTTTTCTCTAACCTGATAGAAGATGCCAAGTGTTTAGTGGACCCTGATTCGGTTATCTCAAGATTTGAACTGGTAATGAAATTACTAAAGGAGAAGTTGTTCAACAAGATTACCCACAAAGCTTTTGATTCAGTGATTAAGGTGTACAGCGAGTCAATCCCTAGGGAAGGACTGCCAAAATCCTTTTATGAGATGAAATAGTACATCAAGGTACTTGGGCTATCATATGAGAAGATCCATTTTTGCCCAAATAACTGTGTACTGTTATAGGAGGATTATGAAAATCTCGATGAATGCCTAGTATGTAACGAATCAAGATGGAAAATGGTGTTAAAAAGAAGAAAGATCCTTGTAAGGTTTTGAGATATTTTTTAATTATAGATGGATTGAGGAGGTTGTTTCAGTCAGAACAAACATCTAAGGAAACAAGATGGCACAAAGAGATTCTCAAGCCAGAGGATTACTTACTCAGACATCCAGCTGATGGCGATGAATGGAAGAACTTTGACAAGGGTCATCAAGGATTTGTAGTGGATCCAAGGAACTTGAGACTTGGCCTAGCTACAAATGGATTTAACCCATTTGGCAACATGAGTAACTCGTACAGCATGTGGCTAGTGCTTGTTACAATTTACAACCTACCTCCCTAGGCATGCACTGATCAGTCGAACTGCTTGCTGGCTTTACTCATCCTAGGTCCCAAATCACCTAGGAAGGATTTTGATCTGTTTATGCAGCCTCTTATACGAGACTTGCAGGAACTATGGAAGGGTGGCATGACTCCTGATATCCTTGCCAGCAAACCTGAAGATGCCAAGTTCCATATGCGTGCTGCTGTGCTATTCTGCACCCATGATTTTCCAGCTCTTGGCACTATGTCAGGCAGAGTGACACAAGGTTATAACGCATGTGTTCGCTCTGAGACAAAACAGGTCACAGTGAGGCTACAAAATAAGACTGGTTTCCTTGGCCACCAGCTTTTTCTTCCTCAAGGCCACAAATTCCAAAAAACTTGAAAAATTGCATTTCTATGGAAAGAGGACTGAATATGGCACTGCACCACAAAAGTTCACTACAGCTGAGTTGCAGACGCATTTACAAAAGGTCAGAAATGTCAAACTAGGAAAACAACCAGCTGCCAGACAACGTAAAATAAAGAATACAGAAGATGCACCGACAGTAGGAGCAGCATCACAAAGGAAGAGAGCATAAGAAGTAGCAGTAGATTCCCAAGGGAAGGAAAAGGAACCGAGAATATTTTATAAGCACAGATCCACTCTATGGGACTTTCTGTATTGGCTTGGTAAGAAACATAATGTTGATGTCATGCACATGGAGAAAAATATATGTGACAGCATTATAGGCACATTACTCAACATTCCATCTAAGACAAAATATAGCTATAATGCTAGGCTTAACTGCGAAAAAACTCAACGTTAACAACAACTTGAAGCTGCATCCTGAAGATACGGTTGATAAGGGTGGTGAAAAACATTACAAATTTCAAGGTGCGGAATTACCTTGCCGATGAATAAAAAGGTACTATTTTTTGACTTCCTCCAAGGTGTGAAGTTACCATTTGGATTTGCTTCCAACATTGCAAGTTGTATCAATGCAGAGGGGAACAAGCTCTAAGGGTTGAAAACTCACGATTGCCACATCCTACTACAAAGGCTTTTAGCTCTTGGCATTAAAGGTTTAGTGAACAAGGATTTGTACAACATTGGGAAAGTTGCAGAGTTGGGAAAGTTCTTTAGGGAAACATGTAGCAAAACTCTAGACAGAAGAGTTGTAGCGCATCTTCAGACGGACATAGCAGAAATCCTGTGAAAGCTTGAGCTGATATATCCACCAGCCTTCTTTGATGTGATGGTGCATTTGGCTGTTCATCTGACTAAAGATGCACTTTATAGAGGTCCTGTACAGTACAGATGGATGTACCCTATAGAACGTCGACTTTGCACTTTCAAGGGTACTTTTAGGAACAAGGGTAGAGTAGAGGCTTGCATTGTAGAGGCATACATTACTACTGAAGCATTTGCATTTTGCTCATGATACATTCCTGATCATAAATAGAGATCCAATATGGGTGGCAAAATTGAAGAAGTTGAAAAATCTGTTTTTAACTATGGTGTTTGCCTAGTAGGAAAGAAGGAACATAGAACATTAATGCAACACGAATATGACCAACTTACTTGGCATGTGCTGAATAACGCTGATGAGGCTGAAAACTTTGTTGCATGAGTACTATTCATACATATCCTCACATATATGAAATGAAACTTAACTAGTAGAGAAAAGCTTATAGCATCACTCCTTACCGCCGACGAAATGAGCACAGGCTCGCCAGCGGTAAGGGCTTCTAGGCCTGTGTAAAACTACCACCAGCGACACTCACTGGTCACACCGGGTCTACCACAAGTACCTTCGGCGAACTGGTGCAGTGCACACTAGGGATCATGGTGGGCCGCGTGCCCCCAGATGCGGCGCCACTTACCGCTTGCACAACTGATGTTGCACACCAGGGCTAGCACAAGTAGCGCTAGCGATCACGGCCCGCACACGCCAGGGATCGAGTGGGCTGCGTGCCCCCCGAATGGGTTGCCACTTACCGTTGGTGAAATAGCCTGTGTTCACTGGGGATACATCCCGATAGTTCTGCATGAGCTCAACGAAATAGTTCCGACTGTCCCCTAATTTCTAGACTAGTCGGAAGTGGCAATCACCTTTGACCGTGTTGATCATCCGCCTAAGTTGCACAGGCGAGGAAAATACGCCTTAGTCGTCAATCCACTTATTGATGGCTATGGTTTCTCCAAGACTCTCATGGACAGCGGCAGCAGCATTAATATCTTGTATGTCGAAACACTGCGCCGGATACGAATATCTGAGACCCAGCTGAATTACAAGCAAATTCCCTGGGAGAAATCACTTTGGATGTTACCTTTGGAACTCCAAAGAACTATCGGACGGAAGCACTTTCCTTCGAAGTGGTCTCGTTCAAGAGCGCGTACCATGCTATATTTGGATGTCCAGCTTACTGGGCTTTTATGGCTCGTCCGTTTACATTTACAATATGATGAAAATTCTAGGTTCCAAAGGCGTGATCACCATCAGGGAAGACCCGAAGAAGGCGCGAGAGTGTGAGGACGGAAATGCCGCCTTTGCTGAAGCCGTGCTGCATGCCCAGGAGTACCAGGAGATTAAGAAGACCATCGATCCGTCCGAGGTGCCCGCAACGAAGAAGGAGGTAACAAAGCCGAATCCGGAGTTCAAGGCATCAGAAGAGACGAAGAAGACGCCGTTGAAGGATGATGACCCCTCCAAGGTGACCCAGATAGGCATAGGCCTAGATAGCGCATAGGAAAGCGCGCTCGTCAATTTCCTCCAAGCAAATCAAGATATCTTCGCATCGCAGCCATCTGACATGACCGGAGTACCTAGGTAACTTGCCGAGCACTCTCTAAATGTACACCCGAACGCTAAACCTATCAAACAGTCCCTACGACGTTTCAGCGATGAAAAGCGTAAGGCAGTAGCTAAGGAACTAGCCTGGCTCGAGTTAGCCGGATTCATAGAAGATGTCATCCACATTGAGTGGTTGGCCAATCCTATAACAGTCCCTAAAAAGGACACCACTGATTTAAGGATGTGTTTCGATTATACTGCCTTGAAGAAGGCTTGTCCCAAAGATCCGTTCGCTCTACCTAGTATTGATCAAGTTATCGATTCTATGGCAGGCTCGGAACTCCTATGTTTTCTTGACGTATATTCCGGTTATCACCAAATTCGGATGAAGGAATCTGACAAAGTCAAAACCTTTTGTTTCGTTACGATGCATTTCAGGCTCAAGAACGCAGGAGCTACGTACCAGCGCACTATGTAGTGTTGCCTCCACGACCAAATCGGACGCAATGTACATGCATATGTGGATGATATTGCGGTGATGTCCAAAAAGAAGGAAACCTTAATTTCCGACTTGGAGGAAACGTTCGCTAATCTACGAAAATACAACATAATTCTTAACCCAAAGAAATGCTTCTTTGGAATACCAGCTGGAAAATTGTTAGGTTTTATCGTGTGTCAAAGAGGCATAGAGGTAAACCGGGACAAGATTTAGGATATACTCAATATTTCCAGGTCAACTGGCCTGAAGGACATTCAAAGACTAATTGGTTGCATTGTCATAGTCAGTCGGTTTGTAAGCCAGCTCGGTGAAAGAGCCGCACCATTATATAAGCTCCTGAAAAAGACCAAAAAGTTCATTTGGACCGGTGAAGCTGAAGCTGCACTACAGGACCTAAAAGCAGTACTCTCATCTGCTCCCATCCTTGCAGCACCGGAACCACAGGAACGGATGTTGATCTATCTCGCTGCAACAAACAGGATCGTCAGTATCGTAATGGTGGTGGAGAGACCAGAGGAAAATCAGGAACACCTGGTGCAGCATCCGACTTACTATCTCAGCAAGGTGTTAACTGAATCTAAGAACCGGTATCCACACTATCAAAAGCTACCTTATGGGGTGTTCTTAGCATCTCGTAAGTTACGACATTATTTTCAAGAACATCCAATTACCGTGGTGAGCACAGCTCCCATGAGAGACATAATCAACAACAGTGATGCCACAGGACGCGTCGCCAAATGGAGCATAGAGCTTTGAACTTTCGACATTGAGTACAAACCTCGTACAACAATCAAATCCCAAATCTTCGCTGACTTTGTTGCTGATTGGACAGTGACAACAGAGAATATGACCCTACCAGAGTCGGAGTACTAGACCTTACATTTTGACGGGTATATGGCGCTCAGGGGCTCGGGGGCTGGCGTGGTGCTCAAATCACCCCAAGGAGATAAACTTTTTTATGTATTGCAGATTCACATCACGGTGACGAATAACATTGCCGAGTATGATGCATTACTGCATGGAATCCGGATTGCTAAGGATATCGGCATCCGACGTTTAATATGTTATGGAGATTCGGATCTTGTTGCCCAACAAGTGTCGAATATCTGTAATGCGAACAAACACATGGTAGCATATAGGGCTGTCGTGGACGAACTATCTAAATTGTTTGAAGGGTTTGAAGTTCAACACATCCCTCGAACAGAAAATGAGGAAGCAGATGCACTATCTCGAATAGGCTCTACGTGGAAAAAGGTTCCAGATGGTGCTTTTTTAGAGCACCTCAAAGTTCCCTCTATAAAAGGAGTAGACGAGGAATATCCGACCAAATCCAACTCACCCTTAGTAGCAGTTCTGGCCGTGATTCCCAGCTGGACTCAACCCTTCCTTGATTACTTGGTAGATGGAAAATTACCCGAAGACGAAGTTCTGAGCCGACAGATCGTCCGACAAGCAAAATCCTACACTATAATTAGTGGTGAGCTCTATAAGCGGAGTGCATCTGGGGTCTTTCAGCGTTGTGTATCTCTGGAAGGAGTGGAAATCTTATGAGAGATCCATGAAGGAGTGTGTGGTCACCCTGTTGCGGCCAAATCTCTAGTGGCCAAAGCTTTCCGACACGGTTTTTTCTGGCTTACAGCCAAGGCAGATGCCGAACGGCTGGTCAAGACGTGCAAGGGCTGCCAAAAATACGCTAAACAAGCTCACATTCCGGCTGATAAGCTACGAACAATACCTATAACATGATCTTTTGCGGTCTGGGGCTTGACATGGTAGGACCGTTTAAACGGGCTCCAAGTGGATTTACTCATCTCTTAGTGATGGTGGATAAATTCGCAAAATGGATTACGGCTAAACCTATCACTAGTTGTGATGGAGCAACAGCCAGAAGATTTGTCGAGGATGTCATAATCAGATACGGTTATCCGCATAGCATTATCACAAACAACGGGAGTAATTTCTCTATGGGAGAGCTTGCCGAATTCTGCAATGAACAAAATATCCGGCTTGACATTGCGTGTCAGTCGCACATCCACAAGCTAATGGACAAGTCGAAAGAGCAAATGGTTTAATCCTACAAGGCCTAAAACCAAGACTCGAAGCACCACTATGACGTGCTACGGGGGCTTTGGCAAAGGAATTACCTTCTGTAACATGGAGCTTACAAACAACTCCGAACAGGTCAACCGGATACACACATTTCTTCTTGGTCTATGGCGCAGAAGCAGTTCTTCCTAGTGATCTGATTCACACCTCTCCTATAGTTGCAGCATATATTGAAGAGGATGCTGAAATTTCTCGACAAAATGATCTCGACTTAGTCGAAGAAGTTCACGTCGCTGCTGAGATGAGATCAACAGCCTATCTGCACAAGTTATGCAAGTATCATAGCCAGAGAGTCAGAAACCGGTCTTTCAATAAGGGCGATTTGGTTCTCCGGCTTGTGCAGCAAAGAAAGCACAAACTTTCCCCAATTTGGGAAGGGCCATTTTTAGTTAGCCGAGTAATGCACAATAGTTCTTACTATCCAACTGATATGCGGCCAGTTAAAGAAAGACCTGCTACTAAGAAAAGAAAGAGAGCTGGAGGCAGTATAGACCCGGAAGAATTAGATAGACCATGGAATATTTCTCAGCTACGTCCCTTTTATTCTTAGTTTATTTTTGTTTGTAATCATATATGTGTACATATTCAAGTGAGAAATAAAGTATTGGTTGCCTCAAAAAATTTCTGAGAAGTTATTTACCATCTTATTTCTGAATGATCATGTCACAGTCGAAAATCCCAGAATACTTGAAAGTACTTTATGCTCATGTTTGTTCTGGTTTAGATTTCCGATTCTAAAATTGCTACCTTCGGGTATAAATCTAATATTTTTGGTCTATACTTTGGTTATTTATCTGATTGCCGGATGCGGGAATTTTCCGAGTAGTGAATTGTTGGTACTGGAAGCCGGTTTTTGTTTCCGAGTTCAAACTGGTTTAGCAATTGAGCTCCGTTGCTCGGCAAAGTTTCCATGCTAAAGGTTGGCCGGCTCACGAAAGAGACGAGGCGGAAAGCCAGATAAACGATAAATATAGACAAAAAACATAAGTGCTTATGTAAACATTCCAGGCACGAAAATTATAAAGCCAAAAGTGCTGAATAGATATATTAAAACTTAGCACTAGCAAAAATATCATACTACTGATTTACAACCCGAATTGTTTCCAGAATAATACATTGTTTGTTCTGATGCTCTATGATGCAGGGGAAGAAGAAGGAGCTGCCGGCTCACTGGAGACATCAGCCTCGCCTAGATATCTTTCCGAGACATTCAAATCCAAGATGGTTTGTTCTTTATCGAAAACTTCGCGAGTTTCTTCGGCGGGCGGAGGCGGCGTATCTACGCGAGTGAAGAAAGGACTGTCATAGCTGGTCAAGTCAACTACGTGGCACCCATATCCGGCGCAGGAGTTCATGATGGCTTTGATGTCCTGCTATTGTTCGTCTTCATCCACAGTAGAATACCCTCTGGTCACTTGCCAGATCTCCATGCTTCCATGGTGGCTCATGACCATAGTGAGAGCGTTTTGCGCTGCGGTTCGCGCGTAGGACATTTTCCAGTCCTGGATGAGCTGGGGCATCTCCTTGGCCTTGTCTCGCACTTCAAAGCCGGACATGCATAGCATGTCCGGAACCTTGAGAACTTCGCCAATATCCTCAATGGATTGGTGGAAGTCATGAAGCAAATCACGGACTTGTGTAAGCCGGCTAGTGCGAGATTCGGCAGAGGCTGAGTCTAGTAAATTCAGAGGACCTACGCCTGTAATGCAAAGGGGTTAGTAAAATAAATCCGGACTCCAAAGAGTCGGAAGATGCAGAAAAGTCAGAAAGAGGGTAATATACCAAAGATGACATCGTCAACTTTGGTCTTTTCTTCACGAAGACTCTGGAGTTCAGCCCGGAGTGCCTTGGTAATATCCTTCTCTCTGAAGAATTCATTGCTGAGATCCTAGATTTTCTTATCCTGGAGCGTAATCTTACGATCACGCTCCTCGGCGGCCATGGAGGAGGATTCGAGAACTTGAGCAATTCTCTTCTCATGATCTGCCTTAAGCTTATTCAGCTCTTGGTGGAGGTCCTTGTTTTCCACCTCCAGGGTTTTCAGATTCTCGGCCTCCTCAATCATATCACATGATTGCTTTACTAGTGCTGTAATCAAAAGAACAAGAGTTGAACGAAAATTCGACTATGAAATAAAAGACAAGGTTTGAGTTCTGGAATGTTTACCTTCAGCCTCATCCCTGGATACTTCCAGTTGAGCATTTTCAAGTCGGAGAGCTCTTATTTCTCTCCGCTTGTTACAGATATTCTTCAGTAATTCCTGGTTATATGAATTAACTTTCTGTAAGTCAGAATACCCAGATTCAGAAGTCTACTAAAGACTCGGGCTAATATTTTTACTAATATCAGCACGAGCCTTGGGGGCTACACTAGTTCATTCTTTGGCATCCTATGGAAGCATATATCCGGATTTGTCTGTCCAGCTTCATGCTTGGGGGCTAGAGGATATGATATGAAATAAAGTAAAACGTGAGTTGGAATTCCGACTTACATGTTGTTCATGAGTGAGTTTGCTCAAGCTCATGTTCACTTCTGTGGTAACCTTCTTGGCGAGGGTCAGGGGGATCACTAGCGGTGTCAAAAGCTCGCCGGTCCTCAGCCTCTCGTCATGAAGACGGACTTGTTCAAGAAGTTTAGAGTACTTGACGTCCTCTGATTCTTGTGCTTCTTCTTCGGCAGATATAGTCCAGCTCTCTAGGCATTGCCGGGCCAGCCATTGGATCTCCTCCGCAGATTTCCGAGAAAGGCCAAGTTTGGAAAGACCCGGATTGCTGAGGAGATTGGCAGCAAAGACCTCTGCCGAGGGATCATTAACCGAAGAGGGTTCACCCTTATCAAAACCTGAGTCACCCATGGTGACTTCAGTTTGTGATCCGAGGATCACTGGCTCTGCTGATTGAGCCAGATCTTCTACGACGGTCAGAGATGAGGTAATCTCCGGCGCCACAGAAGGCTGAGAGGCAGGAGTCGGAGGTGCTGCGACAGGAGAAGTTAAATTTAGCTTTGACTAGCGTAGGGGTTTCGACAAAGCTCCCTTCCCTTTCCCCTTGGTGAGCTGTTTAGCTCTGAGAAGGTAATAGAACAAAGAACATTACATCTCAGAAAAGAATTTTCAATAAAATACAAAGGTGGAATTTGTAAGGAAAGATTACCTCTTCACAACAGGCACCTCCTTTGTGCCACTAGCCACTGTCAGAGCTTTACGCTTCCGACCAACAATGTCCGGCAGTGGAACCAACTCTCCATCATCCTGAGAAAACTCAGGAGGATATCCCTCGATAGGAGCAAGCTCCGACTCAGGGAGGTCGGCAAGCTGTAAAGAAGAGATATCTCAGTATTGCAAAATAATATAAAGATGAACATATAATACGAGTTGCTGCTGGAAGCTTACCGGCACCACGGGATCTTCCGCCGTATGCATGTCCAAGGACAGCTCCAGAATCTTCCTCTCAGTCCGCTCCCTTATCAGCCACTTGATTTGACATACGTAATCTTTTGCCAAGTAGGCCTTGGGGCTGATTCGGAGGGAATCTTTATTCGACGAGTTGATGGAGTGCATCAGCCGGTCTCCATGATGTTGAAGAGGCTAGATCTAGTGTGCCACCCAGCAATGAACTAAGTCGGACCCTTTCGGGCCCTTGTGCTTCATCAAATACTCGATCCGCCTCTTGGCAAGAAGAAGATCGTCACTGAGAGCCGGCGCATCTGCATCCCAGAACTCTTGGGGTGTAGTGGCACCGTCGATGAAAGTCGGCAAAGCAGTAGCTTTGTCGGGAGCGTGAATATCCTTGTGATAGAAGAAAGTGGACGACCATTGCTTGACCGACTCACTAGCCATAATCCGAGGATAGACGCGCTCTCTTCTAACAGAAAAACTAATAGTACCGGTAATTTAAGGATTACCGGCAGTGATGGAATTTCTTCGGACATGAAAATAGAACCAGAAAAGAGTAAGGCTTGGCCTAATGCCGAGATACCCCTCGCACAAAGATGCGTATGTGCTCATCTCTAAGAGAGAGTTCAGGGGAAGATGATGGAGTTGAACTCCATAGTGATCTATGACTTCAGAAAAGATGTCTGAGGGCGGAAATCTCAAACCTCTGTCGAGGTGAGTGCCGAAGTGTTCCCGCTCGCTGTCGCGGGGGTTGGGGATGGTTTCGCTGCAGCCGCTCTGCCAGTCGTCGGCGCGGAGGAGCCCTTCGTCCTCCACGACGTGGAGTTTGGCATCGTCAAAGACGCACGAGATCCAGACCCTGTGGTTGCTCTCCTTCTCTATTGTCGCTGCCGTGCTGCCGTTGCCGTCGTGCCGGAGGATGATGCTGAAGCCATTTCTCCTGTATGCCTATGACCTTGGATGGGCGGCGCTGGAGGTTTCTGGGGAGCAGAGGAGCTCTGGGTTCGTGGGGAGACGTTGGGGAGAAGCAAATGGCACAAGTGCTGGTGAAGAAGATGGGGAAATGGATCCTCACCACTTATATCCTACGGTCGCGTCAAGATTCGTGTAAACGCAATAGTGAACATGCCACGTGTTGTGGAAAGAACTAGGGTAACCCCCGTGCGATGATTACACCGTCTTGATATCCATGCACGCATTAAAACGGCACCTCGGTTCCGCAAAAGGCGGACCCACCAATGGTCGTGCTGACCGGAAATGTCTGTCAGTGACGTGACTTGACCATGACTAGAGTCAGTTACATTAGAGACCAAGTTCCGGCTTAGTTTGAATTTTGAGCTGGAAACCCGAATAACATATTCATAGGTCCGGCTCATTTGAGACTCGGATCCTATCCTCTTTTTTTTTGAAGTTTCAGGAACCCTTCACGATTCTGCAAGCCGAAGATCAAGCTAGACGATGATGAAATCTGACTTTGGATAATGGAGTCTTCTGGGGGCTGCTATTGGGGATATACTTTCCGGGTATCCTCACTATGCCTCACTGACCAGGGTGAACCACTTCGGGTTAGAGCTTTGCTTCATGGGTGGCCCAGTCAGGGAGAAGAGACGGAGTCCAATCCTGCTACGGGAAGGCCCAGAAGACTTACCGACATAGGCCTGTAGTGTTACTTGTAGTTCAAGATGTACTCTGTAACCGACTCTTAGTCATAGCCAGATAGATCTCTCATGTAAACCCTAGGTCGGATATCTATATAAGTCGTCCTAGGGAGAGCCTTTAGGGCACTCTCACAATAGTATACAATCTCAACTCGCATAGGCTAAACCCTTATAACCCATATTCTGGCTCTGCCTTATTACTAGATTGCTAGCAGGAGTAGGATCCATCCAAAGCCGGCAGATTCGAACCTGGGTAAACTTGTGTGCTCACCGTCCCGGAACACTGTATGTCTCACATCCCTCTCTTCCACACGCCCCGAGGACCCCCTCATGGCGTACTTGTCATCAATCCGATGACACCGGGATGCAGGGGGGCCACTAGGCCGTGTTTATTACCGATGACACTTTTGTTGTTTCCACCGGTGGAAAAATACTACCACCAGCGTGTACTGTGTAATTCACCGGTGGTAACCTGGGACTTATTACAAGCTTGAACCAGCCACCTAGCAACACCTCCTCACTCACCACTAGCTCACTTTTCATGGAAACTCAACCCCAAGATTATCTAGCTCATTCCCCCCACCCATTTTAGCTAATTAAACCAACCAAGTTTGATATATTTGAGGAGATGTCGCTCCCCTCGCATTCATTAGTAGAGCTACCTACCAAGATCTATATCTAGATCTATCTCCCACCACCTTTCCCACTTCTCTCTATTGGTAGATCTAGATCACGAGCATAAGGTCCCGACAACACACACACTATCTTCGGTAGATGTTTGGCGTCTCTCCGGTGCTCTTGGACCTCGCGTCAACTAATAGGTATAAAGTGGTGGAATGTGCATGAGTTGGCGTCAAGTCACCGGTGATGTCACTTGTGATGGCGAAAAGTGGTTGCACGCATATGTGGACATTTGTTCTGTTGTTTTGCCGGTGGAATGTGCATGTACAATGAGTTACCAATGTTTTGCTAGAATGTCGATTAACTTCCATTGCAGCGAATTTATGGCACTCCGGCGAGACCATTTTTAACAAAGGTCATGCCAAATTTTTCCGTGAAAGCTGAGATGATGGTTCTAATCTATTCTCTTATCATGCAGGTGACGATGGTCATCGAGATGAAGGAAAGCGACGTGGATAGACACGTGGAACACGCGACTGCTGACATGTATCAAAATAACCACATGGAAATAATATGTCCGTGTCGAAAATGCAAACTATCGTCATTGTTTGACCCCTATCATGTACAGTGAATGAGCACCTGCTCAGGTATAGTTTCATGGAGGGCTACACTCAGTGGATGGATGATGATGACGATGACCATGAGGAAGAGGATGCCGTTCAACACGAAAATGGAGAGGATGAGGAGGGACAAGAACGGGATGTCGCACATGAGGACGATGGTGATGAACAAGGTCGGGAAGAAGAAAAATATGCGGACGACAAGGACAGGAGTAGGAATACCCCGCTAACCGCGGCTCTGCATGACCCTCATGTTCAGGAAATTCTTCTCGGCAATGCATCAACCGACCCTAGATTCTCTAGTAAACAGAAGTCTAAGATGGATCAACTAGAGGTAGACTCGAGAACTACGTTGTACGATGCATGTCCCGGGCCAGAGGAGACCCGCTTGAGAGTAACTCTCGATCTTCTAGAGATGACGGTGATACGTCCAAAACGTATCTACTTTCCCGAACACTTTTGCTATTGTTTTTCCTCTAAACTTGTGTGAATTGCATGCAACTAACACGGACTGCCGCTGCTTTCAGCAGAATTACCTTGGTGTCTAGTTTTTGTGCAGAAAATCAACTATCAGGAAAAATCCCGGAAAATACGCCAAAAATCCTATTTCACCAGAAGACTCACGGAGCCAGAAGACGAGACGGAGTAGGGCCACGAGGCCCGCCACAGCCGCACTGAGGTGGTGTGGCCTCAGTGCCCCTCGGCCTCCCTCTTCGCCTATAAGTTGCCTCTTGACCTAAAAACCAAGGGGGATTCGACGTTTTTCTAGAAAGAGTTCTGCTGCGCCGCCACCACCAGATTCCGTGATTCGGAACCAGAAACTCCGTTCTGGCACCCTGCCGGGACGAGGAATTGGAGGAGATCATGGCCATCGTCATCACCGTCGCTTCTCCATCGACCATCCATGTTTCCCCCATCCATGAAGTGAGTAATCCCGAGCTGTAGGTTATGGGGATGGTAGGGATTGGATGAGATCGTTCATGTAATGGCCTCAGATTGTTAGGGCATGGTGCCTAGTATCTTTTATTAGTGCTTTTCGACTTTGTTGCAACTTGTTATGCTTAATGCTTGTCACTAGGGCCCGAGAGCATGATTTCAGATCTGAACATGTTATTGATTGATTATGATAGTATTGTTTATGGTCTTACCTGCAAGTTGTATAGACACGTTGTTGTCTAGAACCAAAGGCCCCAAAGTGACAACAATCGGGATAACCGGAGGGAATGGCTTTGATGTGAGGATCACATGTGTTCACGGAGTGTTAATGCTTTACTCCGGTGCTCTATTAAAAGGAGCACCTTAATTGCCAGTAGTTCTCTTGAGGCCCCGCTGCAAACGGGCTGGCAGGACAAAAGATGTTGTGCAAGTTCTCATTGCGAGCACGTATGACTATATATGGAACACATGCCTATGATTATTTATTACTTGGATGCTTTATCTTATTTATCTGCAAACGCCCTATGTCTTGATTACCATGTAAATTGTCTTGTCCATGCAATGCCAGTCCATCCATCCCTATGCCTACCGCGCTATAATCCTACTGTTTACTGCAATTTTTACTATTGTCTTTACTTTTACTACTGCTATTACTCTACTATTGCTACTACAAAACTGTTGCTACTGATAAACTGCTGTGAGCAAGATTGTTTCCAGGTGCAGCTGAATTGACAACTCAGTTGTTAAGGCTTATATATATTCTTTGGCTCCCCTTGTGTTAAATCAATAAATTGGGTTTCACTTCCCTCGAAAATACTGCGATACACCCCTATACTTGTGGGTCATCAGACGGCAATATACTGTTGTGACCTTGGATCGTTAAAGATCCCGAGTCCCTATGATTAACATGCTAGTCCCTGGATCAATAGCTAGCACTTCACAGTCGATGAATATCATGTAAAACACAAGTCATTATTAGACGAACTATCTAGAGTATATTTATTACAACTTGCATAGCTTATAGCTAGCTCAAATAAAATAGCGGAAACTTAGTAAAACTTGAGTCCATCAACGCCTCCGGCTAGTTGCATGAAGACCCGCGATGCCTACGCACCTTTTAGTCTTCGAATTCTGCACATAAGACATGCAGCCAACGAGTTGGGTCAATACTTTGAATGTATTGGCAAATTACTCCAAGGAAAGAATAAGACGTACACTACATGCAAGGCTTGGAGTAGGCTTTGGGGTTCATTTGCATTAAGCCAATTTTCTCTAAGTAAGAAGAAAAGAGGGAGAGTTTTATCCTACTTTGTAAACATTGTTTAAGTAGTATAGGGTCGAGTGGAACACGAGGATATCACTCACCAAGTGTCCAATCAACCTAGCACTTGGATATTACGCACCAAGTTCCCAAAATCCCACCCATTGGCGATATTACTCACGCCCTGGGGTTTTATAAAAACTTTAAGTTTGGAACAGAGAGAGAAAGATCTTTCAGAGGATCCATCCTTCAGATTCTCAAGTGTTCTTTTCCGTGAACTCGGCCGATCGATCAGATTGCAATACTCTCGAGAGGTCATGCACTTTCCCCACAATCCACGATCAAGTCCTTTTACAGACAAGATCATGGCGAGGCCTTCCCTTATTAGCCCCTCTACCAGCTGGATCCAACCGTGCCAAGAACCTCCAAATGTTGGTACCCTGGTGAGGTTTCCCACTAAGTACTAAGCCAAGACATAGACCATATGTATCGTGGTTGCATTGGAAGCTTCTGAATTCTAAAACATGGCAGACTTCTTTGATTCCTAGGCGGCCGTCCTCCACCAAAATTCCACTCGTTGACCCGACAACCATTCCTCCCAGAAGAAAACTTAGTTTTTATTTTGAAGGGGGTTTTGAGAAGAAAAGGTTCGCTCAAGAGAGCTCTTATACTTAGAATTTTTTTAAGTCTTTCGAACCCCCCAACGGTACTTGATATATGTAAATATATAGCATAGCAAGCATAACTTAGCAAAATAGGATAACCTATTGGGATGGAAAATCCTATGCATAGAGCTACTCATGGCATACTACAAAACCGCACTTGCAAAAATAGTACTAAGAAATCTACCAAAAACCTACACATGCATACTACAAGAGGTGAAGAGTAAATATACATGGTACAAAGTAAAGGACCAAATATACACCCATACTATATATGTCGATCAATTTTTTTTTGAGAATTATCTATTATAATTTTATATAGTGATGATATGTCATATGTCTATTATCTGGGTCTCACGTACAGGGTACGTGGAACTTACTAGTAATTTCGTAGTTTCAACAAAACAACATAGGTAGGCAGAGCTTTTTCTGGAGGGGGGGCTGGGGAAGGGGATGACCATAAAGGCCGAATTAAAAAGATTCTGGGCTAATTGGGGGCGGATGCCCTATTCTTCATGGGCTTACTCCAAAACTGAATGCGCTATGGTTGGCGGCCACAAGACAATGAAAAGGCCGAATTGGAAGGTTTTGGGCTATGCTTGGGCCTGATAGGCTAATTTTACAGGCTCAATAATAAAAATTCCAGACCTCAACAAGGAAGAAAAACGAGGGAGAAAATTTTGGCTAATATTTTCGCATGAAAATTGTTGACAACCAGGACACATACCCTGCGTGCGCCAAAACTTTCCCACTCGCGCCTTCCAACTCGCGCCTTCACTCCAGCAGCAAGCTATTGTCTCTTTGCGCCATTCTTCTAGAGACGCAGGCGGTCAAAACCACAAGATGCGCATCAAAACATTCACACTCCATCTATCAGCCGGGGCAGCCTGACACCATTGCTGGCAACGCCGTTCTTTTCGAGACGCACACAGGCCAGCGGTCAGCTGGTCGATCCCCACGGTACGCTTATAATATCCTTAGTTCGCTCAATCGTTCCCTAGAAGTAGTTTTGTACTCGATATGTTAGTTTGACATTGTTATGCACTTGATCTATTTGTTCGAATTGGTTGGCATTTTGTGCTCGGTCAATCTATTCTCTCAAATATGTAACATAGTTCTGCACTCAATTTCTGAAATAAGCTAAAATCACATGGCATTTATAGTTCTATATTCAATCAGGTTGCTTAGAAATCTTGGCTTAATTAGATCTATAATCAACTTTTTCGGTGAAATATCTTGAAAGCTTTTGACCATCTCTATCCTCAATAGATGGACATATATTGGATACTGAATGGAAAAAAAGCAACACCTTTAGATTGGGAAGGTGTTAATGACTTCATGAAGTTTATTAGATAGCATAACAATGACTCAGATGTGTTTTGCTCATGCCGACAATGCCTTAATTATAAAAGTTGAGTCAGAGCACAGTCGTAGACCATACATTCGTTAATGGGATGCAATGCACATATATTAGGTGGACTAAACATGGTTAACCATATGATCGGCCTGTTCTTGATCCTCTAGCTGATGCTGATCTGCTTGAAGCTCATCAGATCGAGGATGAGGACCTTTCTGGTTTGTTAAGGGACATGTACCCCACTGCAAGAAAAAAAGGCGCTCCTTCTCTTAAAATATCACTTTTCTCTAACCTAATAGAAGATGCCAAGTGTTTAGTGGACCCTGATTCGGTTATCTCAAGATTTGAACTGGTAATGAAATTACTAAAGGAGAAGTTGTTCAACAAGATTACCAACAAAGCATTTGATTCAGTGATTAAGGTGTACAGCGAGTCAATCCCTATGGAAGGACTACCAAAATCCTTTTATGAGATGAAATTGTACATCAAGGTACTTGGGCTATCATATGAGAAGATCCATTTTTGCCCAAATAACCGTGTACTGTTCTAGGAGGATTATGAAAATCTCGATGAATGCCTAGTATGTAACGAATCAAGATGGAAAATGGTGTTAAAAATAAGAAAGATCCTTGTAAGGTTTTGAGATATTTTTTAATTATAGTTGGATTGAGGAGGTTGTTTTAGTCAGAACAAACATCTAAGGAAACAAGATGGCACAAAGAGATTCTCAAGCCAGACAATTACTTACTCAGTCATCCAGCTGATGGCGATGAATGGAAGAACTTTGACAGGGGTCATCCAGGATTTGAAGTGGATCCAAGGAACTTGAGACTTGGCCTAGCTACAGATGGATTTAACCCATTTGGCAACATGAGTAACTCGTACAGCATGTGGCTAGTGCTTGTTACAATTTACAACCTACCTCCCTGGGCATGCACTGATCAGTCGAACTGCTTGCTGGCTTTACTCATCCCAGGTCCCAAATCACCTAGGAAGGATTTTGATCTGTTTATGCAGCCTCTTATACGAGACTTGCAGGAACTATGGAAGGGTGGCATGACTCCTGATATCCTTGCCAGCAAACCTGAAGATGCCAAGTTCCATATGCGTGCTACTGTGCTATTCTGCACCCATGATTTTCCAGCTCTTGGCACTATGTCAGGCAGAGTGACAGCAGGTTATAACGCATGTGTTCGCTCTGAGACAAAACAGGTCACAGTGAGGCTACAAAATAAGACTAGTTTCCTTGGCCACCAGCTTTTTCTTCCTCAAGGCCACAAATTCCAAAAAACTTGAAAGATTGCAGTTCCATGGAAATAGGACTGAATATGGCACTGCACCACAAAAGTTCACTACAGCTGAGTTGCAGATGCATTTACAAAAGGTCAGAAATGTCAAACTAGGAAAAGAACCAGCTGCCAGACAACGTAAAAGAAAGAATACAGAAGATGCACCGACAGTAGGAGCAGCATCCCAAAGGAAGAGAGCGGAAGAAGTAGCAGTAGATTCCCAAGGGAAGGAAAAGGAACCGAGAATATTTTATAAGCACAGATCCACTCTATGGGACTTTCCGTATTGGGTTGGTAAGACACTTCAACATAATGTTGATGTCATGCACATGGAGAAAAATATATGTGACAGCATTATAGGCACATTACTCAACATTCCATCTAAGACAAAATATAGCTATAATGCTAGGCTTAACTGCGAAAAAACTCAACGTTAACAACAACTTGAAGCTGCATCCTGAAGATACGGTTGATAAGGGTGGTGAAAAATATTAGAAATTTCAAGGTGCGGAATTTACCTTGCCTATGAATAAAAGGGTACTATTTTGTGACTTCCTCCGAGGTGTGAAGTTACCATTTGGATTTGCTTCCAACATTGCAAGTTGTATCAATGCAGAGGGGAACAAGCTCTAAGGGTTGAAAACTCACGATTGCCACATCCTACTACAAAGGCTTTTAGCTCTTGGCATTAAAGGTTTAGTGAACAAGGATTTGTACAACGTCCTTGCAGAGTTGGGAAAGTTCTTTAGGGAAACATGTAGCAAAACTCTAGACAGAAGAGTTGTAGCGCATCTTCAGACGGACATAGCAGAAATCCTGTGCAAGCTTGAGCTGATATATCCACCAGCCTTCTTTGATGTGATGGTGCATTTGGCTGTTCATCTGACTAAAGATGCACTTTATAGAGGTCCCGTATAGTACAGATGGATGTACCCTATAGAACGTCGACTTTGCACTTTCAAGGGTACTTTTAGGAACAAGGGTAGAGTAGAGGCTTGCATTGTAGAGGCATACATTACTGCTGAAGCATTTGCATTTTGCTCAAGATACATTCCTGATCGTAAAAAGAGATCCAATATGGGTGGCAAAATTGAAGAAGTTGAAAAATCTGTTTTTAACTATGGTGTTTTCCTAGTAGGAAAGAAGGAACATAGAACATTAATGCAACACGAATATGACCAACTTACTTGGCATGTGCTGAATAACGCTGATGAGGCTGAAAACTTTGTTGCGTGAGTACTATTCATACATATCCTCACATATATGAAATGAAACTTCACTAGTAGAGAAAAGTTTATAGCATCACTCCTTACCGCCGACGAAATGAGCACAGGCTCGCCAGCGGTAAGGGCTTCTAGGCCTGCGTAAAACTACCACCAACGACACTCACTGGTCACACCGGGTCTACCACAAGTACCGCCGGCGAACTGGGGTAGTGCACGCTAGGGATCATGGTGGGCCGCGTGCCCCCAGATGGGGTGCCACTTACCGCTTGCACAACTGACGTTGCACGCCAGGGCTAGCACAAGTAGCGCTGGCGAATAGGACCCGTGCACGCCAGGGATCGAGTGGGCTGCCTGCCCCCCGAATGGGCTACCACTTACCGCTGGTGAAATAGCCTGTGTTCACTGGGGCTACATCCCGATAGTTCTGCATGAGCTCAACGCAATAGTTCCGACTGTCCCCTAATTCCTAGACTGGTCGGAAGTGGCAATCACCTTTGATCGTGCTGATCATCCGCCTAAGTTGCACGGGCAAGGAAAATACGCCTTAGTCATCAATCCACTTATTGATGGCTATGGTTTCTCCAAGACTCTCATGGACAGCGGCAGCAGCATTAACATCTTGTATGTCGAAACACTGCGCCGGATGCGAATATCTGAGACCCAGCTGAATTACAGCTCTATGATCTTTCACGGTGTTGTCCCAGGAAGACAAGCAAATTCCCTGGGAGAAATCACTTTGGATGTTACCTTTGGAACTCCAAAGAACTATCGGACGGAAGCACTTTCCTTCGAAGTGGTCTCGTTCAAGAGCGCGTACCATGCTATATTTGGATGTCCAGCTTACTAGGCTTTTATGGCTCATCCGTTTACATTTACAATATGATGAAAATTCTAGGTTCCAAAGGCGTCATCACCATCAGGGGAGACCCGAAGAAGGCACGAGAGTGTGAGGACGGAAATGCCGCCTTTGCTGAAGCCGTGCTGCATGGCCAGGAGTACCAGGAGATTAAGAAGACCATCGATCCGTCCGAGGTGCCCGCAACGAAGAAGGAGGTAAAAAAGCCAAATCCGGAGTTCAAGGCATCGGAAGAGACGAAGAAGACGCCGTTGAAGGATGATGACCCCTCCAAGGTGACCCAGGTAGGCATAGGCCTAGATAGCGCATAGGAAAGCGCGCTCGTCAATTTCCTCCAAGCAAATCAAGATATCTTCGCATGGCAGCCATCTGACATGACCGGAGTACCTAGGTAACTTGCCAAGCACTCTCTAAATGTACACCCGAACGCTAAACCTATCAAACAGTCCCTACGACGTTTCAGCGATGAAAAGCGTAAGGCACTAGCTAAGGAACTAGCCTGGCTCGAGTTAGCCGGATTCATAGAAGAGGTCATCCACACTGAGTGGTTGGCCAATCCTGTAATGGTCCCTAAAAAGGACACCACTGATTTAAGGATGTGTTTCGATTATACTGCCTTGAAGAAGGCTTGTCCCAAAGATCCGTTCGCTCTGCCTAGGATTGATCAAGTTATCAATTCTATGGC